>CAMZMU010000115.1:4750572-5460864 GCA_947311845.1 Poa pratensis | reverse complement strand
CTCAATGCTTCACATGGCTGGAGGTCTCGTCAATGCAGATAAAGTGAGCCAATGCCTCCAGTTGCTCCAGAGCTCGAGCCCAAGTTACCTCTTACTGTCTTCTTTAGATGCTGCAAGAGCTCAGCTGAGCGAGAACGCGAAATCTTTGATGAACCAGTGGCTATGTCTTTAGAAACACAAGACCAGCTGAGGATAATCCCAGGGATATCTGTCCTGGACTTGTCGGGCTTTGCTTCTGACTTCCCTGCCATTGATCCTTTGCGTATCACACTAAGTGCTTCAGATCTACATTTATCTGGATACGAAACAGCTGACCTTTTGTTCGAAGAGCATCAAATTGTATCTGAGCTTGTCGGAACACAGGCAGTTACATTGCAATCAACTTAGGGACCAGATGCAAGAGGTTCCAAAAGCTTGTACATGCTGCAAAGCATCTCTCAGAAAAATACTTCACTACTAAAGAACTAGATTTAGAAAACATAAATATGTTCATAGCCCATTAGGTCACTGTGAAACTGACTCCTAGAGAGGCCTTCTTTACAAAGAAAAGGACAGTGCGCTTTGAGGAGAGCCTGGCGAGATCTGTGTGAGCTTATATGCCCGTATCCACCAGTATCCCTGTGCTGATCCCAGGTGAAGTCATAACACAGGACCCCTGTCATACTTAATAAACGTCAGGGACCAGGCATGACAATCAGTGGAGGAGCTGATGGTGAACTCAATTCGATTATGGTATGCAACTGTTATGACTACTCTGCCATTTCAAGATAACCGTGTGCCAAGATATATCAGTGGTGGCATCAGAATCATCACAAGTCTGCGTAATATGAGGGATGATAACCACGCATCAGGCCAAAGCAGAGCACGGTCAGGTTCATTTTTCAACAGATAGGACAACACTTGTGTAAAGAACAACTAACTGCCTACTTGACCAAACATTGAGAATACGTCTCGTGAAGAAAGAGTTAGCTTTCAAGCTACAAGACTATGCCGAATTATAATTAGGTTCTATCTTCAAGTGCCTTCGAATGTAACGATGATATCCTGCTTTTTTCATTAGTTCTCTTCAAGAAAACTAGTAAATTAGCCAGTGAGTAACAGTTCGTCTGCGTTCCTTTCTTTTTCCAGCTTCCCCCCTTTGGGTTCTCTTCAGAACGCTGGGCTCGCTCTGAATCAAGCATCAGGTGCAGTCTGCACACCTTCATGGTTTTCTTGAAGGTTGCCTGTTGCCTTGTTACTCAATGCCGTGTTGCATTATCAAATGTTGTTTGGAAATTTGAAGCAGATGTTTTTCTGGAAAGTGAAAATAGATAAGTTTGCTTACAACTGTACATGCAAATACAAAAAATTACGAGAAAAAAAATGTCTGAGCCCAGGTTCGAACTGGGACCTTTAGTGTGTGAGACTAACGTGATAACCAACTACACCACCCAGACTAATCTGCAAGAAAGTTGATATGAACCGTTATGTACTCCCTCCGTTCAAAATAAGTATGTCAAGTTTGCACAAAAGAGTATGTATCTATACATGTTTCATGTCTAGATACATCCACTTTTTGACAAATCTAAGACACCCATTTTTGGACAGAGGGAGTACTACATACGTGTCGTAGTTCTGCATAAGCCTCTTGCGTGGGCGTCACCTTTTGTCGCAAGAAAAGGCAGTAAACTTATCGAAATCAGTCACGAACAAAATAATCTTTGAAATTACAGAATTGACGACAGCGCACCTTAGAGAGAAGACATTTTCTGATGGCGCGAGTTGAAAGCGCGAGTGTTGTGAGCGTGTCGGCCTGCCTGAGATTTAGCTGCTCACCCATATAAGTGGAGCAGTAACCGTAGGATTATTTATGCCTGAACTAGCGGAATAGAAATCAAAACTCTCTTCGCTATCTCCCTCTTGGTGTTCTTCTTCTGTTCCAAGTCAGGCGAGATCGAGGGCCTCATGACGGGAATCCATGGTGTAGCAGCGATGGCGCACAATCCACCAGGAAAATCACAAGACAGCACACATATCAAATTGGCCCGCTTCCTGCCATGAACCCCGCAGTTTCGTTGTGAATCCATGTGCCCACGGAGGCTAGGTGGGTCATTCGATCAAATGTCGCCCCAGGTCCATGGTTCATCTTGACCAAGCAACTACACAAGTTGAAGTTAGCTAGCTCATTCCCAATGCCTACAATTCCCACGGCTTAATTAGCCACTAGATACTCCAAGCATCCATGCATCTTGATACATTTTTTCTAACATTTTGCCATCTATGTCACCATTTGCTTAGCCGGACACGCATACCGTGGCGTCCGCCTCGTCACCATTTGCTTAGCTGGACACGGACAGTGTGGCGTCTTCCTCGTCACAATTTGCTTAGCCGGACACGCACACTGTGGCGTCTGCCTCGTCACCATTTGCTTAGCCGGACATGCACACTGTGGCGTCTGCCTCATCACCGTTTGTTTAGCCGGACACGCACACTGTGGCGTCTGCCTCGTCACCATTTGCTTAGCCGAACATGCACACTATGGCGTCGGCCGTGCATCCTTTGCTTACCCGACAAGCTATACTACATTCTCACCTCCTCTTCCAATTGAATGGCATGCTACCGAGTCGTAAACCAGTCTTGCGTTTCATCGATCATTGTTGTTTTCAGGGCTCATCGGTGTCAAAGTTTTATTACTACATCTGTACACGCATTAAATCTAAAGCAATACAGACAAAACATAATGAGTGCACCTGCGTACTCACGTGGGACGTGGGGTCCGATAATGTCAGACGTTACAGCTTACCGCCGTCGCTTTAGAATCCTCGGGCCCGCGAGGTGAAGATTAAAAAAAGAGGGTAATTCCTTACGACACCGCAACGACACGTCGGTAACATGTTGCCACGAAGGCACAGGGTGCGCGCACATGCGAACATACATGCCTACAGTTAAACACGAAGCATGTCCTTTATAATACACGGCCATGTTCTTTTCACGACATTCTTACCACGAGCCGCACCGCCGTGTCGCACTATATATACACCACGCTCTGCCGTGGATATCCCTCTTCGCCGTCCTCACGCACAATTCTTAAGCTAGCCCAATGTCACAGAAGCGTCGGCAACGCGATGAATCCTCTCCGCCAGGAGCTGCCGACGACGATCAGGTTCGCACATAGGGCGTTCTACATGGTTCTCCCTGTATTTTCATATGAAATGAAACATTCGATTCGCATGACAGATAGAATTACACGTTAGGCTTCTTCTATGCGCCTAGATCTTTATCCTACAACTTCCAAGCTTATGCTACTTCGATGGCATTTTTGTCGGCTACCGTGCGTACACTCATGAGAACTTGTCACTAGATAGACATAGATCAGAGTCACTTCATGTCTCCCCGTTTGCTTAGTCATGGTGTTCAGTTTACGGTAAATTAGGAAGAGATATCTATTCATATCTGGACACTGTTTGAGATTGTACCAACGCAGTGTCTTCTCTATATGTAGCGCTAAGCATATTAGAAATGAAAAATACAAAATAAATTGCTAGAGAATAATTGTCACATGAACTGAGCTCTATACTAAGCATGCTGGAAATGAACGGCACAAAATAAATTGCTAGGGAATAATTGTCTCCGTACCTTGCTTTTCCCTCGAGCACGGTACCAAATCTACTGTTGATAAAAGGGATTATCAAAAAGCTACTCAGATTGCCTCCTAACTACCACTCTGGTGTCGAGGTATTGGTAACGCGGAACTACTGTAGGAATTCATACGTACCGTAGAGGAGGTGGGGAAGAACGTAGAGGGTTCCAGTGACGGGATTGCACACACGATCTTACCCAGCTTCGGATCTCACGACGGTGGCGAGATCCTACGCTGCTATAATTCACTCAAGGAGAATATGTGTACAGGTTACAATGAGATTGTATGCGTGCCCTAAGGCTGCTGGAAGGCTGGCTTATAAAGGCGCCAAGCCTTCCCCTACAAGGAAAGCCTTAACCGACAGAGATCATGAGTCCTAGACTAACACGGTAACAAACCCTAACTTGCTCCCTAAGGCGAACGCAGCCAGGACTTCGTCTTGGACTTCACTAAGCCAGCCCAGAGCTTATCCTTGCGCCTAAGCCCATGAGGCCTTCTCCATTAAGCCCTCCGGCTTTGTCTGATGGGCCTCCTTGGTGGGCCAGGTTTTATCACCGTGGCAGGTATACCCGTTCGGCATAACCTCCACAGTAGTCCCCGGAAGGTTAAGTTCTTCGTTTGCCGTCTTTGTGAAACACGGGCTTTCGCCTTTGCGAAAGGCGAACAGAAGAGCTTGGAGCATTCCAAAATGAGGCATTCAGTCTGCCTTAAGGATTAAGCCGAACTCTCTGTACTTTGAACAATCTGGCAGAAAGATTCTGTCAGCGTCGAGTCTTGTCATGACGTCACTACAGTCAAAGCCAGTCCACGACAGTTTAGACAAGCAAAGAGACGTTGTGACGCCATTACTGCTACTTTTCCGCACACGATCTCCGAGGCGTGCGGGAGAAATGCCCACTATCTGACCATTGCGGGACGCGTGGCGAAAATCGCGCGAGCGTTATCTCACCGCACTACTCGCGGCGCGCGGCCCCCATAAAAGGGGAACTAATTTCTCCATCGGCTCATTTCCCTGTTCATCGTCCCTCGCGCCCATCCACTCCGAACTCCAGCGAGCTCCACCACCATCATCTGCGCACCCACCCATGAGAGCTCCGATCCAACAGCGGGAGCGGCAACGGCAGCTGCGTCGGCGGCGGCGGAGGGACAAGATCTGGCCATGAGGGGATCGAGCACCGCGGATGCATCTGCATCTCGCGCGGCGGCGACGACAAGTTCTGCGGCCACCTCCATCGAAACAGAGAATGCCCAGCCCTCCGACGAGGGCGATGCGGCGGAGGCAGAGGAAGAGGGAGAGAAGCATCTTCCCGCAACTGGGCGGCTTCCACCATCACCGACGCGGACCTCACGCAGGAGAAAGAGGGCACCTCCCACCAAAGGAGAAATGCCAGTGGCGGTCAGCGTGCGGCCACCCTGCTTCCAGATCCCGCCGGCGATGAGCGAGTGCTGCTCACCTCACATCTCCTCCGCGGTTTGTCTTTGCCTCCGCATCCTTTTTCCAATCAGTCTTAGACTACTATGGCCTTCAGCCTCATAGCGTAGGCCCCAATAGTATCTTGTACATTGCTGGCTTTATGGCTTTATTCGAAGGATACTTAGGCATAGAGCCCAGCTTAGAATTCTTCAAGTACTGCTTTACCTGCAAGCGCCAAGCAGAGAAGGAAGAACTGCTTTCCTTAGGAACAGTTAGCATCAACCTCCGTAGGGGCAGAGACTGGTATCCTAAGGCGCCAAAAATAGATTCCATTAAAGGCTGGAATAGCTCCTTCTTCTACTGCAAAGACATGGCGCCAGCAGGCAAAGACATAGGACTTCCTCGCTTTTCTCCTTTGCCGGCGGAGCCCCGCCTATCTTGGGGCGAGAAACCGCTGAAGGTCCTTCCTGACAACCTCCGTCGCATGCAAAGGCGGATTGAGTACCTAACAAAGACCGCTGTGCCCAAACTCACGGGCGCAGACACCATCCTATGTTGGTTGTCAAGGCGAATCCAGCCTTTGAAAGATCGCAAAGGCCTCATGTGCCACTACACGGACCAGAAGAAAGATCCCCTCCGTGTTAGTGAGAGCGACCTTACGCAAGACGCCCTTGTGTATCGCTTTAAGAGGATTGCCAAGGAAAGGATCCAGCTGACAGAGCAGCGTCCTATGTACACAGCCGCCAACCCAGCTCCAAAGGTAAGGCATTTACCATTACTGTTTTTATACTTCCACAATGTTTGCCTTACTAACACCACTTTTGATTTCAGCTCGCCCTTTTGCCGGATAATCTGCTGCTCCTTTGTTTTACGTGCCTGAAGCGGCACCCGAGCCCCCAAAGACTCGGAAACGAAAGGCTTCAGGAGCTACTGCAGCAACTTCAGCAGCAGAAAGGCGGAAGCGTGAGAAAGCCATCCCTGCTAACGCCGAAGTGCTCGACATTGAGGACGATGAAGATGCGGCCTTTAATGCTCCAGTACAGAAGTAAGCCGAACCTCAATTTCAGTAGTAAGGCGAACAGTGTCTTCGAATGTTATCTTATTATGTATGTGATTCGCAGGATCAAACCAACTGCGCCTCTCAAGAAGAAGTAAGTAATTTATGTCAGGCACAAGAAGACTGAGCCCTCTCCAGCCATTGCTCCCCCCACTCCCTCCATTCAACAAGAGACAGCCTCAGGCCCATCTGAAGATCATCCTATAGATCTGGACTCAGCTCTTACCTGATAAGACGGAAACTGAAAAGTTGGCCAGGGCTGCCGCTACTGGGAAGGCAGCGATACTTCAGTCAGAGAAGCTGAACGAGCCCATTACGAGGCCATTCGCAACATGGCAAGCTCTTTGACGACGAGGGGTACATCTTACCCAACATCGCCGCCATGCTTGCCGATGAGAAGGAGCGCAACGAGCCACCTCCGAAGCTAAGGCCAGTTGGTCAAACATTGACCATATTGAATCTGGAAGACAATTGTGACGAGCTGTACGTCACAATGAAGCAGAGCTACAAAGCCTTGAAGGCCATGATGCAGGTAAACATTCCGTCTTTATGTACATACTAGTCCCCGGGCATTACGTTGTGCTTTGACTAAGACGACGTAATGGCCTTTCTTTCATGTTGATAAAGACTCAGTCCCCAAGCCCTTTGTAGCTACACCTTACTGTCTTTACCTTTGTTACTTACTACTGCCCTTGCCTAGCAGAGCAGCGAGCAACTTACATGCGATCTATGGTACTCACTGAGTAACCAAAGGCAAGTGCTCAGCAAGCCGTCGCCGAGAAGGGCGAACAAAGGTAAATTTGTTTCTTTTCACATGCCTTGTGACTTTAGTTCGCTTTAAGGCATAATATGCTCAACACATGCAATGTGTTTTTGCACAGCTGTTGTGGCGAAGGCGAAACAGATCGTCAGTGAAACTGGCGATAAAGAAGTTGTAAGGCGGGAAAATGCCGCCTTGTTTAAGCAGCTAGAGGAGAACCGAAAGACGGCCGAGGCCAATCTTAAAGCCGTCCAAGACAGCGCCGCTGCAGAGCAACAAACTGAAGGCAGAGCTTCTGAAACTGCAGCGACAAGCTGAAAAAGATGGACTCCTAATCAGAGCTTACAAGGTCGTCTTGAACGCCAAGCTGATGAGAGCACCGCTATTGACGAGAAATTGCTAAGTAAGCCTCTCTTCTTCTACCTCTCGTCTTTATTCCAGCACTTCAGTACGCCTTAACTTTTTCATTCTTCCTTTCCACAGTTCCAGCTGGGTTTGGGGACAGGCTCACCTCTGAAACACGCTGGAGCTTATCTTGGAGTGTGGCGAAGTTGTGTCAGGGCTGTTCACTGCGGGAAGAGACGTTGTCGCAACATCTTCCCAAAACAGCTGGCCCAAGTGACAAACACCAGCAACTTGCTGCCACTTCTTCAGAACTGCGTCCCAGAGGTGGTGGAGCGTCTTCGCTCAGCAGCCAGAGGCGGAGCAAAACTTGCTCTGGGACTTGTTCGCGGCCACTACCCCCGAGGTCAACATGTGGCGCGTCATCAAGTGTTTCCCAGCCAAGGACAGAGACGGCAACGAGCTCGTCAAAGAAAAGGTCTGCCTCTGTCTCTAGCTTTGCCTCAGCCGTTGCAGAAATGGTAGACTTGGCTATCTTCTTCTCCAAGAAGCCTGTGCCTCCCCGTCCTGACGACGTGTCTGACGACGAAGCCGAAGCACCCACAACTGGCAACGGCGATGAATCAGAAGATGGGAATGAAGAAGAAGAAGAAGAGAAGGCGAGTCTACGCTGGATCCATCCAAGTCCCCTGTGTCTTCGCCTCCTCAGTCCCCTGCATAAGATGCAGGAAAAACTTTGCATTAAGCGTGTCATGAAAGATGGCACAAAAGACTTGTTTATGTTTTGTAATGGCAGGAGACTTTTTATTTGTTGAACATGTTTGTTTTGCGACGCACGCACTTAATTTTAAAAGGCTTGCAAACTATGCTCCTTATCCGTCTTTAAGTTTTCTGGCTTATATGCTTTAGCCTTTTCGTATGCTGGCAGAACCTAAGGCACGGAACACTTCGCTGGCAACAGGTTAGTAACCAAACTGTTTAAACACAGAAACGGCGCCGGCTTTTGTGCGTAAAGCATCTACTAAGACAAGCCAGCATATACGCGATCAGATAAATACCCTTAGACGGACGCAATTTTAACTTTTGTAAGGCCTTAAGGCAAAAGCATCATGTGAGTAACCACAAGCACGGAGCCAATTCGGGTTAACATTGATATTTTTATCAAAATAATGATCAAATGGAAATAAAAGACGGCGAGAACTCATGCATAAAAATAATTGAGGGAACCAAAGACTTTATTTCATAATCATATATGGTGTGATTACAATAGAATTGCTAAGTGTAAAAAGGACGTAGCTGCTCAATGTTCCAAGGACGTTTCGTCTCTTTGAGTACTGCTTCTTCGTTCCTTTTCCTTTTGCGGCCTCGTTTGTTCTTCTTCTTGATATCACGGAGGTCCACAAGATAATATGCCCCGTTCTTAAGCGCTTTGCTGATAACGAAGGGTCCTTCCCATGTGGGAGATAGTTTGTGCTCTTTTTGCTGAACAAGGCGAAGCACCAATCGCCTTCCCGAAACGATCTCCGTCTTACCTTGCGACTGTGGTAACGCCGCATGTTCTGCTGATATAGCGGAGCGCTGAAGCGCTATCTCACGCTCTTCTTCGAGAAGGTCTAAGCCGTCCTGTCGGGCTTCTTCTTCTGCGTCTGCTTCGACGTAGGCTGTTACACGAGGCGTGTCGTGCAGACATCGGTTGGGAGTACCGCTTCTGCGCCATATATGAGAAAGAAAGGGGTGTAGCCTGTTGCACTGCTTGGGTTGTGCGTATGCTCCATAAGACAGCAGGTAATTCTTCTACCCATGCTCCAGCTGCTCTATGCAAAGGCACCTCTAATCTTGGCTTTATTCCCTGTAGAATTATAACTGTTGGTTCGCTCAACTTGGCCATTCGATTGTGGATGAGCCACAGACGCTAAGTCCAGACGAATACCAACTTCACCACAGTACTTTGCCAGCTCTCCTACGGCGAAGTTTGTCCCATTGTCTGTAATGATACTGTGGGGGACGCCAAATCTCGTTATCACCTCAATGACGAACTTCTTGGCTGTTGCCCCATCAAGCTTTTTTATGGGCTTAGCTTCAACCCACTTGGTGTATTTATCCACCGCAACTAAGAGATGTTTGACACCGCCTCGCGCAGTCCTGAATGGACCTACCATGTCCAGTCCCCAGACCGCAAATGGCCATGTGATTGGAATGGTGCGCAACTCCTGGGCTGGCATCTTTGGCTGTCTTGCATACTTTTGACATCCAACACATTTTTTGACGAGTTCCTGCGTCTTGTTTTGCTGTGAGCCAGTAGAATCCATGTCTAAAAGCTTTGGCGACAATTGCTCGGGCAGAGGCATGATGACCGCAACATCCACCATGGATCTCTTCTAGTATCTCCTGTCCTTCTTCCGGCGAAACGCATCGTTGATATACGCCTGTGGTACTTCGCTTGTATAGTTCTCCATTTATTATTGTGTATGCCTTAGCTCTGCGCACAACTTGCCGCCTTAAGACTTCATCCTCTGGCTCTTCCTTGTTAAGGAGGAAATTTATGTAGGGCTGTGTCCAATCTGGCGTCACCAGCATGACGGAAACAGACTGCGAAGCCATG
Source organism: Poa pratensis (assembly GCA_947311845.1). Classification (NCBI taxonomy): domain Eukaryota; kingdom Viridiplantae; phylum Streptophyta; class Magnoliopsida; order Poales; family Poaceae; genus Poa; species Poa pratensis. The sequence continues at coordinate 5,451,070 of CAMZMU010000115.1, read as the reverse complement.
GGGTCATCTTCATCTCCGCCTTTAATAGACGGCACGTACAGGTGCTCCAAGAATATATCGGAGGGCACCTTCGATCTTTTCGAGCCCATTCTGGCTAAGGCGTCCGCTGCTTCATTTTCCTCCCTTTTGATATGCTTGACTTCTAAGCCGATAAAACACCGACCAAACTCGTCTACCGTGCGTCGTATTCAGCCATTGTAGGGCTCTTCGCATCCCATGCCCCTTCTAACTGTTTGAACAACGAGGTCTGAATCGCCATAGCACAAAAGACGGCTAATGCCCAAATCCTTTGCGACGTGCAATCCATGCAACAGAGTCCTCGTATTCTGCAACATTATTAGTGGCATTAAAGTGTATCTGCAAGACATAGCACATCTTGTCTCCCTTAGGGTTCTTCAGTACTACGCCAGCTCCCGATCCCTGCAACATTTTGGAGCCGTCAAAGTGCATAACCCAATATTCGTCGTCAGGAAGGGGAAGTTCATCCATTGCTTCCGTCCAGTCTGCGATGAAATCAGCTAAAGACTGGGATTTGATGGCTGTTCGTGGCTTGTACTGGATATCGAAGGCTGCCAATTCAATTCCCCCTTAGCCACACGTCCAGTGGCATCAGTGTTGTTTATAATGTCACACCCAATGGCGCCTTACTGACTACCGTGATTGGGTGCTCTTGGAAATAATGGCGTAATTTTCTGGCTGCGAAGAAAACTCCATAAGCCAGCTTCTGATAGTGAGGGTATCGTTGTTTGGATTCGGAGAAGACTTCGCTTATATAATATACCGCCTTTGTTCTGGTAGCTCCTTTCCCTCTTCCTTTCGCTCAACAACAACCACTGCACTAATAACCAGGTTGGTGGCAGCCATGTAAAGTAGCATCGGCTCTTGCGGTAGAGGAGACGCCAATATTGGTGCTGAAACTAAGGCGTCTTTTAACTGTGCTAAGGCTGCATCTGCCTTCAGTCCAGACGAACGTCTTAGTTTTCTTCAACAACCTGTATAGGGTAAAGCTTTATCCCCAAGCCTACTAATAAATCGGCTTACAGCTGCTGCAGATCCTGTGAGCCTTTGGACATCTTTAAGACAAGTAGGCTTTTTGATATCCATGATAGCTCGAATCTTTTCTGGATTCACCTCAAGACCTCTTTCTGAAACAATGAAGCCTAAAAGTTTTCCTGCTGGGACGCCAAAAAAGCATTTTCCCGGATTTAGCTTCATGTTATATTTTCTTAAGTTATTGAAGGTTTCTTGAAGGTCAATGATGATCGCCGCGTTTGCGCGACATAACGGCAATGTCATCGACATAAGCGTGAACATTGCGGCCTATTTTGTCGGGGGGTTACCCCCGGGTAGGGTAATGACGAGGTAAAGACATGTAAGGTTAAGGCAGTAAGCTGTCCGAGGAACGATTGAGCAAGGACGCAGGAGGCGTCATCCGACGTAAGGTGTACGTCCGAGGTATACTTCCGAGGTATATCCTCCGAGGTATCAACCTCGGGGCAGTCAGCTAGCTACCACAGGAATAAGATATTCTCTACCGAGGTATATGATCAGGAGTGTTATCCGAGGTTGGCAGCAAGGATCGAGGCATGTCAGAGAGGTCACGGGTGCCGCAGAGCTCGTAGCCCGAGGCTTCAGAGGACGGCGAGGTCCGTCCACGGGTTTCCCGGAAGCTCGGGGGCCTAGGAGCTGACTCGGCTTTCGGGAAAGGTCTACAGGCTAGACCTCGGCAGGCTACTGAAGTATGACCGAAGAGGAAAGCTAGGCCTGGCTGGCCTGACAGTCCGGCCGTTGGCTGGCAGGAGGCAGAGGCTTGTCTTCTACCTTTTGGCCATGCCATTGTCAGTTGTAGGCAGGGGTAAAAATGTACTTCGGCCTGTGTATATATGCGGCATCTCTACCTCCAGAGAGGAGGAGACAAAACCCTAGCTCATTTCCCCCTTCGTAGTTTCACCTTCTACCTCGAGCTCTCACTTTGGTAGCAACATACAGCTCGAGGAGCACCTTGTACTGAGAACCACACTGATATATTGAGAGAGGCAAGGCAGGAGTAGGGGTTTTACTTCCTCACGAAGGCCCCGAACCTGGGTACATCGTGGTGTCTTTTGTGTTCTTGGCTTTCTTGGTTTCTTGTTCATGTTCTTGTGGTTTCTTGCATGTTCTTGCTTGTGCACGTCTTGAGTGCATAAACCCTCCCCGGATTCCCCCAACGACCGTTCGGCCCCAACTAAGCCATACCCATGGCATCTGCCGTGATCCCACCACGACAGTTGGCGCCCACCGTGGGGCAGATTGAGGCGTTGGGTGGAGTTTCCATCCGGACGGGCTCCTCTGGGTGTGTTCTTTCTGGCCTTGTTACCAAGATCGGCGAGTTCGCCTTTGTGAGCGACAATGCGGGGTGCTTCGCCGGCAAGCCTTTCCCCACCGATGGTTCCTCATGATGCTCGGCAGCTTCCCCACATACGTTGCTGTCGAGGTGGTTCGCGAGTACCCGGAGCAGGTGCTCGTGGACGACGAAACTCCTCTCCTGGCGGCTTTGGGTCGGCGTGTCACTCGCCCTCCGAGGTGTGTGGAGGTGATGATGGCTGGTACCAGGCCTGCAGCTAGCAAGGCAGATGCTGGCAAGGTCGCGCTAGCCGAGGTGGAGGCGACGCCAACCGCTGCCTGAGAAATCAGGTCGGACGGCGAAGTTTCCGTACGAGAAACCTAGTCAGAATGAGCAGTTGGGCATGCCAAGGGAAGAAGTTCCCTTAGAAGCTATCGTTGATAGGTTAGCTCGGCCACTCGCAGTAGAGGCAAGTGTGGAGCATACGGTGGCCGGGTTAGAGGCAGAGCGCCAGAGGGTGCTGAGAGAAGCTCGGTTGCTGGCCGAGGCTAAGCAGCAGTTCGATATGGAGCAGAAGGAGTACAATGCTGCACATGGTATAGAGGATGGTTTTACTCCGGTTGTGCGGCGTAAGAAAGCTGCTCTGCTCAACCGAGGCAAGGACCTCTATGGGGAGATGGCTAGGGCTGCAGTCTCGGGCTCGAGTAAGGCAACAAGTAGCAGGTCGGCTACTGGTAGGCCGGTGTATAGTTCACCAGCTAAGAACCTTAGAGCAGCCGAAGCAGTAAGGGCCGGGCTATCGGAGTTGACCGGAGATGCATGGCGTGAGCAGCAGAAGCGGCTCAATGAGTTAGTGCATGTGGCCAGCAAGCAAAATGAAGCCCTCCGCAAGGCCGGGCTTGGCGGTTCGCAGGCGGTCCATTCGATTAGGCCAGTTAGCCAGGGGTCCAAGGGGCAAGCCTCGTCTCCACACGTCGGAGGAGCCGATCGTGCCCGGAGTGTCACTTCAGGTCGGAACAAGGAGATGCAGCTGCAAGTGTACGATCCGGTGTTAGCTGGGAAGCAAAAGGTCGGCAACGCTAGCCGAGCCAATGGAGACCCCGGCCCAGGTGATGCAAGCCGAGCTAAGGGCCGTTCAGCTCAGGGAAATCAGAACGGTGGGCAAGCAGCGTCGGCTGGCCGAGGTAAACCACCTCAGCCCCCGAGGCATCAGCAGCAACCCCGGCCGCAGGAGCAGTATCAGCAAGAGCCGGAGTATGTTCCGCAGCCGAAGAACGTCGGTCGAGGTGGCGACCGATATGATGATGGAAATTCAGCCATGGAGCGGGCTGGATTCTATAGAGTGGATGGTGCATTGGGAGAGCGTATCGGAGCTCGGACGTTGCCTACAGGTGATGCGCGCTACAAGCTAGATCGGATTTACATGTCCGAGAAGTTGGAGGAGGAAGGCCCTCCTGGTCCGGCGTGTTTTGGACCTCGGATCATGAAGGAACCACCTCCACCGTGTCTCAGTTTTGTTGGGTCGGAGTACCAGGCCGTACAATGGGAGCACCAAGCCGCAAGATTGGCTAGCTGATTATGTTTCAGCAGTATACATTGCGGGGGGCAATCGCCGATGGGCGGTCCGGTATCTCCCGCACATGTTGGAAGGTCCTGCTCGGATCTGGCTGAACAATCTGCCGGAGAATAGCATCGATTGCTGGCTGGATTTAGAGGAGGCATTCAATAGCAACTTCGCCAGCACTTACAGGAGGCCAAACCGACCTCAGCTTTTGCAGGCGTGCAAGCAGGAGGACAATGAGACTGACCGAGAATTCTTGACTCGGTGGAGCAATGTTCGGAACTCCTGTGAGGGAGTTATCGAAGCACAGGCTATAGCGTGGTTTGCTGATGGATGTCGGTATGGTAGCATGTTGTGGCAGAGGCTCCAGAGAGATATGCCAAAGACTCTGGCCGAGACGATTCGGATAGCTGATTCCTATGCCCTTGGCGATCCGATGCAGCCTCTGCTGGATGGGAATGCCCGGAACAGGAGGAATCCGATGAACAACCGCAACAACGGACCGAGGTTTGATAACCGTCAAGAGTTCGGGCAGAAGAGGAGAGAACCAGATTTCCAAGTCAATGCTGTAAACCCAAGTCAGTCCGGACCTGGAGGCGCCCAGAAACCGAAGACTGAGGGTCAGGCGTGGACTCCGAACCAGAACCAGAATCAGGGAGGTGGTGCGAAGCAGTGGCAGGAGGCCGGACCACCTGTGACTTACGAGTCATTGGTGAATGGACCATGTATCTATCATGGCAGGAATGGCAGAACACCCAACCATACCACTCTGCAGTGTAGTTTTCATCACCGAACCGCTGCAGAAGGGGCGAAAGCTGGGGCAAACCGGAGTGGGCCACCGAACCAATGGCGTAGACCTCAATATCCGAACACGCAGCAGCAGCATAAGCCGACCATAGCGGCGCAGAATCAGAGCTTAACCGGAGCAAATTCAACCCCGGTGCATGCGGCCCAAAACAGAAGACGGTGCAGGCGAAACCGGTGAATGCAGTGAGTGCCCAGGGCAACAACAACAACGGTGGTGCCGGCCAAAGCCAAACGTGGTCCTTTGAGAATCAGAGGTATGAGAACCCCGGTAATGATTATAGGGAAGTACATCAGAGCTACGTGGTGTTTGTGACTGAGTCAACTGATAAGAAGAGTATGCTGAGGCGTGCCAAGGAGGTGAATGCAGTATCTCCGGCGGTGGTGAAATACATGAACTGGTCCGAGCAAGAGATCACTTGGAGCAGGCAAGATACACCTCGGATCATGCCGAGCCCTGGAAACTATGCACTGGTGGTGGATCCGACGTTTTGTGGGCCGACCAACAATGTGAGATTCACCCGAGTCTTGGTGGACAATGGGAGTGCCATAAATATCATGTACCGAGACACAATGGTCAAGCTGGGATACTCACCGAACCAGTTGCAGCCTAGCAGCTGTACATTTCACGGTATTGTGCCCGGGGTCTCTTGTGCACCTATGGGAAAGATTTGGGTCGACGTGGGTTTTGGTACCCGAGATAACAGCCGAGTTGAAAGTCTTGAGTTCGAGGTTGTGGACTTGCAGAGCCCTTACCATGCCTTGCTGGGAAGGCCAGCCTTGGCCAAGTTCATGATCTCCACTCATGTGGCTTACCTAAAGATGAAAATGCCGGGGCCCAAGGGAATAATAACCATTTCTGGTGACTACAAGAAGGCTATGCAATGTGCCTCGGCGGGATCCAGTTTAGCCGAGTCCTTGGTGATCGCGGCGGAGAAGAAGCAACTTCAGAAGGTGGTGGCAATGGCGCAGTCTACTCAGCTCGGCATGTCCGGACTAATTACTCCGGACATGAGCGCTTCATTCGAGGTGCCCAAGGAGACCAAGAAAATCCCGGACTCGGAGAACCCGGAGCGTTTCGCCATCATTGGTACTGGCATGGACGAGAAATAGGAAAGCGCGCTCTGTCACTTCCTCCGTGAGAATCGGGACATTTTTGCATGGTCGGCTAAAGACCTGCCAGGTGTTCCGAGGGAGTTGGCAGAGCACTCTTTGTTTGTTCGGCCAGAGGTGAAACCAGTGCGTCAACCGACGCGGCGGCTCTCAGATGACCGAAGAAAGGTGGTACTCGAAGAACTGGCGAAGTTACTGGCTGCAGGCTTCATCATGGAAGTGCTGCATCCGGACTGGATATCTAATCCAGTCCTCGTGGAGAAAAAGAAGGACGAACCGGCGGTAGTCAAGGTGTGGCGCATGTGCATTGACTTCACCAACCTGAACAAGGCGTGCCCGAAGGATCCCTTTCCTTTACCTCGGATTGATCAAGTGATCGATTCTACGGCTGGATGTGAGCTGTTGTCTTTTATTGATGCATATTCTGGTTTTCACCAGATCCCACTGAACACTGATGATCAAATAAAGACTGCCTTTATTACCCCGTACGGGGCGTATTGCTATCGTGTCATGTGTTTCGGTTTGAGAAATGCCGGGGCAACTTATCAAAGGTGTATGCAGAAGTGCTTACATTCTCAAATGGGCAAGAATGTGCAAGTGTATGTCGATGACATTGTTATCAAAACTAAAAAGAAGCATACTCTCATCGAAGACCTCGAAGAGACATTTGCAAATTTAAGAAAGTATCGGTTGAAACTTAACCCGGACAAGTGCACCTTTGGTGTCCCGGCTGGAAAATTGCTCGGTTTCCTCGTATCGAGCCGAGGTATAGAAGTTAACCCGGCTAAGATCCGAGCTATCGAAAGAATGAAGTTGCCGAACTGTTTAAAAGATGTGCAGAAGTTCACGGGATGCCTTGCATCTTTAAGTCGGTTTGTAAGTCGGCTAGGAGAAAAAGCCTTACCATTGTATCAACTTATGAAGAAAAGTACCAGTTTCACTTGGACCCCGCAGGCGGACGCGGCGTTCAATGAGCTGAAGAAGATGTTGTCCACTGCTCCGGTGTTGGCATCCCCTTTGCAGAATGAACCGATGTTGATATACATTGCGGCTACAAACCGTCGTAAGTGTTGCAGTGGTGGTGGAGCGAGACGAAGGAGGCAAATCGGTGCAGAGACCAATCTACTACCTGAGCGAGGTGATATCCACGTCGAAGCAAAACTACCCCCACTACCAGAAGATGACGTACGGAGTATACCTGGCGGTTAAGAAACTGAAGCATTACTTCCAAGAGCATCCCATGACGGTGGTATGTGATGCTCCAATCTCGGAGATCATCGGATGCAAGGACGCAACTGGGCGAGTTGCCAAATGGGCGATCGAGGTATCTCCATACACTCCGCATTATGAAAGGCGAGATGCAATCAAGTCGCAGGCGCTGCCGGACTTTTTATGCGATTGGGCCGAGATGCAATATGAGCCGCCCTTGCCGGACTATAATTATTGGAAGATGCACTTTGATGGGTCCAAGACCAAGGTCGGATTAGGTGCCGGCGTAGTCCTAACCTCGCCGAAGCAAGACCAGTTGAAGTATGTGCTGCAAATCCATTTCTCGGCGTCGAACAACGTGGCGGAGTATGAGGCCCTGATCCATGGGCTCAAGGTGGCAAAGGAGATAGGTGTCCGGCGTATAGAATGCTTCGGCGATTCAGCTTTGGTGGTGCATCAATCCACCGGCACTTGGGATGCGTTGGATGCGAACATGGAGTTGTATCGGTTTCATGTGCAAAAGGTGTCTGGGTTCTTCGAAGGATGTGAGTACAAGCACATACCTCGGGGGGAGAATGAAGCCGCCGACGTATTGTCCAAGCTCGGTTCATCCAAAGAACCGGTGCCACCGGGGATAGCGCTGAACCATTTGAGAACTCCTTCAATCAAGCCCTCGCCTGACTCCGAGTCAATTTTCTTACCGCCAAGTTCGGAGTCTGAGCCTATTCCTATGGAGGTAGACGTCGGATGCGTTTGGCCGGACTCGGGGACTGCTTCGCAGTATCCGAGGACTGATGGAGCTTTTCCTATGGAGATAGATGATGGGAACTTCGGGTCTGACCCGGGGACTTCGCACCAACACTCGGGGACTGGCCGAGCAATGGTGGAGGAAATCATGAAGGAGATCATGGCGACCGAACCAATGGAGATAGATGAGAGGCTTTTTCCTCTGCATCCAGTGCCGGAATGGGCGGAGCAGATCATGAACTTCATAGCCGATGGAAGTTTGCCAAGTGATACAACCGAGGCAAGGAGAATCCAGAGGAGAGCTAAGGGATACACCATCATCAACAAGGAGCTATACAAGAGAAGTGTGACCGAGGTGTTGCAGAGGTGTGTCGAACCAGCTGAAGGCAAGGAGATGCTTTTAGAAATCCACCAAGGAGAATGTGGACATCATTGCAGCACAAGAGCTCTGGTGGCCAAGGTGTTCCGGCACGGGTTCTATTGGCCCACCGCCAATGCCGATGCAGAAGATATAGTTCGGAAATGTGAAGGGTGCCAAAGGTTCGCCAAGCAGCAGCACATGCCAGCTTCGGCGCTCAAGACCATTCCTATCACGTGGCCCTTTGCAGTTTGGTGTCTGGACATGGTGGGAGAATTCAAGCCAGCCCGAGGCAATATGACTCACATACTGGTGATGGTGGACAAATTCACTAAGTGGATCGAGGTGAAGCCAATCCGAAAAGTGGATGGTCATACGGCGGTGACCTTTTTGAAGGAAATAATCCTGAGATACGGATATCCTCATAGTATCATTACAGACAACGGCACGAACTTTGCTGTCGGAGAGTTTGCTCGGTTCTGCATGAGTAAGGGAATTCGACTTGACGTAGCCTCGGTGGCTCACCCACAGGCTAATGGGCAAGTAGAGGTCAAATGCATTGGTATTGGCCGGAATCAAAGCTCGGTTGTAGAACCACTGTTGAAAACACCGGGGTGTTGGATCGATGAGATACCAGCAGTTCTGTGGGGTCTAAGGACCACACCGAACAGATCAACTGGCTATACGCCATTTTTCATGGTCTATGGGGCCGAGGCAATGCTGCCAACCGACATTGAATATGATGCGCCCAGAGTGGCAATGTACACAGAAGCCGAGGCTAAAGAAGCTCGGGAAGATGCAGATCTGCTCGAGGAAGCAAGAGAATTGGCCTTATCTCGGTCAGCAATATATCAGCAGGGTCTCCGACGTTATCAAAGTCGGCATGTAAAACCCCGAAAGTTTAATGAAGGAGATCTAGTGCTGAGGCTTGTTCAGCGCAGCAAAGGTCGGCACAAGTTGTCACCTCCATGGGAGGGACCATACATTGTGAGCCGAGCTTTGCACAATGATTCGTACTATCTTATAGATGCACAGGAGCCAAGGGGAGATGGGCTGGATAGACCCGATGCGGAGCTTCAGCGTCCATGGAATGTAGCTCTACTCCGACCCTTCTACTGTTGAAGGAAGTAATGTATGTACCTCGGCTGATCTTTAATAAAAACTTCGGCACCTCGAGAGTGAGCTCGGGGACTGCCTCGCTCTTATGATTGCATGTTTCTTTTTGTTTGTACTCTTTCTTCGTTCGTATGCCGAACTATTTTGAACCTCGTCTCAAACTTCAAGTACTGTATGCTATGTAACTAATCTTGTGACTCGACTGACGAACGCCAGCATGGCAGTCAAGAGCAAAGACGAAAGAACATGGGAAACATGAAAATGAACTCGGGGACTCGGTCCAAAAAGACAGTTCGGCATATGTCGTTTACTAACCCCTGTTTTTACTTCTTTTTTATGTCGGATGACTTTGAAACATACCTCGGAATTTACCAAGTACTGTATGCTATGAACAACAATCTTGTGACTCGACTGTCGAACGCCAGAATGGCAGACAAGAGCAAAGAATGCCAAATATAGTAAACACGAAAGTAAACTCGAGCAATCATTCAAAAGGATTCGACATAAAGCTTAGAAAAGCATGGTTCGAAGCATGATAGTAATAGAGGTAGCAAAGGAACTACTTAAGTTTGATTACATCTGCGTCCCGGCATACCGGGGATTTAATGAAGTTTTTTGGCCAAGCATAAGTTCAGGTCGAGGCATCAGGAATTACGTCGGCAGCAGCCGATGTAGCAGGGATTTCGTCCGGAGCCGAGGTAGCCTGGGAAGTGCTGGCAACGTCGGCAGTAACCTCGGCACCAGGTTGTGGAGAAGCCTCGGTTTCTGCTTCGCGGGTTTCACCGCCGTCACCTTGCTCGGCCTCGACGTCGGATTCTGTTTCGTATTCCTCGTCTTCTGGCTCGTAATCCTCGGCGTCGGAGTAGGTGTCTCCTTCGCTCAAGTTCTTCGTGTGGCATATCCAGCAAAGTAGTTGGCCATCTTTTGGCGGCGCGCGACAAGGATCGGGTCGGACGACCAAGGGAGCCTCGGGAGAGTGTTCATCTTCTCGAGGTCGATCTTCTCGCACCAAGTCATGATAAACCTGAGAGCGGCATCAGCTCCAGCGCGAGCTGAAGATGAGCGCCACTCTCGCAATCTTCTTTCGGTGTCGCGAAGCTGGGCGGCGAGCTCGGGCGTAGATTTGGGAGCGTCGGCAAGAGGCCATAAGGCTCGGAAAGCAGACACCTGCATCAAGAAGTTCCGACCCAATGGTTTTCAAGGGATTGATCCGAGCCTTGATGGCCACGATGTGGTCCTCAACGGTCCAGACGGGGTTCGTCTCTTACGCCTCTCCCTGTGCCGAGCAGTGATACTGCGGGCCGAGACTTGGGTGTAGGTGAAATGCTCTGCAGAAGGATAGCATGTTAATAATGAAAGTTCGGCAAAGAGCCAATGGTGTGAGGACAAAGCAAAGCTAAGGGGGCAAGAAACTTACCGTCCATCTCGCGGTTGATAGTTTGCAGCGTCGGGAGAAACTGGTTGACCTGCGCTTGCAGAGCTTCCAAAGCCTCGTGGCCGAGGTGGCGCGGGTCTCGGCTAACTGGAGCGCTTCCTGGTGATCCTTGGCGGCATCCTCCCGAAGTTTCTTCTCTGTTTCGACAACACTGGCCTTTTCCGCCTGCAGCTGCTCTTTTTCAGACGTCCGCAGCTCAGTGATGCGCTTGAGCTCCTTTACCAGACGAGCTACTTCGGCTTTCTCTTGTTGTAGCTTCTCGTCCAAAGAGTTCTTTTCTGCAAGGACGGCCTTGTGCTCGTCGTGGAGTTTCTTGTGGTCAAACAAGAGGGTATGAAAGATATCCGTGCGGACGTTCATAGTATTCTGCAAGGAAGAAAAACATAGCTCGGTTAGAAAGGCTATACCTCGACAAGAGTCTCGGGGACTCGGAGTCAAATCATTGGGAAAATGTTGCCGGGGTATGCCTCGACAGGAGTCTCGGGGACTCGTACCCGAGGTGCATGCTAAAGTAAGTAAAATGGTTTGGATACGTCGGATGAAAATGGAAAGTTGAGATTCAAGCCAAACAATTTTAACTCCGGCGGAGCGTCAATAGTTTACCTCGAATCTCGGGGACTGGGAATGGTGGATATTAGATGAGATACTGCATGAAAGTAAAGAGAATAGGACTTACGTCGATGTTTTGAGCAGCACGCAGGGCAGCAGTTTGTAGATCATATACGCTTCGGCCGCAGGCGCTGTTTCCCGCAGGATGCTCAGCCACCGGAGCAGCTAGGGAGGCCGAGGAGACCTCGTCTGCAGAATTCCAGTCTGCATTGTAGTGTTCCAAGGAGCCGAGGCTCTGGTCACTGTCAGTGCGCAGAGGAGGAAATCCCCACGGTCCGCCCTGCTCGATGCCCCTAACCGAGGCCTCCAAGGCCAAAGCAGCCTCGGAGCTTGAAGCAGGCCGGTTATCCAATATAAGAGATGCCCTCCGAGCATATTCTTCGGCCGGAGGGGCAGTCTCATCAACGGGTGCGGCGAATGGAGGAATTCGGCGTGTCACCGGGGGAGGAGACCTCGGTTGCATCCTTGAAGGAGAAGAGATAGTCAGGGTGCCAGACCCAGATGTTGGTTTGGGGGTGACCTTAGACTTCACCGTCTCTTTCTCTTTCTCCTTGCCCTTCTCCAACGGCAAGGTAGTCTGGCGAACTGGTTTTTGGGGCTGTGCTTGGGCTGCTGCTTGCTGTTGCTTCTGCTGATGCTTCTGCTGTTGCTGCTGTTGGTTGCGGGCAGTCTGGCTGCGGGGGGAGAGTCGAGGCTCCGGCAAGGCGGTAGCCGGAGTTCTGGCGCGATTGGTCCCCGCATCCGTTTGAGGACGCGGAGAAGTCTGACCTCGGGTGGGGGCAGATTTCCCCAAGGCCGGGCCAGACCTCGGTGGAGGAGATCCGGGGCGAGAGTTCGTCGGGGTGGTCGTGGCTTCAGAGGCACCAACGGGTGCAGTCATGGAGGATACCTCCTGATCCACGTCTATGGGGCACTGCAACGAAAGAAGATGGTCAAGTGTTAATACCGAGATAATATGTTTAAGCAACAAACATTGTTGGCTATAGAAGCAAAGCATTACCCATCCGAGGTAGGAAACCTCTTGCCCCCCGGGCATGAGGAGGATCCGGACTTCTTCAGCCGACGTCTCTTGACCGGAGCCTCAGTGGGTCCGGAGGCTCCAGTGGCGGATGGTTCGGCGGCCGAAGTTGCGGCACCAGCGCGTTTCCGGCTGGTTGCTGGAGTAAAGTTCGGAAGGTGAGGAAGGCAGGAGATAGGTACCGCGTTTATTGGTTCCATGACGAGAAACCCCTCCTCGTCATCCGAAATCTCTTGAACTGAAGCTTGTGCTTGAGGCTTACCCGCGGTGGTGATGCGGGCCGAGGCAATGGGCATATAATCCTCGTCAGGGTCCACGTTGGATGGTGGGTCCTCGACAGGGAGATCCTTGCCGAAGTGGTCCGCAGGATGGACTCCATCCTCGGCGGTCTGGCGGGAGAACAGCTGTATGGCAGACATATGAAAAGGAGTTAGGAAGAAAATTGTCAAGATGAACGTCGGTAGCAAGACCTCGGTGGTAAAGGAGTACGAAGAAAACGTCGGAATAGCGTACCTGTTTCGCTGGCTTGGTCCGGTAGTGGGGTTCCCTTCCCCATGTCCAAGCGTCAGGATCTTGGACTTGGTGATAGCTCGGACTCGCCGAGCTACCGCGGCGTTGTCCAGTGCAACGTGCGTATGGCGGGTGGGGTCATAAAGACCGCTCATGTGGCAGATCTTGTGAGACCTCGCCTGGAGAGGGGAGACCCTGCGCTTCACGAATGTGCAGGCCAGGTCGTCAGCCGTCAGGACTTTCCCGTCGTTCCGGGTCCTCCGGGTCCTGCCATTTCGCAATGTACCATGGATGGACTTGAGTTCGCCGCTGTGAGGGGGAGTGTAGTCCCAGTTGAGCTGTTCTGTAGGAGGGCTGAGGTTAAACGCCGGCAGGTTGAGGAGGTCCTCTTCGCCGGAGTTCTTCACGTAAAACCACGTCCGGAGCCACTTGCGAACGGTGTCCGGAGTAGTGATACGTGGGAAGATGGAGTTTCGGCGAGGAGCTACGGTGGCAGCTCCGCAGGCGGTTAATTGCTTGGGCAGATCCTTGTTCTTTGGATCCGGGATCACTTGCCGCTTGAGTTGGAAGTAGCGAGAAAAGAGGTCTACCGTGGCTTTGAGGCCGAGGTATCCCTCAGAGAAGGAAACGATGCAGGAGAGAGTGGTGATGGCGTTGGCGGGGAGGTGATGAACCTGGAGTCCGAACTTGTCGAGGAAGCTCCGGAAGAAATCACTAACGGGCAGTCCGAAGCCGCGCTGGAAGTGCGCGACGAAGACCACCCGTTCCCCTTGCTTGACTTGAGGCTCGAGTTCGCCCTCTGGCAGGCGACACTCTACCCCGGCGGGAATCCGCCGAGTCGCCCTGAGCCACTGGATTTCGTCCGGAGTTACATCCGAACCTTCCCAGCCGGCTCGTTCTCCGACCTCCAGTTCGAGGTCTGGAACCTCGGTTTGTTCCGAAGTCTCAGGAGGAGACATCTCGGCAGAATCAATCTGCAGAGAATGCACAGAAGTTTAGCAAAGGAAAAAGTAAATCTGGAATCTAAGGCTATATCTGGCTAACTCAGGAGGAGTTGGACGGCTATCTAATGTACATAGAGGCATATATGCTAGGCGAACGTCTGTCCGAGGTATGAAACTCATTTCTACCCAAAAAAGTATGCGAGTAAGATCTACCGGAGGAGGTAAATAGAATTTTATTCAAGAACATATGAAGAACCAAAGCGCGAAGAGGAAGAAACCTAGGCAATGCCTAGGGTATCAAGAAAGGGAGTACATACCGTGAAAACGAGGTGCTGAAGGGCGGCGCCGGTGACGCGTCGCAGCGGCGACGAAGGAGCTGCTCGTCGGCGGCGGCGGGAACGCGTTTCTTCTCAACGGAAGCGGCGGCGCTGGTTGCGATGGAGGCGAGACGGCGAGTGAATGAGGAAGAAGAGGGAAGCACTGCCCTGGGCCCGTATTTATAACCGCGGGCGGTAACTGCGCACTACCGCGCGGTTATCGGAGCGGCGAGTGGGATCGTTTGTGCACAATGGCCCACGTGGCACGAAGATAGCGGTGGGCGAGCAGGCCACAGGATCGGTTGCAGGAGGCAAACCGTCGTGCGGCGCGCGCGAAGCGGCGCAAGCGGGAAACCTCCGCTGACGTGGGCCGCGTGGTGGAAAGCACTCGAGTGCTTTGACTATCGTGGACCAGGAAGTGACGGATGGGACACGTGAACAGTGTTCTCTGACCGAAGTCAGTAAGGATGCAGAAATCGAGGGGTTGACGTCCGAGATCTCGGCGGATACTTCGGAAAAGCAGCGTGGCCCGAGGAACAGACCGATGGATTTCTCGGGGTATTGGTTCGGTGACCTGCAAAACATCGTAGCGCATGTGGTTTCGGGTTGAACCTGATGCGGCCTTTCATCCGAGGCTGCGAGACCACATCAGCTTCGGGGACTACTGTCGGGGGGTTACCCCCGGGTAGGGTAATGATGAGGTAAAGACATGTAAGGTTAAGGCAGTAAGCTGTCCGAGGGAACGATTGAGCAAGGACGCAGGAGGCGTCATCCGACGTAAGGTGTACGTCCGAGGTATACTTTCCGAGGTATATCCTCCGAGGTATCAACCTCGGGGCAGTCAGCTAGCTACCACAGGAATAAGATATTCTCTACCGAGGTATATGATCAGGAGTGTTATCCGAGGTTGGCAGCAAGGATCGAGGCATGTCAGAGAGGTCACGGGTGCCGCAGAGCTCGTAGCCCGAGGCTTCAGAGGACGGCGAGGTCCGTCCACGGGTTTCCCGGAAGCTCGGGGGCCTAGGAGCTGACTCGGCATTTCGGGAAAGGTCTACAGGCTAGACCTCGGCAGGCTACTGAAGTATGACCGAAGAGGAAAGCTAGGCCTGGCTGGCCTGACAGTCCGGCCGTTGGCTGGCAGGAGGCAGAGGCTTGTCTTCTACCTTTTGGCCATGCCATTGTCAGTTGTAGGCAGGGGTAAAAATGTACTTCGGCCTGTGTATATATGCGGCATCTCTACCTCCAGAGAGGAGGACGAAAACCCTAGCTCATTTCCCCCTTCGTAGTTTCACCTTCTACCTCGAGCTCTCACTTTGGTAGCAACATACAGCTCGAGGAGCACCTTGTATTGAGAACCACACTGATATATTGAGAGAGGCAAGGCAGGAGTAGGGGTTTTACTTCCTCACGAAGGCCCCGAACCTGGGTACATCGTGGTGTCTTTTGTGTTCTTGGCTTTCTTGGTTTCTTGTTCATGTTCTTGTGGTTTCTTGCATGTTCTTGCTTGTGCACGTCTTGAGTGCATAAACCCTCCCCGGATTCCCCCAACGACCGTTCGGCCCCAACTAAGCCATACCCATGGCATCTGCCGTGATCCCACCACGACATATTTGATCGTGTAGGCAACGTTGTATGCACCGTTGGTACGTTGAGCCAGCGTTTTTAAGCCCGAAAGGCATAGTTATGTAGCAAAACGTTCCGAAAGGTGTGATGAAGGAAGTCTTAATTTGATCAGACTCCTTCATCTTAATTTGGTGGTAGCCAGAGTAAGCGTCCAAAAAACATAGTAATTCAGAACCTGATACAGCATCTACGACCTGATCAATTCGCGGCAATGCGAAGGGGTCTTTAGGACAGGCTTTGTTTAAGCCGGTGAAATCTATGCACATGCGCAAGTCTTTCACGTCCTTCTTAGGTACTAATACAGGATTTGCTAGCCAATCTGTGTGGATAACCTCTCTAATGAAATTAGCGGCACTAAGCCGGGCTACCTCTTTTCCTATTGCTTTCTTCTTCTCTGGACCGAAGCGACGAAGACCTTGTTTTACTGGCTTGGCACCTTTGGCGACATTAAGGCTGTGCTCGGCAAGTTCCCGGGGTACTCCTGGCATGTCTGATGGTGACCATGCAAAAATATCCCGTTGCTCACGGAGGAACTTGACGAGCGCGCCTTCCTATGCGTCACTGAGGTCCGCGCCTATGTTCGTCGTCTTGCTTGTATCAGCGTTGTCCAGCACGATCTTCTTTGAGTTTGAGCTGGCCTTGAAGGTAACGTCTGAAGCGCAAGGAGGCTTTTTACCATCCGGCATTTCATTGGTGTTAACTTCCTTCTTGTACTGCTCCAGCTCTTCCTTGCTGATGACTGCTTCTGCTAAGACGGCATTTCCTGCTTCGCATTCCTTCGCCTTCTTGAAGTCGCCATTGACCGTGATGACGCCGTTTGGTCCAGGTATTTTGAGCTTGCTGTAGATGTAACACGGGCGTGCCATGAATTTGGCAAAGGCTGGGCGGCCAAAGATTGCGTGATACGCACTTTTGAATTCCACCACTTCAAAGGCAACTTCCTCAGTCCTATAGTTTGTTTCGTCTCCGAAGGTGACGTCTAAGACAATTGTTCCCATAGAGCTGGCCTGCCTGCCTGGCACTATGCCGTGAAACTTGACTGTGCTATGTTTTAGCTGTGTCTCAGAAAGGCGCATGCGCTTTAAGGTTTCAAGATAGAGGATGTTGATGCTACTCCCTCCATCCATAAGCACCTTAGAAAGCCTGCATTGCTGCACAATTGGGTTTACAACGAGCGCGTAATTCCCTGGGTTCTGCGGAATATGATCAGGATGATCGCTGCGGTCCCATGTAATGGGATGCTCGGACCAGTTGAGATACTGGGGAACCGCCGGCATAGTGGCGTTGAGTTCCCTCCAGGCTGCCTTTTCCTTTTTGGCCGAAGGAGTGGCAAGGAAAGTAACAAGGCTGTTTTCGACCCTTGGAAACTTGTTGCTCCTCTTGTGCTTTGGCTCCTGATCTTCCGGCTCCGAAGCGCTTTCCTCGTTGTCCTTTTGCTCTTTTTTGTCCTTACGATTCTTGCGCTTGAACTGCTTTGCCTTGAAGCTAGCGTCAGGATCCTTCTTGATATCATCGTTAAGGCGGCACTGCCTGTTGGTATGGGTGCATTTGCCGAGCTTGCTATGATGGGCACAAGGTTCATCTTTGATGTCGTCATAGGTGATTTTGATGGGTCTTGACCCTTGACTGTCATCACCCTTCTTCTGCCATCTGCTAGCCCCGCCCTGGCCACCCTTCTTATTGGCAAAGGCTACCTCCTTTGATGGTCCTGGCGCATCGTTGGCTTCCTTCTTTTTCCGGCTTTGGTTGTTGTTTCGCTTTTCCGGGTTAACAGCTATGTCCATGCGCAGATCGCCATCGTCAGCTCGAGCGTCGTCTTCTGCTGCAGCGTAATTGTTCGCGCTGTCTAAGAGCTCGCCGAGGTGTTTGATGTTTTGGCTGGCTAACATGTATCTCATCATGTTGCCTTTCTTCAGGCTGTTCATAAAAGCATGTATGGCCTGGATCTCAGAAACGTCTTCACATGCATTCTTTGTCTCTGTCCATCGAGCAATGAAAGCTCTGCTCGACTCCCCCTCCACTTGAGCACACTTTAGTAGATCTGAGTAAGCCTTTGGACGTTTGTATGTGCATGAGAAGTGTTGCATGAATATTTTCTGCATGTCTTGCCAATTGTGGATACTCTTTTCTGGCAAAGTGTCGATCCATAACCGGGCCGTTCCCTCCAACATGAGTGGAAGAAAACGCACGGCTGCGTTGTAATCACCATCGTTAATGCCGACGGCGTGGATATAATCAGGCAGCCATATGTCCGGTTTGTCAATGCCATTGTACTTGTTCACAATTTTCTTGACATTGCCTAACGAGGATGGGAGTTGCACTTTGCGAATCGCCGGTCCAAAGCACACAGGGCCCAGGTAAGACTCCTCTCTGGCAGCCTTAATCTCATCAAGACGAATGCGAGCGTCTGAGATATGAGTGTTTTCCCTGGCTGACCCTTTGTTGGATTGGCTACGCCGTGGCTCCTCCTGACGGCTTTGGCGATGAGGGGAGCGGGAGCGAGATCGCCTTTGAGGCGGATCTCTGTTGCCCCTGTTTCCTTCGTCTCTTGCCCGTGCTGCGGGCGGAGGTGGCATGTTAAGCCGGTCACTCCCACGCCGTGCGTCCTTCCCCTTGTCTTGATCTCTTTCACGGCGAGGCGGATCATTCTTCTTATGGCGTGTGTTATCCTTTTGCCGGTGGTCGTCCTTGCCTTTGTCACTATGGCGATTGGACCCAGTCTTTGACTCATCCCTGTGCTTGTCAGGAATGTCCTTCTTAGGTTCCTTACCCTTATTGCCATGGCTACTGGAACCAGCTGGTTCCTCTGGATCTCCACCGCCGGCAACGGCTGTCTTGCAAAGACGCGTGTCATCCGCCAGTTTTGAGTTTGAGTCCGCTTTAGCCTGCTGCTCTACCGCCTTTTCGATGAGCATCTTAGAGTAATGGTGGCGCTCTTCAATTGGGACTGTTTCGTCTCCCATAATTTCCCTGGCCGCCTCTAGGTTTTTGGCCGGGGTGGAGAAGAATATTACTCCATCAGGGTTAACTCTGAAAGAGTATTTCTGCCAAGGCTTTAGAGGCTTTTGGGCAGAGGTCTTCTCGAAGTTTCCCTGCAGATCCCGATGCAGAAGAGGGTCACGTATACTTCGTATTTTTCGGAATTTCTCAACATTGCGCTCACGCTGGTATTCTTCCTCTTCTAGAGCCTTTCCAACTAGGATTAACTCTTTTTCCTTGTTCAGGAGGGACAACTTATACTTGATGTTGACTTCAGTCTCAGCCAGGAGCGCTTTCCGTCTTTCCTCAAGTTCATCCGCGGTTGGATTTGGTCCCAAAGGTGTTTTGAGGAGCTCCAATGCGCGCATGTGTTCCTCCTTTGACCGTTCCAGGTCTTCTTCAATAGGCGTAGCCGGGGGAGGCCTTTTAGGGTCTATCACTTCCTCTGGCTTTTCCGCCTTGTCACCAATGTGTTTGATGCTAGAGGAAACTTCAGCCTCATCTGGCTTAGCCGCGGCAGCACCATCCTCCACAGCTAGCTGTGCCGGGAAAGTCATTAAGACTTCGTTTGGATCGGATGAGCCATAGCCTCGCGCGGCAACCTGTGCTGCAAAGTCTTCCTCCTTGTGTTCATCGAGATCTGAATCTTCCGCCATTGGGGTGGTGCCATCAGATCCGGCTTCTGAGTCTGCTCCTGTCTGTAAGGCAGGTAATATCGACTCAGGGTCAGATTCGGCCGGCTTAGGGCCAAATGTGTCAACAACACCGACAAGGCGAAAGGCGGGCTCCATAAGCTCACAAGAGCTAGAGTCAGAATCGCTTTGGGTATCAGAGTCACTC
The DNA here is from genome assembly GCA_947311845.1 of Poa pratensis. Classification (NCBI taxonomy): domain Eukaryota; kingdom Viridiplantae; phylum Streptophyta; class Magnoliopsida; order Poales; family Poaceae; genus Poa; species Poa pratensis. Next base: position 5,431,564 of record CAMZMU010000115.1, on the reverse strand, counting down.
AGATCGCGATAGACAAAAGTCTGATCCGATCTGTCTTGTTCGATTGTATGATCGATGGGGTGGTGGGTGGGCCAAAAGGCGGCGGATCCCCTGGGGAATCCATATGCCTCAGCCGTAAAACCCATGAAGATGTTGATGGTGTCGAAGGGGACGACGAAGCCTGACACAAGTGCGTCGTTTGCTGGGACGTAGGATCCGTCGTCTTCGATGCACCCGAAGTTGTTGATGATGCGGGCGCGACCAACCGCCATAGTCTTGCCGATCTCGCCCAATGCTCCCGCCTGAAACAAAACTCCCGACGCCTTTGGCCCCACGGTGGGCGCCAACTGTCGAGGTATTCATACGTACCGTAGAGGAGGTGGGGAAGAACGTAGAGGGTTCCAGTAATTTGAACGCACTGCCTGATCTACTCGCTGTGTTTATGTGAGCTAATCAGGCATATAGTCAGTATAAACTGGTCACGTATGTTTCCAAGCTAAAATAATATACATCACCAACTATTTACCGGTGCCTCTGTTTGTAAACATTGGCAGTTTGATCAGGACACACTGACGATCAAGTGAATCTGTCCCAGCTGGTTGACTTCATGGGCCGCCGATGGCTGGCCGCTCGGTCGGCCATGCATCCGGCGATGAGCAGCAGACTGAAGACCGCATAGACCTGGATCAACGAGAGCAGGATATGGATCCTGCCGTGCAACAACTCCTTAATTTGCCAATCTATACACCGCAGCCTTGTAAGTTGCTTTCCCATTCCCCTATATATAAAACTTGGAAGGATTCAGCCTCAGTTTCACTATCCACGTCACCCAAATAACACAGACCATCCGACGGCTCAGATCACTTCAAAAATCGTGCGACTGTAGCAGCACTGTAGCACGGGGATTTCTTCCAATCAGAGCTCGCGCACGATTTTTGACAAGAACCCACAGCTTCCAGAAAAAAACCCGTGGTCCAGCTTTAACCGCTGCGAGGGACCTATTCGATAATATGCAAAACTACATGGACTTTTCTGCAAAAACGTCTGCACAGCCCCCCTCCTCCTTCCTCTCTCGCGCGCCCCGCGGAGCTCGGCGGCGCCGCCGACGCACCGTGCCGTCGCTCTGCTCCTCCTCCTTCAGATCCACGCCCAAGGCGACCTCCGCCGCCGCTCCCTCTTCATCTTCGCTGACGAACGCGCCGCGGGACGGCCGGAGTCGCTCGGAATCGCCGCCGCATCGCCACGGCGCATCTCCACATCCGCCGCCGCATAGTTGCTCGCCGCCGGCGATTCCGGCAGCCAAATGGCTCGCCGCGCCGCTCCTTCGAACCGCCTCCACGCTGCCGTGCAGATCTGCTGGATTCCAACCTTCTGCGCGTTCGCCGTTGCTCCACCGCGACGTCGACAGCTCCGGCGGCTCCGCCGCGTCGCCTGGCTGACATCACGGACGACGCCAGCGAGGGCCCACCTGTCAGCGACCTCGCAATTACACACGTAATTTCAGAAAAGAAAAAAACTAACATGCGGGCCCCTCTGCCAGAGAATAATCACTGAAAAAATGCTATAAATTGAAAATTAATATCTTTTAAATTACAATTCAGGAAAAATTACCATACAAAAAACAAAAAGGAAAATAAAATCTTTATAGCTAACACATTTTCTTTAAATATAAATTATAAAATTCATACATTCTAAACCGAAATTCAAAATGCATGCAAATTGTAAAATTATTATCTTTAAAAACGCAATTTCCAAAAAAACTACTAACAGACCAATATCTTCAACAAATTAAAATCTTTACAACTAACACATTTTCATACATACTTAACCAACTATAATTCCTACTTAATTATATCAAACCTAAAAATAATTCCTACTTAATTGTATCAAACATAAAAATTATAAAAAAATGACAAACCACCTACATTTAACCCCATCTTTGTATTTCTTTTCTTTTGTTTTTTGCTTCTCTTTTGTTATGCAATAAAACAACATTGGAATGATGATCAAAAAAAAGGAAAAAAAATTCAAGACATTTCAATTTGCAAAACAGTTGTAATAATTTTTATTGTAGCTATATTTAATTTACCAGTATTTTCCTACAAAAAAGCTAACACATTTGAAATGAATGCTAAAAAAAGCAACACATTTAAGCATTTAGAATTGTTATAAAATTAGAATTTTCGCCTGGCTGACATCACGGACGACGCCAGCGAGGGCCCACCTGTCAGCGACCTCGCAATTACACACGTAATTTCAGAAAAGAAAAAAAAACTAACATGCGGGCCCCTCTGCCAGAGAATAATCACTGAAAAAATGCTATAAATTGAAAATTAATATCTTTTAAATTACAATTCAGGAAAAATCAACTACCATACAAAAAAACAAAAAGGAAAATAAAATCTTTATAGCTAACACATTTTCTTAAATATAAATTATAAAATTCATACATTCTAAACCGAAATTCAAAATGTATGCAAATTGTAAAATTATTATCTTTAAAAACATAATTTCCAAAAAAACTACTAACAGACCAATATCTTCAACAAATTAAAATCTTTACAACTAACACATTTTCATACATACTTAACCAACTATAATTCCTACTTAATTATATCAAACCTAAAATAATTCCTACTTAATTGTATCAAACATAAAAATTATAAAAAAAATGACAAACCACCTACACAACTTTACAACGTCGCCATTTTCAAATTCGAATTCAAACACACGCACGCGGCATTTGCCGCGTTTAGATACCTAGTATCTCTTTAATGCTGCGTCAGCAGTGTGCTATAACGCAAAGTCTTAATCGGCATGACGGTGCAGGCCCCGTCATGCCCAGCAGTACAGACGGAGCAACAGCTGATAGCCCATCATAGACCAAGCCCAGGTAGCAGCTGACATGCTGCTATCAGGCTGGCAGCACGAGGCAGCCGCATTCAATCCATGTTACGGAGGAGAAGAGAGCAGCAGCCTAAACCAGGGAAGCAGAACATCCGTCTCGGCAATAGCTCATGCAAGTGATGTAACATGATCTGCGTTTGAAGGGCAGGTAGCTCGAGAAACTATGCCGCGTGGGCCCTTTATGCAGGTACCGATCCATTTTGGGGGCCTGTCTACCCCTATGCTTTACTATCTCTATCGTTCTTCACTGACTGGGCAGCACTATACCCATGTGTGTCAGCAAGATTACGGCAGTGTGATGGGCAGCTGGCAAGGAGAGCAAATAATGCGCAGCATATCAGACCAAAGAGCCGATCGACTCGCAGCCGGTCTAGAGAAGATGATCCAGGAAACAAGAGATACATTTAGTCGATACGGCGGCAACATACCCCAGAACAAATGTTAGCCCATGAAATGACAAGGATTATCGCAGATGGCATTACAAAGATGACAATGAGCCATCTATCGGCAGCCGGAAACTAGGCTTTCAACAAACTAAGAAGCCAAAGGAGGCAGCTACTTCAACAACAACAATACAGAGCCATCAAGCCAGTAGTAGTTAAATCAGGGCGAGGGTTGGACCAGCAAAAATAAATTAGCAGTTCTATGTTTCTTTGTTTTTTGTAAAATATAAGTCTGTAATCATCCGCACTCGATCTCGAAAACGCACGCTCTGCGTTGGCATGAACAATAATTCTGCACTATATTGTCAGCTATTGTAAAATATGCCCTCGATATAAGTTTATCGTGTCTACCTTCTTCGGTGATCCTATGCTTTTCGGCTATGTAAAATGTGCCCTTGGTACAAGTTTGCTATACTTGCATATTTCACTTTCTAAAAGAAAGTCACGTACATGCTACTAAATAATAGGACACGACGGGCGCGGCGGCAAGGCCTACTAGTTATATGAGTCATATGGTGCATGTGTATATTGGCGATAGATGTGTCTGGTATATATATTGAGGGATAGGAGTGACTACGTGTTGCTCTAAATGTTAGTGATGGTGTATTAAGGTATGGTGGGTGATGTTTGAGTGAAGTGTGCTAAGGTTTCTCAAATTACAACTTTATATAAAATGTAATAAATAATTATGGATGTGGTTTGATGGCCTTGTACAAGTTAATATGAACATGTGTCATGCATATCACATATGCCATCGGTGCATAAAAAAAATCTTATATATGACCATACACCCTGCCAAGCGTCCACATTCAAGCTCATCATCTTCTATTAACTCCTCCACATTAATTCAGCCAAGTCATGAAAAAATGTAGCGGTTTCTCTCTGCTACCTTTTTCTCCTTGCCTCGTTCTTTAATCAAATTCACTTATGTTTTGTACATTTATTAAGCATGTGTGACCTTTAAACTTAAATATTGTTTCACGGTGAAAAACATGGTATGATACGGTCGCAACAAATAATGTAAATGATACACACAAATCATTTACTTCCCGATGTACTATTCACGACTTATTTTTCCAATGCATCTCTCCCACAACTACTTTTGACTGATGTCCCGGAACAAACGTGGGGTACCATACGTCATTAGCGCTTATTGCTGGAAATGTGAAGTAGAGTCTTCCTGAAGGCTCAAATAGGTGCATTGCAAAACGTGTATATTAACATACAAAATGGAATGTACGAAATTACCAAAAAACAAATTGTCTAACCGTAGGTTTGTACCGCAGACATATCAAAAATTTGGAATTTAAAGATGATAGGCTGTAAAAATGTGGATGTAAATACAAAATTGAACGATACAAATTACAAAAAGAACAAGGGAAAACCTTGACACGATAGGCGGACTGTGAATATGCACATGTAAAATTTCTCTCGGAAGGTATAAATTTTACAAAAAGATAGTAAAAAAGGGGACTGTGTAAGCCTAGGTTCGAACTGGGGACCTTTAGCGCGTGAGACTAACATGATAACAAACTATACCACCCATACATATCTTACATAAGATTGGATATTAACTTTGCGTGTTGTTTTGCTTCTTTGTAGTTGTATCGGTATCACATGTTCCATTTCAGCTTTTGTCTCAACCAAAGGCAGTAATTTATGCGAAATCAGATATGGACAAAACTTCGGCCACCAAAGATACTCTTGTGAAATTACAGAACAAACTGTCTCCAAATGAATACCAAGATTTTAAAACGAGCAACCCTTTTCAGCGATGTCTCCATGAATGTCGTGTATAACCTTCTCACCAGAATTTGAGGAGGTTCTCATTTGTGTAGTAATAGTGTGTAAAAGTTTGCTCTATTTTCAATCAGGATCATGAACTTTTTCTATGTGTCAAGTTTTTCCCTCGACATTTTGAAAGAGTATGTGGTTCCAAGTTTGACTTGAGGTGACAAGTAAGCACTCGCCCAACCTAAATCCCACAAACTTTCTCGCCTCTATAAATTCACCGAGAACTTACACTCAAACGGACGAATGAATCCAAATAGTACTCTATTATTCTCAGGCCAAACATAGAAACTGTGATCCGATCAAATTCGAATCAAATCTAACCCACAGAAAATATCTCACAAAATTCGCATATACATTCATTCCCGATTTGAAATCTGTAAACCATGTGCAAGAGGAGTAGACAACCTAAGCAGAAGGCACTCGACACAGGACAAAATTATCAAAACGGGCGCATAATCCACTTGGAAAAACACAAGATTGTCACCCCCACGTTTATGCACTTGGTCCGCTTCCCTCCATGAACCATGCTACTTTAGTCTTACTTTCATCATGCGACCATGGAGGGTAGGTGGGTCATCTGGTCACACGTCACGCCAAGTTCAGGGATCTTCTTGCCCAAGCAACTACGCAAGATAGTTAGCTCATTCCCAATTCCTACAATTCCCATAGATAATTGGCGACATATCTCGATATATCGCCATACATCCATGCATCTTGGTAACACTTTGTGCCATTGTATTCGAAGATACAAGTTGTATGGTGGATGTCTATATATGCTGATAGATAGATGTGTCTCGTATATATATTGAAGGTTAGACATGAGTACATGTTGCTCTAAATGTTAGTGATGGTCAGTGGCGGAGCTTGGCCCAACTGGCTAGGGGGAGGGGGGGAGATGGGCTTCTTCGTCATCTTGGGCCGGTATTGGGGGGCAAATGGCCGCCATACAGTACTAGTTTTTAGGCAATTTTTTCTTGGGCTATGGGGGGGGGGGGGGGGGGGGGGCTGAACTCAACATAGCTCCGCCACTGGTGATGGTGTAGGGCATGGTGGGTGATGGTTGAGTCAAGTGTCCTCAGGTTTCTCAAATTACAACCTCATATGAAATAGAACAAATATTATGGATGTGGTTTGGTGGCCTTGAATAAGTTAATAGGAGCATGCCTCATGTATATCACATACTCCATCGGTGCTTAAAAGAATCAAGTTAATATGAAAAAAAATATGGATTTGGTTTGGTGACCTTGTAAAAGTTAATATGAACATGTCTCATGCATATCAAATATTCCATCGGTGCATAAAAATCCTATATAAGTCCGTACAATTGTACCCTGCCATGCCTCGACATTCAAGCAAATCATATTCTATTAACTCCTCTAAAATCACCCAATGACCCAAGTCATGAGAAAAATACTATAGTTTCTCTCTCGTACCTTTTTTCCTACCTCTTTCTTGAAACATATCAAACCTGCTTCTATTTTGTACATGCATTAAGCATTAATGTGACCTTTTAAAAGTAAATATTGTCTCACGGTGAAAAACATGTTATGTTATGTTTACAGTCACAACAAATACCATGAATGATCTAGACAAATCGTTTACTACCTATTGTACTATTTACAACTTATTTGTCCAATGCACCTCTCCCACAACTACTTTTGACTAATCTGCCGGAACAAACGTGGGGTACCATGCATCGTTATCACTTGTTGCTAGAAATGTGAAAAAAACTTGCTGAAAGTTAAAAAAAATACATGCACGTAAATACAAAATCAAAATCGTGTAATGAATGTAAATAAAAAATCGAAAGGTACAAAGTATATAAAAAAGGTACTACTTACTGAAAGTAAAAAACGAATGAACATAAATACAAAATTAAAATCGTATAATGAATGTAAATACAAAATCGAAAGGTACAAAGTATATATAAAAAATGTGGGGTACCATGCATCGTTATCACTTGTTGCTAGAAATGTGAAACAAACTTACTGAAAGTAAAAAAAATACATGCACGTAAATACAAAATCAAAATCGTGTAATGAATGTAAATAAAAAATCGAAAGGTACAAAGTATATAAAAAAGGTACTACTTACTGAAAGTAAAAAAAAATACATGCACGTAAATACAAAATCAAAATCGTGTAATGAATGTAAATAAAAAATCGAAAGGTACAAAGTATATAAAAAAGGTACTACTTACTGAAAGTAAAAAACGAATGCACATAAATACAAAATTAAAATCGTATAATGAATGTAAATACAAAATCCAAATTAAGGTACAAAGTATATATAAAAAATAGTTGCGTCTAAGCCCAGGTTCGAACTGGTCAACTGGGGACCTTAATTAGTGTGTGAGACTAACGTGATAACCAACTACAACACCCAGACATATCTGTCAAACTGTTTGAGCACATTTTATATGTATATGATATCATCCCCTCTGGCATGGACATTTGTTGCTTTGTACATCGCGGTGGAATACAGTGTGGCATGGTCGTTCTCTTTTCTCCTCCAAAAGAAAAGAAAAAAAAATACTAGGCAGTAATTTATGCGATGGTTGTTTCGAAAGTTTTCCGACACTAGATTTCATACACTGGATTTATGTCAAACTCTCTCCAAAATGGATAACTAGTCAATTGTAAAACGAGCAGTACATTCAGCTAGACCTTTTGAGAACCTAAAGATAATTTTCCCTACAGAAAGTTTCGCAGATTTCCTCTCCTCTCTCTCCAAATCCAAACCAAAATCGCGTGAACCACGCACGGGGCCGAGTGTAGACGACGGCGTGAGGCAGAAGGCACCCGACACGACACAGGGACAAAATTTCAAACCCCGTTTCCTTTCCTTTCCTTTCCTTCGCGGACGAACATTTTTTCCTTGGGCGTCCACGGTTGTTGTACCAAGCAGCAGCTTCCGTAGCCCCACCGAGGAAATTACCTCCCCGCCCTCCCCGCGCTTATCCACTCGGCCCGCCTCCCGCCACGAGCCCCGCGGCTTCCCTCGTAAATCTCCGATCCGCCCGAGGGCAGGAGGGTCGTTTTACTCGCGCGTCGACCCTCCCTGAGTCGCGATATCTTCACATTCTATTTTCCTCTTCTCTTCTCGTCCCGTCTCTCTCTCCTCCTTCCTGCCCTCCCTCTGAAGCATCGCCCGCGCCGCGATCCCCACGCCCGCTCGGAGCCTCCGCCGCGCAAATGCTGCCCCGATCATGGTGAATTTCATCCCCCTTCTCCCGACTCTCGATACGCGCCGCCGTGTTTTCCTCCGCCCCGAATCGCGTGTGAAGCTAATCGATTTTTTTTTCCTGGTGTACTGCGCGAATTTTTGTGCGTTGTAGGCAGCACCAGTTCCTCTCGGTTGAGCTGGGTACCGCTGGTTGCGTTTAGGTTGACGGTGTTCTCTGACTCTGGAATCGCGGCTGTACAGATCGGTTTTTTCTGCTACTTTGGGGATTTTTTTTTCTGTTGCGTGCCGGATTGGATAATGCGCCGTTTGGTCCGGAGTTTTTTCATCTCGTGGTGCTCAATCGCCATGATCTGTGGATGTCGCGTGGTTTGTTTGGTCGCCTCCGTCTCGGGGTAAAACTCAATCCCTTCAACCCCGTTGCGGTTCAACCGATTTGGAACAGATTCTGTACGACTTAATCTCCTCCCTCTGCGTTTTGGATTATCCTTCCGCCGTTTGTCCGTTTCAATGTACCTTCCTGCGCTAATTATGTTGATTCCTTCCTAATCTGTTGCTCTGTTTCTCGAATCTTCTAGAGTAGATCTCTCTCTGGGCCTGTACACTTGAAGTACTATTCATTATGCGTTCGATTTGTACCATTTGCCGAGGGATCGTCACCGTGTATTTTGGTTATATATATTTGTTTGTTTACCAGAAATAACTTTGTCTTATAGTGGCTGGCTACTGTTCAGTTTCTATTGCTGTTGCGTTGACTGTCACGCATTCGTCTGATAACCGGTGAACTGCACATGCTTATGCCCAATAGAGGAACTGTATTGTCTAGAAAAGGATAGAAAGTAGGGAGCTGAGTGAGGTGGTCAATGGCACATGCTATTTACAACGTTGATTGATTTCTGTGCTACGACTACTTTCTTGTCTGCATCTTTTCGTGTATGGCCACATGGTTGGTTTTCCCAGTAGCAGTACCTCCAAGTGAGGGAATATCGTCTCCAGTCTCTTCAGTCAGATACTGAATCAAACGTTTGCTACCTTTTGCAGATTTTCCGATGAGAAAATAATTAGCCTCTCTGTCGTTGACAAAGATGGATCCAGCATATCCAGATCAGCGCATTGGATAATGCGTTTGCTGAAGCTGCAATAAGCATGAAAGTTGTGCAAATAATGATGCATAACCATTCCTGTTCTGCCTCCCCCGTTTGGAACTTTCTTCTTCTTATGCAACCTTGTACGAGCAAACCTACTGTGCAAGTCATGAGTTTTAAGGGTGGTCCGGGTTCTACAGTTTGGAGTTTTATTGGTGTTCAGTGAATACTAGTGAAACCTCTGTGGTGAAGTTTACAACCATGGAAAGGTGAGCCTTAATCTCTTCTGCCAATTGTATGTTTTGTTGTTATGCACTAATTACAAGGCTTCCAATATTTTGCAGGTATAAAGTCATGAGGGAGATAGGTGATGGAACTTGTGGAAACGTTTTTAGGGCTTACAATATAGAAACAAACGAAATTGTAAGTGCAAACTTGTCACACTCTGATGGCTTATAACTTTGCTTTAGCATTATTTGCCTGCTCTTTATCTTGCCTAGAAGAAGTGGATAGCCAAAGGTCCTTACGGAATATAGCATTTTTCCTTTTGAGCTTTCACCATTATGTACCGAGGAGCCATTTGCTAATAATTTTTCTTCACACGTGTGCTTATACCTCTTTCAGAGATTAACAATTTTAATGTTAATATACTTTCTTACTACATTCAGGTTGCTGTTAAAAGAATGAAGAGAAAGTTTTACCACTGGGAGGAGTGCATTAGTCTACGAGAAGTAAAGGTAATACTATATTTTTAGTAATGGATATATCACCAGATGTGATCAAACGACATTGTTTTGCATTTTGTATACTTATAATAGCGTACCATCCTCTTGCAGGCCCTCCAGAAACTAAATCACCCAAACATTGTTGAGTTGAAGGAGGTTACGATGGAAAATCACGAGCTTTTCTTCATTTTTGAACACATGGTAAGTCTTAAATTCTTGGTATCAGTAGCATAATATTACTTGCAGTTTCTCCTCATGCTCTTCCATGTTCTTGTAAATTGTTGTACCAGCTGTTATAGCTACATCTACATGTATCTCAGGGATAATCACTGTTGTCCTGTAGTGTGTATGCCCAACCATTAAATAGCATTCTTCTTTGGTTAGGTCATTAACATCACTGCATTTGCTTAGGTTGCCATTTCATAGTTTGTCACTGAGAAATTCATCTTCATTCGTCGGCTCATGGCTTATGCTTTTTGGGTTCTGTAAACTTCCTTTTCTCAAGTGGACTTTTGTGCTACTCAAGTGTAATTGATTTTGTTTCCTTTCTAGGACTGTAATTTATATGATGTTATAAGAGAAAGGCACTCTCCTTTCTCTGAAGAAGAGATACAGAAGTTTTTGCTCCAAATACTGCAAGGCCTTGCGTATATGCATAATAATGGATATTTTCATCGAGACCTGAAACCTGGTAAATTGGTGGACTGTTGGTATGCTGCCTCTGTACCAGTAGAATGCTAAAATTTAACACGATTTCTGTTCCAGAAAATCTCTTAGTGAGAAATGGTGTTGTTAAAATTGCTGACTTTGGGTTGGCAAGAGAAGTATGCTCCAGGCCTCCTTACACGGATTATGTTTCTACCAGATGGTGAGTTTCTGTGTAAAATGTCATTAAACTCTGTTGATTAGTTACCTAAAACTTACCTGTTATTTTCTAGGTACCGGGCTCCAGAGGTGCTGCTGCAAGCTTCAGCTTACACACCTTCTATAGGTAATGCCTTCTGTCCTTTGCTCTTGAGTTTTGAAGCTTTGTTGATTTTATTGATAAATATGCATAGAAAGGATTCCACTTATATTGTAAATCATGATTTAGTTTACGGTCACTCCTTTTATTTGCTGAATCTATCTAATTTGTTTATCATGTACTCTGCATATGATATCATTTGTTAATTTAATCAATTGTGTTTTTATAGCTTCCCCTTGTGGGCCTTTACGGCTGATTATTATCTTCATTAATAAATAAATGTGATTTTTCAGATATGTGGGCTGTTGGTGCTATTTTGGCTGAGCTTTTCACACTGTCTCCACTATTCCCTGGTGAAACGTATGTATTGACCTGTACTTTTTGTAGCATGAACATAGACCAGATTACTTTTATTTCTCTTGATATTATGGTGATTTGCATTGTTTATAATGTTTTGTTTATGTTTTTTATCAGTGAGACAGATCAGCTATTCAAAATATGCACTGTGCTTGGGACCCCAGATCACTCTGTCTGGCCAGAGGGAATGAACCTGCCTCGTTCAAGTAGCTTCCAGTTTTTCCAGGTGAAACGAGTTCTGTCAACATTCATTGGATAAATTGCTTTTCATGCCGCTAATATTTTTTATTTGTTCCAAAGATTCCACCAAGTAATCTGTGGGAGCGTATTCCTAATGCCTCCTTGGAAGCTATTGACTTGATTAAGGTACAGTTCTGAACTTTGCTGTTTTATTGTTTGCTTTTGGATCAGAGTTGTCCTTAGCAGGAGTATAAAATTGTGGATGCCCCAAGTTGATCTCTGTTTATCTGAGCAACCTGTTATTAATAGAGAAAGCTGATAGATATTAACACCCGGTATATATGTTAAGTATTAAGCATGTTGTTTTGCAGTAAATTATGTTAATGATTGTTACATAAATAGCGCTAGCAGGAGTTTGTATGTTATGAACAATCAAGCTCTGGTTGCTTATTTTAACTGAACTTTTCTTGCTTGATGTTATTGATCTATTAATAATTCTCCGAATTAACATGACACTCCTTTTGTCCTTATTTTTATAGCAACTTTGTTCCTGGGATCCACGAAGAAGACCAACTGCTGAGCAAGCACTACAACATCCATTCTTTAATGTAAAATTTACACATTTGGTTATCTATGGGTACTTTGCTTTGCTTTTCTCTGCGTACTGAGACTTTCGAGTGGTCTAGGTTGGCAAGTGGGCACCAAGGGCTCTCCATGATGATTCCTACTCAAGGATGAATGAATCTAGTGAGTTCTATATCACAATTCATTTGCTGGGATATTATTACAAAAATCTAATACATTGAAGGGTTTCTGATCGAGCTACCCTTTTATTTGCAGGAGCAAGTCCAAGGTTGGAACTGGACCTTTGGGGCTTTGGTACAGAATCTGATGACCTTGATCTAACTCTCAGCCTAAAGCCAAGCTCTGTATCAGGTGCGTAACATATTTCACCCCAGTCAAATTCGTTTGGTTATTATTTTGTGTGTGCAATATGTTTCCACGATAGTAATTGATCACATCGAATCCTAGGTTGCTAGTTCCAATGAAATTAGTTACAGCGCAATTGATAATGTGAGTTAGTGTTGCGAAAGCTATTCTTGCATATGTATGTAAAAAAAGAGATATCAGCTGTGGCCTGGGTTGAAACAACTGAAGGAATTTGAAAGGAGTGTCTTAATCTAGTTCAAATTCAGTTAGATGGAAACTACCTGGAGCCAGTAGTCAGAACATGGCGATTATTGGCTTCAGAGTTTTACTCTCAGAGAGTCGTGAACATGGTCATATAATGCCGCGAGATATAAACAAACTGTATGAGATGACACGTTAAAACAGCTTAAATGCAGTCATATGGCATAACTCTATTGTTTCATGTTTCTCTTTAAACTGTAAATTATGTGACAGACGTACTGGTGTTCTGTTTCTCTGACCTAAATTGTATATTTTATTTTTCCCTGTAGATCTTACTAAGCATGTTCCAGAACATAGAGAAGAGGAAAATCTTCTTCATTTAGGATTTGGGACTCCTCCTGTACAGCCAGGTACATCGTTTGCCTCAAGTTGCTTTGCTGTATCTTGATGTAGAACTATTTGTTGCTTACATTACATCCCCATAAGATAAATATAGCATCTACTACCACATCCAAGTGCATCCATCTATCAACACTTGTAAACCACAGCTGACAGAAACCAAAGGGTAGACACTATTAAGCGGACAACTGAATTTGTATGAATCCTTCTGAATCCCACTAGCAGAAACCATATAATACACTAATCCAACTTTACTGCAGTGTTTAGATGTTTGATTAGTATTTTGACACAATCAAGATTTGTGTTTGCTCAAACGTGGGTTGTTTGTTTCTACATCATGTAACAGGGTTGTGGCCTCTCATGTCTTCATCACATCGCCCCATGGGGGATGCTCAGGCCATGCCATCCTGGCAACAGGCGTTTATTGCTGACAGGTAAGCGTATGGGCACACATTATCCATATTCTATGCACAAACCGATTACTCCTGTACTCATTGCTGCCAATGATTTGGTGCTTTTCAGCCAAGCGGGGCTGCCAGCTCACGCTGTTGGAGGATTCTCCGGCTCTCCTTTCGGCCTGTTCCCTTTGCAGCCGAACCTGATGGAGGGCCGATCATTGGCGCCGGCGCCCATCCGGCAGGTCAACTTCTTCTGACCGACCGCACACCGGGTGCTGTTAATAGATCATCATCCAGCGTGGAAGCTCTTTTTCGGTTCCATACATCCGGCTTCTTGCTTGGTTTTTTTATACGAGTGCTAGACTCGGACAATAAGCGGCAGCAGCAGACAAGAAAGAATGTACATACATATTTGGTTCGTAGGTTCCCTAAGTCAAAGCCCTTCCTTTTTGAAGTATAATTTGAGAATTGAGATGACTCCGCTACTCACTGTACATACCCACCAAACAGTTTTGTAAGACATGATTTTTCTTCTCGATGCTTATTATCGATGAGTGATTGATGAGTTGAGGCCATTGAGTTCCTGATCTGCACATGTTCCTCTTTGATTTGTTCCATTTAGTTTCTTGATACCCTCCATGTTCTTGTTTGATCTCCTGATCTGAAGATCGTATCTGACGCTTGAAGTATGCAGTGTACGTGTAAGACCTGACAACGATCTTGAATTGTCGATGCTGCTGTCGTGGTGCACCTGCAGTGGAGGCTGCAGCAATGCTCGGTCTACCGGTCTTGATGGATGGAGCAAAGGCTAGGCTTGCATTGAATTGAAGGCTAGGCTTGCATTGAATTGAAGTGCAGGGCGTGGGCGCCTGACGTCATGACGCTGGAAAGGAAGAAGAAAATCAAAGAAGAGAGAGGCAGTAGAGCAGTAAAGTTTCTGACACTGATGTAATGTAACCTGCCTGAAGGACCGGACGTTGCGTGGTGGGTACGACCGTTTTTGCTGCTTTGGTCTTTGCCTGGCCATAGCAAAGCCGATGATGACGCCGCGCTGCCCGTGGGGCTCCTATGCTGCCTAATTTGTGTGTCTGCCGGCACTGTCCCACACCGGATTGACCGTTTGAGAAATGGTCGTTCGAGGTATGGACACTGGACCTCATGGCCCGCTATATATTATTATGCTAAAGTGAGCTTAAGGTAGGGCTCATCATGGTTGAAAATATTATAAAACCTTAATTATAATGTTCATTTTCGTTCCAAAAAACATTCTAATGTCCTAGCGGCTCTGTAACCACTTGGGGTGACACGGACGTGGTATCGCAGAATGAGATTCAAGATCCTCCAGCAAAGGAGGAAGAAATTGCTCTGGCAGAACTTGCGCCCGAGCGTGGACGACCCTCATGGGCACGGATAATTGTGACACAAGGTTGTCGTCGTTGAGGAACTCCGCCCGGAGCAGGGGAGTTGCGGAGCCATAGTACAGGAAGTGCAATCCGAGAACAGAGTGGAAGAGTTGCACGGCCGGAGGTTGGTGTAACAGCCCAAAGTTCGAGAACCTAAAAACCAGGATAATTTTTCCACTTTTGTGTTCATTGCATTTCATGCATCATGGCATCATTTGTTCAATTGCTCATGTTGAAACAAGGATTTGGGAAACAAAGTAAAACAAAGGGAAACAAAAGCAATAATTGTTTTCAAACAACTTAAACTCAAATGAGTTGTTGGTGACAAAACCAGCTCAACTAAACTTCCATATTTGTCAAGGAAGTTCCAAGAGTTCAAAATTAAGATTTTGCAATTGCTATAAATTTTCCAAATGAGCAACATTTTGAGTTTGGCAAAAATGCATTAATCAAACCCAATGAACAAATGTGGTCCAAACTATTTTATTTTAAATCGCCAATTTTTTTGGAGCCTCTACATGTTAGGGAGAGGCTACATGAATTTTTTCATAATTTTTGGAAGTGTTTAAATGCCTAAATTAATTCAAACACAGTGATGTATTAATTATCCAGTGCTGAAAAGGACCTTTTGGTAAATAAATAATTGCAGCCAGGGGCCTCTTTGTAAAATCATCGTCTTCTTCCCTGTAGCCACAGGGCAAGCTCGCGCCGCACCACAGTGCACGCCGCGCCGGGCCCTCCCCTGCTCTGCCCTTCCCCTGCGAGGAGAGCGCGTCCCCGAGCCACACCTGCTCCACTCCCTCCCCCGATTTTTCCTCTCTCCCTCTCGTTTCCCCCACCGTAGCACGGCCGTAGCCGCCGTAGCCGTGTTCGTCGCATCGCCGCCGGGTGAGAGCATCCGCAACAAATCGACGAGCAACCGCGCCTCCGCCGCGTCTACCTCTCCTCCTCCTCCCGAGGAATCGAGCTGGGAAGCTGTACATCGACCGCGCCGTCCAAATTCGTCTCCGTCCCCGACGCCGCTCCGCCGAGCTTCGTGCCGCCGCCGCGGTCCACCTCCGCCGTTCCCGACCTCTCCATCTTGCTCGTGGTGAGCTTCCGTGCCGTAGAACCTCGTCTCCCTCCCCCTTTCGCCGTAGCCTCGCCGTGCTCCACGCCGTAGTTCGTCGCCGATGTTCCTCTCGCTGTAGCTCGTCTCCGCTTCCTCGCGCTCCCGGTCGAGGACCCGGCCTAACCGGGCTGTGGGCCGTTCCTCTCTGTCGCGTAGCCGGTCCAGGAGCCGGCCCAAACCGTGCTGGAGTCCGGAGAGCTCTGGAGCAAGGCCGGCCTGTCAGCCGGCCCAACCGGGCTGGAGGCCGGCTAAACAGTTTTTTTTTCTCGCGAATTCTTTTTCAATATCCCCTCTTGCGCATTGCCTCCCGCTACTCCCTCGCGCACTTAGGGACATCGACCTACGATGATTCACTTATCTCACCTCTCTCTCGATTTCGGATAATGAAATAATATTGTTGTTGAAAATAGTTTAATTAAAATCATAAGTTTAAAAGAGGAAGTTTATAAATATAATAACTTTTTATCTGGACCTCAGAAAATTGTGTTTGTTATATCAAAATGATCAGAACAATGTGAACTATCCAGAATCATCATCATCATCATGCATAATTGAGCACCATTACAATAATGTAATTCTGCTAGCATTAGAATCACTAAGTAATTGTGGGGTACCCCTCTTCCCTAGTTAAAGTAGGTATCGCCGTACCCCTTTAAAATTGCTAGATGACTTGTAATAAGTTCAGTACATTAAAATGTCATGTCATCATGGTTGCGCATTGCATATGTTAAACATGTGTGGTGATTGATTGTTCTTCCGGTGTTGTTTGTGCATTGGTAGATCAAGGAGTGGAAGTGACACCACAGTCTCGTGACGATCCGTACTACCAGCCGTATCCACAAGGCAAGCGTAATCCCCCCTCTGAGCATGTCTTATCCTATTTTCCGCAAATATTTTCTCCACTATAATATTGCATGCGGTTCCAAATGTCAATTTTATCGGATTATAGTATCCTATAGTTGCATTAAGTTTCCGATGCCAATACCTGTTTCCCTCCTATTATCCATAGGTTTGTATTGTTGGCCTGAAATACTTAACTATGCAATGTTGATGCTTAGCCATGCTTAGTTAAATGCTTATTCGTCCGATGGATATGTAATGTGGGAACAGATGTGGAAATGTTCGAATGATGGTGGAGGAATTGTGGTGACAGGTAATAAAATGCTTAAAGGTGGGGATGAGAGGCCACTGTGGTTGTGGTGCTTTGTCTCGTTCTCGCCGCCTAGGTGCGAGTTCTTTACCTCTTGAACCAAAACTGAGCGTGCAACCATGCGTGAGGCCTATGCAATTGCAGGAACCCTCATAGACTAAATAACTCGGGCGGGGCTAGCCAGGGTCCTCTAGTTTGGGCTTCCATTTGCGCGTGCGTTGGGATGGTGGCCAAGACGAGGTGAGGATGGTGGTGTTAGGAAAATGAGTGGCCGTGGGGCAGGGTGTTGGAGGCACTCGTGTCCTGCCGCCACTGATGATCCTGGAAAGTCCTTAACGAGGGAGAAGTCGACACCGCTCCCACCCAGCCGGCTCTCCAAGGAAGAGAGCTAAAAGCTAGGTAATGGGCCGGACGGTACGCGTGGCAAACATTGTACACCCCTGCAGGGTTAAATCTTTTCGAAAAGCCGTGTCCGCGGTTATGGACGAACTTGGGAAGTGAAGGTAAGATCATAGAATAACTTGAACGGAATGATTAAAAACTGGGTACTAAAGGTACCACTCACGAATGCAAGGTTGACTTCCTCGAGGGTGATTCGGGAGGTGCCTTGTAGAACAGGTACAGTGTGATGATGAGAATGAGAAAGGTATCAAGAGAAAAGAGTTACTCTTACCTCTTTTAAAAATATTCTGATTAGTCGATGCCATGGAGTTATTTTCTATAAATAAAATCAGCTTTATGCAAAACAGCCATAAAACTTTGAAAGCCTCATCGAGCTAAAGCTCTATATTTAATCTTGCGAGTTCGTCGAACTCAACGTCGTTTGTTTTGTTTCAGAGGAGGACTTCACCGACCTCGAAGGTGGGTTCTTTGTGGACGTCGACGAGTAGTCTGGGGTTCCCAGGTGGCAGCTTGGGACATCCCGGAACAGCTGGCGCTGGATATTTATTTGTAGGCCTCTTAGGCCATAATTTGGTTCTTGTTGTTTAGAACAACCTAATTTGCTTCCGCTTGTTGTAATGTTGGGTCTGTGACCTCTGGTTGTAATTTGCTATCTTTCTCTATTATAAGAGTTGAACTATAATGATTTGTGTCGTAGAGTCTGTGATGTGCCAGTTGTTCCACAAGTCTTGATCTCTCTATTATGCATTGATAGTTGTGCCTGTGTTAAGGCATCAATCGGGGTGTTGCGTTGCCGATGATCCATTCCGAGCAACGCCTGCCAAAGGTTTTGGCCGGGGATTGGTAAACCCGTAACCTCCGGTTGTATCGCTTAACCGGTGACACACAGCATCACTGTATAGCAGTCGGGTCGGGGCGCCACAAGTTGGTATCAGAGCAGGACTGCCTGTAGGAAACCCTTCTACTGGTCGACGTTGAGTCTAGTGTTTGTGAAAATATTTTTAACCTAAAAATGAGTTGTGAAAACCATCTTAGGATTCTTTTTACTCCTTATCTGGTTACCCTCTAATCTCGGAGCAATCTTACCTCGATTTGAGTTTAAAGTTTTACTCCTCGTGATCCTAAGTTTTTGAAGTAAAAGATGAGAAACGTGGGTGGGTTCTACCTTTAGTGTTATGTGTCCAGTTGCTCCCGCTGCGATACAACCCAAATCAACTCAGATGTTTGAACACTGTTATTCCTACCGAATCTGATCACTGACTCCTTCTCTGTGTTTAACCCAAGGTCTTGAACCGAAGGTCCCGGATTGTGCTGTGATTCTGGCATGTTGAATTGTGTGGGTTGTTACCCATGTGATCGTTATGCTATTTATGATTCCGGCACATGAAGCTGACCTTTAACCCAAGTCCTTTATGTGGTCTGTGTGGTAAATGGTTGAACCTTAATTTCCCACACCTCAGCTGGCTATGTAACTTCATCTCTCCCTTAGCCTTGTTTTAGGTTCTGTCTTGGAACCATCGGGGTTACGACAAGGATTCTCCTAGCGAGTCTCCCAACTATGTTCGTGACTCTGCTGCATCTCTCCTTTTTGGGCATGGTTATCACAATTGAGTAATAACCGGTGCATCTTCAACATCTTAGGATTCTCCTGAGCATGGTTGTTACTCTTGATCTTCTTCTCGACCCGTGTCTTCCGTTGGACCGTCATGTTTCTATCGTGCATTGGTGTATTCCGATGCAAGTTACTCTTGTGGTTAGTCAAGACATTCCACTTCGGGATGTTAGGAGAAACAAACTCCAGTACCTTGTCCACTTCTCGGGCTAGGTCAAAGTTTTGTAATCCACAGAATAAGAGGTTTATTAGTCTCTGTTTCTGTTCCATCTTAGAGTAGCACGATATCTTGGTATAAAGAGTGTGCAATCGTGCTAAGTACCATGATCTTCTTGATGAAGTGATGCTCTTACAATTCATTCCTCTCCGTTTTCCGAGTGACTTGTTACTCGAGAATGATAATACGTGAGCAATGTTGCATCCATCGGATACTCTTAGCAGTCCTTACTGTGCTGAAATCCACGGAAATCCATTGTCCTTCTTATCATGATTGGTTAGCCGATCAATAAAATGAATTTGGCTGTGTTCCCAAGTTCGTTTTCTCTGGTGCCCTTCCTCGGTCAAAGAGCTAGGTTCGTGCCGAAGCTCCCAAGACCACCTCGTTTTGCCTTGAAAGGCGTGATTCTCTCTCGAAATCAAGACATACCGGTGGATCGATATTTTCTGTAGGTCTTTCCAGAAGTATCGCCAGGTTGTCACCTGACCGTGTTGTTGAGCTTATGAGTAAGCTGGTTCGCTGAACCCCCTCCTTTCTCCAAGAAAATCGTGCTAGATATCCAGAATTAGTCGGTTGAGCTTAAACGACAACTTGGAGAGTTGAAAGACAAGAGCTCTATCCCGATATAGTTCCTTCGCAATGGGATGTCTAATTTTAAGTGTCGAAGAAAGGTGGTATTTCCTTTGGGGAAATGCTAATCTCCAAATCTTTTGATTTGAATTGGGCTATCGTCAAATCAAACTCAGATCAACCTACCGGAATGTGTTAGTCTGACCAATACTTATGCCCCGTTCATGTGACATATGAGTCTACCGTCGTGGAGTATATGGATAAGTTGGTTGTTGAGCCCATCAACTACATTCTTATTCTCTCCATGTTGAGGAGATTTATATTGGACAGTGGGCTTTAGCATTGGAAACTTGCTAGAACTAACTTTGTGTTATCACAAGGTATGTGTTCGGAAGTTAGAAGTGACTCTCCCTGGTTCACGTGCAATTGCTGAAAGATGTCGCCGTGGATCTGAGTGAATTGTCTGGTTTCCTCGGAATCATTTCAACTCGATCATACATGTGTAGGATATCCTCGGAATGGTATGTTGGTACCTCCATTCCTTGAGAATTTCATCTATGCATCCAAGCCACTGATTGAATTGTTCCAGAAAGAGAGGAAGTCTGAGAACTTCTTTTGTCTTCGTTGGTGTTTCCCCAGCAGAGACTTAATGGTGTATTGTCGCAAGTAATTCGAGTAGGTGCTGATGCCCTTTGACCGTTGCTAATACGTGAGTTCCGCAATCTCGTTCCTTCTTTGGAGTTTGACCTTGTAGTCCAACTCTTGGGTCCTAGCAATTGTAACCGTCGGTATGCTTTGCAAAGATTCCCTATCCATACATGTGGAGTCTGAAGTATCTCTACACCTGACCAGATCTGAATCTCAATCAGAAACGATAGTTGGTGATCCTCAAGAAGCTTGACCCGATATCTAGAACATCAAGAAGTTTTCCCGATACTATCGTTCCGGAGTTTATAAGGTTCTCTCGGTCCATCTTCTCGACCCTTCCCCTGTGGTTCACAAGGTTCATCGGCGAGGACTGTTCTACTCAAGCCGTCTAGGACAAGTTACCCCTTCTTCTGTTGGAATCTTGTTTGAAGTTCGTCTTCAGAAATTCAAGGCCTTGTGCAAAGTTCATATTCTCAACCTTTTGAGAAACAGTGTCTGCCAACCGGAAACTTTTATCAATCTCACGTTACCCGCATGTGTCTCCTAACTGTCAATCCAAGGGATGCTTGAAGTCCCATCCTAAGATTCTGCTAGGAGGTACTTGATCGTGGTAAATCCATCAAGATCCATCCCTCCGGAGAGGTTCCTGTCTTTCCTATGGTGTATTTGGATGATGACCTCGAAGTGAAGCCGAGGAAGATCTTTGGGATGCGCTGAATCAATCTACACCGAGAAGATCATTGAAGACCGTCGTAACCTTGTTCTCTCTTTCCTACTCTTAGAATCTCGGGACGAGATTCCTGTAAGGGGGGTAGAATTGTAACAGCCCAAAGTTCGAGAACCTAAAAACCAGGATAATTTTTCCACTTTTGTGTTCATTGCATTTCATGCATCATGGCATCATTTGTTCAATTGCTCATGTTGAAACAAGGATTTGGGAAACAAAGTAAAACAAAGGGAAACAAAAGCAATAATTGTTTTCAAACAACTTAAACTCAAATGAGTTGTTGGTGACAAAACCAGCTCAACTAAACTTCCATATTTGTCAAGGAAGTTCCAAGAGTTCAAAATTAAGATTTTGCAATTGCTATAAATTTTCCAAATGAGCAACATTTTGAGTTTGGCAAAAATGCATTAATCAAACCCAATGAACAAATGTGGTCCAAACTATTTTATTTTAAATCGCCAATTTTTGTGGAGCCTCTACATGTTAGGGAGAGGCTACATGAATTTTGTCATAATTTTTGGAAGTGTTTAAATGCCTAAATTAATTCAAACACAGTGCTGTATTAATTATCCAGTGCTGAAAAGGACCTTTTGGTAGATAAATAATTGCAGCCAGGGGCCTCTTTGTAAAATCATCGTCTTCTTCCCTGTAGCCACAGGGCAAGCTCGCGCCGCACCACAGTGCACGCCGCGCCGGGCCCTCCCCTGCTCTGCCCTTCCCCTGCGAGGAGAGCGCGTCCCCGAGCCACACCTGCTCCACTCCCTCCTCCGATTTTTCCTATCTCCCTCTTGTTTCCCCCACCGTAGCACGGCCGTAGCCGCCGTAGCCGTGTTCGTCGCATCGCCGCCGGGTGAGAGCATCCGCAACAAATCGATGAGCAACCGCGCCTCCGCCGCGTCTACCTCTCCTCCTCCTCCCGAGGAATCGAGCTGGGAAGCTGTACATCGACCGCGCCGTCCAAATTCGTCTCCGTCCCCGACGCCGCT
This sequence comes from Poa pratensis, assembly GCA_947311845.1. Lineage (NCBI taxonomy): Eukaryota > Viridiplantae > Streptophyta > Magnoliopsida > Poales > Poaceae > Poa > Poa pratensis. The sequence continues at coordinate 5,409,193 of CAMZMU010000115.1, read as the reverse complement.
CCACCGAGCTTCATGCCGCCGCCGCAGTCCACCTCCGCCATTCCCGACCTCTCCATCTTGCTCGTGGTGAGCTTCCGTGCCGTAGAACCTCGTCTCCCTCCCCCTTTCGCCTTAGCCTCGCCGTGCTCCACGCCGTAGTTCGTCGCCGATATTCCTCTCGCTGTAGCTCGTCTCCGCTTCCTCGCGCTCCCGGTCGAGGACCCGGCCTAACCGGGCTGTGGGCCGTTCCTCTCTGTCGCGTAGCCGGTCCAGGAGCCGGCCCAAACCGGGCTGGAGTCCGGAGAGCTCTGGAGCAAGGCCGGCCTGTCAGCCGGCCCAACCGGGCTGGAGGCCGGCTAAACAGTTTTTTTTCTCGCGAATTCTTTTTCAATTTCCCCTCTTGCGCATTGCCTCCCGCTACTCCCTCGCGCACTTAGGGACATCGACCTACGATGATTCACTTATCTCACCTCTCTCTCGATTTCGGATAATGAAATAATATCGTTGTTGAAAATAGTTTAATTAAAATCATAAGTTTAAAAGAGGAAGTTTATAAATATAATAACTTTTTATCTGGACCTCAGAAAATTGTGTTTGTTATATCAAAATGCTCAGAACAATGTGAACTATCCAGAATCATCATCATCATCATGCATAATTGAGCACCATTACAATAATGTAATTCTGCTAGCATTAGAATCACTAAGTAATTGTGGGGTACCCCTCTTCCCTAGTTAAAGTAGGTATCGCCGTACCCTTTAAAATTGCTAGATGACTTGCAATAAGTTCAGTACATTAAAATGTCATGTCATCATGGTTGCGCATTGCATATGTTAAACATGTGTGGTGATTGATTGTTCTTCCGGTGTTGTTTGTGCATCGGTAGATCAAGGAGTGGAAGTGACACCATAGTCTCGTGACGATCCGTACTACCAGCCGTATCCACAAGGCAAGCGTAATCCCCCCTCTGAGCATGTCTTATCCTATTTTCCGCAAATATTTTCTCCACTATAATATTGCATGCGGTTCCAAATGTCAATTTTATCGGATTATAGTATCCTATAGTTGCATTAAGTTTCCGATGCCAATACCTGTTTCCCTCCTATTATCCATAGGTTTGTATTGTTGGCCTGAAATACTTAACTATGCAATGTTGATGCTTAGCCATGCTTAGTTAAATGCTTATTCGTCCGATGGATATGTAATGTGGGGAACAGATGTGGAAATGTTCGAATGATGGTGGAGGAATTGTGGTGACAGGTAATAAAATGTTTAAAGGTGGGGATGAGAGGCCACTGTGGTTGTGGTGCTTTGTCTCGTTCTCGCCGCCTAGGTGCGAGTTCTTTACCTCTTGAACTAAGACTGAGCGTGCAACCATGCGTGAGGCCTATGCAATTGCAGGAACCCTCATAGACTAAATAACTCGGGCGGGGCTAGCCAGGGTCCTCTAGTTCGGGCTTCCATTTGCGCGTGCGTTGGGATGGTGGCCAAGACTGAGATGAGGATGGTGGTGTTAGGAAAATGAGTGGCCGTGGGGCAGGGTGTTGGAGGCACTCGTGTCCTGCCGCCACTGATGATCCTGGAAAGTCCTTAACGAGGGAGAAGTCGACACCGCTCCCACCCAGCCGGCTCTCCAAGGAAGAGAGCTAAAAGCTAGGTAATGGGCCGGACGGTACGCGTGGCAAACATTGTACACCCCTGCAGGGTTAAATCTTTTCGAAAAGCCGTGTCCGCGGTTATGGACGAACTTGGGAAGTGAAGGTAAGATCATAGAATAACTTGAACGGAATGATTAAAAACTGGGTACTAAAGGTACCACTCACGAATGCAAGGTTGACTTCCTCGAGGGTGATTCGTGGAGGTGCCTTGGTAGAACAGGTACAGTGCTGATGATGAGAATGAGAAAGGTTATCAAGAGAAAAGAGTTACTCCTTACCTCTTTTAAAAATATTCTGATTAGTCGATGCCATGGAGTTATATTTCTATAAATAAAATCAGCTTTATGCAAAACAGCCATAAAACTTTGAAAGCCTCATCGAGCTAAAGCTCTATATTTAATCTTGCGAGTTCGTCGAACTCAACGTCGTTTGTTTTGTTTCAGAGGAGGACTTCACCGACCTCGAAGGTGGGTTCTTTGTGGACGTCGACGAGTAGTCTGGGGTTCCCAGGTGGCAGCTTGGGACATCCCGGAACAGCTGGCGCTGGATACTTATTTGTAGGCCTCTTAGGCCATAATTTGGTTCTTGTTGTTTAGAACAACCTAATTTGCTTCCGCTTGTTGTAATGTTGGGTCTGTGACCTCTGGTTGTAATTTGCTATCTTTCTCTATTATAAGAGTTGAACTATAATGATTTGTGTCATAGAGTCTGTGATGTGCCAGTTGTTCCACAAGTCTTGATCTCTCTATTATGCATTGATAGTTGTGCCTGTGTTAAGGCATCAATCGGGGTGTTGTGTTGCCGATGATCCATTCCGAGCAACATCTGCCAAAGGTTTTGGCCGGGGATTGGTAAACCCGTAACCTCCGGTTGTATCGCTTAACCGGTGACACACAGCATCACTGTATAGCAGTCGGGTCGGGGCGCCACAGTTGGGGAGGTGCGTGGCCGATGTTAAATTTTGGCTAGCTAGGCAATCTTTTTAGGTCTGGTCCCATAAATGGGTTAAGGTTGTACCAAGTATTTTTTTTCCGCTATGTTTGTGGTAGGCTGGGGCATACAAAGGAGAACTGTGGGTCGGCCGATCGGACCTCGAAGGTGCTCGGGTATGGTCCTGGTTTGAAAATAGGACCAATGCAACGGAGGTTTGGCGAGGACAAATTTCGCGCTGGTGGAGGGGGAAGCTCCGGTGGTGGTTGGAGTGGGTTCGGCTCGGGCAGTAAGAGTGCCAGCAGGAGTGATGGCCGATACTGGCAAAAAGCCAACGAAAAAGGCGAAGGGGTCCTAATTACCGCTGAAGAAGAAGTAACCAGTCCCCTAAAACTAAAACCAGCTGAGCTCCTTCCTGCATCTACAATGAAGAAAAAGCTAGCTTTCTCGGAGGAGGCTGCCATTATCTCGGGGGTGGAGGCGAGGGAGGCGGGGCAGCTATGGAGGTTGAAGAAACACCGCAAGGAACGATGTCAAGTGCTGAACTCAATTCCACTATCTCCGAACTGGCTGTCAGAGACGTCACAGGGGCAGAGGGGCAGATCACGGGCGCTGATGGGGGGGAAGAAGCCTGGTACGTATAGAAGCAGGAGAAAGGGAGGATCCGGGACAACGTCAGGGAAAAAAAGAAGAGAAGGGGCCTAAAAAGGCTGTGACTGGGAACAAGCGACCAGCTGAACATGGGGTGGCTGAAGGTGAAGCGGAGGAGTTGGTGACGGGCAAAAAACACAAAGTTTTGGAGGGGGAGGGTTTTGTTCAGGACTCAACTGTTTTAGACGCGGGGCTGCAGATTCAGCCCTGCAGTAATCAATGAAAGCTGTTGGTTGGAACGGCCGGGGGCTTGGGAACCAGCCGGCCGTTCAAGGTCTCCAAGACCTGCAAAAGGAGGAAGACCCCGATGTTCTTTTCCTGTCAGAACCCAAGTTGGATAGGAAGGGAATGGAGCGTCTCAAGGTGATTCTGAACATGCCAAACATGGAGTGCAAGGATTGTGAGGGCCGCAGTGGCGGCCTTGCGATCTTCTAGAAGAAAGATGTGAACCTGGTGGTGCGCCCGGTGATGTCTCGCTACCACATCGATGTGGAGATCACCGGGGAGGATGGGTTCGTCTGGAGACTCACATGGTTGTACGGGGAGTCAAAATCAGGTTTTGGGCGCTCGTTGGCGGGAAGGTGCAGGAGGAGGTCCTTTCGGTGCTGAATGGTGGGCTGCTCCCTGCTGGCTGGAACGAAACCATCATTGTGCTGATCCCAAAGGTACATAATCCTGATCAGCTGAAGGATCTCAGGACTATAAGCATGTGCAACGTCATCTACAAGGTTGTGGCCAAGACTATTGCGTGCATATTGAAGGCGGTCCTGCCGGAGATCATCTCTGCTAGCCAAAGTGCTTTTGTCCCTGGGAGGTTAATCACCGACAACATCTTGATTGCCTATGAAATCACCCACTATATGCACAAAAGGAAGGGGGAAGGTGATGTAGGTTGGTCCCGATCTTCACGGATTTGGGCGGAGGGAACGATGAACACGAAGAACAAGGGATGAACACAAGAACACAAAGAGGGGAACAACAACAAAACAAGATAACTAGCAAGACATAACTCAGCAAGATTCAACTGGTAACAAGCCCCAAGGGTAGCCCCCAATTCTCCTCTCCCAAGCACACCTTACTCTTAGGATTGTTTGTCCAATTGGTCAATCCAAACCAACCCAATAAAGTCACCCTAAGATGAAAGATTGGCAAGTAGCAAACTACTACAAGAGGAAGCCTTGGTATCCACAAAGGGATCTTCTCCACAAGGGGAGGCCTTGGTTCATCTCCACAAGGGGAGGCCTTGATTCATCTCCATAAGGAGGAAAGGACCACTTCGAGATGAAGGAGCCTAGCTCTACTCTAATCCCAAATCATAGTCTAACCCAAACCCTAGGAAGAGGATGCCCTATTTATAGTCTAGATCCAAAAAGGGGATAAGATTACAAGGCACGAGAGCCTTTTCAGCGCGCAGGCTCGCCCGCCTCGGTAGTACCGGGCCTGGCGCGGTAGTACCGGGAAGGGAGTAGTACCGGGCAACTACCGGGATAAAACACGCGTGAGTCCAGTAGCTCCAGGGAGATGCGGTAGTAGGCGCGGTAGTGGCCCGATAGTACCTGGTCGACCTATGGCGGTAGTACCGGCATGGTTCGACGCGGTAGTACCGGTGCGGGCGGTCTCTTCGCCCGGTGACACGTCAGGCGCGGGCGGTAGTACTGGGTCGTGTCCGGTAGTACCGCCTGATGCAGTTTCTTCTTCCTTCTCTTCCAAGACACCGTCTTGTCGGACTTCATTCCTCTCGTACCTTGGTCATCCTCTCGTGTATCCGTAGTCGTCGTGGCAAGCCTAGTATCATCAAGGGGCGGAGGATGAGGTAGTATACCATCCAAAAGGGTGGAAAATGAGCTGTTGAAAAGGAATGAGTTCACCTTTGATATCCATGGTGACTTGTGATGTGTTGGAATGCTTGACATGGTGATGGTCCTAGGTTGGGCTACATCAGAAGGGATGGCTTGCTGCTGTCAAGTTTGATATGAGCAAAGCCTACGATAGAGTTGAGTGGTCCTTTCTGAAGAATATGATGCTCAAGTTGGGGTTCTCTGCTGGCTGGGTGGAGTTGGTGATGAGCTGCGTGACCACGGTGTCCTACAGAGTCAAGGTTAATCAGGATCTCTCCGAGGTACTCATTCCTCAGCAGGGCTTGCGGCAGGGATGCCCTCTCTCCCCTTATCTCTTCATTATTTGTGCGGAGGGCCTGTCGGCACAATTCCAGGCTGCTGAGGAGGATGGCACTCTCCAAGGTACTCAAATCTGTGCAAATGCACCCAAAATCAACCACATGTTCTTCGCTGACGACTCCATGATTTTTATGAAAGCAAATGAAGCTTCTGCAAAAAAGCTCCAGCATATATTGGCTGTGTATGAGGGTGCCTCGGGCCTGACCATTAACAAGAACAAATCTGCTGTGATGTTTAGTAAAGGCACCTCTAATGCCTCAAAAAGGAACTTCCTCCACACCCTCCAAATCAGTGACGAAGCCCATAATGAGAGATACTTGGGTCTGCCTATTTATCTGGGGCGGTCCAGGAGTAAGGCCTTTGGCTACCTCAAAGAGAAAATCCGGAAGAAGATTCAAGGATGGAAGGAGAAGTTCCTCTCTAAGGCAGGAAAAGAAATTCTGGTTAAAGCTATCGCGCAGGCTATCCCCATCTTCGCTATGTCGTGTTTTGATCTGAGCAAGGCCTTCTGTGACGAGATCACCTCCATGGTCTGTCGCTACTGGTGGAATAATCAAGATGAGGAGAGGCACCACTGGATTAGTTGGGATGTCCTGTCTATGCCAAAGGGCGATGGTGGGCTGGGCTTCCGGGATCTCCACATTTTCAATTTGGCGATGCTCGCGCGGTAAGCTTGGCGTCTCCTCACTGATCCAACCTCGCTCTGTGGTCGCCTGCTGAAAGCCAAATATTTCCCCAATGACAACATCCTTAATGCTGCTCCGAAACCGGACATCTTCTACACCTGGCGCATCATTTGAAGGGTGTAGGCCTGCTGAATGAAGGGCTGGTTTGGCGTGTCGGTGATGACTCCTCCATCAACATCTGGGCGGACCCCTGGCTTCTGAATGGTGACACTCGAAGACCATGAACATTCCGGGGAACGGCTGAGGTGTCCATGGTGTCTGAGCTCCTTGACCATGAGACGGGTGGCTGGAACATGGAGCTCATCCGTCTATCTTTCATCCGGATGGCGCCAATGCCATTTTGGCCATCAACATTTGTGAGGACATGGAGGACTATCCTGCTTGGCATTTCGATCCCAAGGGTAATTTCTCGGTCAAGGCTACTTATAAGGTGGGTGTTATGGTCAGCAACAGAAAGAAGGGGAAGGACGCGGCCTGCTCTAGAGCTAACACTGCTAACAGCACGGTGAAGTTCGACTGGAAACATATCTGGGAGCTAAAAGTTCCAAACAAGATGAAGATGTTTGTGTGGCGTCTGGCGCACAATAGCTTGGCAAACAATATGAAGATCAAAAGAGTGGGAGTTGAGCTCGATACCAGGTGCCCGGTCTGTCTCAGGCTCAATGAGGAAGGTGGCCATGTTTTTCTGAAATGCAAAAGAGTAAAGGAGTGCTGGAATATCCTAGGGCTTGGGGATATCAGGGAAATGCTGCTGGGGTGTGTCTCTGCCCACAATATGCTTGAGGACCTTTGGAAATTGGAGGAGAGTGTGCAAATTAAAGCTATGGTCCTGATGTGGGAGTGGTGGGGTGTCCGCAATAAGGCCAACGCTGGTGAGGGGGTTTTGGGCGGGCAGATCGTCTGCAATCGAGTAGAAAGACATGTGGTGGACTTCCTCTCTCTGAAACATCAAAAAACAAACCCAAGCCACCAGACATCCAGCACTGGTCCAAGCCGCCAAATAACTCCTTGAAGATCAACTTTGATGGGGCCTTTGACAGCAAGTGTGGCAATGGTGGTTGGGGATACATCATCAGAGACCCTCGTGGCGCGTTTGTTGTAGTAGGTGCGGGGAAGTCTGCGCATCTCCGCGATCCCCTGCACGCAGAAGCCGTCGCTTGCCTCGCTGCCATTGAGGGTGCCTCCAGGGTGGGGCGAGCAGTGTCATTTTCGAGTCTGATGCCTCCAACCTGGTCAACGCCCTAAATTCCTCGGAGTATGATCGATCTCCCATTGGGGTGCTGGTGAAGGATTCCTTGAATCTTGATAGGGTTTCATTTTTGTTCTGTCGGCGTGCCTGTAATTCTGCAGCCCATGTGCTTGCGAAATATGGTGTCCAGTCAGCCTTGCCTGACTACGGCTGGGTGGACTCTGCCCCCAGCTTTGTAACAAACTGTGTATCCAGCGATTCCGCTGTTCTTGTTGAGTAATAGAATGCTATGTTAAAAATAAAAATAAACGTATGTTTTTTTCAACATCCAAAACATTGGGTATTAGGAGCAAATTTAGCAATGTCGTTGGAATGCTCCAAGTTATGGTTCACTCGGGGACGAGTTGTGCCAGGAGGCAGGACGAGTCACGATCACACTCTCGGTTGATAGCAGCTGGGCCAGCAGCAGATGGTGAAGTAACGTTCGCCAAAAAAAAGTAAAGCTGTTTCCTAGCTGGCCTCCCTCTGGTCCGAATTGACTTGACCTGACCATCAAAGTTTGACGACGATGGAAGCTGCCGCCTCTGCATGCATGTCGAGCGGTAAAGCTGCTGCCTGCCACCATTGAATGAGCAGAGCTAGCACTCACTCTTGAGTAAATTCGGCAGTGAATGTCACTGACATGTAGTGGTAAAAGCAGGTTGCACTTGGCTTGAATGCCCAAGATTCCTTGTCCATTTTCCCCAACCAGCATAGCGTGAAAACTTTATTTGAGATCACATTATAGTACTAGTACGGAGTACAAGTGTTTTTCTGTTTCTGTTTTAAGAAAAGAAACGTGGGCAAAATGTGGAACGTGAAGTTGGGTACCAGGAAGCGAAGTCTCGCGACGAGAGAAACGAGAGAGTTGTTTTTGTGTTTGGTACGACGAGATTTTCGTGCCCGTACGTTACTGGGCCCCAAACCGGACATGTGTTCAACGCGAACGAGTGCTACATGTGCCTGTTGCGTTCATCATGTCCTCGGTTCCTTCAAAGGGGAAAAAAGTACAATCTCCCCGATAAATGTTTTTTAATACTAGTGAATCAATAAATAAATATTTACAACTACAAGACAAAAAAAAGCTGAGATGAACATAAAGTCCTCAATCGCGATATGCAGGGTACTGCTGTCGACGTGCAAATATTTTCACACCTACAAGTAGCAAAAGGCAGATTAAAGCATAGAATATCTCGATTCGGAGTACTGTACTATGCTGGAGGCACTGAACTGAAGGCATGCGAGTGAGCGAGTGGTGTGGAGTGTGAAGCTCGGCGTCTTGCTCGCTGCTACCAGAAGCTTCCGTCACTTGCTTGATTCGGACCGTTGCGGTTAGCTAAGATAAGATAAGAAGCCAACAATTAATAACTAGGAGCAGGACCGCCGCTGCCTCGAGAGAACCAGTGTACGCAACAGACATATATCCGTTCCAAGTAGGAGTATAATCAATAAACATCGATCGATCCGTATTTATACCCTGAATTAAAGGAAAACCATGCTACCACGTACTAGTATCACTCACACGTTCCTCATCAAACAATCGTGTTAGGCGTGCGCTTTTGAAGAGTATCAATATAGTACTCCGCAGTATAATTCCGGAGCACTATATTGTTTATTTCAGACGTACTACAACATTATCTACCCTGTTTTTGTTCTGGACATTGAGGATCCGAGATCTTTTATGCGAAACTGTGTTCCGGATCACCATGTGGGGACAATGTTCTACAAGTACACGTCGTCGTAAATTTTTCCCCGTACAAGATAACGCGTGTGTTAATGCGGTATCATGGGTCCGAACTCCAGTTGATAAAATCACATGCCACAGTATTACAACACTTCATTTTAGTGGGTGACTCACAAACCAATGGACCATGACATGAAATAAAATTAAGAAAGTGCAAAATCCTTAACGCATGAGCCTAGCAAATGGAATAAACAAAATAGGAAAGTTTTCCCTCAAAAAACAAAATAGTAGACAGCTTTTCTGATAAGGTCCTGCTACAGTAGCTGAGAGAGGCGAAAAGCGGGCGCTCGAGTTTCGCCGGCGATTCCGCCGCTTCCCTCCGTCTCCGGCGCCGGCGCGGCGTCGTGAGACGGGGGGAAGCAGTAGATCTCGTCCGTGCGAGTAGTATAGTACTAGGTTTGTTAGGTTTCGTCCACATTTTCGGCGTCATCGAGCCGGACGCGGTGGCGGCGGTGGTGGTTGTTGGTGCCCTCCCTTCTCTGGTCCGGCGAGCTCGCCGGGAGGGAGTTGGCTTTTGTCTACTCCGTGCTGGCAGCCGTGTTGGCGTGGGCTGCTGTGCATCGTGGAGTCCCTTCCCTTCGGGTCTTCCGCCTCCGCGTGGTCTTCTTCTTCAGGGGCGACGCGAGACCCGTGAGGTGGTGTGTACAGGTTTGCTTCTTCTTCCTAGCTGCTCTGGCCGGCCGTGGCGGCGAGGGGAGAGCTCGGTGGAGGTGGGCAGCCTGGTTTTGGTGCTTGTGCTTGTGGTGGTCTTCTCCGTCGACGTTTCTCCGGCCGGCCTTGGTGGCGAGGGGAGTTGCGTCTGGAGGTGGCTCGGTGATGGTGGTGGTGGTCCTAGCTGGTGCGGTGGCGGCTGGAGGAAGGGTGGAGGTGGGAAGCGGCTGCTGTGGCCGTGCTCGTTCATCGAGATCAAGTTCCGGCGCCGGGCGACGGACGGCTTCTGCGGCTTCTACAAAGTGTGGCGGCGTCCTCTTCCCGCCGGCGAGCGGTACGGCGTCTCCGTCCTCGGCTAGGAGGTTTGGGGATCGGTTGAGGATCCGGCTGTGAGCTTTTCAGGCAACTCAGGGAGCTTTGTGCAATTTTCTGGGTCTTTCTGTAATTTTCTTTTCCCTTTGGACCTGGCTGTAATTTGTACTGAGTTTTCTGTAATTTGAGTCGGTTCCTTCCTCAAAAAAAAAAAACAAAATAGTAGGAAATAGTACTAACAACACCACTCACCACCATAGGTAGTATCCTCTTGCAGGTGGGACCCATTTACCCACACTTGGAGCCGGAACCAAGCCAAACACGATCTGCCCGCTGCTATATATACCCATCCCTGGTCTCCTCTCTTCGGTTTCTCCCCTTCTTCCTCCTCCTCCCTCCGCAACCCTACTCTCCTCCATCCAAATCCAACCCGGCACACACGAAAGCGGCGAAACAGCGGAGCGAAAAAAAAAACACTAAAACGAAACAGGGAAGAGAGGGGGAGATCGCGCCGGAATTAGCTCTCACTGCCGCGGCCCCGCGCCGATCCCCGATCGGGTGGGGGCCGGATCCCCCTTGGCGCGGCGCCCGCCCAGATCCCCCGCGATTCCGGCGCCGGCGGCGGCGGGGATGAGTGGTCCGAGCGCATGGACCCCGCGGGCGGCGGAGGAGTGAGCCCGGGAACGCGCCAGCGGCAACCGCAGCAGGAGCGGCGGGAGGAGGAGGAAGAAGGGGAGAGGTGGTTTTGGGGGAGGATTGAGGGCTCTGGTGGTGGTGGTGGGCTGATCCGGGGCCCGAGGCGGCCGTGCCATGTCTCGCTGCTTCCCGTTTCCGCCCCCGGGATATCACAAGACCGCCGCGCGCCCAGACGACGGCCAGCTACTACCCTCGAACCTGCTCGTCCAAGACAAGGTGGACAGACTCCCAATCCAACCCCCCCTCCCCTCACACCCTTCCCATCCACCCCCCTGTATATCCTCTTGCTGCAGCGATCCTCTTGCGCCCCACGGCTGCCCCGGATGGAGATGCTAAGACAATATTGTGTGGTGCTGCTATTACGTTGGTTGCAGCAAAAAAAAAAGGAGTCGGGCTTAGCTCACATACCTGTGCTTGGGTCCAGTTACTTAGGGCTCATGAATTCTAGAAGCGATTTGGGTTCCTTGGGTTAGATCAATCACTTACTGGTGTGGGATTACTAGTTGTCTTCGCTGATTGGTAGAGAGCCAGAGAACATAGTTTAGGGTCGAACCAATGCTTTCCTAAAGAGTGCCCCCAACAATTTGAACTTGGTAGCTAGGGCTGATCTCGCGCTTAGTAGGGCAAAAAAAGTGGGGGGATTTCTGTTGGATGAATCAACCAAAGAATTCTTGCTGACTTGCAGCATTCTTTAGTTTTGTTGGTGATAGATGCTTAAATTCTGCAAGCTTCCGCTGTATTAAAGGCACCAGTTGGTTTTAGTGTGCCGGGTTGGCGATGCGGGCTTACTACTTGCTATGAAGAAACCGTAAAATAATTCAGGTTGCCCAAAAAGAGGTCATGTTTCTAGTTTGTCCGCGTGCTGCTAAAAAAGGCGCGAATAAAGTTTTAGCGACTTACTGCTGGAAGCTATTGCTGGGAGTTTTCTTTGGCTTATCCCCACACTACCTTCTGTGAACAGCATGCCACTATAGTTGAAGTTAGTGTTACACGTTAAACTAGCTGTTAGCGGTTGTATTCCCGATTTCTCTGCCTGTGACGGGATGACCTAAGGGTTTCATAGTTAGGAAGAATGTGCAATTTCTATGCAGCTACCCTGGTCCTGGTGGAAATTACCACAAGGGCATGGTGTAGATTAGCCCAAAGTTGTCCGTGCAAGCATGAATTTGTTAGTTCAGTGTAAGTTCATTACCTACCTGATGAAACAAGTTTTGCCAAATTGCTGGTCTCATACCAGGTGTTCTAAATCAGCTGTATGTGTGCTTTCTGGACCATACATAAGGTTGTCAGATTGGATCGCTGTAGGAATTTTGTTGCAAACATTTAAGTAGTATTTTAAATCATCTCATTGCAGTTAGTTGTAGTTTATATGGAAGTACAGTTCAATATTTTTGTGACCAGATGACTAAAATTGCCTGTTACTCCTTCCGTTTTAAAACCGTGTATGCTTTAACATCGATATGATGTTACATGTTAGATGATATTTTGTTGTTTTCATGTAGCCCCTTCTATTGTAATCGTAGTATCTATTGTGGTTGGGAACTTGGGAATACATCATAATTGCAAAACAGAGCCTCTACTCTTAGAGAATGAATCTTATGAGAAAGATGACATATTGGGGTGGACTGGTACTTTTTTGATTACTTAATATGTGCAATTCGCTCAGTGACCATCTTCAAGTGTCCATGCTACTTGTAAGACTGCTGATACATGTTCATTCCCTGCCTCAGTATCTTTTTAGGAACAGTTTGTTTGGTTTTTCATACCTGATTATGTACCGTAGAAGCTCTTAATTATGATAACAATTTGCTGCACTGTGCTGTCCCATTGAGTTGCATTTTCTATGTCAAATGGCTGGTTTAACAGTGGTTTTCATTCTACCACTATATCTATTCTTATACCTGATGTAGTTTATATATGTTGGGGTTCCTATGATAGTATGATTTGATAGATTGTTAAATCAAACTCCAGGGACATTTTGTGACTCGTCAGTTTGTATATATGTTAGTTTCTTCTGTTCTAGGAGGAATATTAGTTATGGGTTAACATGCAATCATGTTTGTTAACAATACATATGGAGAAATATAAATACCTTGGGTGTTTGAATGGTGTGGACATTGAAACTACAAACATGGTTACGCCAGACATGCAATGATTTCAATGAATTGCCTACTGTTACACAAGCGGCCTTTTGGGTTGTGTTGGCTGTAAAGCATGCCTATAATGTGTATCTGTATATCTATGATAACTTCATTGAGTTCTATCCTATCGCTACCCTATACATGACAAACTACTAGCATAGCCAAACTTTATATAATATGACAGATGCTGTATCCTCTAGATATAATATACACTGTTTGGAAGCTAATCAGATATATTAATTATTGTGACCTGAACATTTTCAGAAGATTTGTTCTATCATCTTTCTTTTACAGGAATCATATTTGTTCATTCATTAGGTGTCTTTTTAAATCTGTGGATTGACTGTGTTTGTTAATAGAACTCATGTTACTAATTTATCGTGTTCTCCACATAGCTCTAAACACTCGATTTTGATTCCCAATACTAGCGAGCTTGGGAGGTAAATTGAGAATTCTGCTTTGGTAGCCTGTACATTGTACCAACGAATGCAACTCCTTGAGGCCTTGTTTACTTGGGGTGCATTTTCATCCCCAAGTGGATTGGGGACAGGAGGGGATTTGGTGAAATTGTTGCTTTCACCCAATCCACACAAATACACTTCCCCACAATACACTAGCTTGAGGTAGAGTTTTTGATTTAGGCAAAAATGTGAGGTGGTTGGTAGGGGATATCTAGGGATTATCCCTTACAAAACCGGATTAGTAAACGGACTACTGGGGCCCTCAAATCCCCTAAAATACACTCCAAATACACTAGAAGTAAACAAGACCTGAATAGATGTGGTGATATGACGTTTTCTGGCCCATAACATGCAAGATTTAGAACATCTAAATGATTGAAGTGCCAATAACGTTCATTGGAATATGACCCATTTGGTTCATCAGTGCAATATGTCATGGTTTCTAACCGAATAAGACAATTTACTTGTGGCCCTGCCTAGACTTCCGCTTAGGCCCTACGCGAGGCGTTGGTCCACTGCCTAGTGCCTAAGTGTGATAAAGCGCCGCCTAGGTGTAGCCTTTTCCAACAGAGATGCGTTCATAAGTTTTAAAATAACATTTCAGATCAAAATTCAAATATAGAACACTGTAGGCCAATTAGCTAGTGTAATTCAACGGCCATTGTGTTAGCTTTAGCAATGGTTTGTTGTATGCCTATAGGATTTTACTCCGTATAATCTTGTGGCGTAGATGCTTTACTGCATTGACCATTCTGGTAGATCACTGTTTACCCACTCATACTTTTGTTAATGGTTCTTTCTTACTGTTGTTTGCAATATATTCATTCATAATGCTTTCTGCTTAGCATTTGCTAGGTATTTATTTTATGCTCGACCTCTTCTTTTGAATTTTTATTGACTGGAATCAGAACTTATTGTTTCAGGATAAACACAAGGAGAAGAAGCATAAGAAGGACAAAGATAAAAAAGAAGGTAAAGAAAGGAAGGATAAAGAAAGGAGTAAAGATAAGCACAGAGATAAAAAAGATCGAAAAGAGAAGCACAAAGACAAGAAAAAGGACAAGAGCAAAGATAAAAGTAGGGAATCAGAAGCTACCGAAAGACATGGTGAGGGTATCCTTGGTCAGAAACTTGGAGAGAGCAGCAGGAAGTCTGAAGAAATTAAGGATCCTGTATTCAGGGAAGAACTGGTCAGAAAAACACAAGATGAGAAAGGGGTGGAGAATCGAACTGTTGACAAGTTTCCTGTTCCAAATGAACGAAGCCGTGAAGGCTTTGGTGCTGCACCTGCATTGGAGAAAGAAAGGACTGCAGTTAATAGAATGCGTATTCACTCTATTGACACTTCAAGGAAAAATGAGAGCTTGGGGCAACAAACCATCACTATTAATCAGCAGAAAAATGGGACATCAATTCGACGTGGTGAGAGCTTCAACAGTTCTTCTCAAGGAGCTCCTGATGGCTTTATTGCAGCACCTATGGTGGAGAAGGAAAGAGTCAAAGTCACAAGACCTCTCTCCAACTCTACTGATTCTGCTCCAAGGAAAGAAGGGATGGGTCAGCATATCAGTAACATTAGCATACTGGTGCAGAAGAGAACCGAGAGCCCAAATAAGGAGATTGGGAAGAAAGAAGTTGGCACCAGTTCTCCGTTGCTTCGAAGCCCTGCTAACGCTATGCATAAGGGAAATGGTAAGGTTGGTCGGCCAATGGATACTGCTCCAACATCGACGCAGAGGTTTGAGAGTCCATCAACATCTAGTGCAGGGAATACGGATAGAAGTCTACCTAGGTCAGCTATCCCAAGCCCGAGCATTACAATTCGAAGCCCAAGCCCAAGCATTACAATTCGAAGGCCAAATGGGATTGTTCGGCAACCTGAAAGCTTTTCCATTTCCACGAATAAGCCCAATGCTGGAGGTCTTTCACCTGCTATGGGCAAGGAAAAGGGAGCAGGTGGAAGAATGCTTCAGAATAATGTTTCAACTGAGCAGAAACTGGTTGATTCTAAACCCTCAGCTCTGGGCAGGGAAAAGGAACCAGGTGCAAGAATGCTACAGAATGATGTTTCAACTGATCAGAAACTGGTTGGTTCTAAACCCTCAGCTGTGGGCAGGGAAAAAGAACCAGGTGGAAGAATGCTACAGAATGATGTTTCAACTGATCAGAAACCGGTGGCTTTTAAAGCCCCAGCTGTGGGCAGGGAAAAGGAACCAGGCGGAAGAATGCTGCAGAATCATGTTTCAACTGATCAGAAACTGGTTGATTCTAAACCCCCAGCGGATGAGAAAATTGCAGTTGGAAGAGCTGAAAAGGTGGAAAAGGTCAGAGATGGGGCAGTTGATGATAAGGAGAAAGAGGACAAAAAACGTGATCGGCATGAGAAAAAGAAGAGGAAAGAGAAACACAAAGAGAAGAAAAAGGAAAAGGAGGCAAAGAAGGAGAAAGAGGAACATAATCGCAAAGAGCATGATAAGCTAAAAGAAAACAGTGTAAATGATCAGATAGATAGTATTCTCACGGAACTCTTAGCTCCTCCTTTAGCCCTTCCAGCTGATGACACGAAAGCTATCCTAGCTGATGAAAACCTGAAGAAGCGAAAGAACCACGAGATGAATGGTTACCTACAAAGTGAGTTCCTATCATTGCTTCTCTCTTTTGCACTTACTTGCTTTACACATAGTCTTGTAGAACACCATTATACTTTTTTATGGTGCTTTATATTATAAGACTTCTGATGATGTACAGACCATCATGAAATGCGGCCTACAAAGTTGCCGAGACCAGCCCCCTCCAGCAATCATGTGGAGAATGGTACAGCATCTCATGTAGCCGCGCCACCCTCTTCCGTGCCAGATGCCATGATAAAAATTGAAAAGGCTGAAAGGCTCCCTAAGAAGGAAGAGAAGGTCAACGGCAACAAAGAAGCTCAGCGACCTCCAGTCAATGCTGGGCTTCGGGATCCTCTGGCAGCATCTGGGAACGGCGCACCTTCTAGGAAGTTGTCGCCTCACTCGGACTGCAAGTATCTGGCACAGATATACAGCATTCCTGAAGCCCCTCAAGTGATGATGGAATGTGAGCAGGATGACCAGGACTGGCTGTTCGATCCATGTAGCACCCAGTCAGAGAAGCCCAAGGCAGAGACTGAGGCGGACGGAGTGCCCCTAGTGTGGGCTGAGGCTGTGAAAATCGAGCCGGCTGATGTCATCGCTCTGCCATACGTCATTCCTTTCTGATACGGTGCTTCATGAACACCACTGGGCAAAGATACTTGTCAAGTACTCAGGACACATCAGGTTTGCAACTAGTTTCTGCCACTGTTCTGCTGCAGTTTGTGTAGCTCGGCAGGAATGGACGATCACCCATTCGTGGGTAGCTGTTCCCCCATAGCCTGCATGCACTTATGTAGACTGGTGCATGACAATTGCAGCACTTGTGTGAGAGCTGGCCTGGCATGGCAGCTGAAGAGTAGTATCCGGACCAACGGAGTGCTGCCGGAAGAAGATAATACGTCGGTGTCTGTCGTCGCCATGGCATCGCCGATCCTGCGAACAGTGGGGTCACCAGCTATCCTTTGCTGCTGCCGCTGCACAATTTTGATCTGTACGGTGTAAAAGCATTTTTATATCCAACATGTACATTAGAGAGAACAGAGGAGGAGAGGGAAGAGGAAGAGACTTTGAGAGAGATTCATTTATATAGTTGGATTGGTTGGTGAGACACTCACATGATCTGCTCCTTTGCCTGATTTATTCTTGTTACGAAAGTTGGCACGTTACCTTGATCTGTCTTTGTGTATATACAGTAGAAACTTTCTTTAGTTTTACATCCTTGCCTGAGGTTTGTAACGCCTTCTTGTTGAGAGTCAAATGTAGCCATCTCGTGCCACTTGTGCACGGTATGAGAGTAAATCGGAAAGTTAAAACTGGCTTCTTCCGTGCTGTTCTGCATGCGCATGATGGTTCTCTTCTGTCGGCTCCAGAGGGAAATTGCAATTACTGTCATTTCTATGAGTTCTTGTGCTTGAGCTGTTGTTTTCTAGTAGCACATGTATTGCAAGATGTTGAGTAATACCTCCTTAGAACACATTCATTCCTTAAAAACTTCATTCTAAGGAAAATTTCTACTTTAGCAGGCCTGTTTCATTCTGATTTTTACACATCTTCATTAAAAAAATGCACGGTCTCTTTGTAAATTTGAGTAAAAGAGAGTCCAATGGAAACTCGGGCTCCATGGAGCCTGATCTGAAAAATTCAAAATCTTACTTTCAAAGTTTTAAAATATTATAAGAAAAATTCTACATGTAGATAATATCAAACTCTATCGGAGTGCAAGAAATCAATACAAAATAATTTGAATTTTAGGCTACACTAAAACTGATAAATCTGGTAAAGTTTTAGTTTTTTGAATGTGCGCTGTTTATCGCATCCAGATCCATAACTTTGTTATATTGATTTTCAATAATAGAGTTCATCATTATCTACATCTAGGAATTATTTTCTAAATTTTGTGAAACTTACAAATGCATTTTTTAAGTTTCCAATAAAAAGGCTCCACTCGGTGTCCTATCCTACCTAAAGATGCCATTTTTACTCATGGATACATACTAGACCCATAGGCACATGTTTGAACCCATGAGTACCTAGCCTATCGAGAACCTGCCTGTGGACGCTCCCTAGACCAGATCGTGGGGATTCAGCAGATCTCTCGTTCCCCTCCCTCTTATCCTAAACAGTAGAGAGAGGCGAACCAGGGCGTCCTCGTCTTCCACCCGTGGCCGCCGGCGAGGCCGCGTGTTCTCCTTCCCTCCGTCTGCCGCTTTGGCGGCGGGAGAGAGGGGGAACACCGGATCTCTGCCGTGGCGTGTACATAGGGTTGGGGGTGTTGTGTTTCTGGCTGGTGGCGCTCGGGAGGTGGTGGCGTCGCCAGTGAGAATAAGGTTGCCGCCGTTCCTTCCCCTCTCCGTCGTCGACCTCTGGTTCGCCGGCGTGGAGCGTGCGGCTTTTTGTGCCCCTAGATCTGCGGATCTCGGGTGCGGTTGGTCTCTGCGTGCGGTGGGTGAGGCGACGGTGCTCGTCGCGCGAACTGGAGATCTGGTCCTTCCGCCCTGTCGTCGTCGCATCGACGTTGTCCCCGACGGTGATGCTGGGCAGGTGAGGTGGTGTGCAGGGGATCTTGGAGGTGGTCGGGTGGTCTCGCGGCCTGCGCAGGTCAAGTGGTTGGTGGTGGACGGATCCGTCGGCGGCGCTCCGGTCTGGTGGCGTTGGCGCTCGGTTCTTCGTCCGGGAGAGATTTGGCGAAGCTCGTTCATCGGCTTAGGCTCCGTCGCGGTGCGGCGGACGACTCTTGTTCTTGAAGCCTGGAGATCCTCCCCGATGGTGGTTTGTGGGTGCTGCGGCTTCGTCTTCTCCGGTGACGGTGGAGGCATCGCCGGCGTGTTAGGCCGTGTTCTTCCCCGATGTGTTAGCGTGTTGCTGTTTGTATTCTGCTTTGTACTTTGTTCTATCTGATAATACATGCAGCTTTCTCAAAAAAAAAAAGAACCTGCCTGTGGCAGGATGGTTAGAGGGTTGTTGTACCTCCAGCCCAACAGAGTTCAAATCACATATTTGATGCTGGTGTTTGGAATATTCTTCAGTGGGAGGCGACGTTCCCGTCGACAGCGAGACGCCCGTGGTGACTTCGTCAATCTCAAGACCTGCCGCCAGCTCAGTTTATCGAATGTGCTCATAGGGGTAGGATGTGCGTGCGTGCATTTATATGGGTGAGTGTATGCGCGTGTATGTGTTTCGCAAAAAAAGGGCCTCATTATTTTTTTTTGTGGGATTGAATCCAGACTTGGAACCGATCCACAGATGGATTGGGTTAATCCCTTCCCTTCACCCAATGATATCGACATGGCTATCTCGGATACGGCCAAATTTATTAGTCACGGATTTATTTTCCAGGTGAATTTTAGTAGTAATTATAAAATATATTATTATTTTATCATGAACAAAATTACTACATTTACGTTTTTAATATGCAGAATTAGAAGAGACATGTACAAGCCTCGAGTGAAGATGCGAGAGTCATGAGGATTATATCGGCAGCTGCATGTTCACGAAATCCCGGCACGCATCATACAATGTTCTATACATGCAACGTACTATACATGAAGCAAATTAGAAGGATACGTGCATGTGCTATGGTGGGCCACCTGCATGTGGCGTGTGGCTCCAAAGCCCAAAGGGATATGGCAGGCCAAATTAAATGTGCAAACTTGCACACGATGTACATGCATGCATTGTGGCCATGCATCGATGGTCCAAGGAGAAGGAGGTCCAGCCCAGGACTACGCGCCCATGCGGGACGGATTCTGCTGCCGACGCTGCCATCCATCCACGCGTTCGCCTAAATAAATAGCTAGCGTGTGTTAGGGTTTTACTGGGATTTTGTTTAGTTTAAGAATTAGCCATTGCTATTCTTCGCCATAGGCAACAGTGTTGGTTCAGACCTCTTGTACTACGCACTTGCAGAATTCCAACTATAAAGTTTTCATCTTTTATACGCAATATCTTGATTGCATCTATAATTCTTGCTAGTTCTTCGATTGCTTGCAGGAATTGATCTTCGGATCAGGTTGATCTAGCCCCGGCGAGATCAATAGCCTCGGAAGTTGGTGTAGCGATTGCTAAGGCACAACGTCCCGCACGTTTGTAGTCGGATCTGTTTGATCCACAAGATCATCTAGGCTAGATCCTATGGGTAGAACCGAGAGATGGAGGAGGATGTGATACCTTCTCCTTGTACAGACGATGCCGAATGCCACGGCCATGGTGGAGGTGGCCGGTGATGGCAAGGAGTGGCGGCGGAAGGTGGAGCTTCCCGTCAGCTCAGCGCTAACCCTAGATCGGTAGGGTGGTGTCGGTGGGGTCGAGTGGTACGGACGAACCTCGTAATCGGTGCCGCCGACCCCCACCTCTCTTTATAGCAGCTGGTGACAGGGGCCCACCGACCATTAAGGGTCGGGCGCCCCCGATCAGGGCGCTAATCAAGGAGTTGATCGAGCCGTTGGACTCGGTCAATTGAGATCAATCTAACATTCTCCCCCTTGATCTCACTTTTACTTTTAACTTTATACTTTATACTTTACTTGTTTCATCACGGATCAGTACATAGAGCATGTTTCATCGTCACAGCTCATTGCCGATAGAATCAGACAGCTACAATATACGTCTCTGTTTTGAAATAGATTCTTTAATCTTTTGGGCCTCTTTATTGTCCGGAAATAATATAGACTATACCATAAAACCCATGTCGACTATGTGTTCTCCAAAACACACTGGGCGGTAAGCCTTTAATTAGCAGATCTGCGAACACTTGTGTGTTTCTTTTATATGTTCCTCTTATGCTCCAAGCATTTCAACATAATTCCGGACTTTCTCCTTTACAACGTATAACTCTGTGTCAATGTGTTTGGCACCACACTTGACTCGTTGTCTTAGGAGTGAATTACTTAATGGTTATTGCTGTTGTCAACCATTATCAATTCCGGGTACAGGTTTCCTTAACCATTTTGCCTGTCCCTCAGCCTCATATCATGCTATAACATGTCTTTACATCACACTGATGTCAATCTTTTCATTCTTGGAGCTTTTCCACACAAAAACTCCAAATGTGAAATTTAGCGACAATTGTGGATTTCGCTATATATTTCACAAATTCTTTCTTTGTACTCACAACCTTTTGAGAGCACATTTATAGATCTATCTTTGTACTCACAACCTTTTGAGAGCACTCTGTTTCTTTTAGCATGAGGCCGATATCTTTGATTCCATTCCAGTGATCTATATCTGGATTGGACATTGCCAAAACAACCGGATACGTGAATTGTCAGGGTAATATTGAGTTTCCAACAGCTGAAGCATATGGTACCATATCCATTTGATCCGTTCTATGTTATCTCTTGGAACACTAAAGTTCCCAATTCCATTACCCTTGACAATAAGAACAGGCGTAGATTTTCTCGACATGCATGCTTTAGAGACTTCTTCTCAGCATGTCCATGCGATATTTCTAATACCCCTTTTCTTCTTTTCTTAGTAAATCTCGATACTTTTAACGACAGACACTCTACCGAGAATACTCTTTTGAGGACAAGAACTTCTTTTCTCTGCCGGTAGTAGATTGACATCACCACTAGCAAGTAGGATATCATCCACATACACAGGATTAGGGAATGAATTTCCCATTCTATAAGTTTGTAGAAAAGCGATTGTCCTCTCATTCTCTTTAACCCAAAATAACTTCTGATTCTAGAGACTTGCTCTAGTCCGTAAGATCCCTTGTGTTCTTTACTTTCATCTGATGTAACTCAGATCATTATGTGCCATTATCACTCATTAATCTGTTTATTCTCTTAGCGCAAATCTTTCGATTTAAAATCGCTTTTTACATATTTCCTTTGGAGTCACATTGGCGTTGTAGACCCTTTATAGCCTACTGTTTTGGCTCCATTGGAAATTACTTATGAGTCCCAAACATCGTCGGGATTCACATAGTCTCTAATCATTAAGACAAGTAGACACTTGTCAAAATCGATTGAGCGCTGCTTATAATTTCTGTAAATGAGGTGGGATCAACCTTCATTTAAATTTCTCTGATATAGACTTTATAGTCATCTGTTTTTCTCATATGGGGATGTTGTTGTTCTGTCATTCTGTAGTCTTCTATTGCTATGCTCTTACAAGGACCTAAATCACAAGATCCATGTTTGCTTGTTCATCTCTATTATAAAGCAACAAGCTCCCCCAGATAAAATCTATTCGAGCCTTAGGTATGTTCATACCATGCTCCCCCAGATTACTCCATTTTCTCCAAAATGGTGTATCCTTAATCCTTTTTATTTGGGTTTATTCTGTTAACCTGTCAATCTGTCTTCTTTATGGCACTTTGAGTACCGTCCTTAGTCTCCTTTCGGAGCTGTAAAATATCCAAGAATACATCTATTTCTTTACTTTAGGGGTATCATTATTATGACCGTCGTACTCCCCAGACGATCACAATTCATCATAGATCACTTAGATGCATAATATGCATCACATTATCTGAAGTATAGGGGAGTTTATTCTGTAACATTCTCTATCTCCCCCTCGAAATGTGGCAAGAACCTTTTTGCCACAATTTCGAAACTTTGATTATCTGCTTTATTCAAAATGAAGTTATCTTTTATCTGCTTCATTCAAAATGAAGTTGTCTTTTAATGTATGGGAGTACTTTTTCCTCATTCCTTTTCAAAACTCACAAGAGTTCTTTCTCAATGGTACTTTTGCAAGTCACACTTGCATGCCATTCTCATCTTTAGGTTCTTTGTAACTTTATTCTCTTTTGACTCATTAAGTGCTTTGTAACTATGACACATAAAGTGTGCGGTCGATATAAAAACACATGAGTCATCACATCTTCTTCCTGTCATACAGGATAAGTCCTTTGTCAAAATTTTCTCCCGCCATGCGGGTATTTTCCCAGACTTTTCCCACCACGTGGGTATTATTATCGTCTTTTCCCGTCATGCGGGTAATTAAGAGACACAGATGCCACAATTGGCTCTTTAGACTGCATATTCAATCATCAAATTCAGAAATAAATCTGAATACTCTTTTATACACATGCTTAATCCAACGTTGGTCAAATTAAGCATTCATGTTGCTCGTTTAAAAATTTCTTCACATAGAGTACATGAAAGAAATTCGTTAAACAAAACTCTGAATGATTTATTTGTTTTCTGCATGGAGAGTACATGAAAGACATTTGTCAAACAAGACTCTCGATGATCTATTTGTATTCTTGGATTAACATCCAAGAATTCTTTTCTTTTGCAGTCATTCTTTAGAGAGAACATACTCTCTCACTTTATGACCTTTCTTGGTCATCTTTCGGGTCACAAGTACCCATCCTTTTGCTTTCACGAATGAAAACATGAGAATCTTTGTCTGAGAAAATATTCAATAATAATAAACAATAATGAGCATAAAAATAACCCTTCGTTGGTCTGGTTAAAGATATGCACCTTAAATCTTTAAAACTTTCTTCTATATTCTAAATCACCGTTGGGCAGAATTAGAATGAAACATCATCTTTCTACACTAATTCTACATCACCGTTGGGCAGAAATAGAATCAATGCATAAAACTCATAAACAATATGATGATAATATTTCTATTGCAATAAAGAACTCTGTTTGGAAAATGACATTATCATCAACTCTATTTCAGCGGAAACATGAAATATACATATTTCTATAGTTCAAGAGCATTTCTTGATCTTTTATCTTTTCTCTGAAAATTGATCACTTTCATGCAAAATTATCAGAGATCTAGCCCTTTGACTATAGAACTCATATAATTATAGTACTGCTATCATCAACGTTGGTCAGAAAATAACAATACCATAATTAATCTGTTAAACAAGTATTTCTCTTTTTCCTCCTCTCTAATTAAATTTTCCCGTTGGTTCCAATTTAATTAGAGGAGAGTCCTTTTACTTTACAGCAGAAACTGTAAAATATTATCTGTATTTCACAAACATTGCACTGTTCAACATTTAACAAATCATGATTATGTTATTAACAACGTTGGTCGTAAAATAACAGAATCATAATCACCTTTAATATTCACTTTATCACATCTTTAAAAAAAATTAATTATCACTTTATTACTTTTAAGCAATTACTTTTAACTATTTGCAGCGGAAATAATTCTATTACAAACTTTATATTTTCCAGAAACATTTCTGTCACATTTCTGTTTTTCTAAACAAAATTTCGTTGGATAATTTTGAATAGAAAGAACTAGTTAAAAATTGCCCAAAAATTGGACAAAAAACAAATAAAATATGTTCTGGAAGAAATAACAGAGAAACTGTTTTCGCAGCCCACGGCCTGGCTACTGCGTGCCGCACAGCGCGCTGTTCTGCGGCCCATGTGGGAGATTTCTTTTTATCCGTCGCACGCTGTGACACGGCACAAGGCCTGCCTGCGGCCCACGGAAAACTGTCGCCTGAGCGGCGCTGAAGCGGCCCACGGCCTGCTCTTCACTCGGCCCACGGCCTGCGCTCTGCGGTGGCCTCCCTTCACTTTCGGCCCAAATGGCCCGCGGGTGAGCTAGGGTTGCATCCATTTGATCCTGGCCGTCCGATTAGATCCAACGGCCCAGGGCCGTTTTCGCTTGATCAAGAACATGGACGCTGCCCCGACCCTAGCCCCCATTTTCTATCCCGCACGATGCGGTTAGAGGTTACGCGATGGGCGCCGCCGTCGAGCTGGTGACGGCCGCCGGCGAGCTGGTGCGCCGCCGGCTCCTTTCTTTTTCTCTCCCCAACCTTTTCCTTCCCTCCCGTGAGAGAGAGAGACTGCGACGGCGGTGGCACGTCGCCCTCCCCTTTTGCTATGCCGGCGCGGTGGCGGTGCTCGCCGGAGGAGCGCGCGCGGGACCTAGTCCATCGCGCTCGTCCGTCGAGCATGGCTTTCGCGTCGTGCGAGGCGCGGCGGCCCTCTGTTTCTTCTGTTCATTCCGCGCCGGAGCGCTTGCCATTCGAGGCGGTTGTGGGAGGAAGCGGGGCGCGCCGGCAAGCCGGCGGCCACTTCGGGCGACGACGACGACGACCGGTGGGCGGCCGACGACGTCTGCGTCCACGTTTTCTTCTTTTTCGGCGAGCCCGAGGGCCTCCCGGTGAGAATTCCTTTTCTGTTACTTTCTTTTCCGATCTAGAAAACTTAGATCTTGATTTCCTTTTGTGTACTGTCTACCCGAGAAGATCTAGGACCTAGTCGCTCTGATACCATTGTTTGATCCACAAGATCATCTAGGCTAGATCCTATGGGTAGAACCGAGAGATGGAGGAGGATGTGATACCTTCTCCTTGTACAGACGATGCCGAATGCCACGGCCATGGTGGAGGTGGCCGGTGATGGCAAGGAGTGGCGGCGGAAGGTGGAGCTTCCCGTCAGCTCAGCGCTAACCCTAGATCGGTAGGGTGGTGTCGGTGGGGTCGAGTGGTACGGACGAACCTCGTAATCGGTGCCGCCGACCCCCACCTCTCTTTATAGCAGCTGGTGACAGGGGCCCACCGACCATTAAGGGTCGGGCGCCCCCGATCAGGGCGCTAATCAAGGAGTTGATCGAGCCGTTGGACTCGGTCAATTGAGATCAATCTAACAGGATCGTCAACGTCGACCTCCACCCAAATCGAGAATTATCCATCTCATCGAAAGATCGGGCACCTTTACCCTATCAAGTGGTATCAGAGCCAGGTTGCTCGGTGAGAAAGTTTATCCCTAGTTTAGATTGTTTTTCATACCTACAGTCTAGAAAAAGCCATACAAAAATATTTTAGCATTAGATCATCCTGTCCTACAACCAGTTTTAGCCTTTTCGCCGAATCGCTTAGTTTTGTTTTGTTGAATTTTCGTTGCATCGTGTCGAGTTGCTGGTTTTAGTGTCTAGTTTTTTAGAGTTTCGAGTTCTAGTCACGCGTTTATTTCACGTTGCCTCCATATCCGCCGTCATTCACCTTTTGTTTTTCCGCTGCTAATTCTTTCTTCCACCTCCGCTATTGCCATCCTTCTCGTTTGAGTTATTTGCACTGGTGGTCACACAACTCGACAGCTATGTGCACTTAAGTCACACAACTGGATAACTGAATTTTTTGGTCACACAACTCGTCATCTGGTGCACTTAAGTCACTGACCCCACCTGTCAGGCCGTTTTCCGTTGAAGTTGATGCTGACTGGACACGTAATCTTGCAAAAACCCCCCTGTATTTTTGTACATTTGCAAAAAAAAAACCCTGTATTTTTGGACATTTAAAAAATTCAGGGGTTTTTTTTGAAAAAATACAGGGGGTTTTTGCAAATGTACAAAAATACAGGGGTTTTTTTGCAAAATTACGTGTCCAGTCAGCATCAACTTCAACGGAAAACGGCCTGACAGGTGGGGTCAGTGACTTAAGTGCACCAGATGACGAGTTGTGTGACCAAAAAATTCAGTTATCCAGTTGTGTGACTTAAGTGCACATAGCTGTCGAGTTGTGTGACCACCAGTGCAAATAACTCTTCTCGTTTGACACCATCCTTTTGTTTCGTTTTTTTTTGAGGGGACATCCTTTTGTTTCGTTGCCTTTGTCATCGTCCACTATTTTACAATTTTTTTTTCCTCCGTTGCCATAGTCTCCAGTTCCATCCGCTATTGTCATCATCCACTAATTTTAAAGGTTCAGTTGGAGCAGTACGTGCTGGTTTTGCGCTCCGATCCAGGAGTTTGGATCAGGTTTGGCTTCGGCAGAGAAAACAAATCGGAAAGTAAAGATAAATATTTTCTTGGGACTTGATCCGTTTGCAGCTTATAAAGGAAGTCAGATTTGTTGCTGGTTTCACACACACACGTATCAGTTTTGTTGGGAAGTTTAGATCGGCCAGTAAATAAAAAAAAAGAATCGCCGATCAGTTTTCTTAGGAATGTCAGATTCGTATCAGTATCTTTGAGGATATCACGGAAACATCAGATTTCTTGGGTCGGTTTGGTTACCAGCTAATCACGCAAGGACTTTGGAAGTCTCGATCGGTCACATAAAAAAAAAAGAGACCGATCCAATCTGGTTAAAGAGATTCCTTCCTCGTTTATTTTCTTGGAACCGTGAAAAAAAAACGAGGAAAAGGAGAGTCACGATCAGTTTTTCTTGGAACTTGAACTGTTCTGTTTAGAGCTGGTCTATCGTTGGCAATACATCTGCATGCTTGTTTCCTGCCGTGGGCTTTTGTGCTTTGTGCCAAGGTAAAGAGTTTATTTCCTCCACGTTTGGTTCATCTGTAGGCGTTCTCACCTGTGCTGCTGGCTATTTGCCACGATCAACTACTCGTGTTTTCTGTCGCGCATCGCTATACCAGTCGGCACACATCACTGATACTTTCTCGCCGGCTGAAATATTTTCAGCTCAGTTCCACAAATATATCTTGGAGATTCGTGATTTCATCTGTGTCTTAGGCTCGCGTCTCTAGTACGGTCTAGCCTAGGACCAGCACTTGGCAACTTTGAACGGATTTTCAGTTTTACATTGACTAACGTGGTTGTGGTATTTTATTTTTCTCCACATATCTTAAACCTACCTACAGCTACACATATTTCTACACCGTGCGTTCTAGGTTCACCTGGCAATCGCTTTACTCAATCTTCGGAGTTTTGACTTTGCTGTTTGCCGGTCACCACCTGCTGCATGGTAGGAACTTGTAAGACTTAATGTTTGCAATACTGTGAGCGATTTGCCACCACATCCTAGTAGTAATAGGAACATATACTTGTGATTTGTTTCTTGTTTGCTACTAATTATGGCAGGTTACGGAGCTCGAATTTCTTGGGCTTCGACTATACTTGGAGATTTGCCACCACCACCGTCTACAACAACACAACAGCTCGCGGTACAAACACATAAGAATGCACTTGATGAGATTACTGTGTCTATGCCACCATTTGAGGGTCGTTACAGGCCAGATTTATATATTGAATGGGAATCTGCGATGAATACGATATTTGTTTCCCATCATTTTCCTGAGCATAAGCGAGTAAAGGCTGCTACTAGAAAATTTGTTGATTTTGCTTCTATTTGGTGGAGTGAACATTGTCGTACAAATGCTGAAAATGTGCCAAAAACATGGAGTGAACTGAAAATAATTATGCGTGGTCGATTTGTCCCTAAATATTATCTTCGTGACTTGCTTCGAAAATTACAATGTTTAAAACAAGGTAGTAACACCGTGGAAGAGTATTATAATGATTTGCAAATTAACTTGTTTCATTGTGGGTTAGAAGAAAGTGAAGATGTTATTATGGACAGATTTTGGGATGGGTTAAATCATGACATTCAGGATATACTTATGCATGAAGAATATTATTTATCGCTCGTATGTTTTTTCTTGCCTCCAAAGCTGAACAGAAAATACAAAGGCGTTTCCATAAGACCACCCAGTGCAAGAAGAAGGCGGTTGATTTTTCTGCTCCTCCGCCAACCATGATTGAGGTGTCTCAAGATTTTGACGTGTCACCACCAACCGTAGCTGCCACATCTGAGACCGACGAACATGGTAATAGTGAAGGTACAAAGTTTGTCTCCTCACTCGATTACTATGAATGCCCTGCTGAATTAAATAAATCATGTGCTGAACTATCTACTTTGGTGACATCTACCGTCGAAGATTCCGTTGCTCATTTAAATCCTGCACATGATATGCCTACTGTTTGGAGTACACCTACTGTTGAAATAAATCCTACTATTGATTTAACTGCAGCCATTGAGTTAAATATTGAGAATGAAACAAGTGACCTTACCGTTAAAAATGATTTGGATCATATACGACTGGTTAAACATGATGAGATGTTAGTTGAACATTTGCATGCTACTTCGTTATGCTCTATAATGATGGATTCACCTATTTCATTGTCACATGCTATGAACAAGATTTCTGAAATCACATGTTTGCGTACTTTTAATAGTGTCTATGCCCCTGATTTTAAATTTAACTTAATTGGAAAATATGGTGTAGACAAAGAGTTTTTGGTGCATAGAATTTGCATAACATGTGACGACCTTGCTGTTTTAAAGAAGAATAATTTGGTGCGAATGCTTGATCATTTTGATATGACCTCCAATGTTGGTACTGATTTTATGCCAAATACCTTGTTGCATGTTCACGTAGAAAATGGTGTGACTTGTAATTTGGATATGGAGAATTTTTCTATACCTATTTTGGGATGGTTTAATGACAAGTGTTGCAAATCTGATTATATGACTAAGAACTTCACTTCTATGTGCAAACTGAGTTGCAATGATTTCATGCTGTTTGTTTCTTGTGATAATTCTTTGGCTTTATATTTCACAAGACATGACAATTACCCCCGTATCAATGCGTCATATGTGCAACAACTGAGAGAAGTTAAAACGGATGACATATACATATACCACTAGTTGAATTTTGGCGTGGCGTCACGCCACGCCCTTGGTTATTTTTCCTGTACATTATATATTTTTTGTTCACCAAAATGTTAGCCAATTTGGAGTGTTGAAACATGTTTTTATTTTGTTGTAGATAGGTAGCATTTTTTGTGAGCATTTGTGAAATATTTTGTAGAAATTTCAAATATTTAGTGGATTGAAATGTTTAAACATGGTTTTATTTAGATGTTAATATTTAATTCTAATCAGATAAATCCATTTGAATTTAATTTCGCATTTGGGGAAGGTTTATTTGTATGGTGTCGAAATATTAGCCAAATTGAAATGTTCGTATGTATTTGTATTTTGCTATAAGTGTGCAGCGTTTTTTTTCGATATATTATATGTAATATCGGAATATTTGCCTAAATGTTCGCCAAATTCGTGTTTGCAAACATGTTTTTTATTTTGTAATGAACAGGTAGCATTTGTTTGTGAGCATTTTTTATATATTTTGTAGAATATTCAAATATGTAGTAGTTTGTAATGGTCGATTATGTTTGAATATTCGCCCAAATGTTGGCCAAATTCGTGTTTGCAAACATGTTTTTTATTTTGTAATGAACAGGTAGCATTTGTTTGTGAGCATTTTATATATATTTTGTAGAATATTCAAATATGTAGTAGTTTGTAATGGTCGATCATGTTTGTATTTCGGTGCCAATATTTAGTTGAAATTAGAAGAAATGCACTTGAATTACATCTAAATGGTGAAAAAAAAAGGATATTTTAAAAAAAATCTCAACATAAGTATTTTGCATGTAATTTTAGGATTGTTTTGATATATTTGTCGTAATTTTCGAATGGATATATTCAGAGATATCGATGCATACTTTGTTTGAATTTGAAAAGCTGGTGAAAGTGGGAAGCTGTTCATATGTTATTTTTTTTGGCTTTCCAAATGCTCAAATTTGGAAGTCATTGAAAATTTTCAAGTTTTAAAATTTGATTTTCGATCGTATGGCTTTTTTTGTTTTGTTTTTTCAAATGCTCAGATTTGGAAGTCATTGAAAATTTTCAAGTTTTGAAAATTTGAATTTTGTTCTTATGGCATAAGTAGTGGAAGTTTTTTTTTTATGTTAATGTTGATATGTTTTTATATTTTTTAATACGGTGGTGGGGGAAATTTAAATTTGAAGCTGTGCACTTTTGGAAATTGTTTACATTTGAATGCATCGAAATTAGAAAGGAAAAGTTTACATTTTTAAATTTATTGTAATTTAATTAAATAGGATAAGCCCACACGTCAGGAATTGTGATGTTTTCTAAAATTATTTGTGAAAAGTAAAAAAGTCCGGTACATTTAAGAGTATGTCAATTTTTTAAGCTAATTAGAATGTTAAAAGATGTTTTTGTTTGTGTGTCAATTTGTAATTGAAGTCCATAATGGCTGCGAAAACACATTTATTCAACTGAATTTCATAATTAGAGAGTTTGTTTTGCGAAATTCAACTACATATATTTGTGCATATACTTGGAGCAAGTGTATTGGTTATTTTTTCAGATTGTGGGCAAATTGAAATGTTTTGTTCACATAGCGTAGAATGTTTCAAATTTTTAAGCAGTTTGGAATGTTTTAAGATGTGTGTTTTTTTATTAAATTTTAATCGAAATCATGATGAATTGAAATGCACATATGTTCAGTTGAACTCCATATTTGGGAGTTGTTTTGTTTAATTCAAATCCGTACAATTGTTCATATAGTTAGAATGTGTGCATTTGTTTGTTCTTCAATTTTTTTTGCTGAATTGGAATGTTTAAATATGTCTGTAGTTTGTGCTAATTAATTAGCACTTAGTTTTATGATTAGTTTGAGTTTTTTTACTATTCTAGTAGAAAGATTTGAATTTGTAACATCATTTGTTTTTTGCAATTATCATTTTCTGCAAATTGCTGCGAAAAGAAAGAAACACTGACAGACCGGGCCTACTGTGACATCGCTGAACATGTATGAATTTGACATAATTAGATAGAAATATTTTTGCTGAACATGCATGAAAAAAGTATCGCATATGCGTGATTTGGAACGGGAGGCTGAACGTGAAATTTGATTACATGTCATAAAATTTGATTTTCGGTCGTATGGCTTTTTTTTGTTTTGTTTTTTCAAATGCTCAGATTTGGAAGTCATTGAAAATTTTCAAGTTTTGAAAATTTGAATTTTGTTCTTATGGCATAAGTAGTGGAAGTTTTTTTTTATGTTAATGTTGATATGTTTATATATTTTTTAATACGGTGGTGGGGGAAATTTAAATTTGAAGCTGTGCACTTTTGGAAATTGTTTACATTTGAATGCATCGAAATTAGAAAGGAAAAGTTTACATTTTTAAATTTATTGTAATTTAATTAAATAGGGGAAGCCCACACGTCAGGAATTGTGATGTTTTCTGAAATTATTTGTGAAAAGTAAAAAAGTCCGGTACATTTAAGAGTATGTCATTTTTTTAAGCTAATTAGAATGTTAAAAGATGTTTTGGTTTGTGTGTCAATTTGTAATTGAAGTGCATAATGGCTGCGAAAACACATTTATTCAACTGAATTTCATAATTAGAGAGTTTGTTTTGCGAAATTCAACTACATATATTTGTGCATATACTTGGAGCAAGTGTATTGGTTATTTTTTCAGATTGTGGGCAAATTGAAATGTTTTGTTCACATAGCGTAGAATGTTTCAAATTTTTAAGCAGTTTGGAATGTTTTAAGATGTGTGTTTTTTATTAAATTTTAATCGAAATCATAATGAATTGAAATGCACATATGTTCAGTTGAACTCCATATTTGGAGTTGTTTTGTTTAATTCAAATCCGTACAATTGTTCATATAGTTAGAATGTGTGCATTTGTTTGTTCTTCAATTTTTTTTTGCTGAATTGGAATGTTTAAATATGTCTGTAGTTTGTCCTAATTAATTAGCACTTAGTTTTATGATTAGTTTGAGTTTTTTTTTACTATTTTGGTAGAAAGATTTGAATTTGTAACATCATTTGTTTTTTGCAATTATCATTTTCTGCAAATTGCTGCGAAAAGAAAGAAACACTGACAGGCCGGGCCTACTGTGACGTCGCTGAACATGTATGAATTTGACATAATTAGATAGAAATATTTTTGCTGAACATGCATGAAAAAAGTATCGCATATGCGTGATTTGGAACGGGAGGCTGAACGTGAAATTTGATTACATGTCATAAATAGGCAGCATTTATTTTTATAGGCATGGCGATATATTTTTTCATATTTTTCAGGTGTATATATTTAAAGTTATTGATTTCATAGTATGTAGCAGTTTTCCAAAATTTTAAAGACATTTGAAATTTTGTAATATTCAAATTTGGATTTTGTTCGTACGACATAAATAGGCAGTATTTTTTATTTGGTCATGGTGACATATTTTCATTTTTTTAGATGGATATATTAACATAAATAGTCAACATTTATTTTTTGTGGTATTATTGATATATATTTTATATTTTCCAGATGGATATATCTAAACCTATTGATTTTATAGTATTTAGTAGTTTATGTAGTTTGTTTAATTTGTTAGAAGTTTAGGGATTTTTTTTTGGAAAAAAAATTAGTTTTTGAAAATTGTTCAAATTGGGAAGTTCTTCAAGTTTGATTTGTTCTTACGCTTGTAAAATGATCAGATTTAAAAGGCGCTTAAAAGTTTGAAATATGGTCGAGAAATGTTAAAAATTTGTAGCGCATAAATTACAGTCGATATTTTGTTTGACGTTGACTTAAAGAAAGTATAACCGGGAAAATACGTTTTAAACTTGTGTCAATAATATAAGCGTGGGAAAGAAATATTAGGTTTAAAATTTGTGTCAAAAATATGATTGCTGGAAAAGGAATGTTAGTTTTTTTTGTAAAAGTTAAAATCAAGGGAAATGTATACCAAATTTGTTTAAAAGGTATTATATGTTTGGAAATTTTGATATATCATTTGTGTTTTTTTGAATTACGGTGTGAAAGTAATGAATTTAACAATTTTTTTTTCTGAGCGTTTGTCCAGCGGCTGACAGGTGGGCCTGGCGTCAGGTGGGCCGTGCTGACGCCAGCAGCTGACTTCAGCTGGCGGCGGAGACGCCGGCGACGCGGAGCTCGCGCCCGCGCGCAGCGGCGCACGCGGGGGGGGGGGGGGGGGGGGGGGGGGGGCGCCGCGCGGATCTGCTGGCCGGCGTCGCGGGGAGGCGAACGGGCGGCGTAGCGGGCCATATGGTCGCCGGAGATGCCGGCGGCGACCATTTCCGCGGCGGAGGACGGCGCGCGCGGCAGCGGCCATTCCGGCGCGCGCGGCATCCCGAGATGCGATCCGTGGCGAGGAGGGAGCTGGCGCGACGGCGGAGCTCGTCGTGGCCGCCGATGTGTCCGGGGAGGCGCGGTGCGGCGGCGATGTGCGCCGGCCGCGGCGGCGGCGAACCGCGCTGTCGCGGGAGAGAGGGGAAGGGATTCTGCGTTGACGTTTTGCAGAAAAGTCCCTGAGTTTTGTGGAAATTATGAATAGGTCCTTCCACGCGTTACTGTAGCTACTGTAGATCTACAGTAACTCGAGCGCTGAAAGCTCGAGGAATCACTCAGCTTTCATATAGTTAGTATGTGTACGCCTTGTCTCTTTTGTTAACAATGTTTCAGAAGAAACATCGCCGAGGACGGCTTCATTTTCAAGAAAGGGAGGATGATATCGACATGGCTATCTCGGATACGGCCAAATTTATTAGTCACAGATTTATTTTCCAGGTGAATTTTAGTAGTAATTATAAAATATATTATTATTTTATCATGAACAAAATTACTACATTTACGTTTTTAATATGCAGAATTAGAAGAGACATGTACAAGCCTCGAGTGAAGATGCGAGAGTCAGGAGGATTATATCGGCAGCTGCATGTTCACGAAATCCCGGCACCATACAATGTTCTATACATGCAACGTACTATACAGGAAGCAAATTAGAAGGATACGTGCATGTGCTATGGTGGGCCACCTGCATGTGGCGTGTGGCTCCAAAGCCCAAAGGGATATGGCAGGCCAAATTAAATGTGCAAACTTGCACACGATGTACATGCATGCATTGTGGCCATGCATCGATGGTCCAAGGAGAAGGAGGTCCAGCCCAGGACTACGCGCCCATGCGGGACGGATTCTGCTGCCGACGCTGCCATCCATCCACGCGTTCGCCTAAATAAATAGCTAGCGTGTGTTAGGGTTTTACTGGGATTTTGTTTAGTTTAAGAATTAGCCATTGCTATTCTTCGCCATAGGCAACAGTGTTGGTTCAGACCTCTTGTACTACGCACTTGCAGAATTCCAACTATAAAGATTTCATCTTTTATCCGCAATATCTTGATTGCATCTATAATTCTTGCTAATTTTTCGATTGCTTGCAGGAATTGATCTTCGGATCAGGTTGATCTAGCCCCGGCGAGATCAATAGCCTCGGAAGTTGGTGTAGCGATTGCTAAGGCGCAACGTCCCGCACGTTTACAGTCGGATCGTCAACGTCGACCTCCACCCAAATCGAGAATTATCCATCTCATTGAAAGATCGGGCACCTTTACCCTATCACCCAAACCCCACTAACCCCTATTAATTCTTCCCCTTAATCACTAGCACATCTCAGCCCTTCGGTTTATCCCAGCCTCCCAGGTGACTCGATCATGGTTGGACATTTTTTTCTTTCAGCACCCGTGCGACCGCGCGGCGTCCTGGAAATTCGTCCAGACGTTCGCTGGTGATGAAAATCTTCCAGATCGTGCTAGCACAAGCTGGCTGGGATGGATTGGACCAATAATTCCATCCGGGACTAAACGAAGACCTCAATTTGGGTGGGCTGAAAAAAATGCCACACCGGGCTGGAAAACCAGGATCGGGACACAATCCAGATTAACCCCTGTCTCTTATAGGGATTAAACGAACGAGGCCTCATGGGTATGTCAAAACCCTAAACGTTTGGAATAGATATATACTTGTCTGCTTCTTTTATTAAGTGGAGAGGAATATTTTCCTTCGGTTTAATTTGATTTTGAAATTATGATAATTGTCATGTCCTGGAGCACTTTTTTATGGAGTTGAGACAATTGTTTTTTATCGAATGTGGTACCGATCTTTTCCAATTGATTTCCCCCCAAAAAAAACACCAAAACCTTCACAACCTTTCCACGGCGAATCCACATGCTGGATGCTTGATCGGCCGATTTCAAACTTTTTTTTCTTGTCAAAGCTTCGCATAATTAGTCTTGTCAAAGTTTTTCTTTTTTCTTTTAACCACCGTTCATCAGAAAATTTGAACCCATATTTCATACTCAATAGTAGTGCATACTAACACATATTTCGTTGGTGGATGACGTTGTAAATTCGATAAGCGGCAATACTCTCCTTTCTTCAACTATATTAGGGATGCGAGGGGGTCTCACTTGTTTTATCCATTATTAGGCCTTGTTCAGTTTACTAGGGATTGACATGGATTGAAGTGGATTAAATCCCATCTAAGTTAAATATTTCTCAAATCCTCTCCAATCCACTCGGGGAATGGCTTAACCGAACAAGGCGTAATAGCAATCCTCAAATGACTTGAATGGGACGCCCTACTCTCCGTGGACAAAGTAAAACATGGCAGCACGGAGCCGATGAGTCGAGGAGGATGCATGGACCATCGAGTGCGGCTAGCAGCGTGTATTGGTACGTGTATGGATGGAAGTGGAAGTGTGTACTTGAAAAGGCTGGCATGTCCGGGGGCACGCATGCAGAAACAAAGCAAGGACGACGACGAAGTGGCAGTGGTGGTGGCGGTGGTTACACACCCTCATGTCGTCACCGGCGCAAACGCGATGATGGCGCCGGGCGTGTTTATCCCCCACCACAACCACCTCTCTCGATCCCTTTGGGCGAGCGAGCGAGTGACAAGTGACATATTACATCCTGCCTGCGGAGGCAAGTCTTTGCTGCTGCTGCTGACGATCCGTTCCATTCCGTTTCCATTCCCGGCTTAATGCTGCCCTCTTCTTCTGAACCATCGTGCTGCTCCTTGGACGCGTAATTCAAGTACAGAGCCATCTGATCTAAACAAAACAAGAAAAAAACAATCATCCATCCGTCCCTGTGCACGGGGAGCGTGCATGCGCGCGCATCGTGGAGGTCCACTGACTAATGATGCGCTAATGATCCATAGTGCTGGAGTTTGGGTAGTGCAGCATAAACCCCCACCACTGCAAGTGTTTGCTTTGGGCTTTTGACGGCTTCAGGGAAGGGCTAATGCATGCTAATTAAGCAGCTGATTGAGTGATCGATGGCGTCGGCGTCGGCGAGCAACTCCGCCGCCCCGATCAATCGCTCACCGCCACCGAGCTGAGATTTCGTCACGAACAAAGGCTCTCAGCAAGTCCGTTTCTCGCTACAGCTTCACCTCACCGGACTATTGCTCAGTTTGATATTTTGAAACATCAATGGCTACATCCAGATCTTTTTGAAACTCACAAATATGATTTTTGAATTTTTTTAAACAAAGGGAGCGCTGAATCTCGAGAGGCAAAAACACTTTCCCGGGTTGAATTGACCGGTGATCAGCTATAGTTTACACGAGATCGGTCAGCGTCCGTATCTCTGTTGCCTGTTGGGGATCGGCGTCGACGTGGTCGCCGCAACAACCACCGCGCGCCCTACCTTACTGGTGCCACGACTCGCTAGCAGAGTAGCATCTCAGCATCACACAAGTGCATTGCTGCTTTACAACGTCCCTCGGGGCCTCTTGCACTAGTTTTTAGACGGGACCTTATAAGGAGTGTGGGGTTTGCCCATCTGGAGAGATGGGGCGGATGAATCATCGCTTGCACCCCACTCCAGAGATCCATCGATGTGGATATTCGCTACTGCCGGTGCCGGCTCTCTCCTTCCTGGATGGAAACTACAAAAGCGGCGGTAGGTTGTTGGCTTCCGTCCAAATTCACTATCTCGTACGTGCGCAGCCGACACCTTTCTAGCTCTACCCGGCCCTGCAATGCATGCATGCCAAGTTTGGTCCTCAAGCCAACTCTGTCTCCCCTCGATCAGGGTGCAGACGGACAAGTCCACGGACTGGCCGCCTCGTTCCGCTTGGTCCGTTTCTGCTAATTACTTTGTTAGCGGCATCCGTCTCCGTTGACTAGTCTGTCCACTGTATCCGGCGGACAACTTTGTCCGTCCGCTGCGTCGCATCAAGCTGAATCAAGCTGTAGTATTAAAATCCTCCATGACTGCTCCCACTCGCGCAGATTGCTTTCAAATCAATGTGATGTCTCGCGCAGATTGCTTTCAGATTAACCATATCATGCATCGGAACTTATAGATCAGTACCAGAAAACTGAAATTACACCAGAAAACTGAAATTACACCACACAGTGTATCACTCATCGGAACTTAGACATCAGTACCAGAATACTGAAATTACACCACATAGTGTATCACATTAAATAGTCAAATACACATACTTGAGGGTAAATTTCAAATCCATTATTCCACGGTTCAATTGAAGTCATCAGGTAGTAGTGCAATATAAAAATACATCACAGTACGCAATGGTATCTGAATTCTTCTTACAGATAGACACATATGTTTTTGGAAACAAGGCCACCATGCTGAAAACAAACACTAGCAGATCACTAGCAAGCTGAAAATGAACAGAACATGTAAGAGGCACACCACTAGGAGATCACCAGCTAGCGAAAACTAAACAAGGATGCACATCCTGATACTAGTAGATCTTTTTCTTCAGCTTCGTCTCAGCTGCTAGAGCTTGTCCGGTGTTCCCATCTCTGAAATAAATCATAATAGTATCAGTCCAGTACAAAAATTTAGGAATGCATAATAAACTCGTAATAAACTCTTTCTTATTGATGATATATTGGTGTTTTTTTCTCTGTTATGTTATGCAAGGTAGAGCAGCTGAGGCAACAACACACAGGTAATGGAAGCAAATAACAGCTAGTAACTTCTAGCAATAACAGAAGTTCCAGAAGCAACAAAGCTGCAATAGTTTCAAAAGAAAATTAAGGGCCAACAACAGATGGAGGACAAGTAAAATGAAGAGAAACACCTTTGGCTTGACACGGTTTCTTCATGGCACTCGCTAACTTGGTAGAACACCAAGCATTCTTCCTCCTCTGCATCTTTTTTTATTGGTTTATAGTCTGAAGAGTTGAAAGATGATCAAGTTAGTAACAAAGTTGATTTTTTTCAATGCCTACTCTATTGGAAAAAAACTTACCGGCAGCCTTTAGCCAATCTTGAAGGCATATCAACGCCTCGACCATTTTACTCTTCAGCCTACTCCTATGATCAGTAAGGATTCTTCCACCGGCGCTAAAAGAAGACTCCGATGCCACCGTCGATGCTTGAATAGCTAGGATATCACGAGCAATGCATGATATAATTGGGTACTTAGGACCATGCATTTCCCACCATCCTAAGATGTCAAAATCCTTTTGTGGGGGAAATAGTTCTTCATTCAAGTATCT
Organism: Poa pratensis; assembly: GCA_947311845.1. Lineage (NCBI taxonomy): Eukaryota > Viridiplantae > Streptophyta > Magnoliopsida > Poales > Poaceae > Poa > Poa pratensis. The sequence goes on along the minus strand of CAMZMU010000115.1, from coordinate 5,370,366 downwards.
TTCAAGCTCATTTGGTGCTTGCTTTTTCTGCACCCTCAAATGATCTTGCCAATCAGCCAATGAATCATCAAATTCTGCAACCCCATCCTGAACTTCTGCTTCTGATGGATTGGTAGCAACAGAATCAACCATTTCATTAGAGTAATCTTCAAAAAGACTCTTCATTATCATGTCCACCTTTTTAAGGTGTTCTCCTGCATCATTTCCAAAAGCTTGCCCGAGGCGAAATTCAATGAAACTCATCTTGTATCTCGGATCGAGGATCACGGGTATGCAGTTCGCCACATATGACTCTTTCCAGTACTTGTTGAACTTTTTCTGCATTTGGCTGACCATGGAAGCAATGATGGGGTTCTTATTACTTGCATGTTTCTCCAACAACTGCCTAACACTCCATATTTCATGGAAGTAACGGTTTGCCGTTGGATAACTAGAACCTGAAACTACATTCGTAGCTTCAAAGAAGATCTTCAGTAGTGAGTGGACCGCTTCAGCCATTTCCCAATCATATGCTGAAGGGGCATACTGAAAATGTAAATCTTCCTTCGCTAACTCATCAAATGCTTCCATGTATGGCAAAGATGAATCGATCATAAGATATGTTGAGTTCCAACGTGTGGTAACATCAAGTGATGGTTCCTTCTCAAAGATGATGCCGAGCCGCCGAACTAAATCCGCAAATAGCTGCTCTCGAGGTTGTGAACTCTTGACATATTTGACGCTCTCTCTGATGTTATCTATGGAACCTTTTATTACAAACAGACCATCTTGAACAACAAGATTCAGGACATGTGCAGCACAACGGATATGAAAAAGTTTTCCTCCACAAGTGAGCATGTGTTTCTTCATCAAGTTTTCTTTCAGATAGTCCATCATTGAGCCATTGACTGATGCATTATCCAATGTGATGCTACAGATTTGATCTTCAATATTCCAATATTGCAAACTCTTTAACATGGTGTTATACATTTGGTACCCATTATGTGGAGTTTCCATCATGCAAAATCTGAGTATCCTTTTCTGCATCTTCCATGTTTTGTCAATATAATGGCATGTGATACACATGTATCCTAGCCTCTGATTGGAAGTCCACATATCTGCAGTCAATGACACTCGAACGCCACAGTTCTTCAATGTTTCTCTTAGCATTGATCTTTGCTCTTTGTATGACTCAAAGCAATCCTCTCTAATTGTTGTCCTTGAAACCATTTTGAACATCGGATTTAGGCCCTTAACAAATTTTCTGAATCCACTATACTCTACAATCGAGAATGGGAGCCCATGATGAACTATCATGTTTGCGAGATCCCTCCTGGGCTGAAATTCCAACTATCCAAAGCTAAGACCTGGGGCGACGACGAAGAGGCACGGATTTTTGAGACCATCTCGTGCATGCTACGTCTCGTCTCACATTTCTTTATGTGCCTGTGGATGTGGTTAGTCCCGGAACTCGCTGATGCGGGAAAGACTTCATTGCAATGCTTGCATTGCCCTTCCACAACTTTTCCATGTTCATATATAGGAATGAATTCTTTCCAAATCCGGGATTTCAGTTTTCGGGGTTGACGCCTGGCAGCCCCAACACGTGGAAGATTTGGAGATGGGAAATGGACAGTGACATTTGGTACTGAAGGTGATTCTGATTTCCTCCCTTGGACTTGAGGGGACATTTTCTTCCTTAGTGCTGCCACTCTCGCAAACATGCCTATCGAAGATCCAACCAATTTCGCTTGAGGCGAACTGAGGGGCTGTTGGTTCTTCCATGTTTTGCTCCTCTTCTTCTCATCCATTCTGTCTTTTTTATTCCTCTTCTTCTCAGAGAGTTCTTCTTTAGCTTGAAGGTTTTGCTTTCCAATCTCAGCCGCGTGGCAAGCGAACTCAAGCACCAATCCAGGATAGATCAATTCACCTTCCTTGAGGTAACGGGCATCAATGGTCGTTTCATTGCTGTCAAGGAGGGTGACATGGTTCAACTCTGTATTGAGGAGTATTGAGCCCCTGTATCGTGGCTTCTCATACCTGGTGGGCAGCAGTGTATAGAAAGAGGCACACCACCTCAAAGGACCCCCTGTGTCAACAGTCACATCATGTTCACTTCTCTTTCTTTTCTTCGCTTTTTTTTTCTGCAATTGCACATTTTTTGAATCATCCTCTTCCTCTACAACATCCAGCAAATGTGTTTGTTCGGCCTCCACCTGCACCTTTTCTGACTCGGCATGTTCCTTTGCAACAGCCAGCAAATGCTCTTGTTCGGCGCCACATGGAAAATGCGGCTGCTGTGCATCAGCCGTCAAATGGGTCTTCTCGGCATCATTGAACAACTTCTCTTGCTTGATTTGTTGAAGTTCACTTCTCTTCCTTTTCTTCAATTTCTTTTCCTGCAATTGCACCTTTTCTGAGTCACTCTCTTCCTCTGCAACAGACAGCAAATGCTCGCTTGTTGGCTCCTTTGCATGAACCGGCATCACCTGCGTCTTCTCGGAACCACCCAACTGTAGATCTTTCCCATCTAATGTGCTTGCAGAGGAGGTAGTCTGCAATAATATTAAGAATGAGTTATTAAAGTTTGAAGATGAGGTAACCTACAACAAAAGTAATTTAGTATACACAGTACCGCAAAACATCATATACACAGGCTTTAACACTTTTTATCCAAATAACGCATATGCAGCTGCTATAACCTGGACATCTGGGTCACTGGTTGCATGTTCTGACAATTATTCAGAAGTTGACAAAGATAACTATAAGTTAAAGGAGCTACAGATATTCCTACTTAAGGGCTCTACTCCCAAATTGAGCAGTCTCTCCATCACTAAATTTTCTTGCTCAACGCAACTCTGATAAGGCATAATCTACCAAGTCAAAATGAAGCTAATTAATCTGTACACTACGGTGACTTGACCTGTTACACAAGTGTACAAATATCAGCTAGGAATATTCAACCTAATTAGTTTCTGGGCAAAACAACAACCAGTATCACTATCAATTCCTTGGGCCAAGAACAAGAAAAGCACACCAAATCAGGTCACCGTACCACACAATCAGAGTTCAGACCTAGAAAGCAAGGAGGAGGCTTGAAATAGAACCAGACCTGGTCATCGTCCTCTAGATTGATGTTGATACCTCCCTCGGCCAAATTATTGTCCTGCTTTGTCCGATTTTTCACGTCTACCTCCGGCAGCTTCCTTCCCCCTGCACCGCCGCTTGTTCCGAAGCTGCCGCTGCCGCCACCACGGACCGCATCTCTTCCGCAGCTGGGTGAAGGGGAGGACGGAGAGCCCTAGGTGACGTTGCTGGATACTGGAAGACGGGCGCCGCTTGCCGGGGACGGCCGAGGAGCGAGGAGCCGGGCGGCGGCCGAGAGCTGGCGGCCGAGCGGCCGAGAGCTGGTGGCGATCTCGATCTGTTAGGTGTGTGCTTCGTTTGCGAGACGGCCACGGACTGTAGCGGAACAGCCGCCGTTTTCCGCCTGGGCCGCCAAAATTATACGGCCCATCCGCTGGTCCGTGTTGGGCTCTGAAACGGCGCGGACAAAACGGACAGCCGGACGTCCGTGCCCGCCTACATCCTGACCCCTCGATCTCTCGCGATATAATTTTCCTAGAGAGTACGTGTCTATTTGTCGGTCGACTGATTTTCATTTCGGGCACACTAGAATTTTTGTAGCCAATCATTCGCTGACATGTGCAGAACCATGGCCCACTCCAAACAACAACCCAGCGCGAAAAAAATGTTCAGATTTGAAAAGTGTTGAAATTCAAAATTTGTTCATGTTTGAAAAAAAATTCAAATTGGAAAATTGTTCACATTCGATTTTTTTTTTTCAAATTCGGCTGTTGTGCCCGGCGTGAATCTCAGACACTGTGGGAATATCAAAATGTCAAGGCGAATGAATTGGCCGTTTTGTCACCTCGATTGCAAACTTAAAAACACCAATGCGAACACATTTTCTTCGTATTCGAGAAAAACCATTGTGGATTACGTTTTTGGGAGGGACCAAATTCGGTCAAAAGTCACCTGAGGGGCCATTAGTTGTTGAAGTTTTCCAAAGAGCCATTTAGAACAAATTATACTCTCGCATGCGTGCGTGCGAGAAAAATAGATGTGACATGTTTTATTAGTCGTTCTGTATGTATTTTCATTTATTCATTGGCGGACATATTTATTCTGGGAGTGTCCTTTTCCACCAATCATAAGTTGACACGTGGACATTTAATGCCAACTTTGGTATTTCTGTGTGTGGTTGCTATTGCGCCCGCTAGAATAGGACGAGGTCTCTTGAGCTTGATTATGTGGTTCTTTCTTCTGCGTTGAAATGTGGGGATGATTATGCAAAAAATAACGCCGTCATGTATCCGCACAAGGACAACTTGGACCAGTTAGACTACCCATAGTGGAAGTAACATAAGTGTCACATAAACACAAATGATGATGTGGCATGTAATTAAAGAAGAGAGAGACGGTGGTGGTATCATAGGTAGATACCGTAACATAACGAATTTCAAGACAAGATGAGTTTACAGGCTAATAAATACATGATTATATAATACTAAACATATTTTACTACCTACTATAGAGATAGTACCACTGCAGAGGGAAGTCGTTGCTGCTGTCTGACTACCCGTTCCATTCCGTTTTCATCCGGCTTAATGCTGCCCTCTCTTCTTCTGAACCATCGTGCTCCTGCCGCCTACTCCCTCCGTTCCAAAATAGATGACTTTCATTTGTCTACATACGGATGTATGTAGACATCTTTTAATGTGTACATACATCCATATGTGGATATATGAAAGTCAAATAATTTGGAACGGAGGGAGTATAACTCAAGTACAGAACCAATCATCCATCTGATCCGATCTAAAAGAAAAAACAATCATCCATCCGTCCCTGGTCACGGCGCGCGTGCATGCGCGCGCATCGTGGAGGTCCACTGACTAATGATGCACTAATGATCCGTAGTGGTGGTGGTGTTTCGATAGTACTGTACATAATTAATCCTCCACACCATTAAACTATAGTACTACTCTACTGCCGTTGTAGTACTGCAAGTGTTGGCTTTGGGCATTTGAGGGCTTTAGAGAAGGGTGTTAACTTCGTGGGTGGAACGATATCCTCTTTCGAGGCACCGGTTACGTGTTATATAGCAAGGAATAGCCCCTTGCGTGGCTTTTACAAAGTCCTATACGTATACGATTGGTGTACTACACCATATCGTATACGTATCCTATTACATCTCTAATACCCCCCTTAATCTAGACCTGGGAGAGGTTTAGATTACGCTGAAATTCATGTAATTTTCGAGGACATAAGACTTTAGTAAAACCATCAGCAATCTGATCCTCACTTGAGATAAACCTGACATCAAGAAGCTTGTTTGCAACCCTCTCTCGAACAAAGAAAAAATCAATCTCAATGTGTTTGGTACAGGCGTGGAAAACGGGATTTTCTGACAGGTAGGTGGCACCGAGATTATCGCACCATAGACATGGTTTCTCCTTTAGTGTCACACCAAGTTCTTGGACAAGAGCTTCAACCCAAATAAGTTCAGCCGTGGCATTTGCATGCGCTTTGTATTCAGCTTCAGTGCTTGAACGTGACACGGTGGGTTGTTTTCGAGCACTCCAACAAATAAGGTTTGGACCAAAAAATACAGCAAACCCACCAGTGGAGCGTCTGTCATCTAAATCACCTGCCCAATCAGCATCTGAAAAAGCACTAAGAAGTGTAGAGGTGGACTTCTGAAAAGTAAGACCAACTGTTCTTGTGCCATGAATGTACCTAAGAATCCTCTTGACAGCAGTCCAATGGGTTGTAGTAGGAGCATGAAGATACTGACAAACCTTGTTGACTGAAAACGAAAGATCAGGTCTTGTCAATGTCAAATACTGAAGAGCACCCACAATACTCCTGTAGCGAGTAACGTCCTCAGGGCCTAGTGGGGAACCAGCTGTCAGTGCCAACGTCTCAGTTGTAGAGAGAGGGGTCGGACACGAAGTGCATGTGCTCATGCCAACTCGGTCCAACAGATCTGTAGCATATTTTGCTTGATTCAAGAGCAAGCCATTGGACTGTTTGTGAACCTCAAGTCCTAAGAAAAAATGAAGATCTCCGAGATCCTTAAGAGCAAATTCTGAACTCAAGCTGTGAAGAAGAGCTGATATAGCTGTGTCTGAAGAACTCGTTACTACGATGTCATCAACATATATGAGAAGAAACATTGTTATACCAGACTTATTATATAGAAAAAGTGAGGTGTCGGCTTTAGATGGAATGAAACCAAGAGTATGAAGCTTGGAGCTGAGACGAGAGTACCATGCTCGAGGTGCCTGTTTCAAACCATATAAAGCTTTGTCAAGTTTGCAGACATAATTTGGAGTAGCGGAAGACTCAAAACCAGGTGGTTGCTTCATATAAAACTCCTCTTCCAGAACACCATGTAAAAACGCGTTCTTAACATCTAGCTGCCGTAAGCTCCATCCTTTGGACACTGAGATAGATAAAACAGTCCTAATAGTTGCAGCCTTGACAACGGGACTAAAAGTGTCTTCATAATCAATGCCATACCTTTGCTTGAATCCTTTTGCAACAAGGCGTGCTTTATACCTGTCAATTGTGCCATCAGCATGTTTCTTGACGCGGTAAACCCACTTGCATCCAATGACATTTTTAGTAGAACTTGGTGGCACAAGATGCCAAGTGCGGTTCGCAATTAGTGCATCATACTCATCTTGCATGGCACACTTCCAATTAGAATCAGAGAGAGCATCAGAAAGATTCTTTGGTTCTCCTGTTGTTGTAAGGAAGGCATACCGTACTGTACCATATGTATATTTTTTCGGATTTGAAATACCTTTCGAAAAACGTGTTTGAACACCCACCGCAGGAGGGGCGGCAGATGTAGGCGGTGCAGAAGATCCTGCCTGCTGCTGATCATGGGCCGTCGAACCGAGGGCTCCACGTGGGAGTTGTCGGCATGCTGGTCGGGGAACAGGTCACGGCGTGTCGGCGTAGTGTCTGCGCAGGGACGCGCACGAGCGCCTGGCGGCGACGTGGCAGGCTGCGGCTGGCTGAGGGACGGGTCCCCGCGTGTCGTCGTGGTGTCCGCGCCTGGACGCGCACGAGCTCCTGATGGCGACGTGGCGGTCTGCTGCTGGCTCGCAGAGGATCGCGCGGGAGAATCCGCCGTAGACCCTGACAGCGGATGATCCGAGGATGATCTTGGCCCAGAATCAGCCCCGGGATCAGTGCTGTCCCCTGTTGTCTTATCTGCTGAACTTGAATCATCATCGGATGTATCATGTTGTGTATTTTCTGCCGAATTTTGACCAGAACTCGTAGGAGAATTTGGAGCAGCCTCTTCAACAACCTGTGGAGGATGAACAACAGGAACAATTTGCAGGTAATGGTCATTAGTATGCGCACCCCTATCCTGAGTAGCCAAAGGGGATGTTTCGGATGGAAGGAGAAGAATTTCCTCACGAAGACGACGACCAGCATTGGGATTCAAAGACGCAAAAGGAAAAACGTTTTCATCAAAGACAACATCACGTGACACATAGACACGACCGGTAGAGATATCGAGACATTTGACTCCTTTATGACGAGGACTATAACCGAGAAAGACACAACGTTTAGAGCGAAAAGAAAGTTTTTGCGTGTTGTATGGACGAAGATTGGGCCAACAGGCACAACCAAAGACACGAAGAGACTCATAGTTGAGTGTGACATGGAGGAGTTTTTCCGTGGGTGTGTCATTGTTGAGAACTTTTGTAGGAAGCAAATTTATGAGAAACGTGGCTGTAAGAAAGGCATCATCCCAAAATTTTAGCGGCATGGAAGCATTAGCAAGTAAAGAAAAGCCTACATCAACAATGTGACGATGTTTGCGTTCAGCTGAGCCGTTCTGTTGATGGGCATGGGGACATGACACATGATGGACGATACCAACACGTTGAAAAAACCCGTTTAATTTTTCATATTCCCCACCCCAATCAGTTTGCATTGTGAGAATCTTGCGACCAAATTGGCGCTCAATATATTGTTGGAAATCAAGGAAAACTTGATACACATCAGAACGTTTCTTAAGCAAGTAGATCCAAATAAATTTACTAAAATCATCAATGAAGCTTACATAGTATGCATGTTTGCTTATGGAAAGAGGAGCTGGACCCCATACATCAGAAAATATCTGTTCCAAAGGAACAGTAGAAACACTAGTGGAGACAGGATAGAGTAGCTGATGACTCTTAGCTTGTTGGCATGGATCACACACGTAAGAATTTATTTCTGGAGTATACGAAAGTTTATGCTTCCTAATAATTTGCTGAACAATAAAAGATGATGGATGTCCTAAACGACGATGCCATGTAGACGAAGAAGGCTTGACGGTGGCAAGAGCATGCTTGGATGACCCCGAGGAAACTGGAACAAGAGGATATAAGCCACCATGACACGGACCTCTAAACACGATTTGCTTCGTTGCCTGATCCTTGATCAAGAAAAAGAAAGGGTGAATTTCAATAAAGGCATTGTTATCTAGAGCAATTTTATGGGCAGATAGTAAATTCATGGATGCATCAGGGACGTGAAGAATATTACGAAGATGTATAGAACTATGAGGGGTGTGCAAAACTGAAGGGAGGGGCCTGATACCATGTTAACTTCGTGGGTGGAACGATATCCTCTTTCGAGGCACCGGTTACGTGTTATATAGCAAGGAATAGCCCCTTGCGTGGCTTTTACAAAGTCCTATACGTATACGATATGGTGTACTACACCATATCGTATACATATCCTATTACATCTCTAATAAAGGGCTCATGCATGCTAATTAAGCAGCTGATTGAGTGATCAATCGCCCACTGCACCGCCACCGAGCTCACATTTCGTCACGAACAAAGGGTAGTCCGTTTCTCGCTACAGCTTCACCTCCTCGAAACGGCGTTTCTTTCCACTTTATAAATAAAGCAACATGTTAAGCATCTCGAAACAGAGTTTCTTCCCGCTTTATAACAACATGCCAAACAAGTACATACAAAGTCACAAGCATAAGAAAAAATCTAGAAAACTACAGCTATAGCTTCACCTCACCGGCCAATTGCTCAGTTTCAGCACGTGCATCACGCGGTGGTGCCGTGCGTGGCTATCGGCTACAGCCAGATTTTGGTGACGACACGCCGTGGTCTTTTTTTAGATAAAGAGAATATATAAATATCGCGGGTCTTGGCACAAGCAAACGCGTCAGCTGCGACCACCTCCAGCCCATCCTTGACATAAGTCGTCGGTGACGGTGAGTACGTACGTCTGGTCCTTTCCGTGTACGTACATCACTGGTTTACTTTACAAGCATAAGTCGGCCGCAAGCAAAACAGTTCCTCGCACAAAAAGGAATGTTCTAGTAACAAAACATTTCACATCGATCGATCTATCGTGCATGGTGCAGGGTTGAATTTCATTTTAGGGGTTGATTTGACTGGTGATCAGCTATAGTTTACATGAGATCGGTCAGCGTCCGTATCTCTGTTGCCTGTTGGGGATCGGCGTCGACGTGCTCGCTGCAACCACCGCCTTACCTTACTGCTACTATGTACTTGCGAGCAGAGTAGCAGTAAGGTAGACTGCTACTGCTGCCCTCTGCTCGCGAGCAGTAAGGTAGACTACTATGTAGGAGTACTTGCGAGCAGAGTAGCATCTCAGTATCACACAGGTGCACTGCCGCTTTACAACGTCCCTCTTGCACTAGTTTAGACGGGACCTTGCTTCCGCTTACGAGGAGTGTGGGGTTTGCCCGGAGCACAGGGGAGAGTAGAGAGATGGGATGGATGAATCGCTTGCACCCCACTCCAGAGATCGATGTGGATATGCTCATATGGCCCCCTGCAATCTCTCTGCTATTTCTTTCGTCGAAACTTCAAAGCGGGTAGGTTGTTGGCCCCCCGTCCAAATTCATTCCCTCATACAGTACATACGTGCGCAGCCGACACCTTTCTAGCTCCACCCGGCCCTGCAATGCAATGCATGCCAAGTTTGGTCCTCAAGCCAACTCTGTCTCTCCCTCTTCTGTCCACTCTCAAACATGCACTGGAAATACGTGTTTTTGTTGTGTCCACCACGTATTTTAGTACTCCCTCCGATCCATATTAGTGGGCATACCTATGTCTAAATTCATATGTATCTAGTTAAATATTTAGACTAGATACATGTGTATCTAGACAAAGTTGTGCCCACTAATATGGATCGGAGGGAGTACTAGTAGGTTTATTGCTCCTTTTATGTATAATCCAAGTACGGAAAGTGCTTTTGGCTCCCGTGCTCCTGCTAGTTTAATTTTTTTTAAATAATATTTATGAGTTTTAAAAAATTCTGAAAAAATCCGGATGTAGCCAATAGAGTATTCCACAAACGTGTAAAATATCAATCTCAAATACTTTGTATTATGGGCTACAAAAAATAACAAATATGATAAAGTTTAGAGATTGAAAAATACGCCAACCAGATCTACACTTTTGTCATTTTTGTGTACCTCGAAATACAAAGTATCTAAAAATTATTTTGGCAAGTCTATGGGATAAGTCATTGGCAACTTCCATATATTTTTTCAGAATTTTTTAAAACTAAGAAAATATGGTTTTTGATTTTTTTTTAAATAGCAGAAGCACGGGAGCTCGGTAGGCAAAAATTCCACTAATGAAAGTATATTTGCCAGAAATCGAGTGCGCACAAACCCACTTTCCTAGAGGTGTCGTACTTGTTATTTTTTTATAGAAGCTCTGACGGCTTCCCAAATCGTTTGGAATTTTCTTACATTCCAGTCCACTATAATTATTTGCCATACCATAAAAACACACAGAAAACATTAACATATTAAAACACAAGTTCTCAGTCGACTAAAATAACAAAAATCTTGAAACAATAAATTATATTTAAAGTGCAACCGACCAATAAAATTTTAAAAACATCAAACATATTTTAATAGTGTAAATTTACACAATTAAGTACCACTTTGCATAGTATTAAAAAACAAGTGTATATTTGAAGTGCAATGAATCAATTTTTTTAAATGAAAGTAAACAGAAATATTTAGTTGCACATTCAAAGTATAACGATTTTGCCTTTTTAATGTGCGATTGGTGTAGAGTAAAGTGCAACCTCAATGCATCACTTTTAAACAAATTAAAAAGATAATTTTCTACCAATGCTCAACTTACATGATTTTTTTTCCGTAATTTAGAAAAATAACTAACTTTATACTATTTCATCCCAAAAACTAAATAAAACAATATACTTTTTTTTGTTAAATTTTAGAGAATATAAGTTGATGGTCCTCTATCGCATTTTTCCATGTAAAGCCATAGCAGCGTGTACGGCGCCGGCCGACAAGACCATTTTTGCACTGCACTCTCCTATTCTTGAACCTGCATGCATGCGAGCTTGGTGTTCAAGGCAAGTGAGGAATGTTTCATGTGGCCATGTTGCACGCTTTTAATATTGCCATATTGCATTTTGTTTCAGAGTCATACCCTTGATTTTTCCTTAATAAAGTGCATGTGAACTTTCCCTTTTCCCCTGTTTTTCGTTGAACGGCAGTGACGGGTGGTTGGGTTGGAGCACAGGCTGACTTGTTAACCTCGCCAAAATCCGAGTATATAGTATCAAATTGCTGGTGTAGATTTCGGACTATGAGCTTGCTTTTCAGAAGAGAAAAACAAGTCTAAAAAAAAGGGGCCCTGACCCTGAAGAATCTCAAAAGCATTGTTATTTATTTCGTTCCAGATTGTTCTGGGATAGTACGAATCATTCAGCCCGCAGATAATAAATGGTTGTATTGTACGCATGCTTGGAGAAGCAACCTGAAGTTTTTTTTTGTTTTGACGTAAGCAACCCTGAAGTTGCATCAACATTATATACACCGTGATCATGACACATACGGGCATGAACACGCCCTAATCTCCCCGCAAAAAAGAAAAGATAAAAAGAACACACGCTCTAATCTGCAAACCATCTAAAAGCACATACTTCTATTTTATTTTCCCTTATGATTTTTTTCGACATTATTTTTCTTTACAACTTTGTTAGTCGAAGTAAATCTGGGGTGAATCCCCTTGCTAGCCGCCACCCTCCCCCCTCCCCCCAACTCTCCGATCTTCCTTTCATCGTCGTTGGAGGATGCCTAAGGCCTTCCTTGGCAGGCGGTGGTGGGGCGTTCTCTTCAGTGGTGTGCTGCGATTGTGGTGGCCATGGAGGGTGCACTGATGAGTCACCAATGGGCACACTAGCGAGGCATGTGGTGGGCGCTGTGGCACGCGGCGTTCGGTGATGGGAGACGGAGTGCGCGAAGCGGGCGGTCCGCTCCTGGTCCCATGCGGCCCCGAATGCGGTCGGCGGGCTCATCCCGGTGCAGCCATGAGGCTCGTGAATCCACCCGTCCCCCTCTTCTCTCTCTTTCACCGTCTTGCGGCTCTCTAGCATTATGTGTGCGGAAGCATGCTTGCGAGTAAGATCTGACCGGTTTTAGGCCCGACGAAGCTTATGATGGGCTTTGCGGTGGCTAGGATGGTGGTGGTCCAATGGCTGACCTGTAAGGCATTGTGATGCCACCATGGGTTCCTCTATTTGGTGCAACCCGACCTTGCCACTTGTTGGCGGCGGTCCTCTTCCCCGAGGTTTGGCTAGGTGGAGAGATACGACACTCTAGGCGAAAGCTTTGAATCGATGGGGGCCGATACCACGACGACAATGCTTATGGGTGTCATTTTCCTCCTTCGTGTACCCTTGTGTTGGTGGTTGTGCTCGGTGGTGTAGTTTAGTTTCAATGGTTCGACTACGTCTGTGGGGGACATAGGCAGGAGAGCAGTGCCGACGTGGTTCTTCTATTCAGTGTGTTTAGGCCTAGTTTTGCTAGGTGTTTTTCCCGTTATTACCGTTTCTTGTTTTGTACGGTTTTTGGCATGGTTTTCCTTAACAGGGCCAACTCTATGTTCTTAAGAGTATCTCCAACACCCTTCTACTCTCCCATTTGCCCGGGCAGACAACTCAGACAGTTACCAGCAGAAATGCTGGACCCAACCGGAGCCCTCAAGCCCAACCTAAATGGCTGCGCTCTCCGACACCTCAAACCCTCAAACCAAGCCCATATGTGGGGTGGGTATGAGGCATTCGGGATACCCCCGGACGTGTCCGTCACGTCGCACATGTTATGTGCAAGACGAACCGACTCCCTACATGTCGTGCACAAGTCCATGACTTCAGCGGAGACGAACGCCCCTCGCCGCCGCTGCAATAACGCCGATGCGTTGGCGGAGACCATTGGGCTGTCAGAGAGGGAGACGGTGAAGAAGAATGTTGCCGAAGCCAATGTCCTCCGCCTCTCTAACGAGCAGGCCCACACCATCAGGATACTCGTCGGGCTCCCCTCCGGCGATGACATCAGCTCCTCCTCTAACCCATGCGCCATCTTTGAGAAGTACCACTATCGCCCCACAAACGGAGATGGCAAGGGGAGGGCAAGGCTCCTCAGTGATCCTCTCTAGTTTGTTTGTATGTTTACATGTCTATATTTTGCTGATTTTGTCCGTCTGTTTATATTTTGCCGAACTTGTCCGATGAACATACCCTTCTGTTTAATGTATGTTGTCTGATGAAAAATTGTGTTGCATACGTTGTGGATGATCTAGGGTTATATAGATTTGAGTGGTGAGATTTGAAGGGGGCAACTGCAAACCCCGACATTTGAGGGTTGGCCGACCTCTGTCCCTAGACATATAGGGGTCAACCCAGTCTGGTCGGAGATGCTGTAGATGAAGCACATATCCTCACTTCCCCTTTTTGATTGGTTTATACCTCAAAAAAAGATGAAGCATGATACGACCTAAGAGAGGAGAGACTGCACGATTAAGCCACACAAAAACAGAGAGAGAGATCGTTGTGCTCCATCCACTAGCAAAACTGATGGCGCCAAATCAAGCCCACCCAGCATCCCATATCCCAACCTTTCGTGGTCGTTTCACGCCAAAATTAACATTTGAAAAGGAATGTTAATGCACGCCATCAAGATGAGCAACAAAAGATTAGGCCCCGAAGAAAAAGCAATCAAGATCGTTTTGGACGGATCCTGATTGACCACGATCCAACATACCAAAAAATCACCCACGCTCTCCCTGCTTTCTCGCGCTACGCCTTTCTGTCTTTCTCTCTCACCAAACCTTGCCTTCTTCTCCCTTGGCTATAAGATGTACCACTCGTGTACCCTCGGCTGCCAAAGCCAAGATCACAAGACCATTCTTCGTATTTCTCCTACCCATCTCTCTCTACTGCTACACAGAGTCTGTCGTCGTCGTCTCCGGCCACGATGAAGGACCGTCGAGGCAGCGGCTTCCCCTTCTCCATCGGCTGCATGTCGCAGTCCGCCGTGGCTGTCGCCGACCCGCTCGAGAAGAAGCCTCCACCGCAGCAGGCCGACCCTCCCTCCTCCTCCAACACCACCGTCACGCAAGGTAATCAAGCAGTTTCTCATCTCAGTTCATACCATGGTCCATGTCACAGGGTACTTACTAATTAACATCAGCAGAACATCGGCGGTCCACCTCAGAGAAAGGCCGGCGATCCATTTCGGAGAAAGGCTCCGGAGAAGAAGCCGAGGAGAAGGTGAAAGCCGCAGCGGCGGCGGGGATCGTTACGGCCGGGGTACGACGGCGAGGACGAGGAAGAGGAGGAGAGGGAGATCGTGATCGGGTACCCCACAGACGTGCAGCACGTCGGGCACATAGGCTGGGACGGACTGAACAAGGTCGGGGGCATGGGCATGGTCAGCGCCTTCAATCTCCCATCCTCCCTCTCCCTCCGCCATCTTGAGATCGCCATGGACGCCGGTGCCGGCACCGCCACCACCTGCACCAACTGAACCAGCTCATACAAGATACCTCCATTGTCACCGTCCTCCTCGAGCTGTTAATTAACAACGCATTATATGATGCAATTCTAGATGAGTGGTCTCAACTTTTCATTTGGTATTTTTCTTTCTATTAAACTCTAGGTGAGATGAGAAGCATATGCATATATTTGTGTAAATATTATTATGCATATGTGGTTGCGGAGTTGTGTATATAGATTGTGGGAGTTTCTTAATTTCCACATCTCCACGGGCCCTCTCCTCTTCTTGCCAATTGAAATGCTCTTAAACCAGATGGTGAAAATCTTGTCAGGAGTGATGGGGATGAATTGCTGCTGCCGGTACAATAGTCGTGCAGGCATTCAAGCCTTCTGTGTTGGTACATGCATGCGTGCACGCATGTACTGGAATAATGGTTAAGGCGAATTAACTGATTTATTTTATCATAGGCCTAGCTAGATGGTACTACCAATCTTACACTTACTCTAAGAAAATGATCGTTCTTTGCAGTCCGTGAGTACAGAATCATGATCAAATCTACTTTAAGCTTAGAGAAGGACGACCAAATTCAAACGTTGACCAGATAAAAACTTCAGATGATCCAACAGCAACGAGTATCAAGGAACTCCCAGAATAATAATAACAATAATAATAAAATATGATTTTATTTATTTATAAATAAATTACACATTTTAATAACAATTCACTCACTAGCTAGCCACAGCTGTCTCAAAATACTCACTAGCCACTGCTCTGTACAGTATAACAGGTAGAATCATGTCAACCGTGAGTTCTGATCCGTGGCCACTGAGCCGAGTTGATGCGCTAATTAATTAGTCAATATCACCAACCACTGATTAACAATGTTGCCACTGTATTCTTATATACAACAATAATGTGCCACTGTTGGAACGTGACTCACTACTAGCTTCTTTATAGGTATTCAATCCCATTTCAAGTTCCGCACAGATTAGCAGCCCGCAGAGGTTCTGAGTCTGCTCACGCAAACATATTTCTGATGTTGATGCTTCGTTGCTACTAGCAGTTATACTAATTAGGATTAGTACGTAGAGCCAGAATGTAGTACAACAATTAATTGGATTCCAGTGACAGATTGGTTAATTAGGCAGCAGGAAAAGCAAAACGTTATCTTTCACTCTGAAGGGTGAAGCTGCTGGCATGTTGTTTTTCATTATAACAGGACTGGATCACTGGGAAGGATAGGATCAGCTCAAATTTTGTTTTTATATGTGCTTAATTAACTGGGAAAGTGGGAAGGAAACAAGCAGCACAGTGGGGCAGAGTGTTAGCTCTCAAGTCCTTTTTGTTTATGGTGAGCTTTGTTTCTGGCAAAAAGCCAGCTGGTGACAAACCTAACTGCATCATCATCATCATCATCATCAATTCATCATCACCACATTACTTTCTCGGTTGGTGATTGCCATGCATGAGCTGATTAAATCCCTAATCTAATTCTTGCAACCACAATCTGTTGCTTTGGTCTCCTGTTTCGAGCCCCAGGTTCGGGTGGAGGCCTTAATCTGGAAGTATTGTCACGTATAGTCTGTTATTCTTGCACAAATAAAGAAATGGTGGTTGCATTCGCAATGATGCACTATGTGCTAGCCTTTCGGTACACGTTCTGTGGAATTCCCATGAATTCTTCACCTGAGTTGATGTGGGACTTACAAAAGCATGTAGGGTACTTGCTTGAGTAACCAGGCAACCTTGCAACATGCTGATAGAAAACCATGAAGGTGTACAGACTGCACCTGATGCTTCAGCTCTGTGAACCACAATCGGCGAGCCCGGAGTTCTGAAGAGAACCAAAGGGGGGAAGCTGAAAAAGAAAGGAACACCGAGGAACTGTCACTTAGTGGCTAATTTACTTGTTTTCTTGAAAGGAACTATGGACAAAAGCAGGATATCATCATTACATTCCAAGGCACTTCATAGGAAAAGATTGCCACCTTCAATGGTCTATGCTTGGAACTCACAGGAGGCCACATGCCATAGGCCGAAAGACCATACTTATAATTCAGCATCGTCTTGCAGCTTCACAGCTAACTCTTTCTTCACGAGATGTACTATTTGTTAGAACTAATCTTGTCATATGTATATGCAAGAAGAAGTTTCTAGCTTAATCATGAAGTATTCAGGGTATGTAGGAGAACTCTAGAATTAGGAATGTTCTAGACTAAGATATTTAGGAGTAGTATGAAATATCTAAAGTTTGTAGAGTATTCTAGAAGTATGGTGTAGGGTTTGGATTGTGCCACATGGCAGCAATCTTAAGGGTTATGTATAAGTATAAATAGGGGTACCACCCCTCCCATGTAAGTAAATTGGAAAGATTGTAAGCCAAGATGTAGCCTCAAGCATATATATGAAATATAGAGCATATATGTGTCTGTCATATATGCATATGTGTTAGTGTGTGTGAAGCACAACCTTATTAGAAGGGAGCTAAATGATTAAGCTCCAACACTATTAATATTTGTTCAAGTAGGCAGTTAATTGTTCTTTGTACAAGTCTTGTCCATGTGTGTCGAAAAAAGAAGCTGACTATGCTCTGTTTAGGCTTATCACCCCGCATACTACATGGACACATTATGATTCATCAGTCCGTGTACCACCGAAATATCTTTGCCACATGGTTACCTTGAGATGGTAGAATAATCATCACAAGTTGCATACCATAATCGAGTTGAGTTCACCATCAGCTGCTCCACTGATTGTTATGCCCTGGTCTCTGACGTCATTTAAGTAAGACAGGGAATCCTGCGTTACAACCTCACCTGGAATCAGCACTGGGATACCTGGTGGATACGGGCAGATAAGCTCACCACAAATCTCGCCAACGCTGTCCTCAATGCACACTTTCCTCTTCTTTGTAAAGAAGGCCTCTCTTGGAGTCAGCTTGACAGAGAAATTGCCAAATGGGCTACGAACGTAATTATGTTTTCTAAATTTGGATTGTTTTTCTGAGAAGTATTTTTCAGATAGAAGCTTTGCATATTGTACAAGCTTTTCAACATCTTGCCTTCTCGTCCCTAAGTTGACAGCAAATGTCACTGCCTGTGTACCGACAAGCTCAGATATGATTTTATGCTCTTCGACCAAAATGTCATCTGCTTCGTATCCAGACAAATGTAGATCTGAAGCACTTAGTGTGATACGCAACGGATCAACGGCAGGGAAGTCATAATCAAAGCCTGACAAGTCCAGGACAGATATCCCTGGGATTATGCTCAGCTGGTCTTTGGTTTCAAAAGCCATAGCCACTGGTTCATCAAAACATTTCACGTTCTCGCTCAACTGAGCTCTTGCAGCATCTAAAGATGACAGTAGGAGGTAACTTGGGCTTGAGCTGTGGAGCAACTGGAGGCATTGACTCACTTTATCTGCGTCGACGAGACCTCCAGCCATGTGAAGCATTGAGGACTGTGTGAGTGAGCTCAGAACCTTGTGCGTGGATTGCACAGCCAGATCAGCACCTTGGTCAATCGCTGTGCTTGGAAAGCTGTCATGGAACCTGAAGTGCGCACCATGTGCCTCGTCAACTATAACTGGGATGTGTAATGGATGACAAACATCAACGATACCTTGCACATTGCTGCATATGCCGTGATAGGTCGGTGAAGTAACAAGAACAGCACCTATTTTCTTCCCATCCTTCTGAAGGTCCTTCAGTGCTTCATCCACCTGTGACGGCATTACACCACCAGCAATGTCCCACCCAGAATTGTACTCTGGAACTATATACTTAGGCACCGCACCGGACAAAACCAGTGCAGAGATCACCGAAATGTGACAGTTTCGAGGTATAACGAGGTAGTCACCGGGGGAGCAGGTAGCCATCACCGCAGCCTGTATCCCACAGGTACTCCCGTTGACCAGGAACCACGTTCTAGACGATCCAAATAGTTGAGCTGCCCGGTTCTGAGCATCCAAAATCACACCCTTAGGGTAGAAAAGGTCATCGAGCTCCGGTAGCTCAGGCAAGTCATGCGAAAATGCTCCAGCGCCAATGAGGTTGGACAGCGAACAGGGAGCAGCTTTCCCTCTGTTGTGTCCAGGGAAGTGAAAGCAGGAAACATCTTGAGCTGCAGTTGACTTCAGTGCCTGAACCAGAGGGGCAGTACCAACTTGGACAGCTAATGAAGATTCAGTTATTGTAGCTTCAGTTTGAGGTCTCCTTGGAGTGTTCCACGTAGTGCCACAGTGTGCGATGGCATGCCGCCAGGGCGATTCCTGCGAGGCTAAGAAACGTTGGAGCTGGCACATTGAATAAAAGAAGGGAAGCAGAAAATACGCTGCATTTATCAGTTACTGCGTACCGATCAAAGACTGCAAAGTTGATTTTCGATGTTCTTATCATGACCTACCTATGCAACGCAAAATGGAACGCATCTTCAGTTCAGTAGTAGTGTTCGAACAAGTCGAAGCAAGTCTTTTTTCTTTTTTTCTTTTCTTTTTCGAAAAGGAGTTGAAGCAAGTCTAACTCATTGTTTGGCACAAATCGGAATAAGGAAACAACGTTTGAGGGAAACGGTGAACCCTTGGCATAATGCGCAGTCCAGGTGTGCACATGGAGTACATAAAGATTGAGGTGAGACAGGAACATAGCATATGCAGCTTAAGCAAATAGCCTGACACCATCATCGGATTGCTTGAGATTCAGGACCATAATCTAGTTTCTTGTGTACTTCACTACCCAACTTCCAATATAACTAATAAATCTATGCAGTCTATCATAGTGCTGTGCTGGCCATATTTCCACGAGCAATTAGACGAACATGTTGCGGGCACTAGAGCAGAACGGCGCCGGTACTTCCAAGTTCCAACGAGCCCATGGAGAAAGCAGCGAGACGAAAACCATTGCCGAGCAAGGAAGGCGGGAGGTGGAGTTACCGTGCGTGGAGAGCGAGGCCAGCGCGGGGAGCGGAGGGTCGGAGGAGGTGGCATGCCGGTGCCGCTGAGAGGACGATGGGGAATAAGCTTGGCTGCGGTGGAAGGAGCGAGTCGGGGAGGAGTGGTCAGGAGTGTAATCGCTTCTGCTCTGCTGTTTTTTTTTTTTTGAGGAATGCTCTGCTGTATATGGGTCGCCTGGAAGCAGTATTTGAGCCCTCAGACGATTGGGCCACAATTAAAGCAGAAGAGTGTGTTCATATTTGCTGCGGATAGTTGGGCTTACTTTTGCTTATAAATCACAAAAGCATTTCAATTTTAGCGTTTGGCTTATACTCGCTTTTTAATATAAGATATTTTAGATCCTTCACATGTTGACTAGGTGCGTACCAAAATGAGTGAACATACAAACTAAAACATGTCTAAATACATATGGACACTTATGAATATGTACGAAAGCTAAAACATCTTATATTAAAAAACGGAGGGAGTACATGTTACAATGTCCAGTCAAAAGCCGAAGCTAAAAGCAATGTAATGTTCTTATAAGCCAAAATCTAAGAGTATGTTTGGATTGTGACCAAAGTGTGCCATACATAATTTTTGGTCATGACCAAAAGATCTGCTCTTGTGTGGATAGTGGCCAATTTTTTGGCTTACCAATGGTCCAGTGCCAACTCCAAAAGCCAGAAAATAAGTCTAACCAAACAGGGCCTATCCTATTTGCTGCCCATGGCCTCCAAAAACAAGTGGGCCAGAATAAAAACGAACTGGGCCGAGTATGGGTTTACGAATTGAAACTGTTTTTTTTCAGAGTAATTGTTGAACTCCAAGTGGCATGCGGTTCTTTCACATGAAACTCGTGTTAGGATCGTACCACATAACTATATTTGGAAGTTAGGATTGAGCATGGACTCACATAGACGATCACACTTTTCTTAAGTTTTCCTTTTTATTTCGCCCAAACGAAAAATCATACAACCTTCAAACTTTGTAGGTGAAAGGTACAATAGAATTAAGCTGATTCGCGGAATTTTTTTTTGGGTGCTATGTATTAAATATTATATTCAAATAAAATCATTCTATGCGCTTGCACAAATCTTGATGAAGGAATGGATAGTTTACATGCAGTAACGGCTTGGTCAATGTACCCTAAACTGAGAACCGGTTAGGACGGTGTGGTCAATCTAAACATGTCACAACCATCTTGGACGCGAACCGGCACGCCCAGTGCGCTATCTCGACACGAATTGGCACATGAATTTGTGGTATTACAAATTTATGATTTTTTCCTTAAAACTAGTAGACTAAAGAAAAAGCTTTGCGTAGATTTTTCATTATTTTCATTTTTTCTCTATTTATGTGATTTTATTGAAAATATGGCCAAAATTTCCGCATTACCATTCCTAGCTAGTGTTTGTATTTTCCAAATTTTTGTGCCATTGCATAGAATCAGTCTAGAATACCTTTATATGATTCTTCTCTAAATTCTGGGTACAAACTACTACAACTCGTAGTTCAGCTTTGAATTACTTTCGATAAATGTCAATAACTCATTTAATGAATAGAATATTGCTAAAAAAGCTCAAAGTTCAAGATTTTTAGGGGTTGTGCCTCCAATGTGACATACTTTATGTGAAAAATGTGAAAGTATAATTTCCAACCTTATTTTTGGTACCCGCTTTACAAAAATCACATTTTGGCACTTAAAAATGAAATAAACCATTCAAACAATCTTGCAATCTCATTTTGATAATCTTCTTTATAATTAAAACCCATGGATATGGCCATGCATTTGGTCATAATCTTCATACAAGGTTGTCCATTTTGTAAATCTTCAAAAAGTGTGGTATTACAAGTTTATGATTTTGTGTTGAAACTATTACACTAAAACGGAGGTGTTTGTTCAGTGGGTTTGCATGTCAATGGCGTGGCGGGTCTTCCCGCTTCTATTCGGTTTCGTGGGGTCATGGAGTCGGGATTGCTATGTGTGAAAGCTTGACAGCGTGGCATTTATGGATGTCACTTTTGTCTATGGGGGGTCATTGTGGAGCTTCCCGGCCTCCTCAGCCCTCAGTTCATGCCTTCGGGTGAAGGCCTCGATCCTACGTTGCAGGGTAAGACGATGGCGTCCATGTCGCTTCCCCTCTTGAGGGCATCGTCTTGACGATTGTAATCCCTGCGTGTTTTCTCGGGTATGGACTTATACGACATCGCGGTTGGCAGTTCATCAGCAGGCAATGTTGGGGTTCCGTGTGGTGGCTTGTGCGGCAACAATGGTTATGTCGAGTCATGGTTTGGTCGTGGCAAGACCTTGTTAGTCGGCTTCTTGTTCCACCATGTCCGACTCGTCTTCCTGTTGGAACTCTCCTACGTTATGATGACATGCGTGGGGATATCCGGTCGCTAAGATCTTTGTCGACGCAGGTCCTGCCTATCCCTCTCAGAGTTCTTTTTCTGAATCTGAGTTGTCACTTTTCTGCATGAAGGGTCATCTATTTGGCAGACCCGTGTGAGCTTCATGAGTCCATTTTGGCGAGGTCTCCCTAGGTGGTCGAAATCGGTGAAATCGGAGTTGCTTAAGACTGACGACGATGATACTGATGGGAAAACTAATGCCGTACCTTGTTTTCGGTGGTGTGTGTGCAGCTTGTGTTGGTAGCCATAGTGGCTTTGTGTTCCCTCGTGATGGTAGTGTTTCATGACGGTCGGCGAGGGTGTTTGTTCTACTTTTTGACCAATTTCCCGCTAATTAACCAGCCAACTATTTTCTTCCTAATTAATAAAAATGTCCAATCTTATGCCTCGTTAAAATGAGACAAAGATAGCGGAGAGAAGCCACTACATTATTCTCATGACTTGTTGAATCAATGTGAGGTAATGGTATGCTTGAATGCGGAGGCATGGAATGGTACAATTGTATGGTCGTATATAGGATTTTTTATGCACCGATGGAATATTTGATATGCATGAGATATGTTCCACCTTAGGACACTTGACTAAAAATCACCCACCATATCCTATACCATCACTAACATTTAGAGTAACATGTACTCGTATCTATCCCTCTCTCTCTATATATACCAGATGCCTCTATCTATTTGCATATACTCCATACGACTTATATTAATTGTCGAATACAATAGATATAAATGGCACAAGTGTTACAAAGTGTGGGGATATCTGGTGCATACATGTCGCGAATTAATCCGTGGAAATTGTAGGCATTGGGAATGAGCTAGCTAGCTTGCGTAGTTGTTTGAGCAAGGCGAACACTAAACTTGGGCGACGTGTGGTCAAATGACACACCTGCCCTCGGCGGGTGTATGGATTCACAACAAAAGTACTCTGGAAAACGATACATGGGCGAGCCAAGTTTTTTGGTACTGCAGACAAAATTTGGGCGGTAGACTCTGTCAATGGCTAGTAACATTGATAGACCGACGAAAATGAACAAATACTGCGAAAGAAAGATGAAAAATAATTTACGAGAGGGAAGTGGACAGGGGTCGGTGCGCCCAACTGACGCAGAATGGCTTTTAACCACTTTTTTGGGCCCAAATATTTGGTGGTGTTAAGTCCCATGAAAAAGGTCATCACCAGCCAATTACTACTCGAACCTACTCTCCCTCCATTCCATATTATAAGATGTTTTAACATTTTCCAACATGTGTAACACCTAAAACATCTTATATTATATAAAATGGAGGGAGTAATTCTCAAACTAATCAAGTCCACTGGGTACTACGAGAAGGAAGCCAACAAGGTCGCGCTCTACGAACTACATACAAAACACCTGAGCATCAAAATCCACTATACCTTGACACTTCGTATGAGCGAATCGGTCGGCGATCCATTGCCACAGGCTCACCGTCCTCTCCGTACTCGACACGAAAATTGGTTTGGTAGAGCAGACACTTATCACCGTCACCCAAGGACTCCTCATCCTTGTCTCTCTCAGGGCGCAGGCGCTCCATGAGGCAGTACTCGGCTCGGCCTTCACCCGGCGGCGAGGTATGCACGAGCTTGGCATCTGTTGTTTTATGGTGATCCAAATTCCAGCGGTAGTACCGCTGGGTTAAGCGGTACTACCGCTCGAGAGCTGCCGCCACCGCTACCGCCGCCGCTACCGCCAGAATGGCCGTCTGACGCACTTGTCCGGTACCGACTGGTACCGCTGGCGGTACCGCCGCCGGTACCGCTGAGGTGGGAAGAGCCGAACCAGCCCACCCCAGTGGTACTACCGCCCCCCAGCGGTACTACCGCCTATCCCAGCGGTAGTACCGCCGCGGTGGGATCGATTCCGGGTTGGACTGCAGCCGACCTAGGGTTTTATGCCATTATATATTCCTCTTGTAAGACGCCGTTTTGGGGTAAGCCATACATTGTAAACCCACGGCGTTTGTAACCTCACCCGATATAGTGAAGTATTGCTGGCTGGCGCCCGTGGTTTTTTCTCTCCTTTGTTGGAGAGGTTTTCCACGTTAAATCTCGTGTCCCCTTTGGTTTGATCGTTCCGCTCTTCGTCGTTTCTTTGCTATCGTTTACAACAAGTGGTATCAGAGCCCTGTTTCAGATCTGTTTTCAGATTAGGGTTTTGGATGGCATCGATGAAGTTCGATCTACCGGCGCTGGACTACAAGACGAGATTTTCGCTGTGGCAGGTCAAGATGCGTGCGATCCTCGCACAGTCCAATGATCTTGACGAGGCGCTGGAGAAATTCGGCGACAAGGATGCGGCGGCATGGACCGCCGATGAGAAGCGGAAAGACCGTAAGGCTTTATCGCTTATTCAACTTCATCTATCTAATGATATTCTGCAAGAAGTACTCCAGGAGAAAACCGCAGCGGCACTGTGGGCTAAGCTGGAGTCGATCTGCATGTCCAAAGATCTCACCAGCAAGATGCATGTGAAGATGAAGTTGTTCACGCACAAGTTGCAAGAAGGTGGTTCGGTAATGAATCACTTATCGATCTTTAAGGAGATCGTTTCTGACCTAGTGTCGATGGAGGTAAAGTACGATGATGAAGATCTAGCACTTTTACTTCTATGCTCGCTGCCAAATTCCTTTGCAAATTTTCGTGATACCATACTGTTAAGCCGTGATGAACTAACCACCGCGGAAGTATATGAGGCCCTGCTTGCCAGGGAAAAGATGAAAGGTATGGTACAGAAAGAGGAGTCGTCGTCCTCCAAGGGCGATGCTTTGCAGGTCCGAGGGAGGCCTGAGCAGCGAGATAACCACTACCACAACAACAACAGAGACAAGAGCAAGGGTGACAGAGGTCGCTCAAAGTCTAAAGGCCGTGACAAGTTCTGCAGGTATTGTAAGAAATCTAATCATGTCATTGATGATTGTTGGAAGTTGCAGAACAAGGAGAAAAGAAAAGGTACTTACCAACCGAAAAATAATGAAGGTAATGATACCGGTGAGGCTTCTGTTGTTGATGGTAGTTCTGATGGCGAATGCCTAGCTGTTTTAGCTGCATGTGTTTCTCGTCAGGATGAATGGATTCTAGATACTGCATGTTCTTTTCATATTTGCTGTAACAAAGATTGGTTCAGTTCTTATGAGTTAGTGCAGACTGGAGATTTCGTGCGTGTGGGGAACGACCAGCAATGCAACATTGTTGGCGTTGGTTCCGTTCAGGTCAAGACACATGACGGTATGACACGCACGCTGACGGGAGTGAAACACATACCAACCATGGCAAGAAATTTGATCTCGCTCAGTACCCTTGACTGTGACGGGTACAAGTACAAAGGAGGAAATAAACTCCTAAAGGTATCAAAAGGTTCTCTCATAGTTATGGTTGGTGATATGAATTCTGCTAAGTTATATGTTCTTAGAGGTAGCACGTTATCTGGTACTGTTGCTGCTGTTTCTCATGATGACGCTAGTAAAACTAACCTTTGGCATAAGCGTCTTGGACATATGAGTGAACTTGGTATGGCAGAATTGATCAAGAGAGACTTGCTGCAAGGATGCAGTTTGGGTAAGATGCAGTTCTGTGAACACTGCATTTTCGGTAAGCACACAAGAGTTAAGTTTAATGCTTCTGTTCACACCACCAAAGGTACACTTGATTATGTACATGCTGATGTTTGGGGGCCATCTCGTAAGCCCTCTTATGGTGGTGCTCGTTATATGCTTACCATTATTGATGATTACTCTAGAAGAGTTTGGCCTTATTTCATGAAAAATAAGGATGATACGTTTGCTGCTTTTAAAGAGTGGAAAGCTATGATTGAAAGGCAAACAGAAAGGAAGGTGAAATTACTTCGTACTGACAATGGTGGCGAATTTTGTTCGAATGCCTTTAATGATTATTGCAGGAAAGAAGGCATTGTCAGGCACCTCACCATCCCGTACACGCCTCAGCAGAATGGTGTAGCGGAGCGGATGAACAGGACCATCATCTCCAAGGCTCGCTGCATGATCTCCAACGCTCGCATGAGTAAGCGTTTTTGGGCTGAGGCGGCTGCCACCGCCTGCTACTTGATAAACAGGTCACCATCTATTCCCCTCGACAAGAAAACTCCCATGAGGTATGGTCAGACTCCTGCTGATTATTCACAACTTAAAGTTTTCGGCTGCACTGCTTATGCTCATGTTGATAATGGAAAGTTAGAGCCGAGAGCTATTAAGTGTGTGTTCATTGGTTATGGTTCGGGTGTAAAAGGATACAAGTTGTGGAATCCCGAAACTAAAAAGGCTTTTATGAGCAGGAGTGTTGTTTTCAATGAATCTGTTATGTACTTTGATAAGTTGTCCTCAGATGTTTTGCCAGATTTTTCTGAGGAGCAGGTTCGTGTCGAGGTGGAGCACTCTGTTGAAAAGGAAAATGTCACTGTTGACAATGATGGTGCTGCTACTTCAGATGATTCTGATCCTGATTCTGCTGGTTCTGATGATTCTGATTCTTCTGATTCTGATAATAATAATGTTCAGAACTCACCCCCTGTTTTGCAGCCACAACAGTCTATTGCTGCTCGTAGGAACAGGAGGAATTGTGGTCCTCGACCACGTTTAATTGAAGAGTGTAACATTGTTGATTATGCTCTGAGTTGTGCAGAACAGGTGGAGCACGGACATGAGCCGTCCACCTATACTGAAGCTATTGGTTCCGGTGACCGCGAGAAGTGGCTTGCTGCTATGCAAGAAGAAATGCAGTCACTCGATAAGAATGGCACATGGGAAGTTGTGCGCTTGCCTAAGAAAAAGAAGGCAGTCCGCTGTAAGTGGATCTTCAAGAGAAAGGAGGGTTTATCTCCTAGCGAGCCTCCGAGGTTTAAGGCAAGGTTAGTTGCAAAAGGCTTCAGTCAAATTCCAGGTGTGATTATAATGATGTTTTCTCTCCAGTTGTTAAGCATAGTTCAATTCGTACATTTTTGGTATTGTTGCTATGCGTGATCTTGAGCTTGAGCAGTTAGATGTAAAGACTGCGTTTCTGCATGGAGAGTTGGAGGAGGAGATATACATGGACCAGCCAGAAGGGTTCATAGTGCCGGGTAAGGAGGATCTTGTGTGTAAGTTGAAAAGGTCCTTGTACGGTTTGAAACAATCTCCTCGTCAGTGGTATAAAAGGTTTGATTCTTTTATGTTGTCACATGGCTTTAAGAGGTCTGAATTTGATAGCTGTGTGTACATTAAGTTTGTTAATGGATCACCTATATACCTGTTATTATATGTTGATGATATGTTGATTGCTGCCAAGAGCAAGAAAGATATCGCTGCTCTCAAGTCACAGTTGAGTAGCGAGTTTGAGATGAAGGATCTTGGTGCTGCTAAGAAAATTCTAGGTATGGAGATTACCCGTGACAGAAATTCTGGTTTGTTGTTTCTTAGTCAGCAAAATTACATTAAGAAAGTTCTTCATCGTTTTAACATGCATGATGCAAAGTCTGTTAGTACTCCTATTGCTCCTCACTTTAAATTGTCAGCTGAACAATGTCCTAGTACGGATGAGGATTTTGAGTACATGTCTAGAGTTCCATATTCTAGTGCTGTTGGTTCTTTAATGTATGCCATGGTTTGCTCACGTCCAGATTTATCATATGCTATGAGTTTGGTTAGTAGATATATGGCTAATCCTGGTAAAGAACATTGGAAGGCTGTTCAGTGGATTTTCAGGTACCTTCGTGGCACATCCAATGCTTGCCTCAAGTTCGGCAAGACTGATGAGGGACTCGTAGGCTATGTGGATTCAGATTTTGCTGCCGATTTGGATAAGAGGAGATCCCTCACAGGTTATGTGTTCACGCTTGGTGGTTGTGCCGTGAGTTGGAGGGCAACGTTGCAATCCGTTGTTGCCCAGTCTACCACTGAAGCAGAGTACATGGCTATTGCTGAAGCATGTAAAGAATCGGTTTGGCTGAAAGGTTTGTTTGCTGAGCTTTGTGGAGATGATACTTGCATTAACCTGTTTTGTGATAGTCAGAGTGCTATTTACCTTACTAAGGATCAGATGTTCCATGAGAGAACAAAGCACATTGACGTCAAATACCATTATGTGCGTGATGTTGTTGCAAAAGGTAAACTGAAGGTATGCAAGATAAGTACTCATGATAATCCTGCTGATATGATGACAAAGCCAGTTCCTGTTACTAAGTTCGAGCTTTGCTCGGGCTTAGTTGGTATCACTGTCTAGCCCAAGAGGCTATTTGGCGCCGAAGGTGTTTTCTTTGTTGTTTTCAGGGTGAAGGTTCTCATTCATGCTACAAGATGGAATTTGTCTCAAGGTGGAGTGTTGTTTTATGGTGTTCCAAATTCCAGCGGTAGTACCGCTGGGTTAAGCGGTACTACCGCTCGAGAGCTGCCGCCACCGCTACCGCCAGAATGGCCGTCTGACGCACTTGTCCGGTACCGACTGGTACCGCTGGCGGTACCGCCGCCGCTACCGCTGAGGTGGGAAGAGCCGAACCAGCCCACCCCAGCGGTACTACCGCCTATCCCAGCGGTAGTACCGCCGCGGTGGGATCGATTCCGGGTTGGACTGCAGCCGACCTAGGTTTTATGCCATTATATATTCCTCTTGTAAGCCGCCGTTTTGGGGTAAGCCATACATTGTAAACCTACGGCGTTTGTAACCTCACCCGATATAGTGAAGTATTGCTTGCTGGCGCCCGTGGTTTTTCTCCTCCATTGTTGGAGGGGTTTTTCACGTTAAAATCTCGTGTCCCCATTGGTTTGATCATTCCACACTTCGTCGTTTCTTTGCTATCGTTTACAACAGCATCGATGTGGCTCCAGCCTGCCTCACTGTCCTCGTCGAGGCGGAACAACTTCTCCCTACCGACCTTCCACTCCGTTGGGGCGGATGTGATGAGGCCGCTGCAGAGGTATCCGTCTGTGCGTCGGTTGTTTCGTGGTCCACGGCGTGGAGGCCGAGCTATGTGTCGAGCTCACTGTCGTAGTGGGCATGGCCGACGACTGGCAGCTCCCAGTCGCCGCGGTGTGCCCAGTCATGTTTGCCGAAAGAGAAGGTAGCACCCAGATTGCTGTTCCACGAGGAACTCGTGGACACGAAGATCTCGTGCTCCAGCAGCGCCGCCCCGGGCGGCGCGTGCACCGCGTGCGCGGTGATGTTACGAGCATTAAACGGAAGGGCCAGAAGAAAGTCGTTATGGCTCCAGCACCACGGCGAGGCAGGGCCGCAGGGGACAACGGCAGCCAACCCAAGAACCTTTTGTCCTCGTCGCCATGGACGCCGCCTCCGCTGTCAGAGGTCGGGCAGTGCAAGCCCGAGTCGCACCAGTCTCCACACCCATAATAGGACTCCAACGACCCACACGACTCGAGGATGTACAGCCTGTTCCCGACGGCCATGGCTGCCTCGTAGCCGTAGACGAGGCTCTTGGGCAGCTGAGGCGAGACGACCTGCGCCGTGGTCTTGGTGTCGTAGCTGAGGACGCCGCCCACGTCGTCCTTTTCCCACTGGGACATGCTGGGGCTGGTGCCTACAGCGACGATGCTGCTGCCCACGGCCGCGAACTGCGCAAGCTCGCCGACTGCTGGAAACGCCACACGGAGGACCGGAGGCTCCGGGAGGTGCGGTGCAGAGCCGTCGAGATCGCCAACGTCGCCGGCCATGTCCAGCTTGTGGATGCCGTAGCCGTCCTTGTGGTCATCCAGCACCACATACAGATGCTGCTTCGTTGCCGCCGCCGCGGCCCGACGATGCTGCTGGTTGATCTCGGTGTGAGAATCTCCAATATTGGAGCTGTTGGATGCGTATCCCTCAAAATCGATCAGGTTCCTGTTGCCAAGAACGGTGGCCAATTGGCTTGGCTTGCAGTGGACTTGCCGGAGACGGGAGAGCAGAGGTTGTGGCCGACTGAGGAAGGATCGCAACGCTAGCATTGTATTTGTATTGCCGGCGGCCGGCCGGAAGTTAGGGTTTGGAAAGACCGGTCTACGAATAGGAACGACAAATACTGGTTGATCTTCATATGCGGGCCGGCTGCCGCGAATCAGCGACCGATGGTTGATCGATCTCAGCCCTCGACAAGGCAAGTACTCATGCTGTCATGCACGATTAATTTGATGCATTTTTGCAACATGAATGCACGGAGAAAGTGCTCGTCCGTTTGATTGTTCCACCACTTGAGTGATTATATTGTTCTACCATTATGAATGCATAGTTTCAGGAAATGGATTAGTGTACTATTTACCACCAGAGTTCCCTCCATCATATTTTGAGCTTCTCCTATTCCATTTATTAGAGAAATATTTCCGGCTCCAAGGAAGTACTCTACCCCCGAATTGGCTACCAAAACGTCTTATAATGTTAACAAAAATACATGTAGTATTTGGTACATACTCGAATTTCCAAATGTCAAAATTGGGTGAAACCATTGTAACATCCCGAAATTTTGGAAAATTTGAAAAATTTAAAACCATGCATGCATTCATGGTCATCATGTCATCATTGCATTTCTTTTAAAAATTTATAAAATTTAAACTCAAACAATAGTATCTATTTTAAATATTTACAAAAGGATATTTATGAACCCACGCAATACTTCCAATTTCTAAAATTATTTTGTGTCATAAGGACTACAAATTGGTTCTACTCTAAACAGGCTTTCCAAAACATATTTTAAAATATCTTTCTGAGAACTTTTGAAGCAAAGTTATAAAAATAGAAAAGAAAACAGAAAAAAAAAGAGAAGAGGCCAGCCGGGCCAGCCCAGCCAGCCCAGCCCAGCTCCCGCACGTCAGCGTCGTCGTCAACAACCGCCCGGACGCCCCGCGCCCACGAACCGCGACGCCGTCGCCCACGTCCCGCACGCGCCCCACTCGCCCGAGCCTTGCAACGGCGCTCTCCCCACGCCCTTAAAATCCCCTCCCCCCGCTCCTCTTCTCCCCAGATCGCGCGCCCACCAAACGCCGCCAGGCCGCCGAGATTTTCCGCCGGAGACCGCCACGGCCGCCGCCGTCTTCAAGCGATTCCGGTGAGCCTGGACCGCCCCACGCCCTCTCGTTCATCCCCTCAGTCTCTCCGTTCTCCCGCGCATCCCCCTGAAACCTTCTGGTGGTCGCAGAATCACGCAGACGACGAGCCCGTGCTCGACCCGACGCCGCCGTCCGCCGACGCAACTCCGGCGCAGGATTCCCGCCGCACCGGAGCGCCCCGCCTTCCTCGACCACTCCTACGACCTCGCCTCATCCTCATCAGTCTCCAGGTATCCACGCCGTAGCCCGTCCCCTCCGTTCCGTCGAGCTCGCGCGAGAGGATCACCAGCAGCTCGCTGCCGTCTCCGCGTTCGTAGTCTGAAGCTTTTCCGTGTTTCTTCAGTTACCGTCGCTCGCAGTCTTCTTCAAAGTTTAGTTCTCCATCTTAACACCAAACGTTACGCAGCCAGTGGTTAGGGCCTCGCTTCTCTCCCAGCAGATCCAAGGATCGAGTCCAGGCTAGGGCGCTTTTATATATATTTTTTTATTTTTTTATTTTATCGAATTTCGGACAGGAATTACTGCAACCTGTAAAAATCATAACAATTAATCTACTAGGCCAAATTTAACAAATTATATATCGTTGGAAAGCTCTAGACTTGTAGTTTATTGTTGCATCATTAGTTTTGCATGTTGCATCTGTTAAATTTGGTCAAAATGCAGAGAGCCATTTCGGTCATTAAATTCAAAACTTGAGTTTTAAAAATGTTTTTGAAATGAATCCTTTTTCTAAATGACAAGATTTAACTCCTCTGTCCAGAGAGACTATCACACAATTTTATGGATTAATAAAAAAATTCAAAAGTAACATTTTTTGCTTGTAAAACCCTCTAGTGTTCAAAATGCTTTTAAATAATAACAACGCATTAAAAAAATTGCTCATGTCATCATGCATCTTGTAGCAACCAGAGAACTAATGAAGTGGCTTAGTCCATTTAACTATGTTGGTTGCATTCTTACATGCATACCATATTTCCTTGTTTGTGCATATGTGTTGGATGGTGCTTGATTGTGAATTATCCGTTCTTTTAGATTGTGCGGAGTGTCTCACGTGTTGTGAAGAGTGTAACTTCAACTCTTCACTTGGCCAAGGCAAGTGACACCATAAAAGTCCTACTACTTTTACTACTATGCACTTAGTGTTTTCAGTAGTATGCATGATAGGCTTGTTACTGAATATTATACTATGCTATGCTCCTATTAGTGTGTAGCCATCCCCCACCCAGAACTTTGTAGTATGGAACTTAGTATAGTCATGCTATGAAAAATGTTTTGATTAGTTGGATAGTGATGAAAACTAATAACTAATCAATGAACTACCTGGGTGCTGGTTGGAGAACCATGGTGGGTGACTACTCAGGGGGTCCATGTCTATGGTTCATGTCTATGGTAATTTGCCCTTGGTGGAAGTGCACAATTGTGGAAAGTCACCCAGGCTTAAAGAGATTGTAGACTCTCCTTGTTCAGTAGCTTCTAGTGCAGCCACATGTCATATGGGCTCTGTCTTGACGGAGTAGGTTGTGAGAACCCGAATTCCTCGTGACCAGCAGATGTAGTGGGTGTAGGTTGGAGTGGGTCCGAGGTAAGGGCAATTGCTCCTGAAAAGTCTCGTCCTGGTCTTCTCTCTTCCATTGCATAAATGGCTGCAATGGAGGATGGAATGATTGGGTCTTGTGGTGAAAGTGCACACCCTCTCGAGAGTTAAAACTAAGTATACTTAGCCGTGTCCCCGGTTATGGACAATTTTGAGCAACTAGACCGGGAAGCTGTTGAAGATCTCCTCATCCCAATTTCTTAATTAAAACTTGATGGGTGAACAAGGGATGGGAGCTCACTGATGTCTATCAGTGGTGCTTGCCATGAGTAGTTGTCAAAGGTGTTCACTGATGTCTATCAGTGGTACTCTTTGTCTATGATGAAAATTGTTTTACAAATGATAGGATAAAACTGGCTTTATGCAAAACAGCCTCAAAACTCCACTTAGCCAAATATTCATGTAGAATATAGGTTGCCATTATATCCACAAAAGGTTTATCTTGCCATCACAATTCAATTGTGCTGACCCATATAGTTGGGCTGTAACTCACCGTTGCAGGTCCGTCAGACGATGAGTGAGGTTGCGACAGGGTTTCGAGTCTACAACCAACATGCTTGCCTGTGGCACATGAAGATGATGGGCTCACTGTATCATTTGCTTTCCGCTGTGTGTTTACTTTGGTTTGAGCTAGCCTTCGGCTATGCACCTTGTATCGAATCTTTTAAATTCTGGATCATCGTGTAATATACTTTGATACAATGTTATGGTATTGCATCTCAAACTGTGTGTGCTAGCAAGTCGATCCAGGGACTATTACGTTACACGGGGAATCCCAACCTTTGTTAAAAGGTGGGGGTTCTACAGATGGTATCAGAGCACTGTGTTGCCTGTAGATTCGTGGCCCTAGGTTGGATTAGGTTGTAGGAAAAACCGTATGAAATAAAATTCTATTTTGAGCTATTTCATACAAAAACTTTATTATACATTTTCTCTTTTATTAATTTTGAAAAATCGCCTCCTTGTAACACTTGTCTAATCATTTTTCTACTCTCTTAAAACCCTTATGTAGATGACCAACTTCTTTGAGAAAGGACCTACTAGGACCATGAAAATGGAGAGTGAGACCGATTTTCCCATGGCATTAAGGAACATCATGAGGGGACTAGATCTTGAAGGGGATACTATCTACAAAGGATATCTCTACATGAAGGATGGACAAGAAGCATGGCATGTTCAAGCCCACTTGTACAAGAACAAGGAAGATGACATAAAGGAAAAGGGATACCACATCTTCTGCTCCACGACACACCATCCAAGCTTCTACGACTCTTGCAAGAGTGCTGCTTGGAACGCGATAGATACTCTGGGGGTGATCCTAAATGCGAGACTCCGTGTGACGCAAGACCGCTTGAAGGAAGTGGAAGAAGAATTAGACGCTATCAAGAAGCGCAAGACTGGCAACAGGAAGCAGTATCTCGCTCAATTCAAGTAGTCGCACATCGGAGGTTTCCCAAGTAGTAGATAGACCACCAATTGTCCTTTAGAATTCGTTTTGGTTTGAGTGTTGACCATACCAACCTATGTGGTATGGCAATACTACTACGTTCGCTTTCCAAAACCGATTTAAGATTAGTTTGTTGAACTCATAGGATGTTTGCTATATGTTTGAGTTGTGTTCATTGTGTTTTTGCAAGGGTAGACCCTTACCTCCTTAGACCTTTCTATCTTTATCCTCATCTGTGCTAAACCCACAGATGCCTCCTCGCCGTGACAACAACAACAACAACGATGGGAACAACAACAACGATGGGATGCAGCAGGTAATGACCCAGCTCATGCAAGTGATGACCCAGATGTTAGCGAACAACAACAACAACAACCCACCTCCACCACCACCCCCTCAAGTGGACATGCTCACCCGGTTCCTGAGGCTGAGGCCCACGACATTCACTAGCGCCTCAGAACCCGTTGTAGCTGATGACTGGCTACGCTCCGTTAATAAGAATCTGGTGACCATTGGGTGCACTGATGAAGAGAAGGTTAGGTTTGCAGCACATCTTTTAGAGGGACCTGCAGCCAGCTGGTGGGACAACTATCAAATCACTCACCCAATTGAGGTGGTCACTTGGGAGTCATTTCAGGAAGGTTTCCGCACTGCACACATATCAACTGGCGTGATGAGTTTGAAGAAGAGAGAATTCCGCAACCTGCGTCACGGTAACCACACCGTTGCAGAGTACATAGAAGAATTCAACAATCTGGCACGCTATGCTCCAGATGACGTTGACACTGATGCCAAGAGAAGGGAGAAATTCTTGGATGGTCTGAATGATGAGTTAGCCATTCAACTATCGGTTGTCTACACACCCAACTACCAGTCACTACTTGATAAGGCCACTATCTTGGAGAACAAACAAAAGCAGGTTGAAACCCGGAAAAGGAAGCACAACTTTGACAAGTACCACTCTGGACCACCTCAGAAGATGAGTAGTTTCCATGATGGCAGTAGTAATTCAGGATTTCACAAGCATGGTGGCAATGGACATCAGCATGGAGACAATGTGCATCAACATGTAAGCAACGATCACCACAACCATGGCCACCACCATAATGGAGGATATCGAGTCGACAACCACAACGGAGAGAATAACTACCATGGACAACATCACCACAACCCTTCGGAGAAAAAGGATAACAGCCAGGTGCAATGCTACTCATGTAAGAAAATGGGACACTACTCCAATGAGTGCCCAGAGAAGAAAGCATATAAAGTTAAGCCAAACCCATTCAAGAAGGTACATGTGAATCATGTCAATGTGGAAGAAGTATACCATGGGCATGAAGATATGAACAGTAAGTCCAAGATCAATTAATTGTTCAAGCACTCATTCATTTGAAAATGTCAGTACATACTTTATGTGTGAACCCATGAGGATGAAGCATAACTGAGACAACTAAAGATATAGCTGACCTATAGAGTCACCTCGACACAAGAAACAAGAAAGTTAGACGACCCACAAAAGTTCCTTTTAAGGGTGGTAGCCACCCAGATACCCGAACCTATCCCTTTTGCTAGCCTCTGCGAATCTCGGGGACGAGATTACTTTTAAGGGTGGTAGTCTGTAACATCCCGAAAGTTTGGAAAATTTGAAAAATTTAAAACCATGCATGCATTCATGGTCATCATGTCATCATTGCATTTCTTTAAAAAATTTATAAAATTTAAACTCAAACAATAGTATCTATTTTAAATATTTACAAAAGGACATTTATGAACCCACGCAATACTTCCAATTTCTAAAATTATTTTGTGTCATAAGGACCACAAATTGGTTCTACTCTAAACAGGCTTTCCAAAACATATTTTAAAATATCTTTCTGAGAATTTTTGAAGCAAAGTTATAAAAATAGAAAAGAAAACAGAAAAAAAAGAGAAGAGGCCAGCCCAGCTCCCGCACGTCAGCGTCGTCGTCAACAACCGCCCGGACGCCCCGCGCCCACGAACCGCGACGCCGTGATACGTCTCAAACGTATCTATAATTTTTGATGTTCCATGCTTGTTTTATACCAATTGCTACATGTTTTGCATCTACTTTATATCACTTTTATACATTTTTTGGGACTAACCTATTAACAAGATGCCGAAGTGCCAGTTCCTGTTTTCTGCTGTTTTTGTATTCCAGAAAAGCTAGTCTGGAAATATTCTCGGAATTGGACGAAACTACACGGGAGTCCCTATTTTTCCAGAACTCATCTGACGGACCAAAGAGGCGACGGAGAGGAGCCACGTGGGCCCCACACGTGGCCAGGGCGCGGGCCCCCCTCTGCGCGCCCAGGGTGGTGTGGGCCCCACAGGCCTCTCCAGCCGCCGCCCTTTCGCCTACTTATTCCCCCGACGCGAAACCCTAAGTACCTGAGCAAATATCCACGAAAAGTTCCAGAGACGCCGCCGTCGTCAACCCTAGCTCGGGAGGGTTCAGAACCTCTTCCCGGCACCCTGCCGGAGAGGGGAATCGTCACCGGAGGCTTCTACATCGCCATGCCTGCCTCCGGAGTGATGCGTGAGTAGTTCATCCTTGGACTACGGGTCCATAGCAGTAGCTAGATGGTTGTCTCTCCACTTTGTGCCATCATGTTTAGATCTTGTGAGCTGCCCTACATGATCAAGATCATATTATTGTAATGCTACATGTTGTGTTTGCTGGGATCCGATGAATATTGAATATTATGTCAAGTTGATTATCAATCTATCTTATATGTTATTTAAGATCTTGCATGCTTTCCGTTACTCGTAGATGCTTTGGCCAAGTAGATGCTTGTAACTCCAAGAGAGAGTATTTATGCTAGATAGTGGGTTCATGTCTCCGTTTAACCTGGGACAGTGACAGAAAGTTCTAAGGTTGTGGATGTGCTGTTGCCACTAGGGATAACCTAACGATGCTATGTCCACGGACATATGTGTTTGTTTACATTACGCACTTTACTTAATGCAATTATCCGTTGCTTGCAACTTAATACCAACGGGGACTCGGATGACAACCCGGCGGTGGATTATTAGTCATAGATGCTGTTGGATAACGATCTATGTATTATGTCGTAATGCCCAATTAAATATCATAGTAGTCAACATGTCATGTATATGCATTGTCATGCGCTCACTATTCGTCAATTGCCCAGCTGTAATTTGTTCACCCAACATGTTAGTTATCTTTTATGGAGAGACACCACTAGTGAACTGTGGACCCCGGTCCATTCTTTTACACTGATTAAACAACCACAAACTGCAAACTGTTCCTTTTTCATTCTCTGCAATTTAATACTCATTTTCCACACCATACGTTTAATCCTTTGTTTTCAGCAAGCCAGTGAGATTGACAACCTCACTGTTTCGTTGGGGCAAAGTAGTTTGATTGTGTTGTGTGCAGATTCCACGTCAACAGTCCAGACTCCCATCAACAACACTATTTTTCTGGCGCCGTTGACAACCTTCTGAAGAGTTGCTGCTCCTACTGGTTCGATAACCTTGGTTTCTTTCTGAGGGAAAACTTGCTGCTGACTACATCATACCTTCCTCTTGGGGTCTCCCAACGAACGTGTGTTTCACGTCATCAAGCTATTTTTCTGGCGCCGTTGCCGGGGAGACAGCAGTCTTCTGCAAGGGGAGTTTCACGCTTCCAATCTCTTTACTTTGTTTTTGTCTTGCTTAGTTTATTTTATTTTATCTTGTTTGCTTTCAATTATCAAAAACACAAAAAAATTAGTTACTTGCATTTAGTTTATTTTCAGTTTTGTTTTCTGTTAGTTATTATGTCTAGCTCTTTACTTGCTATCAATGGTTACTTTCCTTGAAACTAGTCCTATGGCTGAAAACAACATGAGAGAGCTTTATGAAATTTATCTTGAGTTGGGACATGAAGTGTTTGAAGAGAAATTAAAAAGCCTATGGAACTTTATTTGCATAACAATCATGATAGTAGCAATGTTATTAGCATACATTCTTTGAACACCATTATTGCTAATGCCATGGAAAGCTCTAAGCTTGGGGAAGTTGGTTTTGATAAAAATGATATTTTTAGTTCCCCAAGCTTGGAGGAGGAAGAATGCTATACTTTTGAATGTCATGATTCTATTGAAATATCTCCTTTTGATAAATTTGAAGTAAACAACCTCCTTGACTCAGTAAAAGAGGAAATTGCAGA
Source organism: Poa pratensis (assembly GCA_947311845.1). Classification (NCBI taxonomy): domain Eukaryota; kingdom Viridiplantae; phylum Streptophyta; class Magnoliopsida; order Poales; family Poaceae; genus Poa; species Poa pratensis. Next base: position 5,331,873 of record CAMZMU010000115.1, on the reverse strand, counting down.
AAGGAAAAATGTGCTCCCTAATATTATATATGATAATGCTCTTGATGATGGTCCTATATTGCCTAATGATATTAATTATACTATTATTGTCAAAAGTGGGTTTGATAACCCCACTATTTCTGAGCTTAATAAAAATTATGCGTTTATAGATCATGATAAGAATGTTTTATGTGATATCTATATTGTTGAGTCTATTCATGATGCTACTGAAAATTATTTTGAGAGAGGAAAATATGGTTATAGAAATCTTCATGTTATTAAATTTCCTCTCTTTGTCATGAAAGTTTTGAGCTTTCTCTTGTGTTGCTTTTATATGATGGTTTCTTTAAAACCTACTGGTTATTATGTGAGAGGGAGACACGGTTTCATATATCACAATAATATTAAGTCTCCTCTCTTTATGTTGAAAATTTTAAAGTTGCACTTGTTTTGTCTTCCTATGCTAGTCACTTTGTGCTTCATTTACTTGTTTTCTTACAAGGCTCCTATGCATAGGAAGAGTGTTAGATTTAAACATGTTTTATATATGCTCCTTGATGCTCTCTTTTATGTTTCAACTCTCATCTTTATGTGAGCATCATAAAAATCACTATGCCTAGCTAAAAGGCATTAAAGAAAGCGCTTTTGGGAGGCAACCCATTATCTTTTATTTTCAGTATTAGTCAAGGAGTTTGTTTACTTCTGTAGCAACTCCTTTGTATCTTTATTTTCTCGCATTGTTGTGCCAAGAGTAGCCTCTAATGATAAGATGATGCTTAATTTTGATTGCTGCGCAGAAACAGATTTTTGCTGTTCACTGTACGAAATTCCTAAAATCACCAGATTGTTAAAAAATCTGAAATTTTTGTGCGTAATCTTTATGAATGTCTGAAACTTTCATTAGTTCAGAGTTTCTCGATCTGAGCGTCGTAAGTGCCTCGAAAAAATTCGTCTTTGCGGACTGTTCTGTTTTAGACAGATTATGCCTTTTTATTTTTCGCATTCTCTCTTTTACTAGTGTTGAGTGAAATTTTTTTTGGGTGGAAGAGCTTCACATAACATCAGTGGCTGTAGCTAATGTTTAAAGTAACAAATCATATTGCGTCTTTACAGAACATGTGAATTTTTGATTATGCACTAACCCTCTAATGAGATCTACTTTGAGTTTGGTGTGACGGAAGTTTTCAAGGGTCAAGAGAGAAGGATGATATAATAGGATCAAGAAGAGTGAAGAGCTTAAGCTTGGGGAGGCTCCCATGGATCTCCCCAGCATATTTCAAGAAGACTCAAGCGTCTAAGCTTGGGGATGCCCAAGGCATCCCCTTCTTCATCGTCAAAATTATCAGGTCATCTCTAGTGAAACTATATTTTAATTCTTTCACATCATATGTGCTTTTCTTGGAGCGTCTGTGTGTTTTTATTTTCAGTATTGCACTTTTATTTTCAATAAAGCTTGACTGGACCCTAGCATTCTTGATTGGGAGAGAGACACGCTCCGCTTTTTCATGAGAATACTCCTATTCTTCACTTATATTTGTTGAGTATTCATATCTAGCGCTGTTCAGCTTTTAGCTCTTGTTTTCATGTATCTCTTGTCAGAGCTATTAGCTTTCTTTTGTAGAAAGTACTCTCTTGCTTCACTTATATTTGTTTGGAGAGTTGATGAAATAAATTGATTGGTGTTTGGTTGGTTCAGAAAATGTTGCATGTGGTAATTGGTATAAGGAAAAACTTGCTTAATCTTGTAGATCACTAAAATGGATAACTTGATGCTTGTCAATTGTTTTGAGTTAACAAGTAGATCATGATTAAATTGTGCATCACATGAGTTAAGCCTATTAGTGAAGAACTACCGTAAAGCTTGTTGAAAATTTGGTTTGCATCGTGGTACCTCTAAGGTCTAGATATTTTCTAATAACAGGGTTTGGTTAACAAGGAAGACGGTATGAAGTCTTATAACGTTTGCAATATGTTTGTCATATAAAACTTGGTGTACGGGTTGATATTCTTGTTTGCTTACATAACCTTGCTAGCCTAAACTCTGTACTGAGAGGGAATGCTTCTCGTGCATCCAAATCCTTGAGCCAAAATCCATGCCATTTGTGTCCACCATAACTACCTATATGTGGTATTTCCTTGCCACTCCAAGTAAATTTTTCATGTGCTACCTTTAAATTATTCAAAATGTTATTATTCCCTTTTTGTGTCAATGTTTACTAGCTCATGAGGAATTAGTGTGGTTATTCTTTATTCTATTTGTCGAGTGGACTTTTACACCTGGACTAGTGGCATATACATCCGCTTATCCAATAACTTGCAAAAAGAGCTGGCAACGGGGTGCCCAGTCCCAATTAATTACAACTTTAACCAATTAATTCTCTTCACACTTTTGCCCTGATTCATCAGTAAGCAATGACAAACAGTGAAATACCTGAATGTGTGTAAACCAAAGAGAAAGAGGGATGATCTGCCTTGCTGGTAGAAATAACGTCCTTCATGGGAGCCGCTCTTAAAAGTCCGTTCGACAGGTAGAATACTGTTCTCACCCGCTACCATTCGTTGACAATTAACAAACACCTCTCAAAAATAGATACTCCTCCATGGTATGTGATTGATGGAAGGCACCCGAGGATTCGGTTAGCCATGGCTTGTGTTAGCAAGGTTGGGAGGAGTATCAAATATTTTATGCAATCTCTATATGCTTTCAAAAACCTAAAAGCTCTAGCACATGATTTAATCCCTGCTTCCCTCTGCGAAGGGCCTTTCTTTTACTTTTATGTTGAGTCAGTTTTCCTATTCTTTCTGTCTTCCACAAGCAAACACTAGTGTCAATTTTGTTACAACATGCGTTATATGCAATGTATTGGACTTGTTATACTACTTTGTGTTGACAATATCCATGAGATAAATATGTTGAAAGTTGAAGCAAATGCTGAAACTAAATTCTTCCTTTGTGTTGATTAAATACCTTTTATTAGAAACTATTGCTTTATGAGTTAACACTTATGCAAAACTGTTTGATGCTTGTCTCGAAAGTACTATTCATGAAAACGTTTAGCTTGTGTGATTCATTGTTTACTCATTATCTATTTGATAGCAAATTATAGACCATTGACTTGGATCACTTCATTCATTTACATGTGCCTTGCAATATTATATGATCAAGATTATGATAGTAGCATGTCACCTCAAAAATTATCTTGTTTTTATCGTTTACCTACTCGAGGACGAGTAGGAACTAAGCTTGGGGATGCTGATACGTCTCAAACGTATCTATAATTTTTGATGTTCCATGCTTGTTTTATACCAATTGCTACATGTTTTGCATCTACTTTATATCACTTTTATACATTTTTTGGGACTAACCTATTAACAAGATGCCGAAGTGCCAGTTCCTGTTTTCTGCTGTTTTTGTATTCCAGAAAAGCTAGTCTGGAAATATTCTCGGAATTGGACGAAACTACACGGGAGTCCCTATTTTACCAGAACTCATCTGACGGACCAAAGAGGCGACGGAGAGGAGCCACGTGGGCCCCACACGTGGCCAGGGCGCGGGCCCCCCTCTGCCGCGCCCTGGGTGGTGTGGGCCCCACGGGCCTCTCCAGCCGCCGCCCTTTCGCCTACTTATTCCCCCCGACGCGAAAACCCTAAGTACCTGAGCAAATATCCACGAAAAGTTCCAGAGACGCCGCCGTCGTCAACCCTAGCTCGGGAGGGTTCAGAACCTCTTCCCGGCACCCTGCCGGAGAGGGGAATCGTCACCGGAGGCTTCTACATCGCCATGCCTGCCTCCGGAGTGATGCGTGAGTAGTTCATCCTTGGACTACGGGTCCATAGCAGTAGCTAGATGGTTGTCTCTCCACTTTGTGCCATCATGTTTAGATCTTGTGAGCTGCCCTACATGATCAAGATCATATTATTGTAATGCTACATGTTGTGTTTGCTGGGATCCGATGAATATTGAATATTATGTCAAGTTGATTATCAATCTATCTTATATGTTATTTAAGATCTTGCATGCTTTCCGTTACTCGTAGATGCTTTGGCCAAGTAGATGCTTGTAACTCCAAGAGAGAGTATTTATGCTAGATAGTGGGTTCATGTCTCCGTTTAACCTGGGACAGTGACAGAAAGTTCTAAGGTTGTGGATGTGCTGTTGCCACTAGGGATAACCTAACGATGCTATGTCCACGGACATATGTGTTTGTTTACATTACGCACTTTACTTAATGCAATTATCCGTTGCTTGCAACTTAATACCAACGGGGACTCGGATGACAACCCGGCGGTGGATTATTAGTCATAGATGCTGTTGGATAACGATCTATGTATTATGTCGTAATGCCCAATTAAATATCATAGTAGTCAACATGTCATGTATATGCATTGTCATGCGCTCACTATTCGTCAATTGCCCAGCTGTAATTTGTTCACCCAACATGTTAGTTATCTTTTATGGAGAGACACCACTAGTGAACTGTGGACCCCGGTCCATTCTTTTACACTGATTAAACAACCACAAACTGCAAACTGTTCCTTTTTCATTCTCTGCAATTTAATACTCATTTTCCACACCATACGTTTAATCCTTTGTTTTCAGCAAGCCAGTGAGATTGACAACCTCACTGTTTCGTTGGGGCAAAGTAGTTTGATTGTGTTGTGTGCAGATTCCACGTCAACAGTCCAGACTCCCATCAACAACACTATTTTTCTGGCGCCGTTGACAACCTTCTGAAGAGTTGCTGCTCCTACTGGTTCGATAACCTTGGTTTCTTTCTGAGGAAAACTTGCTGCTGACTACATCATACCTTCCTCAGAGTTTCACGTCATCACGCCGTCGCCCACGTCCCGCACGCGCCCCACTCGCCCGAGCCTTGCAACGGCGCTCCCCCGCTCCTCTTCTCCCCAGATCGCGCGCCCACCAAACGCCGCCAGGCCGCCGAGATTTTCCGCCGGAGACCGCCACGGCCGCCGCCGTCTTCAAGCGATTCCGGTGAGCCCGGACCGCCCCACGCCCTCTCGTTCATCCCCTCAGTCTCTCCGTTCTCCCGCGCATCCCCCTAAAACCTTCTGGTGGTCGCAGAATCACGCAGACGACGAGCCCGTGCTCGACCCGACGCCGCCGTCCGCCGACGCAACTCCGGCGCAGGATTCCCGCCGCACCGGAGCGCCCCGCCTTCCTCGACCACTCCTACGACCTCGCCTCATCCTCATCAGTCTCCAGGTATCCACGCCGTAGCCCGTCCCCTCCGTTCCGTCGAGCTCGCGCGAGAGGATCACCAGCAGCTCGCTGCCGTCTCCGCGTTCGTAGTCTGAAGCTTTTCCGTGTTTCTTCAGTTACCGTCGCTCGCAGTCTTCTTCAAAGTTTAGTTCTCCATCTTAACACCAAACGTTACGCAGCCCAGTGGTTAGGGCCTCGCTTCTCTCCCAGCAGATCCCAGGATCGAGTCTAGGCTAGGGCGCCTTTATATATATTTTTTATTTTATTTATTTTATCGAATTTCGGACAGGAATTACTGCAACTTGTAAAAATCATAACAATTAATCTACTAGGCCAAATTTAACAAATTATATACCGTTGGAAAGCTCTAGACTTGTAGTTTATTGTTGCATCATTAGTTTTGCATGTTGCATCTGTTAAATTTGGTCAAAATGCAGAGAGCCATTTCGGTCATTAAATTCAAAACTTGAGTTTTAAAAATGTTTTTGAAATGAATCCTCTTTCTAAATGACAAGATTTAACTCCTCTGTCCAGAGAGACTATCACACTATTTTATGGATTAATAAAAAATTCAAAAGTAACATTTTTTGCTTGTAAAACCCTCTAGTGTTCAAAATGCTTTTAAATAATAACAACGCATTAAAAAAATTGCTCATGTCATCATGCATCTTGTAGCAACCAGAGAACTAATGAAGTGGCTTAGTCCATTTAACTATGTTGTTTGCATTCTTACATGCATACCATATTTCCTTGTTTGTGCATATGTGTTGGATGGTGCTTGATTGTGAATTATCCGTTCTTTTAGATTGTGCGGAGTGTCTCACGTGTTGTGAAGAGTGTAACTTCAACTCTTCAGTTGGACAAGGCAAGTGACACCATAAAAGTCCTACTACTTTTACTACTATGCACTTAGTGTTTTCAGTAGTATGCATGATAGGCTTGTTACTGAATATTATACTATGCTATGCTCCTATTAGTGTGTAGCCATCCCCCACCCAGAACTTTGTAGTATGGAACTTAGTATAGTCATGCTATGAAAAATGTTTTGATTAGTTGGATAGTGATGAAAACTAATAACTAATCAATGAACTACCTGGGTGCTGGTTGGAGAACCATGGTGGGTGACTACTCAGGGGGTCCATGTCTATGGTTCATGTCTATGGTAATTTGCCCTTGGTGGAAGTGCACAATTGCGGAAAGTCACCCAGGCTTAAAGAGATTGTAGACTCTCCTTGTTCAGTAGCTTCTAGTGCAGCCACATGTCATATGGGCTCTGTCTTGACGGAGTAGGTTGTGAGAACCCGAATTCCTCGTGACCAGCAGATGTAGTGGGTGTAGGTTGGAGTGGGTCCGAGGTAAGGGCAATTGCTCCTGAAAAGTCTCGTCCTGGTCTTCTCTCTTCCATTGCATAAATGGTTACAATGGAGGATGGAATGATTGGGTCTTGTGGTGAAAGTGCACACCCTCTCGAGAGTTAAAACTAAGTATACTTAGCCGTGTCCCCGGTTATGGACAATTTTGAGCAACTAGACCGGGAAGCTGTTGAAGATCTCCTCATCCCAATTTCTTAATTAAAACTTGATGGGTGAACAAGGGATGGGAGCTCACTGATGTCTATCAGTGGTGCTTGCCATGAGTAGTTGTCAAAGGTGTTCACTGATGTCTATCAGTGGTACTCTTTGTCTATGATGAAAATTGTTTTACAAATGATAGGATAAAACTGGCTTTATGCAAAACAGTCTCAAAACTCCACTTAGCCAAATATTCATGTAGAATATAGGTTGCCATTATATCCACATAAGTGTCATCTTGCCATCACAATTCAATTGTGCTGACCCATATAGTTGGGTTGTAACTCACCGTTGCAGGTCCGTCAGACGATGAGTGAGGTTGCTACAGGGTTTCGAGTCTACAACCAACATGCTTGCCTGTGGCACATGAAGATGATGGGCTCACTGTATCATTTGCTTTCCGCTGTGTGTTTACTTTGGTTTGAGCTAGGCTTCGGCTATGCACCTTGTATCGAATCTTTTAAATTCTGGATCATCGTGTAATATACTTTGATACAATGTTATGGTATTGCATCTCAAACTGTGTGTGCTAGCAAGTCGATCCAGGGACTAGTACGTTACACGGGGAATCCCAACCTTTGTTAAAAGGTGGGGGTTCTACAACCATATTCTATATATGATCAAGTTACTCGTCGGCGGAAGGGCTCCATTTTCCGGTTTTCGTTTTAAGATTTGTTGGGGTGGCGTTCTGATTGTGGCAGCGGCGTCTCTTTCAATAAAGTCTCCCTGGCTTTGGTCCCCATCTCACGTCGAGAAACTTGTGAAAGTGGTGTGTTTCTCAACGATTTCTTTTGGCGGTGGCGATCCCTAGATCATCAAGGAGCTTCATTGGCGGTTCATCTTTTTGGCTCCGGGACAGATGTGGTCTTCTCGACCCGTTCGGCTACTTCCCATCTGCAACCAATAACGTCAGGCCTGCTCTAGGAGGAGCGGTAGAAGCGGCACGTCGTCGACATGGTCTGGAGGTTATAGACGAAGAGCATATCAAAGACCTCGTTTTAATTTTCATTTATGTTGAGCTGTTTTGTAACGTTGGTGTTTCTTTTAATGCTAGTATCAGTTTCGCAAAAAAAAAAAGTTACTCCAATAGTGTCTAGAAGTTAGGTATACTGTTATCTTCCAAATATAATAGTTGGAAAATTCCTGTAGTGTCGAAATTATAGTTGAACATTCACAGTATGAAGGTCTGGATATGTGAAAATGTTAGAAACACTATGTTTTAAAAAATGTCACCTACATACCCTTACAAATTACAGGGAAAGATGTATCTAAGTACGGACTCACCAACACACTCACATTTTTTTTAAGTTTCTTTTTTTCTATTTCCTCCAACCTAAAAAGTACAATACAATCTGTACACTTTGCACGTGAACCTGCAAGGTAATGATCCTCACTCCTCTCTATTTAGTATTTCTAGATCTAGTTGGCTGATTAAGAAATGGTAATATAGATAGCTGATTTAGCGGGTTTAGAAATGCAGTTAATTGATTGAGAAATGGTAATAGATACTTGAGTTAGCGGATTTGGAAATTCTATTAACTGATTTAGAAATAGTAATAGATAGTTAGCGGATTCAGAAATGCATTTAATTTAGTTAATTTATAAATGTAGCTGATTTAGCGGACCATAGTTCTTCGTGCTTATCAAAGTATTAGTAGTATTCTATGGTACTAGTTTTGCATGTGAAGTGTTAAGTTAAAATATAATTGGGTTAAACTATTATAATATTGCTGTTAATAATATATTGCCATCAAGTCTGATTTGCTCGAGCTATTTGGCTGCTTTCATGCCGGACACCTTGAGTTATTTCGCCTTAATTTTGGGGAGATCGTTTTGTTGCCTAAGATTCAGAACACCGAAAGGATACAACAGTATCGGCCAATTTGCCTTCTGAATGTTAGCTTCAAAATCTTTACAAAAGTAGCGACCATCAGGTTAAATTCAGTGGCAGATCATGTGGTAAAACCTACCCAAACTGCTTTTATGCAAGGGAGGAATATCCTTGACGGGGTTGTGGATTTACACGAGACCGTACATGAGATGCACACAAAAAAACTTGATGGGGTGATATTTAAAATCGACTTTGAAAAAGCTTATGATAAAGTCAAATGGCCGTTCTTACTACAGACTCTGAGAATGAAATGGTTCTCAGACGAGTGGTGTGCTTGGATCCACAATTTTGTTACTGGGGGTAGTGTGGCGATAGAAGTCAACGATGTTGTTGGCCGCTACTTCCAGACAAAAAAAGGATTAAGGCAAGGTGATCCTCTATCGCCTATACTATTTAATATAGTGGCAGATATGTTGACGATCATGATTGAACGAGCTAAGACGGATGGCCAAATTGAAGGAGTAGTTCCACAACTTGTCGATGGTGGTTTATCTATTCTTCAATATGCAGACGATACAATCCTCTTTATGGAACATGATCTAGATAAAGTTGGGAATCTGAAGTTGATACTATCAGCATTCGAGCAATTATCGGGATTGAAAATTAACTTCCATAAGAGCGAATTGTTTTGGTTCGGTGAGGCTCAAGAAGCAGCTGCTCAATATGCCGAAATTTTTGGCTGCGAGCAGGGTCAGTTCCCAATCATGTACCTTGGGATACCAATACATTATCGGAAACTGACTAATGCGGAATGGAGACACGTCGAAGAACGTCTACAAGCCAGGCTATCTAGTTGGAAAGGAAAATTGCTATCTCTTGGTGGAAGATTGGTTCTCATTAATTCGGTACTAACAAATATGGTACTGTATATGATTTCCTTTATTCAACTACCAAAAGGGATCTTGCATAAATTGGATTATTTCCGATCAAGATTCTTTTGGCAAGGAGATGGTGAGAAGAAAAAATATAGACTGGCCAAATGGAATGTTGTTTGCCGCCATAAAGATCAGGGAGGGCTGGGTATTCATGACCTAGATGTCAAGAACTCAGCCCTACTAGGTAAATGGCTTTATAAGTTGCTTACTGAAGAGTGGATATGGCAAACACTCCTTAAGAGAAAATACATTGGCACAAAGGCGGTATCACAGGTATAGTGGAAACCTGGTGATGGAAGTACCAGGTTTCCACTATATTATACCAGGGCTGGACTGATGGCGACAAAGAAACATTTCTTTCGCTTCGGGGTATTTAATATTAAAGACGGTTCGGAGATTATATTCTGGGAGGACAAATGGTTAGACAACACCACCCTCCGGGATCGATATCCAGCCCTATACAATATTGTTCGTCATAAGGGACATACCATTGCCACAGTCATGCAATGCTCTCCTCCGAATGTGACGTTCAGGCGATATTTGTTCGGACCAAGACTAGAGTCTTGGAACTCCCTGCTGGCACGGTTGAGATCAGTTCAACTCACACAGGGGCCAGATGAATTTCGTTGGAATTTATGTGAGAATGGTAAATTCTCTGTGGATTCCATGTATAGGGCGTTAGTACATTCCGATGTGTCAGTTGATGATAATAAAAAATATGGCAAATGAAGATACCACTTAAGATTAAAGTATCCACGTGGTATCTTCGTAGGGGTGTCATTCTAACAAAGGATAACCTTGTTAAACGAAATTGGCATGGAAGTACGAAGTGTATGTTTTGTCCACATGAAGAGACAATTAAACACTTATTCTTCGAGTGTAGTTTCGCACGTTCTATATGGTCAACAATCCAAATAGCGTCTAACTTATATCCACCCAAGTCTGTTGCCAATGTTTTTGGCAACTGGCTACATGGGATAGATAAAAGGCTTAAAACGGTTATTAGGGTGAGAGCGATCGCTGATATATGGTCGCTTTGGCTTAGTAGAAATGACAAGGTTTTCAATGATAAAAATGTCTCTCATATGCAGGCACTCTACCGTTGCACAAGTATTCTCCGTACGTGGTCCACCTTACAACGCGTGGGACACGAGACCTCTTTACGGAGGCGTGTGCACGACTGGAGGAGGTGGCGAGGGACATTTTCTCACAACATGGGTGGCCGCTTGATCGCCGGATTGGACCTCCATAGGCCGTCGAGATTGGACATGACATAGGCGTTTTACATTATCTTGTTGGTTGTAATGCGTCTATTGTTGCACAACTTTTTCTTTCTATGTTGGATTGCGGCTGTGTGCATTTTTTATGCAGACGCCGGGTATAATGCCTAATCCTTTAAGTAATAAAGCCCTTTATCTAAAAATATATTTTCTCTGATATGACATTTTGTAAAAATCAATAATACCAATCTAGTGTATCAGAGTACGCCACTAGTTTGTATGTCGCCACTACTAACATTTACCAGTGGCGACATACTAGTGTCGTGGCCAATACACGCCACCAGTAGCAAAAAAGGGCACCCCACTACTAGACTATTTTCTGCTAGTGCCCACAAACCTGACCAGGTGTAGCGGCTCCGCTGTTTGAGCTCCCATGCAAGCCGAGCCAACGTGACTGCCGCCGAGTCTAGGTCACACCGGAATGCCAGGTCTGAGCGAGCCCAGCTCAAGTCGCTGGCGACAATCGAACCACACTTGGTTGCCACAAAGCCTCCCGCGCGTGACACGTCTAGGCGTCGCTGCACAAAGCCCAGCCGTCGCACAACGCCTTTGTCTGGCCGTGCCGTCCCACGCCACCGGCCACCCTGCAAGGAGGAAGAATCGCCCCGTCGCCGCTTCCGTCGTGGCTTCGCCAGACCGCGCCTTCTGGCAGCGGCGAGGGAGGGCGGAGGGGGAGGACGAGGAGGAGTGTTCCTGGCGACGGCGCTAGGGTTTCCCCGTGACGTGTGTAGCGGGGCGCGTCGTTGGAGCTCTTTTTTTCTGGTCGAGTGATCTCTGATGCTCTCTTACGCACACCTAGAGTCTAAGCCACGGATGGATGGAGATTGGGCAATTGGCTCATTTTGTGAGTATCATGAAAGGAAACGAACCACTTGGCTTAACTATCACGAGAATGGTCTTGCTGGAGACGGAGAAGACGACGCAACACCCGGTTCTCCTAGTCAGTATGTTATATCCTAAGCTCTCACTGTCTGGATACAATCACGGATACAAGTTTCCACGGCGTCGCGTCGGGAGGATGAACTCAGCGACCAGGTCGCGAGGAAGGAGGAAGAGAGAGTAGCTGTCTGCGACAAGCAATTAGATTACAATTCAATGAATGGTGACGACGAGACCCTTCCTCGACCTATAGCAGCTAGCCAGCGTGTCCGTCAACGCCAGCGTGTCCGTCCGCGCCCTGGGCTTCCGATGGGCTTGGGCCTAGCTGTACCTGGGCCTTGCTCCTCTTCTCAGCCTTCATCTTGATCGCCAACGCCCGCGACAGAGTCTGGGTCGTGACAATACCCCTTCCTGGAGTATCGGCTTGCCCCAAGCCGGAGCGTGAGGAAACGTCTCCACCATGGCATGAAGAAATTCCCAGGTACTGCATGTAGCAGGCCATCCAGTCCATTGTACTCGAATCTGGGGCACTTGCTTACCTCCACGCCTTACCATGCGTTCTGCTTCAATGACGTTTGGCTGCACCACCATGTCGATGTTCATCAGTGCCATGGGAAGAGTAGGATTTGCAGACTCGCCAGGTCGGAGGGCTTTCTTGAGCAGCGACACATGTACCACAGAATGAATGCGGGCTTTGTCAGGCAGTTGCAGTTTGTACGACACATTGCCCACTCGTTGAAGGATTTTAAAGGGTCCAAAGAATTTGAACCCCAACTTCTGAGATGAGCGATGGGCCACTGTGGTTTGCACATATGGTTGCAGTTTCAAGTACACCATGTCGCCAACTTCGAATGTTCTTTCGGATCTCTTCTTATCAGCTTGAGTCTTCATGCGAGCTTGGGCTCTTTCCAGGTTGTGCTTGATGACTGGCATTATTTTTGCTCTTTCTGCCAACCATTCATCAAGATCAGCATTGCCCGTGCTGTCAGTGTTTTGGAATCCAAAAGGCCGAGGCTTCCTGCTGTACAGTGCTTCAAACGGTGATCTCCCCAACGCAGAATGCAACGATGTGTTATACCAATATTCTGCCAGTGTTAACCATTTTGCCCATTTGCTTGGGTTATCATGCACAAAACAGCGGAGATAGTTTTCCAAGCACTGATTCAGTCGCTCGGTTTGGCCATCAGTTTGAGGGTGATAAGAAGAACTGAGATTCAACGTGGTGTCTGCAAGCTTGAATAGTTGCTGCCAGAACTGACTGATGAATATTTTGTCTCTGTCAGAAATGAGTACCTTGGGCATGCTGTGGAGATGAAACACATTGTCGAAGAACAGTTGGGCCACAGTTGCTGCTGTGAAGGGATGTTTCAGTGGTATAAAATGTGCATATTTGGAGAACTTATCGACAATCACCAGTATTGTGTCATAGCGATTTGATATTGGCAGTCCCTCAATAAAATCCATCCCCACGGAATGCCAAGCTTCTGGAGGGATGGGTAAGGGCTGCAGTTTACCTGGTACTCTGACATGCTCGCTCTTGGCCTGTTGACAAATTGTACAATGCTGCACATATTGGAACACATCCTGTTTGAGACCTGGCCAAGAGAATAACTGCCGCACTCTGTGATATGTCACACGAAATCCAGAGTGACCGCCAATGCCACTATCATGCAAGGCTTTCAGAATTGCCTGATGCGCGTCCTTGTGTTGCCCCAGCCAAATACGCCCTTTGTGGCGAATAACGCCATCAGTCAGTGAATAACCTTGCTCATTGGGTGTATGCACACTTAGTTCTGTCAGGAGTTTCTGCACTGTTTCATCCTTCATGTATCCTTCGACCACTGTTTCCAGCCATTTAGGTGTGACTGCAGACACAGCTAATGCTTGGTGTGGTCGCCCAGATAATGAATCAGCCGCTAAATTCGTTGCTCCTTTCTTGTACACTATTTTGTACTGTAACCCAAGCAACTTGAAAAATGCCTTCTGTTGCATTGGAGTATTGAATTTGTGATCACCCAAGTGAATCATACTGCGTTGGTCAGTGTGGATAACAAATGGTTTATGCACCAGATATGGCTTCCACTTCTCCACAGCCAACAGAATTGCTAGGCACTCCTTGTCATAGATCGACATGGTTTGATTTTTCGGGCCAAGCGCCTTGCTAAGGAATGCAAGAGGGTGACCTTTCTGCATCAAGACAGCACCCACACCTGTAGCACAAGCATCAGCTTCTATAATGAATTCCAGATCAAAGTTGGGCAATGCCAGCACAGGGGCCTGCACCAGTGCTTTCTTCAGCGTCAGGAATGCTTCATTTACTGCTAGCGACCAGAAAAATGGTATGTTCTTCCTCAACTGATTGGTCAGTGGTCTACTGATGATGCCAAAGTATGCAATGAATTTGCGGTAATACCCGGCTAGGCCCAAAAATTCTCTCAGTTGTTTCAGGTTCATCGGTTGTGGCCAGTTTTCTACTGCAGCAATTTTTGTTGGGTCAGTGGACACCCTTCCCCACTGATGATATGACCCAAGTATTCCAGAGCTCGCTTGGCAAATGTGCATTTGCTCTTCTTCAAATATAGTTTGTTCTGTTCCAGTAACTGAAACACATGCTCCAAGTGTTGTGCATGCTCAGATAAGGATTTGCTGTATATCAACACATCATCAACGAAAACCAGCACAAATTTGCGAATTACATGAGCAAAAATCGTGTTCATCGCCGCTTGGAAAGTTGCCGGCGCTGAAGTGAGCCCAAATGGCATGACTCTGAATTCGTAGTGCCCACTGTGTGTTTTGAATGCCGTCTTGCTCTCATCTGCCGCTGCCATGCGTATTTGATGGTACCCCGACCGCAGATCGAGCTTAGTGAAGAATACGGCACCTGACAGCTCGTCCAATAATTCGTCCACCACGGGCATTGGATAACGGTCTTTAACAGTCACTGCATTTAGTTGTCTGTAATCAACACAAAATCTCCATGTACCATCTTTCTTCTTTACTAGTTGAATGCCCGTGCGTTGCTACGGAATTAACATATAATAACTGATATACGTCTTCATCGGGCAATGTCGCCTTTTCATGCTCGAACCGATCAATCTTTGCATCTCCACTCGCCATTACATGCCTCACCTTAGTACAGAAAATGAAGATGCAAATGGAATTATACAGTATATTACAACATTTTTTATTTTTGACGGGAACAACATTTTCACGTGATCATATATATCGTCTGTGATGCAGCAATGGCCAATCATTTTTAGTGGATAATGAAGGATATGCAACTATGTTCAATGACACAATGCAAGCACAGTAGTCAATAATCTTTACTGTTACATTTTGACATCGCTTTTTAAGGTGTAGATTAAATTATACTGTGCTTTTTAAGTATATTTTAAAGAAGTGTAGGCCAATCGCCTTTTTTTTGTTGAACTTGGAAAACTTTCCATTAAACCACAAGCGCAGCACTATCGCTGGCTATCAGAACAGATACAAAGTCCAGAGGGTACTCGAACCACTCAGCGGTCGGTACACTCGCCCTAAAGCCATAATCAGCTAAAGCTTGGGCAACCTTATTACATTCACGCCTACAGAAGCGAAACTCAAAACAAGAAAAGTTCAGGATGCAAGTACTACGTGTTTCCCTCATTAGGACACCAAAATCAGCTAGCTCATAATCATTAGAGGAAAGTGCAGTCACCAGCGTTGAGGAATCAGATTCTAGAACAACTCTGTTTGATCCAAAACTCGCTGCCCCAAAACTGCAGACAGGCAAGCATTTGCTTCTGCGTGTAGAGTAGAACGAACATGAGGAATCTTCCCGGCACCACCGGCAAGAAATTCCCCTGATCATCTCGTACTACAAATCCCCAGGCTTTTGTACCGGTAGCTTCAACAAATGATGCATCAAAATTAACTTTAACAAACTCGCGTGGCGGTACTTCCCAGCAAACTTCTTCACGTGGTATAGCTTCTTTCCCTAGTGCTTGTTAATAAATTTACAAACCTCTTGTGTTGACAAAGCTTTCTCACCCGCATTTACTTTGTTTCGCGTGGTCCAAATATCCCAGAGAACTACAGCAATTCTCTCTGGAGCTCGGGTTGCATTCCCCAAATCTTCTCAAGCATGGCCATAGCCAATTGACACAGCAGCAACTCCAATCGAACTGCCTCCGGGCCAAGCGCTTTCAGACCAAGATGTAACAAAATGCCATTATATTGTGTACTTTTTGGTGATGCACCTGCTGCCGTGTCTCTTTCTCCACCCTACTGCAACAAATTAAAACTTTCTATAAAAAATACATAATGGCTCTGTAATGGACTTGTTTTGGTTGTTTAAGAGACATTTAAGATACAATTTCAAATATATAAGTACATTTTGTGAACATGACTTCTGTATGGAAAGACTTAACATTTTTGCCATGTAAAAAATAGTCATCTGTTCTTCTCTGTTTTGGTCTTGCTTGCCACTATGCTCGGCTTTAAGATAGTAGGCTTTCTTAGCAAAGCAAGTAAACATGAGCCCACTTCTTCACCTAATTACAATGCAAGCAGAAATAATAAACAATGCAGCTTGCTTATATAGTGGAGCTTTTGAAATAAAACAGCCGTCTACATAACTCTCACTTAGGAATTTGCAAACGGTTTCTGGATAGAAAAAGTATTAAGTGATTGTCTATATTTGGCTCCCGGCCATTGTCAAAGATGCTCTTTGTCAAGGCCTCCCGGCCATTGTCGAAGCAGCTGTGGATGCCCTCAAACGTCCAAGCTGGCTGGAAGACGTGATTTGGCACTTGCAATCCCGTGTTGTGTATCTTTCTATCTTAAATCCTAACTGAAGTTGGCACATGGCAGCCGACAAACTTGTAATCAACTATCTTAGGTCCATGGTTCGGTGTTCTTTAGTAAGTCTGAAACAATGGTGGGAAGATTGCTTAATGTTCTTGGTGTTTTGGAATAAAGTGTTACAAAACTGACAAGGTATAACAAGAATCAAGATGTATCTCATAGACCGCTTGCCTAGTGTTAAGATATGAAATATTTGTACTACTAAAAATCTAAAATGCTTGCTGAAGGAAGCAAGTTCAACATAACTGGAGAGAAAACAACAATGTAGACGATAAATTCTGATCTTGAATATCAGACTTTCCTAGAGCAAAAACAATTACACACTCTTGTGCCATTTGCGAAGCTATAGAGGGATTTATTTTCATGAACTCAACAGAACCCTCCAAGAGTGGTCAAAGCAATCAAAGGAGTAATCTTTTCAACTGAAGGAAGCCAAGATTACAATTCATCTTTTTTTATCAAGAAATTCTACTACACTGAAAATAAGTACATTCTTAAGGCAACAGTTTCACCATGAGCAGTTTTTCATGAAATAGCATGCTTCTACTTCATGCAAGTTGGTATAGAAAATATTCGGCTAGCCTTCGTCTAGAAAGAACAAGAAATAGCGAGAAACTTATAATATAATTGAATTTTATGGCTCTGGTTCATATTTAAAATCTAGGTGCTATGTCGAATTCCGTAATCAAAAGTCTGAGGCCAGGACTGCCTTGAACAACTATACCCGTTTGACTGCAAGCAAAAATAAATTATCCAAACACCATCATAACAAAGATCAGAAGTAGATGGTTAGTGCACAACATGTTGATGGTCAAGAGGGAGTGTGTTTTCACAATCTCACCTTGTAAGTAAAACTTTCCAGCGGTCATTTTTGCACTATCCCGGAGTAATCCACACAAGAACACTGAAGGCAAGTGAACAACCCATTTCTTCTATCTACTAAAAGCTGAAACTACCCGTACGTGTCTCTTCTCCTCAATCGACATAACCCTGTGGTGATGCAGCATTAGAGTATGGGTTAGTGATCAAGAATTAGAGTATTGGACAAAAATGTTCAAATGATATTCGTCCAGATACAAAATCTATATAACAAAAATTCTACAAAAATACATGCATCTCATGATACACTTGGTACAGTACAACAAATACAAAATCCATACAGCAAAATATGAACAAAATCATGCAGATCAGCAACTCGCAAATCTACAAAAAATCCTCTGTAGAACAAAGCATCAAGAAGAACCTTTCAAAGGAAGGCCAATCGAGCACCTGCGCTGGATGTAGCTGAAGCACGGATGTACCCTCTATAGAACAAAGCATCCCACCGAATCTTGCAAAGGAAGCCCAACTGTGGTGGAGCACCCCGGGGTAGATGTATCTGAAGCACAGACTGGACGGAAGAGGCAGATGTCCGATGTTGCAATTCTTGGGCACCTCGTCCATGGCGACCTGGGCGACGAATTGGTGCGAGACAGCAGCGGAACGCGGTGGTTCGAGGCGACTATGGCGGCGGCGCTAGCTATACCTTTTTTGCGGGTAACCTTTGTTTCACACGCAAGAGCAGGAGGCGAGACTGTACAAACAAAATAAGATCGGGGGGACGAGCGCTCACATGCGCCACTCGCGGAGGAGGGCCCCTACTCGCACCCCACCTCGGCCGGCGGCCACAGGACCGGGCCGCCGCCATCGCCGCCCTCAACGTCTGACTTGAGGGAGAAGGGCGAGCACGAGCTCCAGATCGAGATGGGGTCCGGGCGAGGAGGTCCCGAGTGCTGGCGGCGCTGGCCGGCGTCGCAGCATGGCGAGGAGGGCTCAGGTGCTGGCGCCGGCAGTTGGCTCGCGCGGTGGCGCCAGGCGGCGGTGGGGGGCGGCGCGAGCGGTGCCGGTGCAAGGCGGCGGCGACATGCGCGAGAGGAGAGGCGACGGGAGAAGAGAGGAGGAAATGAGGGCAGGGGCTGGTGGCGGATGCGCTGGGCGATGGTGGGCCCCACGTGTGGGACGAAGCGGTTAGCGATGGATGGTGCGTCCGATTTCGTCCGCGATGACTGTGGATCGTTCGATTTCGTCCGTCATGGCCGAGACAGGACACTCCATATTTTTATAGTAGAGACTAGTAGCACCGGAGAAGAGAATGGACTCTGACTGGGTTTAATTATCCCCTGCTTGATCATTTCTTTAATTTGTCGTTCGATTTCATCCTTCTGCTGTGGTGAGTACCGGTATGGTTTCACATTAACAGGCTGAACACCAGGCATGAGAGGTATTTGATGGTCAAACTCTCGTCGAGGTGGTAGTCCTTGGGGTTCAGCAAAGCATTGTTGATGTTGCTTCAGAACATCTTCGATTTCAAATGGCATCTCAGCATTTGCAGAGCTGTCAAGGACTGGACATAATCTGATTAATTGCGCCAGAGCTCTTTGAGAAATGAGTTGTTTCAGTTCTTCCCAGTGATTGCTTCACAGCTCACCACCTTATCTTTAATTCCCTTCAGAGTAATCCTCTTGCCATGATGGCGGAATCGGAGTATTTTCTTAGGCCAGTCGATCCACATCTTCCCACATTCATCCAACCAATCCATTCCAAGGATTATGTCATAGCAGGGAACATCAAACACTCTGAATGTACCCACAAATTTGTTTTGCTGACACTCCCATTCGAGCTGAGGTACTGCTTCAGATACCTTTGTCTTCCCACCATCAGCTACCTGCACAGTAACAGGTTCCACATGTGACACTGCCAGGCCCATTTGTTCCACAGCTGTCTTACTAATGAAGCTACCACAACTTCCAGAATCAACAAGGATCAACACTTGTTTCCCATTGACAGTGCCCTGCAACCGTATGCTTCTCAGTGTTGTTGTTCCTGCTAATGCACACTGAGATATAACACATAAGGATTCATCAGTATCAGATGCATCATTGGCTTCGGTTTCACTTTCAGTGTTCGATATCTGTAGTACATCAAGCAGTTCTTCCACCAAATGCAATGGAACAGTTTTACTGCATTTGTGGCCCGGAACAAAATTTTCCCCACATGTGAAAAATTCACCTCTCGCACGTCGTTGTGCTTTCAGAGATTGAAACTTTCCATTCCATGGAGTTTTATTCAGTGGTTTGTCTTCCACTTTCTTGTGATCTTCAGGTGTACTACCCATGACTCCTTTCCCTGGATACCCTGTTTTGCTGTAGTTGTTTCTGTTGTCATAATGTGGACGAGAGTATGAAAATTGGTGCCGTTCTTCCAACAATTCTTCTTGTGTTTCAGCTAAGGACAAAGCAGCATCGACTGTTCTAGGCTTGTGCAGTTGAATTGCTCGCCGTATTTCTCGTTTCAGTCCATTGACGAACTTTGTCACAAAATAAGCCTCGTCATAATGCTTGTTGTGCACCAGTACTCTGTGACGCAGCGCTTCAAATTTTTGATAGTACTTTTCCACTGCGTGTGTTTGCTTGCATCTCTCCAATGCCTCCAAATACTTGTGGTGTTTGTCCTTTCCAAATTTTCCATGAATTGCTACACAGAGCTCTTCCCAAGTGAGCACATCATGCTCTGCTTCATATGTTTGCAACCACAGCGCTGCATTCCCCACAAAATGCATTGTTGCGAAACTGGCCCATGTGTCATGTTCCACTGCATAGAGAGCAAAGTACTTCTCACACACTGCTTTCCACCACTTCGGATTATCACCGTCAAACTTGGGGAAATATGTTTTTGGTGGTCGTGATCGATGATGACCACCACGAGAAGATGGATATCCACTGTCATCAAATGCCCCTGAATTTTCACCCAAATCAAAGTTTACTGGTGTATGAGGAAACTCCTTTCTGCTGCTTCCCCGTGGTGGTACTGTGACCTTCAGAGCTGTTGTGAGGTTTCCTAGATCAGTATCTTCGCCTGACGCCGCCTGTGTGCGAGTATTCGCCGATGCTGGCCGTGCTGCTTCAAGTGTTTCCAACCGGGTGCTCACTGTCTCCAATGTTTGCTGAATGTCCTTGATGGAATCATCAACATGAGGAACCCAGGTATTCAGTCCCTTCAGTGTTTCATTGAGTGCCTTGAGCGTACCAGATGTTTCTGAACATTGTTTGTGCAGCTCGTCGCCTTGCTTCTTCAGAGCCGCGAGATCGGCTTGAACACGCTCCATCAGAACTCTGTCAGCCGACTCCCACACCGCCGCACCGGGAGCGATCGTCAACCGCCGCCGAAAGGACTCGCCGCCGTTAGCGCACGGATCCACCGCGGACCCGGAATTTTACCACTCGCAGCTAGGGATCTGCGAGCAACCGTACCGCCGCCGTGATATCTGCGCCCGAGCTGTCTACCGCCACCACACGCCGCCGTAGATCGTCGGAGAACGCCGAACGATCGCTCCGTCGCCGCGAGTTAAGGACGGAGATGGGATTTTACGGGATGTAGCCCAACCACTGCGTCCCGCTCTCGAAATCGCCTCCCTCTCACCCAATTGAGCCGGATCGGGATCGAATTCAACTTTTCTCTCCTCTCTTTTTGGTGGAATTTTTCTGGAAAAAATTCGAGTGTGGATCCAAGATCTACTGCTCTGATACCATCTGTTATATCCTAAGCTCTCATTGTCTGGATACAATCACGGATACAAGTTTCCACGGCGTCGCGCCGGGAGGATGAACTCAGCGACCAGGTCGCGAGGAAGGAGGAAGACAGAGTAGCTGTCTGCGACAAGCAATTAGATTACAATTCAATGAATGGTGACGACGAGACCCTTCCTCGACCTATAGCAGCTAGCCAGCGTGTCCGTCAACGCCAGCGTGTCCGTCCGCGCCCTGGGCTTCCGATGGGCTTGGGCCTAGCTGTACCTGGGCCTTGCTCCTCTTCTCAGCCTTCATCTTGATCGCCAACGCCCGCGACAGAGTCTGGGTCGTGACACAGTAATACAGTAGTACAACGGTCAGAAAAAAGTACAAGAGGAGTTAGTTAAATTTCTGTTGAATCATGACTTGTGATGCTTGACATGAGCGGTAATTAATTACCAAACTTGCAAAACCATCACACTTCTTTTATTCGCACCAACTCTGATTTCTGAAGGCACTGTAAATTTCGAAGCACACATGGCAAATTACATGCAGAACGCTTAGAGCTTTGAAAAACCTTTGTACCTTGACACTTTGTAAGAGCGAGCCGGCCTGCTAGCCGTGGGCACAGGCTCGCCGTTCTGGCCGCTCTTGACATGGAAAGTGCTAAGCCGGAGAAGACATTTGTCGCCATCGCCCAAGCACTCCTCAGGCTGCAGCCGCTCCATTAGGCAGTACTCAGTGCCAGCTTCGTCCGTCGACTCCATGGGCATGAGCTTGGCATCGACATGGATCCAACCAGCTGCGTTGTCCTCGTCGATGCAGCACAACTTCTCACTGCCAACCTTCCACTCAGACGGGCGGACATGAAATTGCCGGCTTCCAGCTTGTGGATCCCTCCGTTCCAAATTAATTGACTTTCATTTATCCACATGTGGACGTATCAATACTTAATTGACTTCCATTTATCCACATGTGGACGTATCTATACTTGTAACATGTCTAGATACATCCCCATGTAGGCAAATAGAAGTCAATTAATTTGAAACAGAGGGAGTAGAAAGCAAGAAAATTCATAATATTTGTGGATTATCCATCAAATATGGACTAATTTGTGTGAAAATTGTAATAAAACTAATTTGAAAACTCAGTTTGACACCATTGTTTCCCATGCCAAGATACACCAATGTGTCAAATATGGGCACTTTATCACAAACTATGGCACAAGAATGGCTATACCTTGGTCATTTTCGCTTGAAATTTATACATGTTTATAGATGGTAGACCTTTTTGTGAAGGAATTTTTTGGAAAGTTTGTCAAAACTCAAGTTTATCATTTTTTAGCAACTAGTACAGATAAAAGGATTCCATGCCAAATGATTTATTTTTTTGAGTATTTTTTAACTTTCTTTGACTTTTTTTTGAAAAATGGCCAAAATGGCACCATGGCTATTCGTTAAAAGGGTCAAAAATTTCAAAACCACCGACGATTCTATGATATAATCACTACATTTGTACCTTAAAATAATTTTTACAAAAACAATCAGAATAAACTATCACACACTTGCAGTTCAAATTTGAATTAATTTCAAAAAAAATCGGCATAAAGTCCTTAAAATAGGAGGAATTAGGTAGAAAGCGAGAAAATTCCTAATACTGGGAAATTATCCATCATATATGGACTACTTTGTGTGAAAATTGGATCAGTGCCATTTTGCACCATATTTTTGTACTTGCTTAAAAAAAAGTTATTTTTGACACTTAGAAAATAGAAAACTAAATGTTTGCCGAGTGTAAAGGGAATCACACTCGGTAAAGTTTTGGCGGGAACAAAATTGACCCAAGGGAAAAGAACGGGGACAAAAAATTGTGAATCTTTGCCGAGTGTCCCTTTGGAGACACTAGGCAAAGACTTATCACCGTCACGGTACCATTTCGTACGAGTGTGGTTGCCACGTGTCCTGAAAGTCTGCCGAGTATTAGTAGTTTGCCGAGTGTTTTTTTGCTAAACACTCGGCAAAGCTGGCTGTTTGGCGAGTACCCGCACAAAAGCACTCAGTAATCAGTTGCCCACTCGGTAGCAATTGATTTTCAGTAGTGACCAGGGTCTTATCGCTTACAGTTTAGTTTGGGTAAACGTATGTGGTAATACGACTAATCCATAGGATTTAGTACATATAACCGTGTATTATTACTAACCAACACACAACGAAAGACAATAAATCATGTGCAAACCCCTGGCTATCCCACACAATTAGATTATAGAAATACTGTACGAAGTTACACGATTTTATGAACCATATGTGCGACGCCACACCCAATCGTCCACTCATAGATAGCGACAGTTGTTTGTTTTAATCGTGTGTCATAGTCAAAATCTTGCGATTATCTAATCTATCATAGTGTCAGCTACGTGCAACTGACTTCCCCACGAAGCAAACGCCAGCACCGGACATGGCATATCGCCACTGGACAGTCCAAGAAATTCGTCAATGTTCATTTCGACTGGCAGGGACCCAGTCACATCTTCCTCGGTGCGAAATCCGATGTACTCCTCCGCCTCCTCAGCGAGTCCCTGCTGCTCGACTTCAGCTTCTAGCATATCAGCGACAAACCGGATATAATCCTGGTCCTGGTCTACTCTGACGAGCATCCGGTAGTCATCAGCTTGGAGTGCACCGAGCCCGTCCTCGACACCGATGTTCATAAGGTAGTTGCTACCTTCAAGTACACCGGGGACGAACTCGGATGGATACCCGCCGTTGTCGACTCCTCCAGGGATAGGATAATCGGCAACTTCAAGTTCGTCGCCGATGACCCCGGACAGATGCCAATCGTCGCCAGGGAAGAACCCAGCCAGATCCGCACCGTCGTTAAGGATGCCCCCAAGCTCAAGTATACGGGGAAAGCACCCGGCCCCGTCATTGATGTCGTCTCCGACGGGCATCGGATATTTGTGGGGGGACAACGCGCGCTCGATGTCTTCCAGAGCATTGCGACCCGTGTCCACTCTTTCCTGACGCAAGGCCGGTGGAGCCTCCGGGTAGCAGTCATCTGCCTTTCTCTTGACGCCAGAGCTGGCTGCGGCGGAAGGGTCCTTCTCGGCTCCATGGACTTGTGGCGACAAGCTGTTCTCGAAGAATGCGGAATGGAGAGCTTGCACAGAACATGTTGCCTCACTGTCATCGACCACCAAGCAAACCTTCATCACCTGCTAGAGTATGAATAATCATCATAGTCACTATCTTTGCATGGTCAAATAACTTACGCCCGCACCAGAAATTCCAATATCGCACATAAACTAATGGCTTCCCATTATTCGTTAGGGAAATACCTTAGACGACGCCCGTTGCGAGATCATCTTGACATTGACCTCAATTTTATGCAGAACACTGAACACCTGGCATTCAACACAAAATATTATTCATAAGCTGAAATTAACTAACCGATGGCAATAACTACAACTATATAGTACAAAAACTATTGGGTGAGTCTCCTCGTGTGGGCAGTGAAAGGACATTTGAAGGCCTTTTTTCTAGAAAGAGGCAAAAAGTGCCTCTTCATTAAGTAAGAGCACTAATCGTACCTGAAATACCAGTCGATATTAGGGACAATAACAAGATTTGGAAGATGAAGATCCCGCTAAAAACCAAAGTGTTTGCGTGGTATCTCCGTCGAGGTGTAATTCTTACAAAAGATAATCTTGCCAAACGCAATTGGCATGGAAGTAAAAAGTGTGTCTTCTGTCAACATGACGAGTCTATTACCCACTTATTCTTTCAGTGCGAGTTTGCTAGGTCTATATGGTCAGCCATCCAGATAGGTTCTACCTTACATCTCCCAAGCTCTGTTGCAAACATTTTTGGCAGCTGGTTAAATGGGGTTGATCCTAGGTTTAAACTATTCAGCAGGGTGGGAGCGATTGTCGTTATTTGGTCGCTGTGGCTATGTAGAAATGACAAGGTTTTTAACGATAAAAATGCTTCTTTTATGCAGATTATTTATCGGTGTACAGCAACGCTAAGGACTTGGTCGGCCCTGCAGCGTGCAGAGCACCAAGATTTGTTCTTGGAGGTGGCATTTCCGTTGGAGGCGGCGGCCAGGGAGCTATTCTCCCGGCACGGATGGCAACATAGGCTCCGGATCGACTTACCACCTACTTAGACGGCTTTACAATTTCTCATCATGATATGTAATCCGTCTTGTTTTTATCTTCAGTTTTGGGTACTCGTGAGCTCGTGAACTTGTGGCTGTGTGCATCCTTGTTATGCAGAGTCCGGGTGTAATGCTTAAAACTCTTAACTAATAAAATCCCTTTATCTAAAAAAAAGCTAGTTATTTAGCTCTGTTTGCTATGTTATTTCGCTCTAGTTAGCTCTGTATTTGCTATGTTTACTGCTTATTAGCTCTTTTTATTATCTTCGTTTGCTGTTTTTAACAATGAATATTCGTTGTGTGAAGGGCTTGGTGGATGCTTGGTGACGATACGGCTGCCGTGAAGACCAAAGAGCGGGGCTCCGTACACGGTGCCGTCACCAGGACCAGTATATTTTGTGCAACACGATGAAGACAGTCGATGATTATCCGGCGGCCGTGAAGACATAGGAGCATAGCTCCAGCCACGCGCACCGATGAATTTGAGGTAGAGCGTGGCGTCAAAAACAGCGATGAAACGCGAATCCAGTAACGAAGCATGTTATCAAGGAAGGGAGTTCATCCTCATGGTCAGGAAGCTTAGTTCCACGTTCTTGCATCTTTTATGATTCCACACTTTCATAATACAAAATCCACACATGTTGGTGCCCAGGTCTTATCCCAGGCCGTACAGCTTTGGGATTCACTTCTTCACATTGAGAAAACACCATACTTCACATTTTTTTAATGATCTGGACCTTTCTTTTTTACATAACACAGCTCGTGTTTCTTCTATATTTCGTTCTGCACTACACCTACAGATTCGTAGTCAATGGAATTATATGTTGCGAAATTAAGAATAATCACCTAAATCAATGGAGTTATGTTGAAATTAAGGATAACCACCAAAATTAGTTCGATTTGGACCCTCTATGCATATTTTAATCATTTTTTATCGGGAGAAGGAACCAAGCGGATCGAAAGAAAAAATATACGAACAATATATTGAAGCTATTTCCCTTCAGTACATGATCCAGATAGAGGGGCTGTACACCGGATCGAAAGAAAAATATGGATGCATGTGAAGCGAATCTGGAAGTGTACATACACTTTGGATGCTATATGGGTGAGAAGTTGGACATTGTGGAGGTTGAAACTGTAAAAGACATTGGCACGACTTTTAAAACGGTGGAGGCTGTTGGACAAGGCAGTGACACGGAAGACAGGGTGGAGTCTCCGCGTAGCATGTACTATTTTGCATTTCTCCAAAATGATAACATCTTTTGATGTTTAAGAGCTTCTAGTGCTCCTTACAAAAGAATATATTGTACCAGACCTCTTGTTTTAAGTTTGTTAGATAATAGTGAACGAGGATTGTATGACTTTGGCCCGTGGGTTTAATTTCACACCATCTTTTTCATGTGGTTCACACAATATTGACTCCATATTCCCTATGTATGGATTCATATATTATCTTTTATGTGTGGCCTTTGATCAATATACAAGCGATGCTCAAATTATATTTGTCCCACTCAGATTTCCCAATAACGATAGGTATTGCTAATTGCAAACAAAAACAGAAATCCATAATATTACATAATTATTCAAACACTCCCTTATAATGTTGTGTTCTACTACGAAAACAACACAAATCACAAGTCATCTTTAATAATGTTACGACAAAGTTTTTTATTTCATTAAAAAGATTGCACAAAGTACATGTTTCGAATAGTATATGAGCTCTTACTTTTTCAAGAATCGATGATGACATCTGTATGTTCCCTATCAGGGAGATGACAGATGTGTGTTGTAGTAGACGAACAACTGCAAGTTTTTGAAGCTTTTCAACTACATTATCAAGCTCCTGTGGTATTACCAGATCACAAGAAAATGAATTAGGCCCTTAATATCATGTACTGTGATTTTATTTGTAAAGCAGGGAAAATCCTGTTTCAAGACACATTTAATTTTTAACAGAAACTTTTGATAGATAAAAAACACATTTGGTATTGTTGAAGATAACTAAACTGAAAATGGAATATGATTGAATCTTTACCGTTTGGGTCAATTCATGACTCATTAGGTTTGATTTAACTAGTGTCAACAATATATTGTCTTCAGTAGTTGCAAAACAATCAACAGAGATGCCTAAATCCTTAAAGATCAAGAAGGCCTGCACAAATTAAATAATGCAACATGTAATAGGTAGATAACTCAAAAAGTAACCTAAAATGGAAGTTTAGTAGTACCTTTGATAGAAACTCAGACTGGCCGATCAACATCTCTATGTCCAACATTATAATATTTGATTTTATCAAAATGTTGGTCAATAATGTCTGAATAGTGCATAGTCAAGGTCAAGTTATTACACATGAACAATAATTTATAATATATTAATATTCATACAACAAACCTTGCTCATATCCCTTGTTTTGGTAATAATGGTACCGGGTACTTGCGTGTGCCCTGAGTTCTTGGTTATAACTTGTCGGCTACCTTCCCGAGCTAGTTGCATAGATTGAGGACGCAAAATCTGACAATTTGTGAGAGTATTATTACTAATTGTAGAAAATCGTGCTGGTTAAATCAGCAAGGAGTATTTTTTTTTCGAGGAGGGGAGCTGTCCGGCCTCTCTGCATCAGTCGATGCACACATCTTTTTAATTGTATTGTTTGAGTAGTTTCAGCAAGGACTATAGATCACAAATAACTCCAGTGATACATTTAAAATAAAATATAGCGTAATGCTCAGGTGCTCACTCCCCAGGACAACCCAAAGAACCACAACACAAATAACTGAACTAAATCCAAGGAGTGTATATATGTATGTATCTGTGCACCAAAGTACGCATGCTCAGCAGCCTCATCAAATGTCAAGTAGGGCACTGGTATCGCATTTGCACAAACCTTAGGATCAGACGTCAACACACCATCTACATCCCTCCAAACCTATTGTGTATTATTGAAAAGTATATTATACTAGCACGAAACATTGCAACATATAAAGGTACATACACATCACAACCATCATTTGTATCTTTGAAACTTTGGTTAAACATCTGCATAACTTCTCAAATATGCAGAAACATAATGATCTCAATCCAAATACAAAGCTTCTGGATGGATTTTTTCTAGCTTTTAATTCAATTTCTCT
Source organism: Poa pratensis (assembly GCA_947311845.1). NCBI lineage: Eukaryota > Viridiplantae > Streptophyta > Magnoliopsida > Poales > Poaceae > Poa > Poa pratensis. The sequence goes on along the minus strand of CAMZMU010000115.1, from coordinate 5,303,498 downwards.
GGTTAAGCAGCTAAACACGGAACAAGATTTCAGGAGAGCAACCCAATTTTCAATAATTAATTTAGGCAGAATTATAGAACACATGCCTGGATTTCTCTTAGCCCCAAGTCTCTAGCAATGCCAATCGCAGTCAAGTCGCTGCTGCTGCCCACTTCGGTAGTGATGGCACATGAGTCACATTGCTGAAATTTTATGGTAACTATCAATCATTAATAGGACAGACTTGATTTCCTTTACGCACAACATTTTACTTCGAATAAAAGACTTTCCGAAATAAACCAGCAACTACAGGGATAGCATGATCATTAATCCAACACTGACTATCCTTGTTATAGTAGCAGGATAAGTTGCGGATATTCAATACGGGTAGTGGGTGAAAACATTTTTCGAAATGTAAAAAAATTCCAAATAAATTTTTTGCATGCAGTTCATGACATTTCATGTTGACACAAAAAGTTACGTGAAGAAAAAAGTTTTTTTGCAACCTGTGCAAAAAAGACAAATCCGGACACACCGAAACGTATATGTACGCGTCAGTTTTTTCTCTTTTTCGTACAGATCACAAAAAAAGTTTTTTCACCCTGCCTTTTTTTGTGCTAACACATTATGTTGTAATGCACACCCGGATTTTTTTCCGGAATTTTTTGACATTCTGAAAAAAAATAAAAAAAATTACACAATGGGTGCAGATGCACCCATGAGCCAAATCGCCGTGTCCGATAAGTTGCTTCCAGAATACTCGTTTTACGGTGTTGGTACAAAGCCATCATATGGAAAGAAGCTAGTTAAGACACTGCTTGGCTGAGACCATAACTACAGATGATTCAGACCATGATAAAACAGTTGTGTGTTTTTGTACCATGCGCTAAACAAATATTACACAACATATGTAAACATCTTTTCTCAAGAAAATAGAACAAACATAAACAGTATGCACCAAAGAGGGCAGTGAGGAAATGTAAGACATGCATCAAGAGTCAATCATATTCTTGGCAGTGAGGAAATGTAAGACATGCATCAAGAGTCAATCATGTTCTTTCCAAGTTTGACTTACCAATTTGACTGAATATAAATTATCAACATCCATTTTATCATTGTGTATAAATGATAAGAAAATAAATTACTTGTTTAGGATAAAGATCCCTAGACACTAATAATGTATCTACATTTTGAAACGTTAATGAAAAAAATTCAAGGAACATATAGGATTAAAAAAAACCAAAATTGCCAACCTAGCTTATTTCTATAACCCAGTCAATTATTATCTATGGTTGCGAAATCTCTCTACTATATAATATGTCTTTAGGTGATGGTCCGTTTTTCACTTTACGATTTTACCCTTGTGTTGCTAGGTTAATTACCGAGTATGCCACCTATAAGTCAAAAATAACGATTCGAGTCGTCTACGCTTTCTCGTCCCTGCTCACGCACAAAAGCTAGACTCCTTCCTTTCAAAAAAAAAAGCAGACTCCTTGACCTCCTAGATTCCCGTGACATCTCCGACTACGGACACTTCGCCAACGACAACCGGACACACTACTTCCCGGTGACCGTCGTCGTCTGCGCATCCACGACGACCTTGCCATTGACGCATGGTGGTGGAAGCGAAGAAAGGGTACCATCGCAGCAGCGGAGGCATGAGATCCGACGCGCCACAGCGGTCGGGAACGACAAGCCGAGGCTGGTGATCGTGTCCCGGAACTGGTCGCGCGCGATGGAGAATGAGGCCGAGCTGGTGAGCGAGACGGCGAGGGCCGGGTTCCGCGTGGAGTGTTGTTGCAGCCGCGCTCGGACACGGAGCTCGCGCAGATGTACCACGTCCTGGACGGGTCGGACGTGATGGTTGGCGTGCACGGCGCCGCCTTGACGCACTTCCAGGTGGTGCCGCTCGGCACCTACTGGGCTGCCGAGGACTACTACAGCGAGCGGGCGAGCCGGCACGGCGGCAAGGCCTGCGCTACATCCCGTACAAGATCCTTCCATTAGATAGCTCGATGTACCGGCACAATTCCATGACGACCCGGTGCTCACTGACCCGCTCACCGTGAACGCAAAGGGGTGGCATCTCACCAAGAAGGTATACCTGGACGGGCAGAATGTGCGGCTGTACATGGCGCGGTTCCGACGCCGGCTGCGCAAGGCGTACGGTTACTGAGTTCGCCACTCGGTGCTGCTCGTTCCACTGCAGGAGGCAACGCATCCGTATGCAGGTGGGCAGTCCAATTCTCCGTTAGCTCTGGATAGATTTCCCCCTGATTTTTCCGCTTTTCCCCCGATTGATTTTTAGCTGCTGCTGGTAGCTACTGAGCTCACCAAATTTGGACAGAGCATTGAACAGTGCAAGCAATTCTATATGGGGGACAGCAGATCCTGTCCAACAGCCTGAATACGAGCTCATGTGACTAACCAAGGAACTCCACAAGGCTTCTTGCAAGAGAAAGTATTATGTACGCAGGCTCAGGGTTGATTGCAGGAAATTTTATGACGAATGATTCCGGCAAGCTTTCTGATTCAGATATTTTTGGAAAAAGGAGCTTTATTTAACCTAGCCACATTCCTAATACAACTGAGAATTATCTCACCTGTTGACTAGGGTGTGTGAGCAGATTAAATGCAAGTTTATCGGATGTCCCCGAAGGGACTTAACTGCAAGTTTATGACCAAACTATCAGCAGCGGCGTATAGAGAAACAGATGACTCCATTATAGCACAAAGGGAGTGAGGCTCCAGTTTCACAAGGAGTTACTTATCACGTTTAGAAATTCATTAGTTCCATTCAGTTTGGTGGTGGTTCCATTCAGTTTGGTGGTAGAATTAAATTTGTTAATGATGATGGTCGCATTGTGAGAGAAACTCGGCTGTTAATTTTGTCATCTTTGTAATGGAAACCGTTGTTACGGAAAATTGGCATATAAACTATTCCTATAGCGCGAGTTATATTGCAAAAAAAATTGTAACCCGTTGCAGCGCACGGGCATTTCGCTAGTATTGATAAACCAGACAAACGCATGCCAGTTTGCACTGTCTTTAAAAGATGCACATATTAATTTGAGATGGTATTAAAATAATTGATTCAGTTATTTCGCATGCCATTAGGGTTCCGCTTCGTGAAAAAAGACTACACACGACCCTTTTTCTGGAACCCTCTCCCCTGCTACAGTTCCCAGAGGCGATCGAGGAGGCGACTCGGCGATCCCCAGCGGCCGCCGGCGTATCCGGGGATTTCTCACCCTCCGCCGGCCGCTCCGGCGGCGGGAGGGTGGGAAATCCCCGGATCTGCGTTCCGGTGAGGTAGGAAGGGAGTCTTGGGGCGGCGCTGGCGTGGGGGGGTCGCCGGCGTCGTCTTTTTGGTGCTCTGCGGCTCCCCCGTTCCGGCGTCGTCTCTGGCGGCGCGGCCGAGCTGCGGGTGAGTCACCTTCCCTCCGTCGTTTTCTCTGGCGGCGGCGACGGGATTGTGGCGTGTGTATAGCTGGTTGGTGGAGGAGGTTCAAGGCGGTGGAGGTGCGGGTCTGCGGCGCGACGGTGGAGGATCTAAGGCGCAGGTCTCAGATCCGGGACGGATCTTGCTTGGGGAGGATGATCCCCGGCCGATGCTGCTTCGCCGTCTTCAAATCCAGCTCCGCGGAGCTGGTGGCTACTGCGGCTCGTCGACGCCCTCGGGCTAGGAGCTCGTCTGCTCCCGCGGCGGGTGGTCCTGGAGGCTGGCTTCTTCGTCGTCCTCGACGGTGGAGGGACGGCTTGCCGGGCGCCCTGGAGGTTGAAGATGGAGAGCGCCGCCGCTGTTCTTCGTTTCTTCTCCTTTTCTTTGCTTGTATTCCGATATGTAAGGCTCCCTTTCCAGTATGAATATAAGTATGAAAAAGTCAAAAAAAAAAAAAAAAAAAAGGGTTCCGCTTCGTTCTCTGTGGCCTACACAGCCATTTAGGTACTTAATTAGCTAGGATCTAATGGGCTAATGAGCTAACAGAATAGAAACATTTGACAACTCAGAGCTAAACAAAATGGTACTAGGTGAATGTTAGTCGTGATCCTTCCCATGGCAGAAAGAACAATTACCGGCTTCTCTGGAAAACTTAGCACGTGATCGGCTACAGCTTTCATCCGGTCGGCTGACGGAACCGAAGACCCGTCGAAGGCCATCACCACGTCCAGCCCCGTCTCAGCCTTCTCCCTGTCCCGTGACACCTCGGCCATAGCCTCGTCATTCACAATAGTAGCCGCCGCCATACTAGGGAATTGCACTCCTTGCGTAGACAACGCACACGGCTTGCCCCCGAGATTTGGAGTGTGCTCTACAGTCTCATTCACGTGGTGCAAGTGCAACCGATTATCACACGAGGCAGGCGCCGGCGGCACGAGCTGCCGCGGCTCGTGTAGACTTGGTCCTTTTGCGCGAAGTGCAGCGGTCTTCACGAACAGGTCGACTCCGCAGGCCTCCGCCGCCACCTCAGCTCGCCCATTCCGCCCGTCTTCGACTCGGACGGGCTCCATTTTGTCGCGTCCGGAGACCGGCCTTCGCTCGACTGGTGCAGCCTCCGCACTGGCGACGGCCATAGATGTTTCTGCATACTTGCGATTCGACTTGTACACCTTGCAGAGAACCAGCTGCGGGTCGGCGCCACCAGAGTCTTTCAGCCAGAATTCATTCATGCACCAGCCGATTTTCTCGAAGCTTGCTGCCGTTGCAGTCTTGCTCCAGTAGTAGAGCGTGCGAGTGTACGCGACGGCGCGGCCATCCGCATCTAGCACGTCCTTCTTTTTCTTCTCCGTGCGCCAGAAGCCGCGCAACTTTCCGTCGCCGCTGCGGACCTCGCGCCGTCGCTTAGCGGTGGATCCGCCACGTCCCTGTTGGCGCTTACTTGTTGATCCGTCCTGCGCGCTCTCGCAGCTGATAAAGTACCACGCGACCCCTCTCCTGTTTCCCTGGTATTTCACAGGAGCGTGGTCGCGGCCACAGACGAGCTCCGCGGGGGCAGCGGAATAAGGGTTCACCTCGTGGATGAAGGGGTGGGGGAGTGGCGGCTCTCCGTTGGTGCCCATGTGCTGGTGGAGAAGGCTGATCATAGGCTCGGGTTTCTTCGGGTCGAAGGTGAAGGCGGTCTGTTGCAGCTCGATGTTGGCGCCAAGCATCAATTGGTCCCCGCTCGTGGCCGAGGCGCTGTTCATGGTGCTGGTGGAGATGGAGACGCTGTTCATGGTGGTGGCTGCCGGCGGGGATGCAGGCTCTGGTACTCTCCGTGGGTGAGTGGGAGTGACCGCAGACACATCAGGGTAATATATGGCGCCGCAGGCGAGATGCGGAGTGCGGGTTCGAGCCGCATGTGCGTTGCGCCGGTCCACGGTTCCAAAAAACAAGCCAGCTGAAATGAGATTCCAGGGCCCTTTTGGCCTGCTCCCCTACTTTTTGAATAAAGAAAATAGAATTATGGAATCGGGGCCCCCTGTTGCTCTAATAAAGGATGACGATTATAACCATGTCAAATCAAAAAGCTAAAGATTACGACGCCTTGTGAAGGAGTCTAGCAGCAAGGAAACTGTGAAGGAGGGGCCGGTACTAAATCCACGTCATGCGAGTTTTTTCTTTTGTATTTTTCAAGTATATATCCGCATTGGAGTTGGGTGTTGCAGCACCAAGTCAAGCGTCAGGAAATCCGATACGTGACCAATAAGCCAGCAACAAATTAAGAGTCGCTGCTGCTCGCCATGCATGCAAACACACCCGCGAGTCGGCGATCGTGAAGTGGCCGGATCCCGGAGCTAGGCCGGTCCCGCTCGAACACGACTGCTTTATTTTTAGACTTTGTTTGAGGCGAGCCAAGGAATTCTGACCGGTGTAGGATTATTATATTTGCTTGAACCCTCCGGAAATGTGAGATACAGTACGTGTCACCAAGAGCGCGAGCAATGGGTACGAAAGCACGGTGACGAGGCCGGAGGTCAGAGCTGTCCGACCAACATCAATGGTGAATTGACAAAGTCATTGTGGATAAAAAGCTATGCGCTGGCGTGCATTGTTGCTACTTGCATATATTTTTGGATTGGACACCACCCGTGCGACAGCCGTGCTTTCTGGTTTCAAATAACTTCTTTCACCTCCGCAGTGTCAGAGAGAGAGAGAGAGGGGTTCAAATAACTTGGCAGACCAGGTTGAAAAAGTTACTTAGAGATGAAGAGTTGAAGTGGAGGCATAAAGCGAAAGAAAAGGATTTAAAACAGGGGAATACAAAGTATTTCACATGAAGGCAAGTGGAAGGAATAAAAAATATCATATCTCAATGGTATAATATAATGGAGATGAAATTTTGGGGCGGGGGTGATAATTTTATTAAGCATGTACTCCCTCTGTTCCTAATTATAAGATGTTTTAAATATTGCAATCTGGACTACATACGGACTAAAATGAGGGAATATATACACTCAAAAACGTGTCTACATGCATACGAACCTGGGAAAACAGAGAAAAGGTAAAACATCTTATATTTAGTAACCAAGGGAGCAGCAGAATACTACTCCCTCCGTTGTAGATAAATACATATTTAGACAAAGTTGAGACATCTTTTTTGTGAACGGAGAGAGTACAAGGGTTTGTCTGGACACTCTACTAGGACTAATTTGAAGCTAGAATGATCCATGGTCTGCAGCTTGATGTAGAAGTTGTACAAATACTTAATGGCCCTAATGGAGATCAGAGAGGTTTTCTTTGAGATAAAATACTTCAAGGCAAGACTTCCAGCTGAATTCTATCAGGATTTCTGGGACAGTATCAAGCTTGACATAAAGGAATTGTTTGATACATTCCACAAAGGCAAGCTTGATATTGAAAGGTTAAATCATGGTATCATTACGCTGATCCCAAAAGTACCCGATGCTACAATTATCCAAAATATTTAGTCCTACTTTTTGGCTCAATGTCAGTTGCAAGATACTAACAAGTTCTAGCAAACATACCAGAGAGGGTAATTCACAAAGTTAATGCACATACTCAAACTGTTTTTTTATAAAAAAATCGGTTCATCATGGAGGGGATTGCTTTGCTGCTGAAACAATCCATGATATTCACAAGAAAATGGCTCGATTCTTGTTCATATAGACTTCAAGAATGCATATGACAAAGTAAATTGGAGCTTTCTCTATCAGGTGATGCAAAATAAAGGCTTGGGGGACTTGTTCTCTGAATGTTGATGAAGTCTGTTAGAGGAGGAAGAGTGACAGTAAATGTCAATGATCATATTGGCCCTTAGTTGTCTACATATACAGGTGGCACGGAGATCCACTGTCCCTATTACTATTTGACATTCTGGCGGATGGTTTGGCTCTGATGGTCAAACAGGCTTTGGAACAGGGGATGTTTCTGGTCTATTCCTCACCTAGTGATGGGAGGCCTAGCTATTTTACAGTATGCAGATGACACAATCTTGCATCGGGAGGATAATTTGGGAAATGCCAGAAATCTTCATATTTGTTCTGTGCATGTTTGAGCAGTTGTCTGGCCTGAAATTTAACTCTCACAAGAGCAAAATTTATTGTTTGGGTGAAGCAACAACAAGGGAGAAGGAATACAGTGAGATTTTTACCTGTGTTTCTCTGTGATGAATATGAAAATAGATGGTTTTAGCTTTTGAGATTTAGAAGAACTATGTGCGGTGACCTGTTAATTCAAGTTGATGCCCTGACAAATCTAGTTGATGTTGTTCAAATCTTTATCTGCACAATTGGTAGCTATGGCCAATTTAAATTCAAAGATCTTTATCTGCACTCGAGATCTACTGGCATTTTCCCTTTTAGATTTCGCTGGAAGATAAAAATCCCTCTGAATGTCCAAATCTTTGTCTGATTGGTTCTCGAGAACAACATTTTTACAAAATATAACTTTGCAAGAAGAGGTTGGACTTTGAACTTGCAATTCCACTTATGGAGTAAAGAAGAAACTTTAGAACATTTGTTCTTCCAATGCCCGCTTGCAAAACTGGTTTGGCAGAGATTGTGGTTTGTGCTTTGAGTTTGACAAGGCCACCTACTAGAACTGTTGATTTGGTTGGCAACTAGCTAGATTCTTTTCCTGCATCACAACCCAAACTGATGCTTAGTGGTGGAGCTGTGGTGTGTTGGACGGAAAATCTAAAAATGATGCCTGCTTTAATCCATCCAAGTGTAGTGGTATATTGACTATGTTCTCTGCGAAACGGTTGGGGGATCTTGCAGAAAGCCACGGGCGAAGAAATCTTGACGGATGATGAAGATCCAGATGGTGCGGCCGGTTGCGTTCTCCAGGTCGGATAAATGGGCTCCTGCTTCTCTACAGCAAGACTGACGAACTGAGAAACTTGTGCTGATGACCTCAGCCAGGTTGTTGATGCCTGCCATTTACTCTTTTTCTGTTTACTTAGCTATTTAGCTGCCTGCCCTGCGTGGAGGCTTATATGAGTAAGGGGTACGACATCGCTTGGGCTGTTTGCTCGCTTCTGGAATTAGCTATTTTTCATTTGTTTGCTTTTTTTTCTTTTTAATACTTCAGCGGATTCTTTAAATGAAATCGTCCAGGCGAACTCATTTGGTAAAAGACAAAATCTAGCATATTTGGGATATATAGCCGTAGTACAATCTACTTGTCCATGAAAGAGTCGTTTATCCGTGTCAACGATATATGCACAATTGAACATGATTACTTTCTTATGAACCTCAGTATTTATCCGTTTTATTTTAATGAAATCGGGGGCCTGGGCTCCTGAAGTCAAAAATAATATGATTGATAGACTTAATTCACAGCCCAATGTAAATTGAATTAACAACTACTGTTGCCTGACTTGTTTATTCACATGCATGCATGACTTGTTTATCCTAGAGCTATGTGTGAAATTTGGATTAATCCGATATGATATATCTTTATCTTGTAGGGATCGTTGTTGTGTCTACAACTCTACATACCTGATTACTAAGGTTTTTTCTTTCATTTCCATGCTCTCATTTCCGGTTTTCCAACACAGCACGATGTCGGATTGGCTGCTGGTTGGGAAACAGAACTGTTTAAGTCAGCTGGATTAATAAAAAGGCTAGGGGAAAGGTGACTGAGCGTGCGACCCTTTGGCTAGATGTATACGTATACCCTGACGATCGCCTCCGCGACGGACGACGAAGTATATTGTGGGGCAGCTAGCCTGACCAATGATCTACTCATCGAGGGATGTGATGGCCCAGCTCGCTAGCCCCGGCCGGCCGTGGGATGTGCGCGGGGTCAGGTGATGATCATCAAGTTCCCCCTCCGCCCCAATCGATCGGGTTGAGACAGCGTCATTTCTTTTAAATTCATTTGTTGTTTTTTTATATTGAGCTCCACGCAGACGACGACATCGACACACTGTGCGTGAACGGCATACGTCTACGAGTAAGACTAGCCACAATGGGGTATCATAGGTGGTATCATGCATGCCATGTTGGCAAAAAAGCTGATGTGTCACTGCAATTAATGATGAGAGAGGTGATAGTAGTATCATAGGTAGATACCGTAACATAACGGATTCCAATGCAATATGAGTCTACAACCTAATAAATATAGCATTGTATGATACCACAATTATGTTACTACCCATTGTGGAGGTAGTAACATAGACTAGTATCATATGCATGATACTAGTATATGATACTCCCCATTGTGACTAGTCTAAGACATCGCATTAAGTGATTAATTTAATTAGTCATTTTCCTTCTCAATTTACTCTCATCTCGTACAGATAGGATCCAATTCAATACAGCAACTTGCTAGTATAAAACGTTAGTAAGAAAGCTTCATTCACCTCGATCACTTTGTGACGTCTCTTGACAGTTGGTAGGTGAGGCAATGAGAACAGTGTCAGATCACGACAAATGACAATTTGGCAAGGTCGGTGGTGATGGTGTTATTTCACTGTCCGGTCTGCCATTGACTTGTATACCTGGATGGTTGTGAGTAGAGATTTGGTACTCCTGACCTCCAGGGATCTCGTCATTAAAACAAAAAAACTATATTTTAAAGTTTCAAACAATTCTGAAAAAATCATGCATATTCTTAACGATATATCCTACGAGCATGGAAAATTGTAATACAAAATACTTTATGTTTTGAGCTACACAAAAATAACAAAGGTACAGATTCGAGTATAGTTCAACTTTTTTTCATTTTTGTGTAGCCCATAATAAAAAATATATTTTGCATTGAGATTTTGCACGCTTATAGTATACTTCATTAAGAACATGCTTGATTTTTTCAGATTATTTTAACTCATAAATATGATTTTTGAATTATTTTTAACTGGCGGGAGCACTGGTGCTCGGGAGCCAAAAGCTATTTCCGGATGGTTGACTACTATTAACTCGGATCCGATTTATTGGGCTTACTAGGAGCAGTACTGTGACCAAGGTGCTCAATGAGTGGGAGAGAAAAGACAAGAGATAGGCGCTCCAGAAATTTAATTTGGCTCCCGATCTCACATGCTCCTATCCAATTAAAAAGTTCCAACACAATAGGAAAACATTTTCAAAAATTCTGAAATTTTTTGGTGATGCACATATACAAGTTTTGTACATGATTGCCAAGTTACATGATGAAATAACATTCGTGGCGCCCTGTGCAAAAAAAAAAATTCACTGACAACATGAGATTTGCAAATATAGTTTTTCAGAAGCACTGATTTTGTCTTTTTTTCATAGGGCACCACGAGTGTCATTTCACCATGAAACTCGGCATGTTTGTAGAGCATTTGTATATGTTCATCACCAATTTTTTCAGTCTTTTTAAAAACGTTTACTATTTTATTGAATTTTTTATTAGGCAGGAACAGGTGATCTCAGGAGCGAAAACGCCTCCCTCCGAATTCTCTTCTTATTTCTCGTGGATTGGACGATTAGTTATGGGGTGTGAACAATGGTTTGAAGGCCCACGTCCGGTTACTCCTCACGGTTTGCATGGTCCTTATCAAAATGAATTTGTATGTGCTCAAAAAAAATATCAAAACACATTTGTCCAATCACAACCGCATGCATGGCCCCGTTCACACCATGTACAAATGTTTCACCAAGTGAGCATAAATGGCATGCAAAAGGGAGTTTTTGCCCAGCCCACAATACAATGTATTTAGATTTAAAAATTTACACACTTGTAGATCTCAAGATTATCTCCCTCAGGAATTTTTTTCATGTTTTCTGGAAACTAAAAAATGTAGATTCCAAATTTTTCAAAAAACGAGCTCCATGTAGCTCGGGAGCCATTAGTCCACTCTCGAGATTACAAGCTGTATTTGAGGAGAAGACGGCCACACTACCAAATTAAACGGGTCATTATATTTTAATCGAGCCTAACTCCCAGAATTTCCTAGAATTCATTAGGATCCCGATAAACCGAATCGGAGTGAGTATATGACATTTAACTTTGATTTGCACTAAACACCTAGATAATATGTTAATTAGTGTCGGATATGCATTTGTCACAGTTGCGCTTGGTATATCGGGTGGATTAGTTGTATGAGTTGAACACGTATAATACGGGCATGATATGTTAATTGTTGGCAAGAATGTATCCAAAATTGCAGGCTAAAATATAGTTGAGAAAAGTTTTTCCATGAAAGATTTAGATCCATTCTTGGCATAAGAATTGAGAAAGACGGAAAATCCAATAAATTGTACTTGTTTCAAGAAATGGACATATGAACATGTGTTGTATGAAAAAGCTTCACATCTCATCATTATTCATGTTGAGAGGGAGAGTGGAGCACTTTTTAATATAATATACATGTAAGCAAGACCGTGTGCTCTTAGCTAACTGGTCAGCGACTCCAAAAATATAATACATGTTTGAAATTTTAAAACCCTTCAACACATAGTTTTAAATTGCATTTTTTTTTACAAAAAAGCGATAACACATATTTTATTCCATATATCCAATTCCAATCCATATACTTCGTACTTCCTCCGTCTGCGAATAAGTGTACTTCTATCTTTTTAGGTTTAGCTCTAATTAAGTCAAAGCATAAATTTTTGACCAACTATATACGAAAGAGCAGTAAAACATATGACATAAAATTGGTATATTATGAAAGAACATTTGAAAACAGATCTAGTGATGCTAATTTAGTGTAATATATATTGTTGCGGTTCCCTATTAATTTGGTCAAAGTATTAAAATGTTGACTTAGTACAAAACATAGATGTACACTTATGTGCGGATGGAGGGAGTATGTAATGTACCAACAATTAGTTATACTTTCCATAGTGAAGAGAGACATAGACTAGTAACATAAATATATTAATCATCTATGTTATTAACTCTATAATAGGTACTCCCTCCGTTCCAAAATATTTGACACAATTTTGTCGACATGTGAATGTATTTACACATGTTTGGTGGGTAGATACATGTATGCCTAGAAAAGTGAAAGTCCTGTATTTTGAAACGGACTGAGTACTATGTAGACTCATAATGATTAGTAGTATAATCGGTCTGCTAACTCCACCCATGTGGAAAAATGTGAGAATAACTACCACATGGAACACAAGCACGTTGTTTGGTCAGCTATATATGGCAGGCCTGGCATGGAAACATGCAGCCTGCCAAACGACATACAGAACATGGCCGAGAGGGTGATTTCGCCAGATGTGGCCCTGGCCGGCCTACCCGCGCAGGGTTCAAAAGTCAATGCAGGCTACCAAACATCCCAAAAATGCTACACGTTAGTACCTATGTTACCTAGTAGTCTAAACTAAAACGTTGTCTACACATATAATTATACTTGCTATCTCCAAGGAAGAGATCGAGAACAAAAAAAATTGCTCCGCCATTAGTTCACTGCATGTGGATTAAATCAACGTACTACAATGGGGTAGATCAGAGAGGTGACCGGCCTCGTCACGAACTTCACCAAGAGCTCCATCTCCGCAATCCGCTGCGAGGACATTGACTTAGGCACCATTATGACAGACTTCTCGGCTGTGATTGCACAGTTCCCTATCAAGTACCTGGGGCTTCCTCTTGCCCTGGGCCAGCTCCGGTGCGCCGAACTCCATCCTTACATCGTCAAGGCCGCCTCTCGCCTGCAACCTTGGAAAGGGAGATTTATCAACAGCTATTCGGCGCTTGTCAAATCTGTGCTATCCTCGATGCCCATCTTCCTGGTCACAGCCATCAAAGCCGATAAGCGAACGGTAAAAGCTTTTGACAAACTCGGGAAGGGCATGCTTTGGACAGCAGCGATAAAGTCAGTGGTGGCAAGTGCAAGGTCAGCTGGGACAAGGTTTGCCGTCCGAAGGCTCTCGGTGGTCTGGTTATACTCAATCTGGAGAAATTCTCCAGGGCATTAAGATTAAGGTGGCTTTGGCATGAATGGGTTTCTCCTAACAAACCTTGGGTCGGCTCGGAAACGCCAAATGACAGCACAGACAGGAGTCTTTTCAATGCTGCTACGAGGGTGACAGTGGGAGATGACGGCTTACCCCCTAAGGTAATTGCACCAGACCTCTTCAAAGCCTTGAGATGCAAGAACAAAAATGTCCACGACGCCCTCACTGACTTCAAGTGGATTACGGACATTTCGGTGGATAACTTCACGGTGGATTACATCTCTCAGTTTGTCCAACTTTGGGAGCTCATCCAGGAGGTCAACCTCTCACCTGGAACTCTCACCTGGAACTGAGGACACAATAATCTGGATACTTTCGACTGGTGTCTATTCGGCCAAGTCCGCTTACAAAGCGCAGTTCATCGGGGCCTCTTCTTGCTCGTTTATGGCCGTCGTCTGGAACACCTGGGCCCCCCAAAGTGCTCCTTCTTCAATTGGCTTGCCGTACAAAACCGACTTTGGACCTCAGATCGTCTCGCCATCAGAGGTTAGCCGCACCAGCCTGTCTGTCAGCTCTGCATATGCCATCCAGAGACGGGAAGGCACCTGTTGTACGAATGCCGCTATTCGAAAAGGATCTGGGCGGAGGCGTCCATATGGCTACACTTCCCCTCCATCATGCAAAGCCTAGGCTCCTCCAAGCCCACAATCCTCGACTACTGGAAGGACCTGGCGGCTACGCCCTCACCTTCTCGCAAAGGCATGAAGACGGCAATCATCCTCATCACTTGGGAAATCTGGAAGGAGCGAAACGCGAGGATTTTCAACAACAAATACACGACGCCCTCCATCATCTTCCAACGCATCAAAAGCGAGAGCAAGAACTAGATCCTAGCTGGAGCCAAAATGTTGGCAGAAATCATCAAGTAATTTGGCTTTGTGTAACCTTTTTCCTCGCTTTTTGGCTTCAGCCTCTTTGTATTGTCTTTGCTCCTACTATATCAATATAAAAGGCAAAGATTTTATCTTGTTACAATGGGTAAACCAAATCACAAGAGACCCATACGTAGTCTCTCTATCCCTAGTTTCGTTGTAAGTTCTAAACAGAACGTAGCAGAAGTACAACCGTAGCAGCGAGCACTGGACGTGCTCGACGCCGCCCGGCTAGGCGAGCTGGCGTGCAATGCGCAGCACGTGAGTGTGCTAGTATCGGGTACGTGAGGTGGTGGCAACTACTCCTTCCTTTTTTCAATATAATACTCCCTCCGTTTCAATTTAATTGACTTGCTATCCACAACATTTGGTGAATAGCAAGTCAATTAAATTGGAACGGAGGGAGTATGTTTTAAGTGTTGTACATATTGTCTAGATACATACTAAAGTGAGTGGACATACACAGTTAAACATGTCTACATACATTTATGTACATATGCATGTGGACAAATGCTAAAACATCTTATATTAAAAAACGGAGGGAGTAGCGGGCAAAACGGCGAGTACGCGCGTACTTAGCTATTCTGGAGACGGTATCACTAAGGGCATCTCCACTCGGGGCGCCCAAAGGCCTTTGGGGCGTGCCGGACAGATTTTTGCTTCCACTCGCGGCGCCCAAAAGCAAATTTCGTCCGGAAGCGCACACTTTTGTGTCCGACAGCGCCACATGAAGCCCTTGAATGGGGAGGCCTTGGGTGGCCCCGGACACAACTCTGCGTCGCGAAATCCAGTCGTTTGCCTCCACGTGCCCCCCTCCTCTCTCTCTCCTTTATCCCATCTCTCTCTCCTCTCTCCTATCTCTCTCGTCTGGCTGACGGAACCAGCAAGGCGAGCTCGCCGGCCTCGCCTCCTGCTCCTCTTCACCCCGGCGAGCTCGCGCCGCGCCTCCTCTTCCCGGCGAGCTCGCGCCCGGTGGAGGTGGCCGAGCTAACGCGTACCAGGTCGCTGTCGTCCGCCGAGCTCCGGTGCTAGAACGCGCGGTAGCGCTCGCCATCGCGTGCGCCCTCGCTCCTCCACACCGCTCGAGCCCCTGCTCCTCTTACGCGTCCTCCCTGCGCGCCCGACGGCCACGCTCGACCACGGGTAGGACGCGGCTGAACGGCGGCGTGCGCGTGGTCTCTAGCCGCAAGGTCTCCTCCAGCAGGAGCTCATCCAAGGACGTCCAGCGGCTGCCGGCTCCTCGCCGCCTGCTACGGATGCGCCTCGCCGTGGTGCAGAGCAGCAGTTCGCTGTCGTCCACGTCCTCCCCGTGCGCCCGGCAGCCGCCACGCTTGACCACGGGCTGCCCGCTCTGCCACTCCCGCGTGGCCGCGTCGACCCGGAGGACGTGCTGCTCTTGCCCGCGTCGACCCTGGGCGTGCTGCTCCTGCCCAAGGAGGAAGACGCGGCCGCCGGTCGCCACCACGCGGAGCCCCCATGCCCACGCGTCGTGGTCGTCCAGGAGCAGTCCAACCTCTGGCTCCTTCGTCGCTGTCTTGGAGGACGCAAGTGACGACGCGATCCTCCACGTCCTGGATGTCCATGGCGAGGTGTCGCGAGGCTCGTGCTCACCGCACACCGCGGACGCGGTCCTGCTCGAGGACGAGGAGCAGCGCCGGCGTGGTCCAGCTCAAGGATGATTCCACGCCCATCAGCTGTTTGTCAGAATGCCTAAACGAAATATGATAGCAGAAAAAAGAAAAAGAAATGGCATTGGGCGGTGCGACTGGCGAGTGCGACGCTCCATACTAGTTTGTCCGTCTGGACACGCCCCAAATCACTCGTCCGGACACCGTTTGGGCGGCCATTTGGGCGTTCCGAGTGGAGAGATGCTCTAAGCGCGTGCAGCATGCAGTCATGAAAAAGTGCACGGTGAACTTACTCGACCGCTTGGTGCCCGGGAAGACCAAGCTGAGGCGAGTGCAGCATTGTCGCGCCGGCGATTATGCATTTGTCGGTGTTGGTACAACGGCGCCGTCCAGCCGGTGCTTCTACCTTCGGAGCAAGTTGGCGTAATGTTAGAGAGACTACCTGCAAGTAGGCACTGGGGTATACGATCGAGCAAAGGATATAGAGAAGAGAAGGATACCTCACCCGGTCACCGGACGTGAATATCGGCAGCTGGTGGCTAGAGCACGTAGATCTCTGATCCGGCAATGGCTCGATGGGCATATTTGCCTCAACGAGTTTCCTAGTTTTGTTTGGAGGGCAAGGGCCTGAAAGGAAACTAGCTGCAGTGTGCTCATGGTGGTAGGTACTGAAGGAGCCAACCGCATTCTTGCGGGACAGGACAGCGACCACTATGGGCCTATTTTGGCTCGGGTATGGGAGCGTACCGCAGGAAGAACACGACGCCTCTTCAAGTCAGACTGCCTAGCGTTGGCCTATAGAAACGACGTAGATGGAAATGGAAGGATCCGGCCTAGAGGGAATGGAATATAATCACCATGCATGCATATAACTTCCGTCAGTCCACGCCATGGGGCTCTGGATCTAAGAGCAAGTACAATAGTACAGCCAACAGCTGGCTATAAAAGATTGTCATGTCATTTATAGCCAACCATATAGCCAACATGTACAATAGCTAGATACAAGAATGTGTTATTTTATTAAGATATGGCCCACCTCTCACCCTCACAATGTGCCTAGGAGCACATGCTAGAGCTGACTCTTACATGAGAGCCCACTCTCCTTCTCTCTCCTCTTCTCTCTCCTCCATGTCATACAACAAATAGTGTTTTAATTCTTATAACCTGCTTACATAAGCTTATTGTACTTGCTCTAACACACATAAGCAAACACAGGAAGTGGATATATATTAGACGGCAGGCCCGATCCAGCACAAATCTCGGCAACGCCACCTTCCACGATCAAAGCATGATAGATATATGCAACTAGCTAGCAGAGTCACGAGCGATGATTCCTCTGCGTTGACATTAAGCTAGGGCGCCGCGCCACAGTTATATCCACCCGATCGAGATATACTTAGCTCTTGGAGACTTGGACCGCCCCACCCGGCGCTTGAACATGGAAGAAATATATGTTATTAATCCAATGAACGTGGTCAACGCACAGATTGTCCCGCCACCCCTTGCCACGAACCAGATCATCATCTTACTCACATGCGTACACATGCAGAAGATAAACAACATTTGAGCCAACCTGTTAAACTCTAATCTTGCACCCCCATCACGTAACCCCCCCTCCCTTTTTGCGTAGATGCTGCGTTAATACCAGGCCGTGGAATAACATTTTACATTAGGAACCTACTCCCTCCATTCGGATTTAGTCCACATTCTAGCTCTAATTTTTTTTCAGAATTAGTCTACATCCTAAGTGTGTCCCATCTCGGTTTGCTTTTCCCATGCAGGAATTTCATCAATTAAGATGGATTACCAATGAGATGCTTTGTTTCTTTTGAGACCATAATTATGATGCATGGTGAGGTGTGCAAAAGTTGTATTACTAATAAATGCAGCCTAATTTGTCTAAATTTTTCTAAAATGTAGACTAAAAGCGAATGGTGGGAGAGTATAGAAGATAGAAAATAACAACAAAGCCCTAAAGTTTTGCACAACATACCCTAATCAAAAGTTGCAAAATGCAATCAAACCCACCACCATTGATCCACATGTTGAAGAACTAGGCGCGGGCATCAGCTTCGCCATCGGGGACGTTGCCACTTGAGACGGAGCTGGCAAGGGTCGCTCCTGGAGGGGCAAGTGCCCAAGCTATGACAACAATGTCACCAATTTTTTCCTCTCTTAGCCATCTTCCTTCAAACCGACGCCTCATGTTTGTACTTCTAGGCACCGTCGAGTACATCTCAGTATCAACCATGTTTGGTCTATGATCCGAGGCTACTATCTTCAAGTTGTGCACACCATAATCTGCAAATGTAACTGACCAACATGCATTGCTGACTTCTCTATCTAGTATCTCCCGTATGTTCCGACATTTCCTTGTGAACATATTCCCAATGTAACCGAGATCCTCAAGACCACACTTCAAGAGACAATCTGCATATATGGATGCGGTCTAGGTGGGCCACCCTCCTTCTCTGAGGAAACAAGGATCCCATTCATATCTCATTACAAGGAAAGTCCTTATAGAAGAAAGTATACCAGTGGCGGGTCACCACTGAGCCAAGCCACTTGTATTTAAAAGACACGCCACCGGTGGCGTTTACTGATATTAGGACCCGGGGCCCGTTTCCGGTCAAAAAATAGTAGTGGCGTGGCTCTGTTGCCACACGCCACTGGTAAACCAACTTGTGGCATGGGTAAATTGGGCTACGCCAATAGATTATATCTTTGTCCTATATATACCCTTTCCCCATGTTGGATTATCGGTGTGTTGGTTTGGCTAGATCAGAAACATGTCGGTTGATCCTTTATATCGTAGTTTTAACGGTATGATGTCTCAATTGTTTGTGTACGGTGTTGTAAAAATCAAGCAGAGTTATAAGAGAAGTGGGATTCCAGTTGTGTCCCTCAACGAATTAATTAGTAGCAATAGATACCTCTCACTCAGTTAAATAATTATTTCCGAAGAGATGGGCTGCCTGATTGAAACCCAGAAGAAATACGCCAAAAAACTTCTGAGTTTGCGTGGAAGGTGGAACAGAGTGATTGTACTAAAAATTATTGACGCGGGACTTTGTAACTTGCCTATCAGACCTGAGTCGAGAATTTTCTTGCCGCATGAATATGAATTGCATGTAAAGTTAAATTAATATTAAATTTAAATTTCATTATAGAAGGTAGTGTCACATGTATACACCACAGGTATATATACTCTGGAAAGGGATCCATGGGGGAGTCACACTAGTGGAAACAAGGCCATCGGTTTGGGGCTTCCGTCCTGGCCAAGGTTTGAACCGGGACTAATGGGACCATTAGTCCCGGTTCGAATGCCCAGGGCGCCGGCCAGCTCCAGTCCCGGTTCGTACGAACCGGGACTAAACGGTCGTGGCAGGCAGCCGCAGAGGGGCCGGGGGCCACTGCGAGCACCCTTTAGTCCCGGTTCGTATCACGAACCGGTACTAAAGATAAACCTTTATCATACCTAGGTCCATGCACCATTATCGTACTTGATTATTATTTGATTGAATTCTATTCTTGTACAGACTTGCCATAAACAGCCACAGGGGACTGATTTATGTGGATTCTACGTTTGCGAGTACGTTCACATTAGGACCAACGAGAGATTCAACAACTGAAGAAATCAAGATGTACGTAAACATTATTCACAACTTTATTTTGTTACCATCAGTTGTGCTGAGTTTCATTCATGATTGTTTTATTAGGATTTGATATATATACACACAACTCATGTATTCATTTTGATCTCATTCTTTTAAAGTTGGCAAGAAAGCGGAACACGCTCCTAATAGAGGACCGCTTCAAAGCAATTGCGGAGGAATTGGCGGGATTTTTCCTTGCGGAGTTCATACCTAAATTCGGAGAGTACTACTATGATGTAAAATAGTATGCCTCCATGTAATAGTGATCTCCATGTAATTAAGTACTTTATACAAAACCGTGATCTTCATGTACTACTTAATTTGTATGTGTTATATATATGCATCAACGTGATCTTCATGTAATTGTATGTGTTATGTATATATGCATCAACTTGATCCCCATACGATGTGATCCCCGTACGATGGAAACCATCCGAAACCCATAAACCCCTCCTAAACCCTAAACCCTGAAAAATAATCGAAAAGAAAAAAAGGGCCTACCTTTAGTCCCGGTTCGTGTTACAAACCGGGACTAAAGGTCTCCAGCCCCGCGGGCTCCTCCGTGACCACGGGGGGGGGGGGGGGGGGGGGGGCTCTAGTCCCGATTGGCTAGTCCCGGTTGCCCAACCGGGACTAGAGGCCCTCTAAAACCGGGACTAGTGCCCCGTTTTCCACTAGTGTCACGTCACCAGGCACTGTCAATAAGCCAAGTTATTGTTTGGTACTGCAGACAAAATTTGAGTGGTAGACTCCGTCAAGGTCTAATATAGGTGACAGACCAAAAATTGAACAAATACTGAGAGAGAAAGATGAAATAAAAATTGAAAAATAATTTACGAGAGTGAAGTGGACAGGGTTCGGTGCGCCGAATGCATAATGGCTTTTAACCAAACTAGCAATATGCCCGTGCGTTGCAACGGGATAAAAAATATTCTAATGGTTACCCATTAACTGTGTGTAATTTTAGGATTCTCGTATACACCAAGTATCGTTGTCAAGTTGTAAGGCGTAATACTATTTTAAATGGTGCTTTTTGAGCAAAGGCGTGTTCAAATTTTTGGGCTGCATCATAAAAAAATAAAAAATATGATCATGTGTTGCTACAAGTGATCTTAACTTGTGAAAATGTTCATTACTGAAAACAGGTTGTTTCTTAACAAGACGCATAGTTCTTGACCGGGACACGGCTACCGTCAATAACCACATGTCTTTTTTTTTGGCGATTGTCGCCCCACTGTAAAAGAGCATGCACTCTTCTTCCCATTCCCTACGTACCCGACCTCGTGGAGGTAGTGGGATATGTCTATGGTCTTGATGAATGTTGTAATTCGAATCTTGTCTCTCCAGCTATGATCAGCCAAAGTACATATGTTTGAAAATACATGGTTATATTCCTCATGGCAAGTTTCTTCATCACAAGAAGCAATCCATTTATTTATAAGAAAATAAGCACATGTGAATGTACTTGGGAAAGAAGATGCATCACACAAGCCTAAATGAATTAGCAAGTTAACCTGCCACGACATGATACCTGGAACCATGTCTTGGCGATCTTATTAGGTTCCTAAGTGTCTAGCAGTTGCCAGCAAGACTAATACCTCAGGGGTCCATTTTTTCATGTATGCTAACCATGCAGGACCAGGACAATTTTCTCAGGCCTGATAGTTCAGCTACAGTGAGCACTTCCCTAGTTACACGTCATGCACATCACATGCTTATCAGAATCACAGATACTTTTTAGATTTCTAAATGACAAACTCTTTTATTTCCTCACGCACCCATAAAGAAAGGAAATTGGCTGGGGAGGACCCTCGGCTCTGCCAGCTTCGATGGCCTCACACCTGAAGTAGCAAAACTCTAGAAATTTGTGTCAAGTTATTGTTGTGTCACTTTTTGCTTGAACAATCAGATATTCGGAGGCCACATAAGTAGCTTTGTTTGCTTCTCCGTGATAACCTGTAAAGACACCCACATTCAGTTGTCTTGTAAACCATATCACAGTAAGTTATTCAACTTATGACCACAAGCAATTATATCTCAAATCATCCCTTTCATGGTTCCATGGCTGAAGAAGACCACTCGTTACTACTTCCAAAACGTAGCAATATCCCCAGGGCCAAGAACACATTAACTGAATGGTCATACCTCAACAGACCACATGTTAAATATCAAATATATAACGCCTCAACTTACTACAAGTAACAAGTACAGCAAAATATAAAGCCTGCCAATTAAGACTGGGGTGTGACACACAACATTGCACAATTATGATCGACATGTTTGACAGAGTATCAGACAGAATCACGGGTAGTGGCACTCACTTCGTGATGAATCTCTCATGTTCGTCAACCAAACCACGTACTCATCCTTGCCCATCATGGACTCATGTGTTCTTCTGCAAGCTCTCGCCCAGAATCCTGTAGAAAACAATGGGAAAAGTCAGAAGAAAATTGTAAGAAGCAATGAAGTTTAGGAGTCATCTAGGTACTCATAGTGAACATAAAAGGGGAAATGGTCATCAGAGGAACACACACAAGAATGAAATATCAAACTTTATGCTATTTCGTTGAAAAGAACAAAAGGTTTGCACAATGGATCCTCGAAGGCATGCTATTTTATTTTCTTATGATGTGGTAGCTCTTGCTATGAGCCTATTAAGATGCTTGAAATTGACTTCCTGTTTTTTCTGCACCCTTCCTTTACTGGTTGGTGCTCGCCCTCACACAGATGCAGTACATTTCTCTATTTTGGCTCCCTTCTCCAAGCCCCGCTGCCTTGTTTCCCTATACTTCTCCGTAGCTCCTCTCAATACAACATGAACAAAACAAAAAAATTATTCCTTAAGTATATCCTCGCTGTCAAGTAAGTCAGGTGTGCCATTTTCAGAAACATATTGACTGGGTAGTTCAAAAATTAAAAGTCAGTTACCTCTCTGATGATCAAATAACCTCTCTTATGATTAAAATAATTAAGTTTAATAGAAAGAGAAGATGATGTGGACCCTGTCTTTCTGGCTATCACTATGCAAAGGATGCACTGTCTGCAAGTGAAATCTGGATTCAACATAAAGCTCAACATGAGAAGATAAATAAAGTGGAAAGAAGAGAGCTCACGACTTGTTCTAGAAACTCACATGACCAATCAAGCAAGAAATGTCTAACATACATGTGGAAAAATGCAAGAAACAACACGTCATAGGAAAAATTTAGTACTCCGACAAACTTATAAGTCAGAGAAGAAACCTCTTAATGTGTTGAATGGTAGAGAAAATGGAATCTTTATGTCCTGGAAAATCCATGCACGTCCCTCCAGAAAATCGTCACTCCTTGAACTGTGAGGCCATGAATCATGAATGTGATCCCAGGCTTGCCTTCCGGATGGCAGAGCAGGCAAATTGTAACCTTCTTCTCACACCTTGAACTGAGACCATGAATGTGATCCCGCTTGCCTCCCGGATGGCAGAGCAGGCAAACTGTAACCTTCTTCAATCTCCAGTGATGCCATAGCCGGGCCACGACTCTGCTCTGTGACTAAAAAATAACACACTTACTCCATGCAAAGAGTTATATTCTAGATCTTATTCATGCAAAGCAAAGCAAAGAGTAAGAATTTGGGCTAAAATACAGATAGTGTAAAGCATTTCAGTTTAAATTTGAACCATTACGCGATCCATTAAGCACCAGAGTGGTAGTTCTAGATCACCTAACATTAATTATTTGATGCTAACTAGCAGGCAATTGTTGTGGTAAACTGAGTAATAAATTAAATGAGGCGTTTTTTTTTGCTGAAAGCACATAAGAATAAAATATGTGTTCCATCAAACTGTCCACACCTTGTACCAAAAATATGTGTTCCTTCAAACAGTTCACACACATTGTACCCGCTCTAGAAGGAAAGGGTGATTGCAACCAGGTGTTTAACTGTGTTTCATCTGTTAAGCATTGCCAATCAGTGTTTCAACATGTAAAAAAGAGGTACAGTGGTGAGGGAGCTTACAGAGTAGACGAGGTAATTCTACATACCAAAACTAACGAATGTCGTGTATATATCAATACCACCAAGAAGATGGAAATCCAATTGGCTCCTTGCACCCTGCGCATGAACCAAATTAAGTTATACCATGCTCCACAAACTGAGGCAATGAATTATATAAAAACATCAGAATAGGCGTTCATCGAAGATGGAGACAAGAGGAATATATGTGCACATAGACACAGATCAAACAACTTGGAATGTTCGACTATGCCCGTTCAAATATGATTAAGCAATCATAAGAAACGTATTACTTTATACCTTCTCCATATACGATGACCCAGATGATGACCATCTGCAACATTTACGTTTAATATCATGTCGACTAATCGTTTCTGGAGGCATGGCACAAATTTTTGAACTTGATGTTTTGGGGACATGTATGATGTATCACGATGCCCTGCAACAACAAAAAGTAGTTAGCTTGCCCTAACCCATAAGCTCCCTTTGCGATATTCTTCACAGCATGGTTGTTATTCTTTTGACGCATGTATTTTTTTAAAGATTAATAAGTTCTTTGGCGTTAAGATATATGGCATCATAATGTCATTTACCTTCAATTCCTTCTCATGGTTGCATCAGAATGACATTTACCTTCAATTCCTTCTCATGGTTGCATTAGTAATTTTGCCTTCCAACTCCTGCACAATAGGACTTCTGAGTAAAATAAAAGAGAAGTACCAACTGCATAGTCATTTAGGAAAAAGAGAGACTATAGAACAAAATTTAGTGTGATTAGGATAGGTTCTCCCACCTGAAACAGGAGCGATATTAGGGCAAGGAAATTTCCACTGTTATGCAATTTTAGACAAGAGTGGAGGGCGACACTCTCAGAAACCTGCCGGAGTACACAGCTGTGAAGTTGTTTCCACCGGAGACACTTTAATGAAAATGGCTTAATTACGAATGGCATGACAACATGAAAACGCCTGCGCTCTGTAACATCAGGAAAAGGCGAGGTTCCAGCTAGGGAATATGCGGCAGTAGATCATAAATTATTCAATCACCACACAGAGAAATTTTCTTCAGTTTAGAAACAATGGAACATCACATGTCAGAAAATTTGATTCAGGTGAGAAACATCAATCAATATTGTACTATAAACATCAAATCCATAAATGGTGTGACCAAAGTAATGCAAACTGAAAAAGAACAAGGGGGAGAAAGACTCATCATTGTCATTGTCGTCTCGTACGTGCTTGTGGCTGCTTGAAGTGCAGGTGCCATCTTGTGCCGCCGCGGCCGCAGTTGTTGCTGCTGCTTCCTCTCCTCCTACGTGGCGATACATTTGGCCTCCTCTGATCCATCACCGGCGACTAAACGCGGATGCAAGACGCAGAGATGAGCGGCCAGCAGCGAGTAGGCAAGCCGAAAAGCAGCAAGCAGCTAGTGTTTCAGCGGCGTCTCCTAGCAGAGATGAGCGGAGTGCGTCTCCTAGCAGCTTAATCCTGGAGGAGGCAGGAGTCCAGCGACCAGCGGCGTCCAGTAACCGAGAAGGCAGGCGTCCGACGGCGGAGGAGGAGGCAGTCTTACGCGTGTAGGAGGACGGAGGCATACCCTTTCCAACAGCGGAGTCCGGCGAGGCAGTGACGACGTGAAGCGGCGGCGCTAGGAACTGGGGATTAGTTGAACAGAGATCGATCAATTGAGGCTGGGGGCTGGCGGGTGTACCCTGCTTCACCGCCGGCGACCCATGGCGGCTTCCCGCCTGCCCCTGCTTGGACCTATGGTGGTGGATCCGCCACCACCTGCGCTGCCCATCACCATCCCCACCTCCCCTCTCCTCTTGTTTTCTTTCAGCATCGCGCACCCGGCCTGCACCGGTAGCTCTGCTCCTCGTCCAGATCCAGCACGACGGCGGCAAGATGGATGCCCGACGGCGGCGAGAAGCATCTGCGACTTCGGCCATGGGGATCGGCGACGAAGGGAGAGAGCGAGATGAGAGAGACGACGGGGAGAATAAATGTGTCGTACAAGGGGCGAATGCCAATTGATTACCGCTGATTAAGCGTGTAATTAACAGAGCGTTTAATTGCGGTCGTCAGCTGACGAAAAAAAATCCTGCGCGACGAAGGACGAGAGGTTGGACGAAATGGGCAGAATGTGATAGGAGAGACTCTAGCCCAAAAAACTTGTTCAGTGGTCACGGCTAACCAGATTTTGGGCCCAAATAATCCGTGTTGTTTTGTCCCATGAAAAAAATCCTCACCAACCAATTACTACTCGAACCAAATCCTCAAACTACTCAAAGTCCACTAGGTAGTACTACAATAAGGAAGCCAACAAGCTCGTACTCTGCGAATTACATACAAAACAATTGAGCATCAAAATCCTTATTATACCTTGACACTTTATTGTATGAGCAAGTAGGTCGGCGATCCATTGCCAAATGTGACGTGGTCCATATTTATGGCTGGACGCAAGCCAACTCTGTCCAGCTCGGGGCGAGCCTACAAAAAGCTCGGCCCTAAGTTGTCAAGCCCGAGCAAGCTCGACATTGTCGGTGAGCCGCGGAACGGAGCTCGGCCTGAGCTGGTGGAAAGCTCGGTGCAGCTCGCGAGCCTCGTAGTGGTGTGTCACTGACTGGTGGGGCCGGTCTTCTCCGGCAACGGCGACCATGCGGGGCGGCGCAGTGGTGCTTCCTGGTGGCGGCGGAGCACGAATTCAAGGTCGGCGAGGATAAATTCGAGGTTGGCGAGCAGTTGCACCGAGAGCGTGGGTCAGTTTCTGTGCGGGGATGGCAACAGCCGGAGTTGGGAGCGAGGGTGGAGCGGGATTGAGCGAGGCGGCGGCGTTCCTGTGTGATTTGGGAAAGAGACAAGGTCCGGTTTGTAGGTCAAGCAGAGAGAATTGCGCATAACACAAACGTTTGGTGCAAAAGTTGCACAGAACACAGAAATCAAACACAATTTGCAGCTAGCCCCAGTTTTTCGTCTAATGTTGCATCTAGCCCAAAATATTGATTTATGGCCTTAGCATCTGACATGTGGGCTAATGACCATTGTGCCGTATTTTTATACCATGTACCATAATCATCGATGTCATCTATATCATTTGGATGGTTAGTTTTACAATTTACGGGTACGGCTAATATTTAACAAAACAATTATAGTTACGTAACGTAATCCAGATTGACACGATTAATTTGGAGTACTCTCAAGTCTCAACATTACGTACAAAGCAATCACGTACGCAAACACATTCAACTTTTTTTCAGCTACCCGTTTTATGTGTCTTTTTTTTCTTGCTAATGTTTTATCTGTCTTAGACTTCCATGTTTTCTCTAAAAAAAGCTCACATGTTTGATAGGATGTGCAAAGCGTGTCAAGATACTTATATATAGCTGACGTTAAGAAAAAGGAAAAACCTGAAATATTTATTTTGTGAAACACAGTACAACGCAGACGCTCACATATACGCGCATACATTCACCCCTATGAACGCATGCACGCACACCCTACCCCTATGAATACCTCTGAGAGACTGAGCTGGCAGATCATGTCTTGAGATTGACGAAGTCACCACGGGTGCCTCTCGGTCGTCGAGAACGTCGCCTCCCACTGAACAATATTCCGACTAAATGAGAAACACCAGTGTTAAATCTGGGATTTGATCTGTTGAGCTGCAAGTACAACCATCCTACCAACCATCCTACCACGTGCAGGTTCTCTAAGAAAAACCTGAAATAGGGAGAGGGATGTACGTGCACGAAGCTGTCCAAGTTATGTATGCGTGCGTGTCCTGACACGGTGGTACAGTACATGTACATACAATGTTGGGCAACTTTTTAAAATTTGGCGCCATAGTCGACTGTCATTTTCTAAATTATCGGATAATTATGATCTATGGTATAAAATACGGTAGAATGGTTATGACCCCACATGTCAGACGTCTGTGAAGCCCCTAAATCAATATTTTGGGCTAGATGCAACTTATTAGACAAAAATTGAGGCTAGCCGTAAAAGTTGTTTGATTTTGTGATTTATGCCACTTTTGCACCAAAGGTTGGTGTTATATGTAATATGGTCAGGTCAAGCACGAAGCACTGGGAGAAACGACCTAATCCAGCGGATCAAACAGCAGGCCAGGCTGCTCTTTTCCTACTCCCTGTTTCTAGGTCAGCCAAAAATTTAATTCGATAAAAGAAAAAATGAGCTTCACTGGCCGGGCCGAGCCGAGCCAGGCTCGGCCTAAGCTCGCCGTGGTCTAGCTTTGTCAGCTCAGCTCAGTCAAATTTGCTGGCGGGCCGAGCCTTGCTCGGGGCGAGCCCAGAAAAACTCGGGTTGAGCCCAAAGACTCGGTCAGAGCGTCCAGCCATATCTATATCTATCTCAGTTTTGTAAGCTCGGTGTGTACGTGTCTTATAACTTGTTCCTTATCTATAAATGAGACACGTATTATCATGAAAAAAAAGAATAGTGTATCAAGGCGTAACGTGCCTAATGATAAGGATAGGACTAGGCGTCCCCGGGGATCTTTCCGTCCGACCCCGGGTGGAGAGGCCGACACGTGTCATCTCCTGTTTACTAGTCAACGAGGAAAATAAATAAGGTCGCTACCTTCTCGTTCCTGCACATGAAAAAAATAAAATCTCGCCGATGGCGCCGGCAGAACCTTTCCCCAGCCCCCTTGCTCCGTCCGCCGTCAAACTCCGGCGAGGGCGTCGTCCAGGCCGCCGATAGTATAGGTGCATGCCGCTTGTAGCACCTATAGCATCTGTCGGTAGCATAAAAAAAAGAAAAAGTTGCTACAATGCTCCTCGTGAAGAAAAGATTGCAGCATATGTGAAGAAAGAAATTTGCTACAACAATATAAGAAGATTTGAGAAGAAAACTTTTGCTACAGCCTTTTCCAAAATTTGCACCGCACTGAAAAATTTGCATCACCTCACGAAGAAAAATGGATTCAGAGAGATAATTGCTACAAACGCTTTACGGATTTGATCAAAGATGAAACAAAATTGCTACAAAGCAGGTTGTAATGGAGGAGGTTCCCTCATATGTGTCTTTCTTCCTCGTTCCCGTTCCCTGTAAGATGTAATAATTAGCAAACGGCACTGGTGCACTAAATCTTCTTTAAAATGAAGACCAAAATAGATAACATGATTGATGCTAGGCTAGTAAAAAGCCATGGAGAGGAGCTACGGAGGACTGGGAAAGAGGTCACTACCAGGTTGCCGCCAGTTTGTTCAATAGCATTTACTAAATCTGAAGTAAACGGGTGTAGTATAGCATCCAACAGTTAGTCGCATACCCTAGGAAATTTGTCATGTACGTACATCATAATCGAAATTGCATACCTTAGTAGGAGCTGTCGCCATTACCTGCAGCCCCTGCTCTTCTCCTCCACTGGTGATCCTGGACGGTGAAGAGCCTGAGGAGGCGGAGACCAGGCAGCGAGGCTTGCGACACGTCCACGAACCAGCGCTCAGCACCTTAGATCATGG
This sequence comes from Poa pratensis, assembly GCA_947311845.1. Classification (NCBI taxonomy): domain Eukaryota; kingdom Viridiplantae; phylum Streptophyta; class Magnoliopsida; order Poales; family Poaceae; genus Poa; species Poa pratensis. The sequence continues at coordinate 5,274,499 of CAMZMU010000115.1, read as the reverse complement.
CCAGGGAGACGTGAGTATTGCTATCAGCAAGGGATTTCTGAAGATGGCGTGCACATGCAAATGGTGTGTACCTTCACTGCTTCAGTGGATCGCGGCGGCCGGGCCGCACGGCGGAGATCTTGGACATGCCAATAGGCGATCATGCACCTGCCAGCGGATCGCAGCAGCCGTGTGGCACAGCAGGACGTGACGATCAGCAATGGCGATCCTTGGACATGCCGACAAGCGACTATATATGCACCTGCCTACAGTGGATCACGGCGGCCGGGCGGCTAAGCGGGACGCGATTGCAGCGGACAGGACGATCATGCGTTGCCTGCTGGGTGTTTTATCTGAGCCGCGAGGATCTCTGGATTTAGATACGCGTAGTTTTTGGAGGCGAGGATTGCGGCACCCGGGATGTTATGACCAGATTTTTCGTCGAGATATTCTTGGAGGCGAGAGGATCGCGGTACTTGGGCAGGTGCGTAATTTTTGCAGGCGAGGAGGCACGACCAATGACGAAGCGTTTCGCGAGGGGATGCGGAGCGAGCGGACGAAGCACTCTCCATATCTATACTTCTACTAGTTGAATGCCCGTGCGTTGCTACGGATGTCATCTTCCTTCTATATCCCAAAACATATTAAAAAACGATTGAAAAATGTGTGAACAATCAATCATTTAACATATTCCCAATTTTGAGTGCACCCGTGACCTGTGTATTGCCATGCGCAGCTATTGAATTACAAATAATTCTACATCGATAATACTTTCTTCGAAAATAACACATGTAGTTTTCAATAACATTAGAACAATTGTAGGTCTCGTACTCGCACAGCTACATCTTGTCTGGCCTCTCTTACTACACACAGTTTGCTTGCCCTGCGTTTCTCAACTCTTGCGCATCGATGAAATTGAATGTTTCCTTTTTCATGTAAGAAATCACCTGGTCCGCCGATGTGGTATTCAAAAGAAATTTATTTTTATGCAAAAAACACGTACCCTAACAAACTTGTGTTTAAAACCGCAAGAAAATAAGACAGTCACCTTGCTTCTCTCCCAACCTCTCACCTTCACTCGGATTGTTTTAGACAACATGGATATCCATTGGGACTTGAAGAGCAGCTAAAGATACATCATAGCAGCAAAAGATACATCATAGATACAAAAGATACATCTATGATAAAGTGATCAGCAACATGCAAAAAAGTTCCGCACGCATGTATCGACGAACATTTCGTAGCTAAAACTCGACTTACCATGAGCAAGTTGAGATTAAACAGATGCCATACTTAGTTATATCCACGACAAGTAAGCCTAGTACGCTCAACCCTAGCCGACGGCATCATTTTCTACCGTTGGATCTTCAGTAATCTATATCTTGTTGTAGCTCCTACAATGGTTGAAGCAAAACATGAATGAATCATACGTTGCAAGAATTTGAAGACCAGTACGCGCAGACTACCATGATACATTTTCCACTTCAGAAGGCTCTTGCCTCACATTTTCCACTTCAACCTGTCATTACAAGATTATACGTGACTACCAAAAAAACAAAGCATGGAGGTACAATAAGGCTGTGAAATGGTGCTTTTGTCTATTATATGACAGATGTAAAATAAATTGAATGAATGTGGCAGTGGCAGTATTAGGAATACTACATTAACTGTTTGAAAATTATAGGCAGCTAGGCCTAAACTATTGTACTTCGTTCTGCCCAATAATCAATGGATGTTATCAAAAAGATCGACGCAAGTTTAGTTATCTCAGTCAAACACTCAAACTCTAAATGAAGACTCGGAATGGTTCATCATTAACTGCAACATATGATAATCTGTAGGGTACAACTGAACGACTACTATTTTTAATTAGATCAAAGGAAAATGAAAATCAAGTTCTTTATCGAACTTCTGATCTCAGTCTGGTGTGCTTTCAAAATAAAAGTATTTTACAATAGAAACTCTGTCCTTGTGGCAAAGGCATCCTTTAGGAACTTGCAAAGATTTCACAGAAATTTAACTTATAGAAGTTTTGTAGGTTTGCCATTATAAGAGAGTTGCTTGAGCTTCACGAAAGCAGAATCAGTGTAAAGGTCCTAAAGGGCCACAAATGTATAAAATGCGCGATCCGACAACCAGAGAGGCTGAGGGTGGGAGGCCTCTTAGAGTGGCCATTTTTAATGTCCTAAAATGTACAGAACACAATATCAGATTTAAAGGGCATATTGTATCATTGATATTATCTTAACTGAATCCTAAAAATAGTAGATTTCTTTTCGAAAAACTCAAATGCTTAATCTCAACCCAAGTATTTTGTAAGCAAACTGGATACCTTCTAATCAATCTATTTGAAGAGCTCCATGAATGGAATGATGATAAACACGGTGGAAGGTGCCAGCCTAAAACCTGTTTGCTGTTGTACATGTAGGTTGTTACCCCTCTGTCCATGTAATGCTTTTCAGTGGCCAGAAAGTTTCACCAACAGTAGCTTAGTTCACAACAAATAATGCTGGAGTGCAGAAACGAATTAGTCCTTCCAATGCTTCAACTTCACAGCCTAGTCAGCTCTTAAACCTACAAAATAAAATATAAACTAAAATTTCGAGAGAAAACTGCCATCCATGAAAAAGAGCAGGACAACAGAAATACTTCAATTCAAAGAAGGGAATCAAAACCTACTATAACCAATACCCAGAAGCCTTGCCCTGTAGGTTTGTGTGAATGATTGGTCAGTATTTGGAACTTCCTGCACCTGCTTTGCTTTTGCAGTGATTAAGTTTTCCCACTGCTTTGCTTTTGATCAGACTCTTCTGGAGAGAGGCCTCCAGATATGATGCCTCAACTCGACAATTTTCTCATTCAGAACACCAGATTTAGGCTGGCTAGCTGTTTTAATGTGTGGAGTGAATGCAGGAAATAACCGGCTCCCATGGGGAATCCAACATTCTACAGTTTAAGTACCATGTCCTGTAATCTACAATTTAAGTATCATGTCCTGTAATCTAAAGCATTTAGGTAGTAACGGATATGTATCACATGACTGCTTCCAGCACACAACCATGGCATGCATGCCAAAGAACAAAATGCTCCATGTAAAACATGGCATTCAAGAGAAATTGTTTTACTCTTAGGCATTGAATGTTCGCAGCCAATGTGCCCTTGCTCACATCCGACCATGCTCGCGAATAGTAAAGTTCGCAGCCAATCTGCGAAATAAAATGAGGATAACCTATAGAAAGGAAAAAATAAGAAGCACAATAGAAAGCAAACATAAATATATAGACGAGCAAGCACAACCATATAGGAAAATTGGTTTGCATTTTGTTTTCTCTATATGAAATTCATTTTATGAAATACAAATGAAAAGGTTGCATAAGACTTTGCCATTATCTCGCAAGCCAGACATTGTAGCAAAAGATCGGAATATCGAGTACCTTCTGGAAAATTCAAAGCTCAACGAACCATCTATTTGTGATGCAAACTATCAAATAGTTCACCATGATGGCCAAGCCTTAGTAGATTCTCTTGCACGTGCGAGTGTGGATAGCAAACGTACATGTGTACAAAGTACAAACCGAAAAGCCAATGCTTACCGGCGAATGAGATGGGAATCATGGGATAGAGAGAAGGTAAACCAAACTGATCCCCGATTCTCTGAAATAAATACAATTGACCACAAAGAGGGCATACAGTTTAAGCATTACCTCAAATAGGTAGCAGGCAATTAAAGTAGAGAATGATAGCAGGAGGAAAGCACAACCATGGACTCTTGCGAATTCATCTCCTCGATTTACTGTGGAGGAAGCTGTTGTCATGAAGGCTGCCCGCTACTCCTCGTGAGCCGAGTTCCTGCCAGGTAGAGCTCCGTTGCGAAGAGCACGGATTCGTCTTTCTACTCCTTGCAAGCCTCGTGTTGTAGGCCGTGGAGCAGGGACACGGGCAGGAGAACCAAGTGATCTTTGAGATAGGGACTGGCAGACGTTCAGAACGAGGAGGACCAGGAACTCATGACTTTGGAGTCGGCGAGGCCTACCGAGTGAGCTCTCCTCCTACTCCGCCCTCTACCGGCTGGCTGCAAATCAATATTCCGCCACCCCTCGCCACGCGCACGACGCGGCCTCTGCACCCTTAGAGCGCGCCCACCGAGAGGCCCTGGAGGCAGCGCCGTGGTGCTCGACCTCCGCCGCCTCAACTCCTCCCGCTCCGGCTACTCGCTCCGAAAGGTCGCCGTCGTAGCTTCCGCCGCCCTCCGACCTCAAGTGAACCCTGGCGTCTCCGCTCGACCCGTCGGACGGGGAGGAGGAAAGGACCAGCTGAATAATTGGCGGCTACAGCATGGTAAGATCTGAGAGCATCTGGGTGGTGGCAGCAAGAAGGTAGTCGATTCGTGCGGGCGGCGATGAGGAACTGGAAGTTTAGGACCAATTCCAACGCTCAGCTAGTCAATTCGGTGGCCGGAGGCCTTGATTGGCTGTCGGCCGGCGTGAATCGCCCGGCACCGCGGGTGGAGTCAAGAAGCGCTAGGGTTGGTGGTAAGATTGGTTGTGAGAGGTGACGGGAAGGAGGCACTGCGGTCTGCGGGCGATTCGGACCGCTTCGGGGAACTTTGCGGTGGCAATCCGGTGTAAATATTGTCGTCAAATAAAATCCAACGATCAGGATGTGTACAATCGTCTGCGTCTGCCGATCGGACGAAGATAGCATAGTCTGCCAGATATTCTGCCAGACGAGGCCGACCTTGGACATCGGTTGTAACCACGGCTGTTTGAAGCAGATCGGGACATCGGGTTGTCGACCCCTGGATGGATGAACTATGGCCGGCTTGGGGCGCAGCTGTGCACCTCCTCGTCGCCCTTGTAGTTTGTCGCTGGTTGCTCCTAGCGTCCTAGCTAGGCCGGTTTTTTTGACCCATCGCGCGAGTGGCTCCGGTTTTTTTACGGATCGGAACCGTGCGTGGTTGGGGGAGGTGCATATGGGCGTGTTTGGTTGCCCACGAAGCACATGAACGCACTGTTCCAAGCGATTTTCGACCCGTTTGGTTACCTGCCCCGTTCAGCTAGCCTGCATCCGCACGAATCTTAAAGCAACCTGGGCCAGACCCGAGAGGAACGCCCGATTCCACCGTTTCTTCAGAGCCACCCTCCCGCAAAGCAAAATGGGGAACGCGGAGCCGAGCTCGTGCAGGCCAGGGAGGTGGCGCGCGACCGTGGGCGCTCGCGCGCGCACACGAAAATGGTGGCGGGAGAAATTTCGCTCACCGCCCTGAGTTTTACCTCCCTATTTCACCCCCCTACTCTCACCGCCGAAGCTCCCGCCACCATTCCCCCCCCTTTTCGAGCTCTCCGGCTGAGACGAGATTTATTGACAACGACCAGGTAAGCGGCGCCTCCGTCCACTCCGGTGAACGGTGGTCCACAGCCGCCGACGGAGCGCTTCTTCCTCCACCTCGCCACCGCTCACGCTACGATGCCGGTAAGCACAATCGAACCCTAGGACTTGTACTTTAGATATGACCTTATGGACTAGATTTTTAGGCTATGATGTTGTTTGAGCATGTTTAGGATCTTGATCTGCTGTTAGCATGTCGTAGGAATCTTGATCTTGATGCACCCATATCTGCTGTTAGCAAGGCGTGACCAGTTGTTAGCATGTTTAGGATCTTGATCTTGATGCACCCATATCTTGCTTCGTCACCGTTGTAGGACATGTCCATTTGCTTCAGTTCGTGTTTGATTTGGTAGATCTGAGGTTAGTGATGCACCAATATCTTGCTTCGTCACCGTTGTAGGACCTATCCGTCGATGAGTTTGACCAGGCCCTGCTCGAAGGGGAGAGCCAGCTTGCTCTTTCTCTTGTCCCGGACTCACAGCCGGATGAGCTGCCGGAGTACAAACCAATGGAGAGGTTTAAGGTGCCCATGATGCCTTCATAGCTGGTCACGCCTTCTCTTGTTCCGGAGGGCAAGACCAAGAAGAGCAAGATGGGCACTACCATGAATTGGCCTCCATTTCTGTCCAGATTCGTGCTCAACAAGATGTGCGACCTCATCGCCAGTGGGGTGAGGACTGACAAGGGGTTTAAGGAGGTGCATCTGAACACAGTTGCCAAGCTGGTTTTTGAGTTCTCAGTCCAGGAGGTCACCCCTACTCAGATCTACAACCACCTGAGGAAGTGGAGAGTGAGGTGGATCAAGGTGTCAAAGCTGAAGGATCTCAGTGGTGCATTCTGGGATGACACAGCATCATCTTGGAGGCGGAGCACTTGAAGGACCACATCATGGTTAGCCTTGTGCCCTAATTGTTTAACTATCTCATGTGTGAACAAATTGCTAACTGTCAAACTGTTTTTTCGTCTGTAGGATCACCCCAAGGACGTTGAGTTCCTTAACAAGCCTATTCAGAACTACACTTAGATGCAGACCATCTACTCCTTCGGTCTGGCCACTGGAAGGCATGCCATGGGGTCATCTGAGCCTCTTGGTACGCCTGATTATCCTGACACGCAGGAGTCGGACACCATCAACGTTGATACTTATGTGCCCTGAGCCGCCAAGGCTGATGATCATGCACCCAAGCTACCTGACAGAGGGGAGAAGAAGAGGAAGAGGGGTGCATTGGTCGATGAGGAGGTGCTCGTCTTCACCGGCATGACGAAGGCCGTCAGGGAGGTGGCATCCGCCATCAGGGACAGTGTGCCTATGGACGTGCACCCCGGCCTCTACGAGGCTGTGATGAGCACCAAGGGAACATTCAGTGACACCGCCAAGATTGCTACTCTTGGCCACCTCCTGGACAAGAAGGCTCAAGGCTTTGGCTCCCTCTCGACTATGGAAGCATAGCTGGATCAAGCCTTGCTGGAGGAAGCATAGCTGGATCAAGCAAAGTTGTAGGAAGCAAAACTGGATAAAGCAAACCTAGAGGAAGCAAAGCTACTAGGGGCAAAGGTGGAAAACTGATTGCATGTTGTGGCATCAAAGGCTTTATCATCCTCGTCCTGATCATCATCATTGTGTATTTGTGGCTGTCATAAGTGTGTATGATCCTTAAACCATGAACCTCCTAAACCTCAGTGGACTGGTAAGCTCACCACTAGGGCGTGCAAGGTAAGTGGAACAACAACAATCTGGGCAACCAAACACATTGGTTTGTGTCTGTAAACACCAATCTGTGTATCCAAACACGAGCACTTGGAAAATTTGCATCCACCCTAACGGGCCTGACTGGCACATTGTTGGCAACCAAATACATGCACAACATGGCCAACTCGTGTTTCTTCAGGGCCAGGCCCAGTGGAGCCATGGATGCAAAGTGCCCAAAAAACATGCGAGCAACCAAACAGACCCTATGTGATCGGAACCGGGCGTGACAGGGGCAGGTGCATATACGTACGTGAGACGTACGTAACGGAGATGACGTACGTAACGGAGATGATCGATCGAAACGTTGGTGATATGGGGCGACGTACCAACGTACGGACACGTACGGACACCAACTCCCCTTTAATAGTAAAGAAAACAGCAAACTTGTGTTGAGCTTGGGTTCATACATTAAATTTAAGCCGTTCAATATCTGATCAACGTCCTAGATCATTCCAATGTTTGACAACTCAACACACCTTTTCAGTTTTGTGTTATCTACAAGAATTGCCACCGCTAAGGATGACTCCAACGGGGCGACCGAAACGGACTCGCGTTTGGTCCGCGTTTTGTCCGTTTGGGTTGGCAAACGGACGCGCGTCCGGCCCAGGTCAGCCCCTTTCTGGCCACTGCGCCTAACGGGGCGACACATTGAGTCTGCCCGGCCAGGGTTTTGATCATTTTTTTTTCCGGCTAGGGTTTTGACAACATAAAATCAATCACACCATACAAATAATACAATTCAAATAGTCCAGCAAATATTTATTACAAATCCAAATAATTCAGCAAATAATTATTACAATCCAAATAGTTCAGCAAATAATACAAATTGTTTCACAAATAATACAATTATTCCACTCATAGTTTTACAAACCAAATAAATAGGAAATCAGTAGTTCATCAAATGGAACTACTGGTTTCCGTAGTGCTGTCAGAGATGCTCCACCAAATCATTTTGGAGCTGAATATGGGCCACCTTCTTACGAACGTCACGGTAGAAGTTTAGGAACTGAGCATATGTGGATGGTCCCTCGGGCTGAAGCAACTCACCCTGAAACTGCCATGCCTGATCATGCATACCCTCATCGCGTTCATTCTCTACACTCATGTTGTGCATGATCACACAAGTTGTCATCACCTTCCACATGGTGCCTTGTCCCATGTTCTAGCAGGGTGTCGAACAATACCCCATCGAGACTGGAGGGCACCGAATGCACGCTCCACATCCTTTCTAGCACTTTCTTGTTCCTTGGCAAACTTCTTCTTCTTCTCATCATTTGGATTGGAGATGGTCTTCATGAATGTAGTCCATGTAGGGTAAATGCCATCAACAAGATAGTATGGCTTCTTGTACTCCCGGCCGGCCATTGATCTCAAATGTCACCTCGGGTGCTAGGCCATTGGAGAGCCTGTTGAACACCGGAGACCGCTGAAGCACGTCGATGTCATTGTGCGAGCCGGCCATGCCAAAGAACGAGTGCCAAATCCACAAATCTTGTGATGCCACGGCCTCAAGTACGACCGTGCACGGCCCAACATGGCCCTTGTACTGCCCCTGCCAAGCAAATGGGCAGTTCCTCCACTCCCAGTGCATACAATCTATGCTCCCAATCATGCCAGGGAAGTATTTTGCCTCGTTGATGGACAAGAGCCGGGTCATGTCCGCAGCACAGGTACTCCGGGCCGAACACCTGCACCACGGCTCTGCAAAATTTGTACATTGCTTCTAGGCACGTGGACTCACTCATCCGCACGTACTCGTCAACAAGATCACCGGCAACTCCATATGCAAGCATGCGAATTGCGGCCGTGCATTTCTGATAGGACGAGAAGCCGTAGATACCACATGCATCTTTTTTGGATATGAAATAATCATCAAAATGCATCACCCCAACCGGATACGATTGGACAATGATCTCCTCATCCGGAAATGGCGCCGGAAAATCTTGGGAGTATAGGTGAGTTTCACCGGACGAAAGTAGTCCTCATAGAGCTGGATATGGCCAGCTGACTGATACGTCCATTTTGCATCACTATTTTATAGCATAATTTACTGTTATTCATGATATATTTCATATTAAGAGTGTTACTTATGTTATTTTGTCTTATTTTGCATGTTTGATGATCATTGGATAATTAACTGCCGGAGTCAGATTTCAGCTGGAAAAAGCACGTCAAGGCACTATATTTCTGGAGCACTAAAAATATTTCCAGAAGACAGATGTTCCTATTTTATCAGAAGATGGACTAAGCCAAAAGGGGAGGCTGAGATGGGCCAGGAGGGGCCCACACCACCCCTGGGCGCGGGCCCACCTTGGCCGCGCCCTGGCCAGGTGTGGTGCCCCTGGCCCACCTCAGGCGCTCCCCCTTCGCGTACTTCATCCCCCAGAAACCCTAAGACACGGGGGGAGAAAATATTCCGCCGCCTCCACGAGGCGGAAACAACAGAGAGAGAAAAAGCTCTCCGGCAGGGAGAAATCTGCCGGGGAAATTCCTCCCGGGGGGGAGATCATCGCCATCCTCATCGTCATCGTGCTGGACTTCATCGGGATCATCATCATCATCATCTCCATCACCGTCACCACCATCACCGCTGCACCATCTCGTTCCGCTGTAACATCTAGGGCTATACTTTGTTTAGTTCATAGGGGAAACTCTCCCGGTGTTAATTACTCCTTGTGGTTGATGCTATTGAGTTTTATCGGTGAATTAAAGTATATGTTCAGATTGTTATCCATCATTATATCACCTCTGATCATGATCCATATGATGTCTTGTGAGTAGTTCGTTTAGTTCTTGAGGACATGGGAGAAGTCACGCTGTTAGTAGTGGAATTATGTTGAGTAATATTTAATGGTTTGATATTTAAGTTGTGGTGCTATTCTTCTAGTGGTGTCGTGTGAACGTCGACTACATGACACTTCACCTTTATGGGCCTAGAGGAATGCATTGTGTATTTGGTTGCTAATTGTGGGGTTGCCGGAGTGACAGAAACCTAAACCCCCGTTAGTATACCGGTGCACAAGGGAGCGTAGGATCTCAGAGTTTAAGGCTGTGGTTAGATTTATCTTAATTACTTTCTTGTAACTGCGGATGCTTGCAAGGGTATAATCACAAGTATGTATTAGTCCAAGTAAGGGCGGTGCATTAGCATAGGTTCACCCACACAACACTTATCAAAACAATGAAGATTAATCAACTATGTGAAGCGAAAGCACTTGACTAGAATCCCGTGTGTCCTCAAGAACATTTTGTCATCATAAGTAAACCAACCGGCTTGTCCTTTGCTCTAAAAAGGATTGGGCCACTCGCTGCAATTATTATTACTGTCTTTTACTTACTCGCATTTTATTTACCTGCTATATCAAAAACCCCTAAAAACTTGTCTGCTAGCATTTACAGTGAAACCTTTACCGAAACTCCTTGTCAGCACCTTCTGCTCCTCGTTGGGTTCGACACTCTTATTTATCGAAAGTACTACGATACACCCCCTATACTTGTGGGTCATCAAGACTATTTTCTGGCGCCGTTGCCGGGGAGTGAAGCGCTATTGGTGAGTGGAATTGGTAAGGGAAACTTTTACTGTAGGTGCTATTTTTATTTCTGCTTGCTACTTTATTTTATCATGGAGAGATCTCCATTTGAATCCCTGTTTGGAAATACTACTACCACTGCTACGGTAGTAGAAGAGGAACCACCTGATCAAGTAATTCCATTTAAAATACCTATGAAAATTGTTGAACGAGTTACGAATAACCGCTATGCAGGAGATGGAACTGTCCCTCCTGGGGATCATTTGCTATTTATTCATGAATTATGCGAGTTGTTCAAGTGTGCAGGTATTTCAATGGAAGAGGTCAAGAAGAAATTGTTTCTATATCGTTGACTGGTAAAGCTGCAAAATGGTATAGGATGCTGAAAATGGGCGTTCTATTGGCTGGGAGGAGATTGTGCCTCTCTTTTATTCTAAATTTTATCCTCCTAGTGAAATTCATCAAGATCGGAATCATATATATAATTTTTGGCCTCATGATGGAGAAAGTATTGCCCAAGCGTGGGGGAGATTGAAATCATTAATGCTCAAATGCCCCATTCATGAGCTTCCTGGTAATGTGTTATTGATAACTTCTATGCAAGGCTTTCTCTTCAAGATAAAACTCTATTGGATACCTCTTGTGCTGGATCATTTACGCGTAATAAAGAGGAAGTTAAATGGGACCTTCTTGATCGGATTGAGGAAAATACTGAAGGATGGGAGAACGACAAAGGTAGAGAATCAGGTATAAAGTATGATTACGAATGCATTAAAACTTTTATGAATACTGATAATTTTCGTAATCTCTATGATATGTATGGTCTTGATTCTCAAGTTATTGCAAACTGTTACAAGGCTTTTGCCTCTTATCTTGATGTTCCTAAAGAAAGTTGCAATAAGTATCATTTGCCTTACAAAGATAATACTAATTCTGCCAATATAAAAACATTGAAGTTCATACAGTTGATCGTATCTTGCCAGAACCTTATATTGAGAAACCACCTTTTCCTGTTAAAATTAGGGAACATTCTATCATAGCTAGTGTGGTTAATAAAAGTGCAAAGAAAGCTTTAGAACCTGCTGAACAAATAGCGGTTGAACCCACAATAGCAATAGTAAAGGATTTGGTAACTGAAAATGTAGAAGGAGGACATATTATCTTTTGTGAAGATGCCTCTAATATTGTTTCACATCCCAGTAGAGCTAGGAAAACAAGTGTTCCTGTGCTTTCAGTCAAAATAGGAGAACATTGCTATTATGGTTTATGTGATATTGGTGCAAGTTCTAGTGCTATTCCTTTTGATCTTTATAAAGAAATTATGCATGAAATTGGTCCTTGCGAACTTGAGGAGATTGATGTGGTTATTCAGCTTGCTAATAGAGAAACTATCTCTCCAATTGGTATTGTGAGAGATGTTGAAGTTTTATGTGGTAAGACTAAATACCCTGCTGATTTTCTAGTACTTGGTTCTGTTGCTAGTAAAGCTGTCCCATTATTTTTGGTAGGCCTTTCTTGAATACATGTGGTGCATTATAGATTGTAAGAAAGAGAAAATTTACACTAAATTTAATGGAGAATCTTATGAGTTTAATTTCTCTAAGTTTGGTAAAAACTTTATGAAACTGAATTACCTAATGAGAATTTCAATTGAACAACTTGCTTCTATTGCTGTTGCTCCTAACAATGCCTTGCAGCAATTCATGGAGGAACACGAAAGTGAAGTATTTATGGAGGAGAGGAATGAGATTGACAATGCCTTTCTTCGTCAACCACCAATACTTAAGCATAATTTGCCTGTGGAAGATTTGGGTACCTCAGCGCCTCCTAAGGAAGATCCTGTCTTCGATTTAAAACCTTTACCTGATAATCTTAAGTATGTTTATCTTGATGAAAGGAAAGTATATCCTGTTATTATTAGTTCTAAACTTTCAGGTAATGAAGAAGCAAGGCTATTAGAAGTACTAAAGAAACATCGAGGAGCTATGGGATACACTTTGGATGATTTAAAGGGGATTTCTCCTACTATATGTCAACATGCCATCAACATTGAACCCGATGCAAAACCTGTTGTTGAGCATCAGCGTCGCTTGATCCCTAAGATGAAAGAAGTGGTAAGAAATGAGGTATTAAAACTTCTTGATGCTGGTATAATTTATCCTATTGCTGATAGTAGATGGGTAAGTCCTGTGCATTGTGTCCCTAAGAAAGGAGGAGTTACTGTTGTACCAAATGAAAATGATGAACTTATTCCTCAAAGAGTAGTAGTTGGGTATAGGATGTGCATTGATTTTAGAAAGGTCAATAAAGTAACTAAGAAAGATCATTATCCTTTGCCTTTTATTGATCAAATGTTAGAAAGGTTGTCTAAGAAAACTCATTTTTGTTTCCTTGATGGTTATTCTGGATTCTCACAAATTGCTGTTAAAGCACAAGATCAAGAGAAAACTACTTTTACTTGTCCTTATGGAACTTATGCTTATAGACGTATGCCTTTTGGTTTGTGTAATGCTCCTGCTACGTTCCAAAGATGCATGTCTGCTATTTTTCATGGTTTTTGTGAAGAAATTGTGGAAGTATTCATGGACGATTTTTCCGTCTACGGAACTTCCTTTGATAATTGCTTGCACAATCTTGATAAAGTTTTGCAGAGATGTGAGGAGACTAATCTTGTTCTTAATTGGGAGAAATGTCATTTCATGGTTAATGAAGGAATTGTCCTAGGGCACAAAATTTCTGAAAGAGGTATTGAAGTGGACAGAGCTAAAGTTGAAGCAATCGAGAAAATGCCCTGTCCAAGGGATGTGAAAGGTATCCGTAGTATTCTTGGTCATGCCGGTTTTTATAGGAGGTTTATTAAAGATTTTCTAAAATTTCAAAACCCCTCACTAATCTTCTTCAAAAAGATGTACCTTTTGTTTTTGATGATGATTGCAAGGAAGCTTTTGAAACTCTAAAAAAGGCTTTAATCACAGCTCCTGTTGTTCAACCTCCTGATTGGACTTTACCTTTTGAAATAATGTGTGATGCTAGTGATTTTGCTGTAGGAGCTGTTCTTGGACAGCGGGTAGACAAGAAGTTAAATGTTATTCATTATGCTAGTAAAACACTTGATGCCGCTCAAAAGAATTATGCTACTACTGAAAAGGAATTTTTAGCAGTTGTTTTTGCTTGTGATAAATTTAGACCTTATATTGTTGATTCAAAAGTTACTATTCACACTGATCATGCTGCTATTAGATACCTTATGGAAAAGAAAGATGCTAAGCCTAGGCTCATAAGATGGGTACTTTTACTGCAAGAATTTGATTTACATATTGTAGATAGGAAAGGTGCTGAAAATCCTGTTGCTGATAATTTGTCTAGATTAGAAAACATTTCAGATGATCCTATACCTGTTAATGATAGTTTTCCAAATGAACAATTGGCTGCGATAAAGGTAAGCTCACGCGAAAGTCCTTGGTATGCTGATTATGCTAATTTTATTGTTGCCAAGTATTTGCCTCCGACCTTTACAGCTCAGCAAAGAAGAAAGTTCTTTTATGATTTGAGGCATTATTTTTGGGATGACCCACATTTGTATAAAGAAGGAGTAGATGGCATTATGCGAAGATGTGTTCCTGAGTATGAACAGAAAGAAATATTGAGCAAATGCCATGGAAGTGCTTATGGAGGACATCACGCTGGAGATAGAACTGCGCAAAAGGTTCTACAATCAGGTTTTTATTGGCCTACCCTTTTTAGAGATGCTAGAAAATTTGTTTTATCATGTGATGAATGTCAAAGAGTAGGTAACATTAGTAGACGTAATGAAATGCCTATGAATTATTCTCTTGTTATTGAACCTTTGACTGTTGGGGATTTGACTTTATGGGTCCTTTTCCTCCTCAAATGGTTATACTCACATACTTGTTGCTGTTGATTATGTTACTAAATGGGTAGAAGCTATACCAACTTCTAGTGCTGATGGTGAGACATCATTAAAAATGCTTAAAGATATTATCTTCCAGGTTTGGTGTGCCTAGATATCTCATGACTGATGGTGGTTCTCATTTTATTCATGGTGCTTTTAGAAAAACTCTAGCTAAGTATGATGTTAATCATAGAATTGCTTCACCATATCATCCCAAACAAGTGGTCAAGTAGAATTATCAAATAGAGAGATTAAGTCTATTTTGCAAAAGACTGTTAATAAATCTAGAAAAAATTGGTCTAAAAAGCTTAACGATGCTTTGTGGGCTTATAGAACTGCTTATAAAAATCCTATGGGAATGTCTCCTTACAAAATGGTTTATGGAAAAGCTTGTCATTTGCCTCTAGAATTAGAACATAAAGCCTATTGGGCGGTGAAAGAACTTAATAGAGATTTTAAACTTGCCGGTAAAAAGAGATTGCTTAATTTGAATTCTTTAGATGAATGGAGAAATGCAGCTTATGAAAATGCTAGGCTCTTTAAAGAGAAAGTTAAGCAATGGCATGATAGAAGAATTCTTAAGAGAGAATTTAACGTAGGTGAAAAAGTTTTATTGTATAGGTCTCGTCTCAGATTTTTTGCAGGAAAATTACTTTCAAAATGGGAAGGACCTTATATCATTGAGGAGGTCTATCGCTCAGGTGCGATTAAAATCAATTCACTAGATGGGGACAGACCACAAGTGGTTAATGGTCAAAGACTCAAGCATTACATTTCTGGAGATTCTTATAATGAAGATGTTGATTTATCAAAGTGGTAACTCCAGAGGATTTTATAAAAAGTCAAATTCAGACAACTGCAAAGCTGATTTGGAATAGGTAACAGTTTCGGTAAGAAAAAGTTCGCGATTTACTTTCAACTTAAATATTGTTGTTTTTACATAATATGGAAAATTATGAGTCGGAAAAGGGTAGGAAACGGTGCCCGAGGGCACCACACCACCCCTGGGCGCGGGCCCCACCCTGGCCGCGCCGTGGGTGCGTGTGGGCTCCTCGGAGCCCGTCTCCGACCCCGTTTCGTCCTGTACCTTCCTTTTGTCGTAAAACTTTTTGCTATATAATCACCCGGATCTCCCGAGGTCCGTATATCGTGTTTTCGTCGTTTTGTTTCGAGCTGTTTTCTGCCAGGAACTATTTTCAGATTTAGAGCGCCATGGTCTTCTCCAACGACAACGAACAAGGAGGCGTGGAGGACATCATGGACCAGAGGATCGAGGAGGAGGTCAAGAGCGAAACCGATGATGAAGTAGAGGAAGACTCAACTCCACGTCCTCGCGCTACTATTGCAAGCATCGGGGTGACTGCCAACCCTTTCAATCCTGTGAAGAACATGTGGTGAGGCATCGCGTCATGCCTTTGCCCCAAGACACTCGCCTCAAACTCCAGTAACCCTTTCCATACCCTCATCCATAAGTATCAATTTGAGAGAGTTCCGGAGATGGAGTTGCCTACTTGTTGGGATATAGATCGATCTAACAATGCAGGAAAAGAAAGCCCTAAGTCCAGTGAGAAGTGGGGAAACAATTCCAAGAGCTGGGATTCACCTTCTGACCAGTTCATGAACCGCATCGAACACAATACGGAGATGATCCGCATCCTCACATACAAGATAGATGAATTGAAGGATTTGGTCGAGAAGCTCATTAGGGAGTCGCCACCAAGAGATCAAGCCTAAATCGTCAAGGGGTAATGGCACTCCCTTGGCTTGTTCCAAGCTTGGGGGAGTGCCCAGTATCATCTTTATCCTTTCGTTTTTATAATTTCGTGGTCATATCATGAGTAGAGAAGTTATCTTATAAGATGGTTTGCGATGTGGAGTGTCAATCCTTTAGTTATCCATGTATCCGTTGGTTTGAGTGTGTCTTTGTTCAGAATATTAATGAGAAGTTCCACCTTTACTTTCGGTACATTTTATTTTAGCCTGCAATCTTCTTTATGTGCTGATCTTGCCATTGTATTGACGCCACTTTTGGGTACATCAAGTAAATTATATTAGTTGTGGCAAACTTAGTATTGGTCATTAGCAACAATACCATGAAAACTTAAGTAGAAGGAGGGAATTACATGCAAAAATATTATCCCTTTATCTTTCTTTCTTGCTAGCCAATAAGATTAGTATTCTTTGAGTTAAAACATTTGTGCTTACAGGGAAGATAGCATGGTTGCTTCTATTACATTATATTTGTGTGTATCCCCCAACTTTTATGCTTGCTACATGACCTTGCTAGCCTTAACCACCGTACTGAGAGGGAATGCTTCTCGTGCATCCAAATCCTTGAGCCAAACCCATGCCATTTGTGTCCACCATAACTACCTATATGTGGTATTTCTTTGCCACTCCAAGTAAATTTTTCATGTGCTACCTTTAAATTATTCAAAATGTTATTATTCCCTTTTGTGTCAATGTTTACTAGCTCATGAGGAAGTAGTGTGGTTATCCTTTATTCTACTTGTCAAACAGACTTTACACCTGGACTAGTGGCATATACATCCGCTTATCCAATAACTTGCAAAAAGAGCTGGCAACGGGATGCCCAGTCCCAATTAATTACAACTTTAACGCTTAATTCTCTTCACACTTTTGCCCTGATTATCAGTAAGCATGACAAACAGTGAAATATCTGCGTGTGTAAACCAAAGAGAAAGAGGGATGATCTGCCTTGCTGGTAGAAATAACGTCCTTCATGGGAGCCGCTCTTAAAAGTCTGTTTGACAGGGAGAATACTGTTTTCACCCGCTACCATTCGTTGACAATTAACAAACACCTCTCAAAACTTAATTTTTGCTCTCTATATGATTTCAAAAACTTAAAAGCTCTAGCACATGACTTAATCCCTGCTTCCCTCTGCGAAGGGCCTTTCTTTTACTTTTCATGTTGAGTCAGTACACCTATTTCCTTCTTCCTTGAGCAAGCATTTGAGTTGTTGTGATTCAACCATATATATCATTAATATTGTCAATCATGTCTTTTATCCTTCCTTGTCTTAGCACAAAGACTTTTGCCTCTAAGAATATAGCTTTGCAAGTTATCAATGACTGTAAAGAAGGTGTGATAATTGAGTGTGGAAGTTCTGCAATATAAGCTCTAATATAAAGACTCCTTTCGAAAGATAAGTATTGATTGCTTATTGTTCTATGACCAAGAATGAAGTGTGCCATTACTAATCTATAATTTCCTTCGTGTATTTTTATTGTGGTTGTTTCACTACTCATGTTCAAGTTAGGTTATATGAAGAGTAGTTGCTGTTTAAAATGAGTTGTGTTGTTTAGTAATTACTGATGCTTCTTGTCCGTATTCTTTATTATCGACGCTTCACTCCATAAACTTTTGTTCTAGTTTACTGAGCTCAGCTTTCGCTTGGGGACAAGCGAGGTCTAAGCTTGGGGGGGTTGATACGTCCATTTTGCATCACTATTTTATAGCATAATTTACTGTTATTCAATGATATATTTCATATTAAGAGTTACTTATGTTATTTTGTCTTATTTTGCATGTTTGATGATCATTGGATAATTAACTGCCGGAGTCAGATTTCAGCTGGAAAAAGCACGTCAAGGCACTATATTTCTGGAGCACTAAAAATATTTCCAGAAGACAGATGTTCCTATTTTATCAGAAGATGGACTAAGCCAAAAGGGGAGGCTGAGATGGGCCAGGAGGGGCCCACACCACCCCTGGGCGCGGGCCCACCTTGGCCGCGCCCTGGCCAGGTGTGGTGCCCCTGGCCCACCTCAGGCGCTCCCCCTTCGCGTACTTCATCCCCCAGAAACCCTAAGACACGGGGAGTCCGAGAAAATATTCCGCCGCCTCCACGAGGCGGAAACAACAGAGAGAGAAAAAGCTCTCCGGCAGGGAGAAATCTGCCGGGGAAATTCCTCCCGGAGGGGGGAGATCATCGCCATCCTCATCGTCATCGCGCTGGACTTCATCGGGATCATCATCATCATCTCCACCTCACCACCATCACCGCTGCACCATCTCGTTCCGCTGTAACATCTAGGGCTATACTTTGTTTAGTTCATAGGGGAAACTCTCCCGGTGTTAATTACTCCTTGTGGTTGATGCTATTGAGTTTTATCGGTGAATTAAAGTATATGTTCAGATTGTTATCCATCATTATATCACCTCTGATCATGATCCATATGATGTCTCGTGAGTAGTTCGTTTAGTTCTTGAGGACATGGGAGAAGTCACGCTGTTAGTAGTGGAATTATGTTGAGTAATATTTAATGGTTTGATATTTAAGTTGTGGTGCTATTCTTCTAGTGGTGTCGTGTGAACGTCGACTACATGACACTTCACCTTTATGGGCCTAGAGGAATGCATTGTGTATTTGGTTGCTAATTGTGGGGTTGCCGGAGTGACAGAAACCTAAACCCCCGTTAGTATACCGGTGCACAAGGGAGCGTAGGATCTCAGAGTTTAAGGCTGTGGTTAGATTTATCTTAATTACTTTCTTGTAACTGCGGATGCTTGCAAGGGTATAATCACAAGTATGTATTAGTCCAAGTAAGGGCGGTGCATTAGCATAGGTTCACCCACACAACACTTATCAAAACAATGAAGATTAATCAACTATGTGAAGCGAAAGCACTTGACTAGAATCCCGTGTGTCCTCAAGAACATTTTGTCATCATAAGTAAACCAACCGGCTTGTCCTTTGCTCTAAAAAGGATTGGGCCACTCGCTGCAATTATTATTACTGTCTTTTACTTACTCGCATTTTATTTACCTGCTATATCAAAAACCCTAAAAACTTGTCTGCTAGCATTTACAGTGAAACCTTTACCGAAACTCCTTGTCAGCACCTTCTGCTCCTCGTTGGGTTCGACACTCTTATTTATCGAAAGTACTACGATACACACCCTATACTTGTGGGTCATCACTGACCTGTTCCGGTCCAAGGCTGGAGAACGGCCCGACAACGACCCTCGGAACACCGGCCGCATCCTCTATATGTACTCATTGACGAGGATGGCAAACAGGTCGTCACTCTCATCGTCGGAGGAATCATCCGATGATGACTAGTACATAATGTAGTTCTTGTAGTACCACTCATCAGAGCTATCCATGGCCGAGTTCGTACCTGAGTTGTTGCCGGGGAAACGGCCGAACACCTTGTGGACGGCGTTGGTGTCGCGGGCGTTCCGAGAGATGTGGCCGCAAGATTCACCGGCCGTGGTGGGGAGGAAGCAGCTCCGGTGACGACGGGGAAGAGGAGCAGCAGACGGCGTCCCTGGAATGGCCTGCAGTGCCAAATCGAGGGAGCGACGGCGAGGTGGTGGCGGGAGGGGCGATGGAGGAGGAGGAGATTGGGGTGGGGAATAGTCTGATACGCGGGTCAGGGGCGGACTAGGGAGGACAGAAGAGCGCTCCGCGCGCGTCCGTGGCCGACGCAAACCTGGTCCAAATTTGGGCCACGAATGGGTCGCGGCGGACAGGAGAACGGACACGTGGTCCGTTTGCGTCGTCCCGTTGAGCCGTGTTTTTGGCTCCAGCGGACAGGAACGGAGGCGCGCGGACTCGATGCATCGCCCCGTTGCATATCCTAAAGAAGCCATCGCTGATTTCTGTGGGTCTTGTCCCCTCCGCCGTCTTCTCTGCCCGGTGGCGCCCTGCCCACTCGGCCACTCCCCTGCAACCTGAGCCTCCCCGTACATCCTGTGGTCCTGCCTACCGGCGGCACCTTATCCCTCCCCTGAATCTCGGAAGCAGCGACAGCCGTATATGGTAGGCCTTGATTTCTCCGTCTCCTCTGTTTCTGGCTTCCCTGCTCAATGGAGTTTGGAAGGGGACCAGCGCCCGTGATCTGCGAAGCTGGACCAAATCCGGCGCTGTTTCCGTCAGGCGTGGCGGGGCTGGCCATGGTACTGTGGATGGTCTGCTAATTACTGAACTTGAGCGTCGTGTTGGAAGCTGGTCTGCACTGCACCTGCACACTGGTTCTTTCCATGCTCTAAATTTCCTCGGAGCGTATTTGGATGGAGAGTAGAGACCATGGCGAAACGTACCAGCTTTAAGCGGCAGTGTACTCGGACGCCTCACACAGCCTTCCGGCCGGGCACGACCCCCACTAGCCTCTGCGCCTTCCTCGCGGCTCGAGCAAAGGTCAAGCTTCGGAGGGAACTAGGAAAATTTACGCGGCGACACGCCGCGCCCGTGTGGAAACCTGTCCGAGGAAAGGAAAAGCAGATAAACATGCTTGAAATATATTTGAAATTTTCCTGAATGTTGTTGAATATTTTTGGGAAAACAATATTTTCTGGGGGAAAAATATTTATGGAGAAAATCTCCAACAAATTTTGTATGGAAAAAATTTAAATTTATAAAATTTGTTGAATATTTTCTGGAGGGAAAATATTTTTTTGAAAAATCTGCAACAAATCTTGTATCAATTCTATTTTGAAACTTGTAAAAATTGGTGAATATTGTTTTTTGGAAGAAACAAATATATGGAAAACTGATCGTCTACATTGGGCGTAACGTGGGCGCCTCGAGGGAACGCTGAGAAAAACTATTTTAAACTTGTAAAAATTGTTGAATATTTTTCAGGGAATTTTTTTATTAGGAAAATCCAAATTACATGCCGCGCCCCTGGCGTTGGTTAAGCTGTGTATATGGTTAGATTCGCTGTCAGCATGGTTGTTGAAAGTTGTGGTTGAGAATTACTGTTAAATGAAAGTCGTGTCGGTGAATTATTGTCAAACAAAAGTTCCGCATTTGAGAATTGGTGGCGTATTGAAAAATATTGTCATAATGTAGGAGCACTAACTTCGGAAAATTAAGTTGTGTTTAAAATGTATTGCCGAGTAGGTTTGAAAATAACGGCAGAAAAAAACTCAACGCAAATTATTTTTGATAGGTATATATAGGTAATTATGGCAGTAAAATCTTAGCAAAAAAGTTGTGTCGAAAATTATCGTCGAAGAGGCTATAAATCCGGAAAGGTGCGGCAAAAAAAATCGTTGAAGATGGTGTGAAAAAAATACCATGTAGATGTTTTTTTTGGAGGTAGGTATAGTTAACGACAGTACGGAAATTTTAAACGAAAATGCGAGTCAATTTTTTTTGTCGAAAAGGCTAAGATGAGGAACGAAGGAGGAAAAAACTTGCCATGTTACGGTTTGTAACCTACAACTGTTTCTCGGTATTTTATATGTGTACTGCTTGTTGCATTCGTTGGTAGCATTGTTGTTTCGGCGTGGACTCGTTGCGGTGCGGTTAGTTAAAAATAGCGAGATGTACAGTGGTGGACACTATTTCAGCAAAAAAATATGACCAAAAATACAATTGGAAAATCTAAACTTGCATCAAAAGTGTGTGAATACGGTTGGAAAATTGTAGACAAAAAATATGCCAAAACTTATTGTCAAAAAAGCTTTAAAAGCATTAAAAACTCGAAAATGGCTAAAGAAAAATACCGTTAGAAAGTCTAAACTTATTTGGAAAATAGACCAGTGTAAACGCGTTTGGAAAATTTTAGGTAGGAAAAATATGTCGAAAACTATTGTGGGTGAACGATTCCCGATTCAAATTTTTTGGAAAACGCGAAGACTTTTATGCAAAAGAAGAGGCGTGTGTTGGCTTTTTCGTGTGTTTTGTACCCGAGGACGGATTCACAATTTTTGAAAAACACGGGAACACAATGTAGAAGTGCACATCGGTGATTGTAATACAACAAATTTGAAGATTAGAGAGAAATATGTATATGTCCGTCAAAATAAAAAGGTTAGAACATGAAAGTTGTTCGGAAGGGTGATATTCATCTACTCGTGGAAGGAAAAATTCAAACGGGTGGCTGGGTGTGACGAATTTGACAAAATTTGTCAGACGTTTTTGCGAATTCGGATCTAAAATTAAGCCGATAGGGTCGACGAAACTCGAAACCGATCACGGGAATAAAACCTACTCGTCGACGCGCATATTTTTCGTGTACACCTTTAAAAAAAAAAATCCAAATTTCTTTTTTAAAAATACAGCGCGCTTCACTGTTCATGTTCATGTCAATGTTCATGTCAATGTTCATGTTCGTGCCGGCTTCACTGTTCATGTCAATGTTCATGAACAGTACGCGTGCTGACGTGGCGCCATCTGGGCCGTCCGTTGCTCCGATCGGACGGCTCAGGAAGCAGCGACGTGGCCTACCCGATAGGCTGCTGAAAGCCTCAGCTTTGATATATAATGTTATACGCAGCGAGCATAGCAGCTGAGGCATGGCAACGTGGCTGCTAGCCTCCGGAAATTTCCCTACCGAGTGGTGTGGTGGCGTTGGTACAGAGTGGAAAGAAGAGATAGAGAGGAACAGGTCGGCTGGTGGCTTGAGATTTGAGATTCATTGGTATTAACCGGTAGAGAGATTAGCCTGTTGGGCTACGAATATTACTCCGGCTATGTTTTGCTGTTGTAAGTATGGTCAGCTGAATGTTGTTATGTGCAGTTTTGACACACATAATATATAAAATTCCACCTACTAATGAGAAAGTCCCATTTATATTTGTTTTATCCAGTCAATATTATGGCTCATAACTTGGAGATATCAAATATTGGCACATGTTGAATATAAAAGTGTGACCTCGCTGGAAGAGATTTGCTCTCATACAAATGTTGCAGCATTTAAATATCACTCGATCTGATATCTTGATTGCAATACAATTGCATATCTCGCATTTAGAATTTATTTTGGATCACTAACCATTGTGCTTCACTTTTATGCTCTAGAATAAGGGTTTTATATATTGCGACACTCACGGACGTTATCAGCATCGGGCGGCGGCATTGGTGATGCAATATAAGGGAACAAGGTATATACAAAGATTTTTTCTCTCCCGTTACAACATATAGACGTGTTTGATATGTTATAACAAATTATGAGACGTGCGTTGCAAGTAAACGTGTACTATTATTATTTATTATTTTATTATAGTATTAAACAAGCAAATATATTCTTCGCTAGAGTCACCAACAGATGTACACAGCCAGACTCACACCACATGATCTTACCTGGCTAACTACAATTAACCATCCAGATTAACCAATCCCCCACAGTGTGGACATAGCAATTTAACCAGGCGGACGAAAACTCTGCCAAGCGAACCGAACAGCTAATCGCACCATCATCGCAATCGTCGCTGAGAAAAGGAAAGAAAAAAGATCCCCAAACAATAGTACGCGTACAGAAACCCGGCGCCGCCGCAGCTCTAGTGCTTCCCCTAGCGCTAAGCCGTCGCCGCCGCTGCAACCACCTCTCCTTGTGATGGAAGCACAGACGCCTCTGGCCTCGCCGCCGGCGACGCGGCTTCACGCCCCTCCTCCTGCCCTCGCCGCAGTCGGCCGTGCGGTCCTTGGGCGTGGGCGCGGCGGGAGATGGTGGCGAAGGAGTCGGAGGCGGCGGATGCTAGCGCGCATATGGAGAGCGACGAGCGCCGATTGTGTCGATGAGCACGCTAGGTAGCGAGCGGTGAGCAGGCACCGAGCGGACTATGACATCATCGGATTCGGCCACCGAGGAGAATACGACGCCCTGACTCCCGACTCCTCACCGCCTCCGCGCCATCTGCCGCCTCTCACGCATCCGAGTACCATGCATCCGCCGGGAACTCCTCTTCTACCCCCTCTCCCGACTCCCGTGCAGGTAGTCTACAGAAGCTACCTCCTGGTTTTGTGTTCCGCTTGCTCATCAACCTCCTCGACCCGCTGCGCACAGTCGCCCGTCACCGGTGGTGCGCGAGTAAGTCAAGTATATCGTGGCGGATTTGTTACAAGCGGATCAAGTGGATAGATTGAGTGCTCGCTCAAATGCTTAGTGAATTTGTTGATTTCTTTCCCATGTTGCAGCCTTGCAGGGTTACGTTCAAAAGACCAACGAGTGTGTGTATTGAACTATTGATGTCACCCAGCAGCTTGTTTTGCTTCTGATTACATGTGCTTCTTATCTTCCTTTGCAACCAGGGTTCGAGACTTCCAGGAAAAGGATACAACACATGGTTTGTCTATCCGTCTATCGTGGTTTGCAACAATGCGTGTAGGGTCATGATGTTATTTACATAAGGCTATTGTGTTAATGTTCATGCCTATATCAGTGCTTCCAGTACATCATTGGCTCGCACGAGTGTGAGTACACATATTTCTTTAGACTTTAGAAGTGTAAATTGTTCAATTTATTGACATGGTAAGCATATATTTTTTTCAGACTTTATAAGTGGGAGAATGCCTACACATAGAATGCTCATATTAAATGTTGATTTGTTATATTTGTTCGGAAGTATATATTTGATCTTGCACACTACGAAAGATGTAAGCTAATGTTTATTACTGGTTTCAATTTTACAGCAGATTATTAATTGTTGTCTGCTGTTTTCTTCTTGCCCTGTTACCCATCACCATTGGGAATGCGGATATGTCTCATGGCAAGCTAATTAACACTCATTACTTCTAAGTTCATTTGGTTCTTGCTTCTTTTTAAAGTGTCAAATCTATTTATTAAAGTATCAACCTAGGTGCAGTGTTGTCGCCTCCGCCGGCCTTAAGACACCATTGTTGCCCTTCAGTACCATGATCATTGCACAGCAGTCAGCAACATCACATAGCTACTGAGCCACGGCAGCAGAGCAATTTTTGTCTCAGGTCGCGGGCGATGGGGTGTGAGAGTTCCAAGGAGTGGACAAAATAGATGTCTGAAATACTTTAATCGCCCCATAATATAAAGTAGACCAAGGCACACTTATAGTATTGCATATTTCCGCATAAAGAAGCAACATTTCGTTTTGTTGGTTGGTTAAAGAAAAGAGATCAGGAATCAAGAACAAGGGCATATAATTTCAGGCTTTATGTATTTTTCTACGGACCTGTACTCTCAGCTATAGTTACTGGGTGTATCTTTCTTATTGCATTAATGACAATGATTATCTATATATTCCATGTGCAGAAGAATGTTAAAAACTTTGAATATGGTTCATTGTTGATTATTACAGGAAGCAGTTGTGTTGTGAAAAGATTTATGAGTGCATTAATTTAGATATTTAGTTACTTATATCAGTCTTATAATCTGGCAGTGCCATTTAGCTCTCAGCAATTAAAAAAAAAATTAACAGGCAAGTCATATGTGTATACTGTAGATATGCTCACTACATACTGGTGCAAAACATGGACCATTTTGGTTCATGCTTTTTTTATGTTCTTTGGCTTTTTTCATAGATGTTTTCTTACTATTTCTTAATGCTGCCGTTTACTCTTCAAGTAACTGTTGTTCACGTAGGCAAGATTCCACATTGGGTAGGGAAAGGTCCATTTATAATTTAGTAGATTTATATATGTATTCAGCATATTTTTAAAATGTGTCCACTGATTCATAAATCGTCAATAAGAAATTCTAGGGAATGAGAAGCAGATACATTGTGTGAATTCTGTAACACTTGCTATACGTATTCCCGAGAAAAACATTAGTAGAATTAAAAACACATGGATGGAGAGCCTATATTAGCATTCATAAATTTATATTTGTCGATTGGCATTAATAAATTTATATTAGTCGATTGGCATTGACTAAAAAAATTGGGCTTATTTGTGTAAAGAAATCAAATTGTTTGTTTTACCCTTCTATTTTAACTCTGAGACAAGTCTATCATGTCATTGCATGGTTTGAAAAGGCTTTCGTAAATTATTTAAATATGTTTCAAGAAAACATTGCGCACACGTATATCTTGCGACATTTTATGGAGAAGTGCGATTGCACGTGCATGCTAACTAGTGTACGAAGAAACAAAACTTTTCTTTTAGATTTTAGATTAGATAGTCGAGAGATAGAGATTCCCGGACCAACTGAAGACACCACGAAACACGCAAACATTGTTTGGCAGGCCGGGCTCGGAAGGGCTAAGCCCGGGTAATCCCCAGAAACCACGTCGGGTTGGAGGGGAACGAAGACGCGAGTACCCCTCGCGTTTTGCCGTGACGCGAGCGAGGCGCAGCGGCGACGAATACGTTCGTCCCCTGCGCCGGCACCAACGCCGGCGCCGACTTCTGCCCAGACGTCGAAGCCTTGCTCCGTTCCTGGCGCCTCTCTCCCTCGCTTTTGCGACGCCTTCTTCGATCCCGCCGCCGCTGACGATCCAGACGTCGCCCTTCAGCACACCGCCAACGCCCAGCTCCTTCCGCAACTCTCCTTCTCCGTTGGAAGGCTGGACTGCTCTCAGGTAGTACGTCCTCCCCCTCGTCCCCTCCTCTCTTGACCTAGTTCACAGGTGGGTTTGGTTCGAGGCGTAGATCTGCCGGCTAGGCAGCATCTGGTTGTTGGCTGATATTGCTTGGCTGCTGAACGTCTTTGTAGTGTAATTTTGGTCCGTCTCCTTGAGATTCAGTGCTAAATTGCAGTAAAATCTTAGCTTCGTATGAGAAAATTAAAATGGAGAGCCACGAAAAGTACCGGTGTTCACAATCTTGTATTGGCCTCTACTACTAGTCAGTGTCTAAACTTCGTTCTTGCTTTTTTACATACTAGTACACCAAGGGTACCTAGGATTAGCTAAGCTGAAGACGGTTTGTGCAGTATACTTACAGAAGCGATGATAGTATAGCATTTTGCGTGCGTGGTATGCACAGACAGAATCAAAGCCTCAGCATTTTGCGGAACTTGTTTCTTTCCATTTTCATTTATGTATGCACATACTGAATCAAAGCCTCAGCTTAGCCTAGCTTTGCATGCCCAGTTCTTCCTTTTCTCGCATTGCTAGTTTCGGTTCAGAATTAGGATCCTAAAAGAAGGAAGCAAAACTGATCTTTATAATTTATTTATGTACAAGCTTCTTTACATGCTCGTCTAGTACTCTGGTTTACATGCTTGTCTAGCTAGTATCTTTACATAAACAGTCCTGCTACACAAGAATCCAAGCTGTTTTTCCTCTTTTCATGATTTATCGCTCTTAGCCTCGTTCCATATATATTAACTTGTCCAGCAATTGCTCTTAAGTTCATCTTGTACTAGATAAAAGACACAGTGCAGACCTGCAATTGGTTGCAATGTCTACCAATACTCGCTTTCTTATTCACATGTTGCTCCTGTTCAAATTTGTTACCATATTATCACTTCCATGGCGAGCACGAGACATGTCGGTCTCTTCCAGTTGCTGATCTGCGAGCACAGGATTGAATTATTTAATCTCTTGGTGATAAAGCTATTTTACTGGATCAAGACATCGCATCCTACTATTATTGGTGTCTATGATCAATTTAGGCATATTGCGGTATTGACTCCATTTTTCTGAAACATTACTATGAGTTTTTGTGTGGAATTTGTAAGTCATTGCTCATGGAAACGTTTTTGTGGGAAGACACAAGAATGGACATTACAGAGTAGAAGCTTCCTGGTGTGCTTTTTTTCAAGAAAAAATCTCCTAAACTCTCCAGGCTTTATTTATGCGATTCAGGCTAGAACAGTTATACATATTATATACTTCCAGCTACTCGTATGTGATTTTTTTCTCTAGTCTTCTTTTCCTGTTTACTGTCTTTTTTCTGGTCTTGTTTAATTGTTGATAACTAATTAACTATAGTGCCTACCTTCCCTTCTCAGGTACCCACCTTGCTAAACGTTTGCATCGACCGATCAAGTTCCTCGGTTAGACAGTAAAACTGAGACTTCTGCTTTATACAGTCAACAGAATTTTTGTAATAAAGTGATGGTCTGTTCTTACTTTTTGAATGCTGCTTGCGATTTTCATTCAAGAACCAAATCATTTTTGTAATAAAATGATGACATGTTCTTATTCCTACAATTCTGCTTGACATAATACAACGTGCTGTTGAAACTGAGTGCGAAAGTACTATAAAGATTTGTTTTATTGTTCATACGTTGTTGCTGCTCACGTGCTGTGAAAGAAAATTCAGGTATTTATTGATGAAACACCCACTACAACAAAACCATCACATAGGGACGCTCTATATGGGACGCATTTGTTTTCGACTCTAGGGTGATGGAACAGCTCAACGTAGGGACGTTTCTTTAGACGTTACACATACCGTCTCACGAATAATATTTCTAAGCTGGTCAAATAAATAAAAATTATAATTTATGAGTACGTAGAGACGAATCTTACAACGTTTTGTAATGCGTCTGTACACTTTCATTTCGGACTGGAAAAAATAATTTTTATGGGGTCAAAAGTCGGTACAAATCTTGATACGCCCGTGAAATACATACCCAACTGATGAAAAAAGCGCCTGGTGAATATTCCCACTTATTTTTTTGAGTTGGCGCTTTTTTTGGGAATTATTTTTGGTTTGGCGCTAACTTTGGTAGTGTTACCGCTAAACAAAATATGCCCGCTTATTTTTCTAGAAAATACCGGTAATATATATTATCGCGGAGATTTATGTTTTATTCTCGTCCCCATCTAAGACGAAGGGGAACCCTGGCAATGCATCTCTCCAGCCGCCACATGAGCTGATCATCAAAGATCGGATCCGCTGTCGTGTGCCTCTGCCCAGGTTTGTGCTCCCTTGGATTCATCATTTAGATTATACTTTCTACTATTAAGTCAATCTATGGTCGGCCAGTGAAGGCGGCGCCGCCGGTGCCTTCGCGGACGACGGCGAAGACGTAGGGGTTCTGCGGCGTGTGGGTGATGCGGTGAGTGTGCGCGTGTGCGATGGATGGGGTACTAGGTGCAGGGGGTCCCGTGGATCCATCTCGTGCACAGGGCCGGCAGCCTCCCGCTCGTCACCAATCCGCCGTTTCAGTTACTTCTCCGACCCTGTATGAAATTTCTGCGTCAATTGGCCCGAGGGGTGTATTGTTAAATCTTGAATCCATATTCTACAATATCCCTGCATAATTGCTGGTGCCACTGCTTTGTTCAGAATCTGCTGCTCTTCTTTTCTACCCCTATCCTATTTGTAGAGCAGGGTCGATGGGAAATTCAAGGAAATTGATTAGAGGCGACGCATATTAGTTATTGCTTGTTCTTAAATCACAGACTCTACGCACTAGCACCTACTAGTTGTACCAGAATTGCATGAGCAGCTAGCTACTAGTACTGCATATGATCATTTGTAATTCAGTCATGTGCATGTTAACCAGGCAATTTTTTAAATCTCTTTCACCGTTCTGCACTTAGATTGTCTAGTTTTTAAAATAAAACCTCCCCAATCCCAGTTTGATCCTGTCGTAAAAAAAATTCTTAATCACTGTCGTCATCGACCAGTGCTTGCCCTATCCTTTTTTATGATGCATGCTATGAACTAGCATTACTGTTTCACACGTCATGGATGAGGGCGATGGCATCCAGCCATCCATCAGTGATCATCTATGCCCTTTGTTAGATTTTAATGAAGATTTTGGCATGTGACATGTCATGCGTAACATAACCAAATTAAAGTGTTCCTATCTCTGCAGTTTCATAACCACAAACTTGTTAATTCAGTTTTTGCACTCTAGAAAGGTTGACTCATTTTGCATTCCTTATGGCAGATATTATACCGAGTCTCGATGACTGCAAAAGATCAATTTTTCTGAACACAACACAGAAAATGTAGAGCTCCATGAAGATGGTTTAGAAGGTTTTCCAGAGATCGATAATATATTACCAGTGATGCCTCATGAATGTACTAGCCTAGCCCAATTAAGATAATTTGTAAGTTTTGCTATATTTTTTCCATGGTAAATATGATTGTCTTTTTCCACCATTATATGCATCATTGTGATATTCCTACATGGAGGGCCCAATGGGGACATGCGACAGATAGTGCGGGTTTTCGAAGTAAATATTGTTGTGAATTTAAAAGGAGGAAAGATTATTGTGGGGATAGATCGAAATGGAGTTCCAACTGAAAGGTCGGGCTCCATTCTTAGCGGTTATATTGTTTACTACATGCATGTAATATTATTGATTATGTATATTCATTCATAATTGCAGCAACCATGTCCTGAAAATTATGGCAAAGAGAGTTATGCCAATTCATATTTAGGATGCCAAAGCTTATTTGTCTTTGGCTGCAGAAAGCAAACAATGAAAACTCCACTGAAGCAGATGAAGGTTGTGCTGTATCATCTTTGCCATATAAGCAACGTACTAACAAGGTACATACTAACAAGGTACATACAATTAACCTATCTTTACCAAGATGGATTTGCTGTTTCATACAAGCAAGAGTGCCATTTTTTATATGTTGTATTTCTTCAAGTTACAGGATTCTGAAGTCTATTTGTTTTCGGCAAACCAAGAAACAAAAATAAAGTTATAGGGATAGGAACTTTGATGAGTCAAGACAAAACATATGTGGTTGGAGGAAACATGTTTGGAGATCAATACTATGGGGCTGTTATTAAAGCTCTTACAGAGATTTCAGATGAAAAATTGCCTAGACCATATAAAGATATTGAAGCTGTCAAAGACGCTTTTGGTCATGTTATCGTGTGGCCTAAGTTCGTCGTAAGTACATTTTCATATGTACACGCATTGCATCCCCTTGTCAGTTTTGATGCTTGCTTAATTTTTTATAACCTTTTTGCTTTGTAGGTCAAAAAGAAGAAATTTAGCTCAAACCAGACAAATAACAACCTGGTATGTTACATTCTTCTGATTTCTCTTCTTAAGTGGAAGACTAGGGAAATGTGACCCTTCAGTTTAGGGCAGCCTGTATCGGTGTTCTTTGTGGGGTTCTAGGTTTCTTACATATGCCTCCAACACAAGTACATAGAGTATTTGATATGCGTGTGCTTTGATTCAACATTTAAATGTGTATTATGTTTTGTGCCAGTACATAGGCAAAAGGTTGCATGTCGTAGCTAGGGATAGTAGATCTTTGTCATGCCGGATAATCTTAGATCCATTTTATATTTTATCAAATGAACTTGTCATCTGTCCCTCTACTTGATTATTCCAGGAAATTTCTCACCTTCGCTGTGACTTCCTTTTGCAGGTTAAATGTGGAGCTAAACGACATTATAATGAATGAAGATGGAGGGGATGAAGGATTAGTTTTTTGCCTCAACAAAACTATGGAGGGCTTTACTATCAGTCTAGAAAGATAATGGATGCTATAAGATATTTTATGATTTTTTTTGTTTACGATCCTTCTAGTGTATCTACAAATTATTAATATAATATATGATTCAATTCCAGTTTTAATTAGCTATTACTGCAATTATTTCTGTCACCTTTACAATTTTCAATGTTAATTTTCAGTGTTCGCTTCTTATAATGGTCCAGCCTTGTACGGTGCATGAACCTAACTAACTATATATATATACATATACCCCTATACAAGCATGTGGACGTCTTGAGACGCTTTATCAAAAGAACAACTAAATTAATACATATATACATAATGCATATAAGGAAGATATACGGTCTGTATACGAATACATATGAACTCATGTATATAATACTAGAATATGTACACGAAAATATAAACATCTCTAACCTTTGTTACGACGCAAATATGGCGTGTCTATATTAGTAGAGACGTTACAAACACGTAGCTGTTAAATCGTCTTTACGTGTGTTGACATGCTTTCAAGAGTCTCGTTGAAGCGTCTTTACATACATAGACACGCTTTGCAAGCGTCTTTATATAGTTTGAGACGGTGGATAAGGAGACGTTTTAATGACGCTTTACGGAAGCGGCTGTACAGTCCTCTAGTGATGAAATATCACGTCTCTAGCCTTAAATTTAGCGTCTCTACGTGCCTAGTATGTTGTAGTGACCTGGGTGCTAACCCTGCCCCCCAAACAACGTGATTTAGTTGGAGGGGGTTTGTGGATCGAGTGTTTTTACCAGGGAATAGTATTTGGTGAGGCAAGTGTTCTCACCAAAAACACTATAGTGATAATACACCAGAAAACCCTCCTGCCAAACAAGGCCTAAATGTTTTTAAAAAAATGTTGAATCTGAGAACCGTATTTTTTTCTACTATCTGGAATAATGTAAGGAGTTCGATATAAATTTCTCTCCCAAGTATAAGTACTTGAAAACATCCCACTCTACACTATACTAGACAGGTCTCTGAATTCATACTGTAATCGGATTCCAAGCGTCCGGTTTGTCCTTTGAGTCAGGTCAACTTTCCTTCCGTGTTGCAGCGCCTTTCAATTCTTCGTGTAAAGTCGGTTTAGCATGCCGTGATCGTAGCCAAGCCATTTATATGTCCGGATTGGAAGGCCGGAATCACCAGCAAGCTGCCAGATCGGGAGGCACATGGACGTGATCCAAATCAGAAGGCCAACAATCATCCACAATCTGCCACATCGAGGAGGCCGGCAATTATCAGCCAGCTGCTAGATCGGGAAGCCGGCAACCTAAATTCGCGTCCGTAAGGATTTGAACTTAGCTGTTGGGTTTGTACATCCACTCACCCAATCAGTTGAACTAAACTCTTTTTCTTATAGTCGTCAAGCACCCATCTCAATCACTTTGCTCACCATTGATTACACTCCAAACATATTTTGCGAATTGTACTAAACAAATGAATGCTTAATTGTTTCCTACCCGGAACAGAAACGACTGATCTTATCACCCACTAGGATTTAAACTTGAATAAACTCAACAGGCTTCTAAGAAATTACTTGAAGATCTTATTTGTACCTGATCAGAGGGAGGCGATTAGACAGAAAGCTGTGGGGGAGGCGATTAGGCGATTAGGCGTTTCCCGGCGTTTCTCCGGCGATCCGCGGAGACGGCGGGCAGATGAGCCGCGGCGTGGCGGGCCAGTCGGCGCGGGGCAGCATAGCCGCCGCAACGATACCCATTCGCTCGGGATTCTCCGTGTGCTCGCATCTCGGAGGAGGGCGAGGCAGCGGTGAGCGGTTTCGGCGGCGTGGAGAATCCCGCATCGCCGAGGCGGAAGTGTCGGAGGAGGTTGGTACAGGCGGTGCCGGAGTTGCCAGATCCTTGGGTGGGGAGCACACAGGGAAAGGGCGTCAGCTGGTGCGCTCGCGGGGCAGCGGCCATGGCGATGCTCGAGCTCGACTGCAGAAACCATGGCGATGTCCAGAAGATGCACAGAGCGCGAGTTGGGGGAGGTTCCAACGGGGTTGGGCCACTCGGATTTGGGCCGTAGTGCCAAAGCCCATCTGCCATCGATAAGAAATATCCTGAGGGTGTTGTGGTCAGAACAAGGAAAAACTCTATCAGAATCGTGGCCGAGGCTAGGGTTGAGCGAGAAGGCGCCGCCGACACCACAGCTGCGGCGATCCTTCGCTGAGGCGGTGATGGCGGGCGGAGGAGGTCAGAGGAGCGATTGGAGGGGAAGGGGAGGTGATTTCGGGAAGGGGCGCGGCGCGTGGATGGAGCACGGAGGTGGGAGCTGGCCGGAGCAGAACATGTTTGGCGGGCCGCCTGGTTTTCAGGGGCCATACGCCGAGCAACCGCAGCACCCGGGGTTCCAAGGAGGTGGCCCGCCTGGTTTCCAAGTTGCATACGCGGATCAGCCGCAACAACAACCGGGTTTTCAAGGGTTCCAAGCTCCACAGCAATTTCAAGGATATCAAGCTCAAGGTATGCCTCCGACTCAAGATTGGCAGCAGTTTCAGTACGGGAGAGGTCAGACGCAGAGGCCGGTAGGATTGCAGACACAGAGACAAGGAGGAGGTAGCAGTATGTCAGGAGAGGGGAGGAGGGGAGACAATCTGCAGAGTAACAGCAACCAGGGGCAGGGGAATGTGCCAATTGGAGCAGCGAAACAAAATAGTTCGGGTTCTTCGGGTAGCTTTCAAGCTGGAGGACAGGCTGCGGTTCAATCAGTGCTGGTGACAGAAAAAAGTGCTGAGATAGGTTCAAAGCCAGCAGATGTGAACGAGTCAGTTGGGGTGAAACAAGCTTGCCATAGATGCACCAAAACCGGGCACTTCATGAAAGATTGCAAGGAGGAATTGTTCTGCATCAATTGTGGTAAAGAGGATGCTCATGTTTCTGGTAAGTGCTTTATGATCAACAGACCAAGCCCAGTGGTGAAGCTGGTCGGTTGTGCTGCTGAGGGTCTTCAAATGTTAGTGGCTTCGTCAGGCAGAAAAACAGATAAGGAGGGACCAAAAGAAACATGGGGTCTGGCCACAGTGCTAGAAGGGGAATTGAATGTGAATCAACTGACTGCAGCTTTCAAGAAACAATTTCCATGGGGAGGCGACTGGCAAGTGAAGGAGCATGGGAAGAAGACGATGCTGGTGAAGTTCAGTTCTGCACAAAGGTTAGAAGAGATGAATGAGTATCCATATTTTGGATTGAAAGGAGTAATAATGTGGTGAAGATTAGAAAGTGGAACCCTGCAGCAGATGCTTTCTTCAAAATGTCAGTGGTATGGGTTAGAGCTACAAACGTCCCACAGGCTTTTCTGCATAGAGATGGTTTTGCGGAAGTAGCTTCTCTGATAGGGACATTCATTGATGCTGATATGCAAGGGTTCTGGGACACAAAAATTATCAGGATTAAGTGTGGTGTGAGAGATCACAAAAAGATACCAGCTGTTGCTGAGTTGACTGAAGTTCCTTTTATTTACCATGTGCATCTGGAGCTGGAACAGGTGATAGAGGAAGGGGGATATATGTGTGATGGGGTAATTGTACCAACAGAGGAGTATGAGAAGCAAATGCAGGAGACACCTACTGCAGCAGTGAGTAAGGGTGTGAGAAATAACAACACTGATGTACAAATGACAGGAGATTCAAGCAAAACACACTCTGAAGGGGCTAATATGGTGACAGATGATGGTGGTGGCAGTCAGATGAATGTTGATTCACATAAGGAGGAGGAGCTGCGACAGAAAATGATAGAGACACTGAAGAATAAGCATATCAATGTGGACCAATACGAGACAGCAATAGAAGATGATAAGTCAGAGGAAGAAATGGAGGAGAAGGTAGACTATGAATGCAGTGTGGAGAAGGAGTTGACAGAAAAAGAGGATAAAACAGAAGAAGAAGACAGTGATGATATAGATGAGTATGCAAGGAAAGTGGGGTTGAGCACCCAGGCAATTAAAGATCTGAACAACATAGGACCTGATGAGTCAGATTCAGAAGATACAGTGGTGGCAAGTCTGGCAGAAGTAGAAGAGAATTGGAAGAAAGAAGAAGAAGCTGTTTCAAAGAAGCAAGGCAGAGGAGGCTGTAAAAATGGTGGCAAAAGCAAAGGAGGGCAGACAGAAGCAGAGGAGCCAAGAAGAAAAAGTAGCAGGGTTGATACTGACCAACACACCTTGGAGAAGGCCGAGAACTTGGTAAAGAACAGAAACCTGGAGAACATGAATGGTAAGTTGTCGAAACCTGTTAGTTTGAGTAATGCTGTTAATCTTTTTCACAATATAGCTGCTAAAGTAGGAGTTAGTTTGGGTAGAAACGTTTCTGAAATAGATAACACTATACAGGCGATACAGAAATTGGAGGATGCTAGATGTGAATTATACATGGCTAGCAAAAATTTGAGTAGCAACTTACCTGGTTTACAGGAGAGAGAGTTGAGGGATAAAATCCCTAACTCTGATCCTATTTCTGATTCGGATGCGACTAGTATGGGTAGTAGTGATTCAGAGGATGACATTGATGATATTGTTCGAGTATTAGCTGGTGTTGGATGTAGTAGTGCTAGTAGAAATAGAGGTAGAGGTAGAGGTAGAGGTAGAGTAAATGTTTTACATGCTAGAGGTAGAGGAGTAGGTAATTTACATTAATTTAGAAATGTCTGGTCTATTTTGGAACCCAAGGGGTCTTAATGATCCTGAGAAGAAGAATGCTATTTCAGAAGCAGTAAAGGATTACAAGTTAGGGTTTGTAGGTTTGCAAGAAACTAGAAAAAGTACTTGTAGTAAAGTTTTCTTGGAATCGCTTACTGGTAATGCTAGTTTCAGTTGGGGGTGTTCTCCTGCGAGAGGCTTTGCAGGGGGAGTAATGCTGGGTATTAATAATGATGTTTTTGATATTCTTGAAATGGACGTGGGCATATATTATGTTAGATGTCTAGTTAAGTATAAAGTAAATGGTTGTATTTGGAACATAGTTTCTGTTTACGGCGCTCCCCATAATAGAGATAAAGAAATCTTTTTGATTGAATTGGTACATGTAGTAAATGCAAATAATTTTCCGTTTGTGGTAGGAGGAGATTTTAATATTATTAGAAAGAGTAGCGATAGTAATAAACCTAGGCGTCTGTCTAAATGGTCGATGTTATTTAATGCTATTATCAATAACAAGGAACTAAAGGAGCTGGAGATGAATGGTAGAAGGTTCACTTGGTCTAATAACCAGGAGGATCCCGTTATGGCTAAATTAGATAGAATTTTAGTTAGCATGGAGTGGGAGAGCATGTTCCCTCATGTGATAGTTCGTAATTTACCTAGGGTTATCTCAGATCACTCTGCTTTAGTACTAGATGTGGGTACAGATTTCAATACTCATACTAATATGTTTCGGTTTGAGCTTTGTTGGTTTTTAAGACCAGATTTAGACAGTGTAGTGAGTAAAATTTGGTTTCAACATTTTAGGGGTAAGAATTTTTTAGATTTGTGGCAAAATAGGTTTCGAGCTGTAAGAAGGTCTCTTAAAGGTTGGAATATTAACTATTGTAGTGCGTATAAAAAAGAGAAAAAGTTTCTGACTGAGGAGATTGATAAGATAGATAAAGATAGTGAAGTAAACGGACTAGATGTTAATGTTTTTTTAGCAAAGAAAGAGTTTGAGAGACGTTTGCATATCATTAATAAAGAAGAGGAGGTTAAATGGATCCAACGTGCGAAGGAAAAAGATCTTCTGGAAGGAGATGCCATGACGGCGTACTTCATGGCTAAAGCGAGCGGTAGAAAACGAAAAAATAGAATTCTTAGCCTAGAACAGGACGAAGGGATTATTCAAGGAGATAAAGATATTCTATTATATGCTACTAGTTTCTATAAAGCTTTATTTGGACCAGCGGCTAGTGATATTACAGTTTCTTTAGATGAACCAGTTGAATGTGTTTTGGATGATGATGATAGAGATTTTTTAGAACAAGAGTTTACATTAGATGAAATAAAAGTAGCTTTGTTCACGATGAAACATAATAAAGCGGCGGGTCCGGATGGAATACCTGCAGAATTCTACCAGCACTTCTGGCATATGTTAAAGTTTGATCTGCTTTGCCTTTTTCAAGAATTTTTTTATGGGAGGATTGATTTATCAAGACTTAATTATAGCATTGTAACCCTGTTGCCGAAAGTTAAAGATGCTAATAAGATTCAGATGTATAGACCAATCTGTTTAATTAATGTAATTTTTAAGCTGGTTACTAAAGTGTTGAACAATAGGATAGTAGCGTTAGCAGATAAAGTTGTAGCTCCTGTTCAGACAGCTTTTATCAAGGGTAGATTTATTTTAGATGGAGTAATTGTTTTGCATGAAGCTTTGCATGAGATAGTTAGAAAAAAAGATAGTGCCATAATGTTCAAAGTAGATTTCGAGAAGGCGTATGACAAAATTAATTGGTCTTTCTTGTTTGAAGTTCTTAAGATGAAAGGGTTCCCAGATAAATTTATTCAATGGGTGAAAAATTCTGTTTGTGGTGGTAATGTAGCAGTAAGGGTCAATGGTCATTTGGGCCCTTATTTTAAATCAAAAAAGGGGTTGAGGCAAGGCGACCCCATGTCTCCCATTCTGTTTAATACCGCGGTAGATGTTCTTCAGGTTTTAATCACTAGAGCGCAGGAGAACGGTTTGCTATCAGGGGTAGTACCGCATCTAGTAGATGGAGGTCTTACTATGCTACAGTATGCTGACGATACAGTTTTCTTTATTAAAGCAAATGAGTCTGATGCTAGAAATTTGA
Source organism: Poa pratensis (assembly GCA_947311845.1). NCBI lineage: Eukaryota > Viridiplantae > Streptophyta > Magnoliopsida > Poales > Poaceae > Poa > Poa pratensis. The sequence continues at coordinate 5,236,095 of CAMZMU010000115.1, read as the reverse complement.
AGTATTTACTTTGTTGTTTCGAACATTTGTCTGGTTTAAAGATTAATTTTCATAAGAGTGAGGTTGTGTGTTTTGGGGCAGCTAAAGAGAATAGTGAAGTTTATAGAGATATTTTTACCTGTGTAGAAGGTACTCTACCTATGAAATATTTAGGGATCCCTGCTCATAATGCTAAACTTAGGAATTCAGATTGGAAATCTTCTGAGGAAAAAATGGATAAAAAATTAGGAACGTGGCAGGGGCGTTTTATGTCATATGGGGGTAAATTGGCGCTGATAAGAGGTAGTATGAGCAATGTTCCTTTCTTTATGATGTCGTTATTCCCTTTACCTAAAGGAGTAGAGAAAAGGCTAAATATACCTAGGAAGCGTATGCTTTGGAATGATAATGATAAAGAGAACAAGTATCATTTAGTTAATTGGGAAACCGTGTGCCAACCGACAGACCAAGGGGGGCTAGGGGTAATAGATTTAAGAGTAATGAATATTTGTCTTCTTTGTAAATGGTTGTGGAAATTGGAAAATGAGGAAGGAATTTGGCAGAGCCTAATACTTAGGAAATATTGTAGTAGAGATATTCTTGTAGCAGTAAAGAAGAAACCTGGACAGTCACATTTTTTTCATGGCATTTTAGGGGTCAGAGATGAATTTTATAAGTACTGTAGAAAAAAGGTGGGGGATGGTAAGAATACTCGGTTTTGGGAAGATCTGTGGCTAGGAGAAGTACCGTTAATGATAAAGTTTAGACGTCTTTACAATTTAACTTTCAGTACTGGCATTTTAGTTTCGAAAGTTTTCACGGAAGGGTGGACTAGTCTACGTTTTAGAAGAGCTTTACATGGGGTTACTGATGATATGTTTACAGAACTTAGAAATATGTGTGAAGGAGTGATTATCTGTGAGGATCACAGAGATAAGTGCATCTGGTTACTTGATAAGACTGGAAAATTTACAGTTAAATCTTTATACAATGCTTTGAAAATAAATCAAGTTAGCTGCCCTTTTAAGAAGCTTTGGTTCATTAAAATTCCGCTAAAGATTAAGGTTTTTCTATGGCTAGTGTTTAAGAAAAGTATTCTGACTAGAGATGTACTTAAAAAAAGAGGGTGGGAGGGTAATACTAAATGTTTGTTTTGTAGCAAGGAAGAGAGTATTGACCACCTCTTTATTAATTGTCCAATGGCTAGATATGCTTGGGGGGTGGTGCAATGTGCTTTTGATGTTCGTACAGAATTTAGTTCAGTTTTAGATTTGATCAGTTGGGTATATAGTTTCCCTGGAAGTATGAGGGGTATAGTAGCAGTAGGTGTAGCGGCTGTTATTTGGGCGTTGTGGAAAACGAGAAATGCAGCTTGCTTTGATAAAGTTTTTCCTTATGATCCTACTTGTGTAATTGCTAAAGCGGCACACTGGTTGAATTTTTGGGTACCTCTTCAGATCAGAGGGCGACGAGGCTTGCAGCGCAAAGGAGCAAAGGCGTTGTTGCAAGTGGCAGCTGAAATCTTCAGCAAGCGAAGCGGCTGGGCTCCTATGGTGTTGAGGATAGAAAGCTAAATGAGGAAAAAGAACTCTGAAAAGTGTAGGTGGCGTTCTGGTAAAAGAAAAGTTTGGGAAGAGGTTGTAGTAGTTTAGTGAATTCGGGCTTTGAACTTTGTTAGAGCTTCAACGTTAAGTTTTTTTAGTCTGTGAAGGAACAGTTTGTAATAAGTTTTCAGCAAGAGGGGGAGCTTTGAGGTAGATGTTTTCGAGGCTGGAGTGGTTTGAATTTATGAACAATGTATTATTGGTTTCTTTTCTATGAAATGAAATCGGGAGCGAGGCTCCTCAATTCCAAAAAAAAAAAAAAAATACTTGAAAAACACTTGAGCAAATTGTGGATTTAAAACTGAAAAATCTAAACCAACCCGCATGGAATTCGTGAACCAAAATTTAAATCCACCCTAGCAAGATATTGCAAGAATCCTAGCAAGCGTGCTAGAACCATTCGAGAAATTAATTACATCCAAAACGCTTGAGCCTGAAATTTTGTATTATACCTAGACACTTTGTAAGAGCTAGCCGGTCCCCGACGCGTGGCCACGGGCTCGCCCTCTTGCCCACGCTCGACACGGAGAGCGGTCAGCCGGAGGAGACACTCTTTATCGTCGACCAAGCACTTGTCCTCGTCGTCGCTATGGTCTGAGCACTCCTCCTCGTCGTCTTCCTTATCGTCCAAGTACGCCTCCTCCTCCTTGTCGTCCTCGGGTCGCAGACGCTCCATGAGGCAGTACTCGCTCCCACCTTCGCCTGACGCCATGGGCACGAGCTTGACGTCGACGTGGCTCCAGCCTTCGGCGGTGTCCTCATCTAGGCGAAACAGATTCTCCCTGCCGATCTTCCACTCATGCGGTGCGGACGTGATGTTGCCGGCGGCGCAGAGGTGCCCGTCCTTGGCCCGAGGAAGGTAAGTGGCCTTGCCGTCGACGGCATGAAGCCCGAGCCACAGGTCCAGCTTGGAATCGTAGTGGACGTGACCATGGACCGGTAGCTGCCAGTCGCCATGCCGCGTCCATTTGCACCTGGGCCTCGCCGTGTTGAAACAGAAGGTAGCACCACCGTCCGTCCGCACGGAAACGAAGATCTCGTGATGGGCCGTCCCCATCGACGGCGCGTGCGCCCCGTGCGCGGTGATGTGGGCGACGGGGAACGGAAGGTCACGAAGAATTTTGTCTTCTGCCCAGCACCACGATGAGGAACTGAACAATGTGCTCCAGTACTCCACCCCGTCGACTCCATAGCTGCCGCCATTGGCAGCGAGGCAGTGCAGCCCCCCGGGGCCGGCCCACGACCCGTCCGACTCAGACTCGAGCATGTAGAGCCTCTTCCCGATGGCCATGGCTACATCGTAGCCACGTTCGAGGCCCCTCGGGAGGCGAGACGTGACGGAGGTCGCCTCAGTCACGGTGTCGTGCATGAGGACGCTGCCGGCTGCGTAGTCTTGGTGATAGTATGTGTCCTCTGGCATGGTGCTGGTGCCTATGGCGACGATGCTGCTGCCCACGGCGGCGAACTGCGCTCGGTGGCCGACAGTCGGAAGCGCCACGCGGAGGACCGGGGGCTTCTGTAGGCGCCGCACGGGGCCGCCGCCGGGTAGGTCGTCGACGTCCAGCTTGTGGATGCCGTAGCCGTCCTTGTGGTCACCAAGCACCACGTAGAGATGCCGCTTTCGCCGCCCGACACGGACCGCCTTCGGAGCTGGAGACGTATCCTCGTGACCCGATCAGGTTACTGTTGGGACCAAGAAAGTTGGTAAGCTGGCTGGCATGGCGGGGGACTTGCCAGAGACGGGAGGGGAGGGACTGTGGTCGAGTGAGTAACGATCGCCACGGCAACATTGTACGCTGGCGGCCGGCGGCCGACGGAGGCTAGGCTTTTCAAAGAAACATACGACGGGCCAGGATACAATTATTGTTCGTTGGATCCTGTTCGCTGGGCTGTTAATTCCGCGACGCACTTATTCGTGAGCATAATATACAGTAGTTTAGAGAAGATTAACTATATCTGTAGCACTAATGCTCGCGATCTGAATGATTCAGTCAATTACTACCACAATCCAGGCCGTCAGATCAAAGTCCTTTTTTTGGGCTTCTCCTTCGTTCTAGTCGTTTCAGGTAGCGACCAAGAGCGTTTTCCTTACACGCAAGTTCTTCTGCCCGGGAGGATAGGATAGGTTAGGTTAGCTCCCGCGACCAACCTGGCGACCGCGCGGCCTCCGCCGCCGCCGCCGTCGTCACCGCCGCTTAGCTCCGTCCCGCCTGCGCCTCCGCCCTCCTGGCCATGCCCCATGGCCTCCCCAACCACCCCTCCTCAGTAGCTTTAGACCGTGAGGGGCGAGGAGCGGAGATCGCGCTAGGGTTTACCGTCTCGCGCGGCGGCCATGGGGGACGCCGCGGTGGCGGCGGCGTCGCCGCTGAAGCGCCGGCGCGGGGACGGGATGCGGCGGGTGGCGGAGATCCTGATGGTGCTGGCCGCCGCCGGGGAGGCGCGCGGCGGGAGGGAGCCCACGGCGGCGGAGCGGGTGCTGGCCGCCGAGGCGCGCGAGCGGCTGGCGGCGGCAGTCGCCGAGGGGGCCGCGCGGCCCAGGGATCTGTTCCAGGGCGAGGCGGTGCGCGCCGTCGTCGAGGATCTCGGCCTCAACAGGGCCAAGGACCCCGCCGCCTTGGGGTTCCGCCCGCCCAAGGCTCCATCGCCGACAGGCTCACGCTCACTAAGCGTAAGGTTCGTCGATTCCTGACTCCACCCTGGCCTATGGCTGGAGTTGCAGCGATTTGGTGATGTCGAATTGTCGATGTGAGGCTGTTTAGAACTTGGTTAGATTGATTTTACACTGCTGCTCGTAAAGGCATACTCTATAAAGTATTATACCTTTGTTCGGATACAGGAGTTTTACCTCATGTAGAGATTAGACATACTGTAGAGGCTATACAAAATCTGGAGAAAACTAGATTTAATTTGTTCCATGCTATTAGTGAAAAATGGGCAGACAGAGTTTGGAAGTCATATTAGCAGTTAGTGTTTTACCTGTTCTTCTTATCCAGGACCTGTCATCTGAAGATGAGGGTGTGGATGTTGAGGTTTATGAGCTTTTGAATGTATGAAGGGGCTAGCTAGTATTATGAGTAAGAGTAATTAGTTAGGAAGAAGTTTTGGTAGAGGTATACCTGTTGGTTGAGGTAGAGGCAGGGTGCACTGGTATATAGTTGTTTTGATGGCGGTAATTTTGTTTCTAGGATCTGTTTGTAATATAGAGGTAAATCTATTTTAATTGGTCTAAGTTGTTTAACGCTTTCTTTTGAAATTATGAGTTTAGAGAGATAGACCTAGCTGGTAGAAGTTTTAAGTGGTCAAACTTTCTTTGGCAGCTTTCTTTAAGAAGCTAGATATGGCGCTTGTTATTTTGGCTTGGGAGTTTTTTTTTATCTTCTTTGTTTTCTGAATTTATTAAATAGAAAACTATCTGATCTCTCACCTTTGGTCGTAGACTTTGGTTGGTGTACAGTAAAGTTAGACTAACCTTTCTTTTTTGAGTTATGTTGGGTTTTATTGGGATGTTTTGGTAGAGTTAGTTACCATAGTATGGCACGTTTATTACACTGGTAGAGATAGTATTATATTACTGTGTGGAAAAATAGAGGCAGGAAAATTAGGAATACTCTTAAAAGGTGAAATTTGAACTTTGTGTGGCTGTATTAAAAGAAGAAGAAAGTTTTACTAGATGCTATAGATGATATAGATAGAGAGTTTTCTTAGAAATGATTTAGAGACTCAGTTACATAAGATCTTTAAAAGTAGAAGAGCTGATGTGATTCCAAATAGCGAAAAGGAAGAGAGAAATCTTCTATCGGCGACAGGGTTGGGGACCGTTGGTGCTGCGGCTGACCTGAAAACTCTGCCAAAGATGGAGGAAAAAGAGCTCGTGGAGAAATGTCTGGTCCGGATGGAAGACCTGGAGTCTGACCGAGATGAGCTATGTTTGTTGTTGGTTGTAGGAAACATATATGTTGTCTTTGTCCGTTGTGTAACAGACTTTTGTTGAGTAGCTAGGTTTCCAGTATGAGTAACAGACTTTTGTTGGTCTGAGTAGTTCTGGTGTTAGTGGAGTTCCTGTAGTAGTTACAGGTTTGGTTGCTCGCAGGGGGGGTTGTACCCTGGGCGTGGAAGTTAAACTTTGTATTATCAGTTTCATAATAATGAAATTGGGGCGAGGCCCTCCTTTCTAAAAAAAAAACTACCACAATCCACAACCAGGTTATCAACAGCGCATGATGCAAGATACGGATTTTTTGAAAATTATAAATTCTAGTTTGAAAAAATTGAACACCTTTTCCGTTTGATATATACATACACATGTTTTCTACGTATATGCAAATTTTCTGTGAAGAAAGTCGTATTCCGATCTACAGAAAAATAACAAATTTGTGGACACGGAAAACAAAATAGTATGGTTTTTTTCCCTGAAATTTCTCGTGTTTGTGTAGCCCGAAATACCATTTTTTTTAGGAAACTTTTAGCGTAAGTACTAATGTGTATATGTACGTGTAAACAAAATTTCAGAATTTTTGGAGACATAGAAGTATTGCTCCAATTTTTTTTACATCGGGTGTCAGTGATCTCGGGAACCACTGGCAATTTCTGTGATGCAACGACTATATAGTTTCTTTTCGGACAACATATTGCGGGTTCGACCCCCGGTTGGGTACCCAGTATCCGCACTGAAACCCATACCCACAAGTTATTTAGGCATGTGATATGTCGCAAATGTATCTTTTTAAAATTAAATGTAATATTTTCATTGACATTTCTTTTTTATTCAGTATTTGTGTTAAATTGCTAAGAAAATGCAATTAACTTCAGAAGACAGAAAACTCTTTCATGTATTTAATTATTTTAGGAATATTCCAGACCTAAAAGAATCCAAGAATGATCAGGACTTCCGTATTTTAGGGCATCTCCACTCGTTCGCACCCCCCCCCCCCACAGGGTTTGGCGCATCGCCTTTTTGCGTTTGCGCCGGCGTAAACTTGGGCCTTGGGGGGCGAAGTTACCAGTCGTTTCAGCCCCCAGTGAAAACACACATCAACATAATTTGAAAGTTCATATTCCCGCCCCCAAAAAACAGCCCGAGTTCGGCGATCAAAACAGTCACAGTTGGGCGATCATACAAAAAAGCCATAGTTCAGCGAATGGATCAAGCCACAGTTCGGCGATCTGGTGAAACGGCCACATTCGGCAGGCTGCTACGCAGATCAGATGGTCGCCGGCGACACCTCGGCATCATCGTCCAGTTCGATGTGCATGGTCGTCGGAGTAGGGGCAGAGCTCGGAGTGGCGGTAGGCTCGTGCTCGGCTCGGCGGTAGGCTCGGTGCTCGGCGGCGGCGTGACTGTGGCGGAGCTCGTGTCGGCTGGAGTGGCGGAGCTCGTGTCGGCTGGACTGTCAGAGCTTTTGTTGGCTGGAGTGGTGGAGCTCGCAGTCGCCGTCGGGGCCGGGAGCGGCAGCGGGGGCCGGTGAATTTGCTGGGAGCCATGACGAGGATCTGAGGGAAATGGCAGGATCGGCCGATGGGGGAGAGTATATGTGCGGCGAAATGGAGGGAAAGAGCAAAATTATGGAGGGAAATCGACTTGCCTCGCCGACAGGTCTGGCCCACGCCGCCTTCTGCCCCCCAGGCGAACCCCGGCGCGCTGGGTTTGGCTTGGATGCGTTGGCGCGAAACGGCGCTAAATGAGGTCCTGGAGGGCGACTGGTAAAATTTCCTTCACGTCGGCGCTAAAATAGGCTCCTGGGGGGCGCGGGGGACGAGTAGAGATACCCTTAAGTGGCTTTAGCGCCACCCGCTCTCGCTCCTGTTTCTGTGTGTCCGTGGAAGGCCATGAACATGGCGGACCATGGGCCAGGGGATAGGTGCGACAGCTCAAGGCCCAACCAGAAATGACCCACAAATGTGCATGACATTAGCATATGGTATACTTAAGATTATTGTCAGCGTTGTTAGACTATAATATGGTTTAGATATATTTGGTAATTTAGGATTGTAATCCAAGTCTATCTCTACTAGGTTTCGTAGCCTCCAAATCTTGTATCTCTTTATACAGCCCACCGTGACTCAATGTAATCAATCTAGATTCAAGCAATACATTATAATCAATATTTCTCAATCTTACATGGTATCAGAGCAATTCGCTTCGCAGCATAGGGTTTAGCCACCAACACTTCCGCCGCGCCGCCCCCGGCGAGATTCATCTCAGCCGGGGGCACGCAAATAGTAGATTAGATCTCCGTCAGTTAAAATTTTCTCGCCGGCCACTTGACCGGCATTTCTTCTTCTTTCGCCGATCATAGATTGGATCGCGTCGCCCGCCGCAAGTCGTTCTCGTGCGCCTCTACTCCAACACATCGTCGACTCATCTCCAGCAACTCCATGTCGCGCCCCCACGTCGGGTCGTCTTCGACAACATCGATCGGGACAAGCTCGTCCCCAAGTACGCGCCTCGCCGTCAACAAAAGGGTTGCACCAATAACGCTCGTGGTCATCATCGCCGACAATTTTCTACATCAAGAACATCCCGACATCTTCTACCTCTTCATCGCCGGCAACAATCTACACCAACAACGTCCCGACATCTACTACTTCTACAAGCTCAAAACGTCTTCATCAACAACCACCACGCCGTCTTCGTCCACCGCAACCGAACCGGTAGAGTTGCAGTCTATTTTTTATTTTGCACAATTTACTTTTGCAACCTTTTCGTCTACTCCGGAAACAAACGGCGGAAAATCTGCTCTACGCATCGACCGATCACGGAGATCTCCTCTGCTTCTTCATCCGACACTGGCTCGCAAGGTTCATGATGGTCCCTGTCTTCGCATGTCCGGTATTGGCAACACCGGCGCGTGCCTTCGTCCCCGACGCGCCGAGTCTGGCAAGCTTGGCAATGCGTGTCGCCTACCTCGTCTACACCAACACCCGCAACGTCTACCTCAACTACCCCAACAACGGCAATATCGACCACGACTACAACGCCCACAACTCGGCTACATCGACATCGGCATAAAGGGCTATCACCTCGGCTCCCTCTCCAGTTCGTGACTTCGGATTGTGCTCCAGTCAGACCGTCCGCGACGCCGCAGCTGTTCGCGTCACTACCGATCCGACTACGGGGGTGTTAGACTATAATACGGTTTAGATATATTTGGTAATTTAAGATTGTAATCAAAGTCTATCTCTACTAGGTTTCGTAGCCTCCAAGTCTTGTACCCATTTATATACAGCCCACTGTGACTCAATTTAATCAATCTAGAACCAATCAATACAATAATATTCCGCAATCTTACAAGCGTATGACCCTTTCTTCGAGTTTTGCCGCAAGGACTTCGTAACAATTGATAAACTGTTGTTGATAGTATGGCTTAGTTGTTTGGATAGATGGGCTAAAATGGTTTTTTCAGAGCAGATGGTCATCAATATGTTGTTACTCTCTCGTATAAGTTATCTAGTCGATTTGTGTAAAATAAAATAAAAAAACCATACAGTCGAGCGTCCCACGCGAATGGAGTGTGCAACGTGCACAACATGGTCAGCCGTGACTAGTTCATAACCTGGCCGATATGATGTAAGAATGATGCTCTGTGTAGCTGATCAGGAAAGTGGGCTTTGCATCATATACATTGCATGCGTACAACAGATTAAACAATAACGTAATGAGTGAACTCACTTTGTATATCTATTGCACGTGAAGCTACTTTACCAAGTAAAAGATAACCATTTTCATAAGAGTATAATTAATTAAATACACAAAAAATTGTTAGAATTGGGCCCATATGTGGCATGTGACGCCCCAAAATCGGTACTATGCAGAATTAAGCGATCCCGCAAAATCCGCATAATAACGATTTTAGGTCGCCCACCAGACATAACGTGCACGCCGAAACATGCGCGTTATGTGGGTGGAATTGTGATAACATTACAACAGTTCACGAAAAGAGTCCACAACAACAACAGAAGGAGATATATATACAAGAACGACTCAAACGAGTCAAGAAACAACTGATACATTACAAAGATCCAAATCACAGCGAAAGCGAAATAGTATCCGACTACGGATAAGATACAAATTGGACTAAGAGTCCTGAAGATAACCATGGCGTCCATATCCCTGCCCAGGCCGAGCCGGAGGGATACCCAAGCTAACGTCGTCAGACTTCAAACCTGTTGACTGCACAAAAGAGTACAGCCCAAAGATGGGTCAGGCACAACCGCCTGGCAAGCAATGCTCACAAGATACCAACACAAAGACTACCAAAGTATGAAGGAAGGTGGACTGAGGCGGCAGCAGCAGCACTAAACAACCTATAGAGACACTCTACAACTTTCGTCTACTGGAGAGAGATAAGAGAGCGCGACCAACCAACTAGATTCTAACACCAAGCATAACACTTCCCAGATTCACCCCCTCAACCAAGTATGAGGAAGCAATCGAGGGAAACTCACACAGTTGTCAAATTTTAGTTACATCTTTTTATGAAAGTAAGTCTAACTTACTAGTCAAGTTGATTAGAATCATTAGGTGTAAGTTGTTTATGATCTTGTTAGCCAGCATCCGATCCAAGTTGTCCATAACCGCGGACTCGGCTTCTCGAAAAGATTTGAACCCTGCAGGGGTGCACTACTGTTAAGCCACACGCACGTTCAACCCTTAATGCCTATGAGTAACACACTTCCGTCGGTGTGTCGGCAGGATGTTGCGACAAGACGTTTTCTCTTCACTACCAACAAGTCCAGGAGCCACCCATCTGAGTTGTTACCCGCGTCCAGAGTCCGGCCGATACCTCCGTAGCGGACTCAATCGTTTGCGTCTACGGCCGAGAGGGGCAGAGGCCATGGGTATACCCACTCGACATCGCATCGCACCTATATGACCCCCCATATCATAGAACCTCTCATCAACAGTAACATGCACATGCATATGAGCAAATGGAAAGCCCGAACTAGTTGTGGCTCCTGGACAAGCTGATAGATCCGGTACTAAGTCAAGGGGGTTCCCATGGACCCCACATGTGGATAGTGCGCTCGTACTTGGATAAGAGGACAAGAACTGAGTTCCTAGGGCGACACTCAGCAGAACAAAACACCAACGCATTGGCCTTCCACCGGGTGCCTTATCATTTAGTTCATTTCCCACAAACATTAACATTATATTAAGTAAAGTAAACCAACCTATCATACTAAGCAGGTGATACATAAGAAAAGACTGACTCGCAACAACAAACCTAAGCATACAGCTACGACTCGCAAGGCCAACAGGTAAACAAGCAACAAGGTAATAGGATGTGGGGATAAGGCTGTATGAGGCTGCATGGTAAACATGTATATAGGATCGAGACACAAGCATCGTAACATAAGGATAGCAATAGATCAACGGCAGGAATGGAAGGCAATGTAATGGTAGCAAGTGAGCAAAGCTTGCCTGGACACACGGTAGAGGTAGCAGAACTTGTCGTTGCTCACATCATCTCAACGTCTTAACCGCGAAGAAGCAACAAACACTGGAAAGCGCAAAAGATGCACCTTACAACTACGGCAAAAGATCCAGCATGTTCATGAGATGATGCATGACATGGCAAGATGCAACTTAACCCAAATTAAGCGGAACCGGGATTCCGACAATTAATATTAAAGGTTCAAGTTATTTATCTAACCATCAAATTAAATGTTGATTATCATGTGAGACATGGCATGGGCGATCTACTCAAAATTAAATGGAATAGGGCATTAATTAATTAATTACCCAACACATTCCATATTAATTATTTTAGGTGATAATGCAAAAGACAACTAAGCAACAAGCTAGATGATGCAAACATGATCATGGATGACATATTAATATTCCTTGCATTTTTCTAATAAAAATAGACATATAATTTGTATTAATTGGAGTTATAGAATAAGAGATATGAATTAAACAAGATTTACAAAACAGAATAAAAGAAATAGAGAGCAGAGAAAGAGATGGGCCGAAACTGGCTGAAGACGGGTGGAGGATGGTTATCTGCCGCACGCCGGCGACGGACAGAAAGGCTGCTGCTGGGCTGCGGCCCAACTGCGGCACCGGAGAGAAAAAAAATAACAGAGCAAAAGAGTTGGAATTTGCTTCTGCTGGGAGTCGAGCTCGGGTCTCCTGGATGGATTCGTGGCTTGCTTGCCACTGGACCACAACGATGCTTGTGATTGGTTGAGCAACTGAATAAACATGAACCAACAGAGCGACGCTAACTGAACTTTGAACACCAAAGTTTCAGACTTTCGATTCGGTGGCAGAACGGCGACGAGAGGATCTCCGGGGACGCAGGATGCAAGCGACTGGCGACGACCAAGAAAAGGAAGCGCCTTGTGTGCGAGTGGTGCGGGAGAGATACGCGGAACAGGGGCAGCAACACAACACGAGCTGCAAGCTCGATTCCATGGCGGACGGCCGAAGGAACGGATGATGGCGATCAACGGTTACCGGAAGAAATTGAGACGGAGGGAGGGGGAATCGGAGAAGAGCTCACGGTGGGTTGATGGCGGCGTCGAACAGCTCGGGGACGAACGGAGGCGGCTGCAAATCGACGATCTTGCACCGGCGGTCGTGGTGGACGTCGAGGAAGAAGTCAACGCGTGCGGCGATCCCCGTCTCGATTCCTTGCACGGAGACGATGAAGAAGACGAGGCGGGGCGATTCTGCTACTCCAACGAACTTGGGGAGGAGCGAGGTGGCGGCGCCAACACCCGTGCGGGCTCTCTGTTGCGCTCGGGGAAGAAGCAGAGGAGGGAGAGAGAAGAGCGGCGGCGGAAGGAGGGAGATGGGGGAAGAGCTAGGGTTGCAGGAGGGCGTAGCCGGGCAGGTTTTAAGGAGGGAGGAAGGCAGCAGCGGCCGTCCCATCGTCCAGGAGGCGACGTGGACAACTCCTGTCCATGCCGTACAGGAAGAAGAAGCACAGTAGAGATGGGCTTCGGTGAGATGGGCCTGAAGAGAGATTCGAGCCCTTTTCCAATTACCAGAATTTTGGTAATTAGCAAAAGATAAAAGAGAGGAAGAAAAGAGGGAAAAAGAAATTAGGGAGAGAGGAAAAAGAGTGGCAAGGCTTTTATAAAAGATTAATTTTGATTTGAAATAGTTTTTGCAATTATTCCCAAATATAATTTTGGTTAATTAAAATAGAAAGAGAGGGAGAAAGATTTATTATTTGCAAAACAAAATAAGGTTTGCAAAATAATAATTTGATTTATTTATCAAAACATGCAAAGTGATTAAATGCATGATGACATGATGATGCAAAAAGAAAAACAAACAAAGAAAACTAAATTGGGGAAAACCCCCGGGGCATTACATGGCAGCCCAATAAGCAATTTCAGAAAAATCTCAAAGCCCATTTTTGTGGCAGCACACATGGGAGTGGAGTGGGAGCTAAAGTTTAGTCCCACATTGCTAGTTGGAGGAGACAAACACCACCTTATAAGGTGGAGTGTTGTACCACTTGGTGTGCTAGTTGAGAACAGAAGGCTCTCTCGTGCGCACTCCTCCTCCGCCGCCGCCGTCCGTCCGTCCGTCCGTCTCGTCACGACGCGCCACGCCGCGGGTTGCGGGAATCTCGCCGAACCGAGCTGACGTGGACTTGGCCCACGGTGTACGTGTTAGGGTTTCCCGAACCGCACTATATATTGCCGTGCACTGCGTGCGCCGTCACACACCGAACCAATCTAGGTTTTGCCAATCTCGTGCTTTAGCTTCAATTTGATGTTGAGTGAGCATAATCTAGTCGATGAGCTGAAGCAGGCAAAGGAACAAGCCGTGGTAGCTCAAGTATCATCAAGACATTCAAAATATGTGGAAGGAGAAGGAAGAGATGAATAAGGATCAAGAAGTGCGAAATGTCCTTCTTCCCAAGCTGTTGGCTCAAAGATCGTCGAGAGATGAAGCTGGATAAGCGGAAATGAACGGTGTCCTTCTTTAGAAGCTTTTTTGTAAGTGCTTTTGTGAGGTTTTGGGTGATAAATCTCTGGTGGCCTTTGTGAGGCTGAAAGCTGTATGTTGCTTGTGGCCTTTGTGAGGTTGAAAACTGTATGTTGTTGTGTTGGTCAACCTCTTAGGCTTATTGTTGCTGGACGCCTTTGTGAGGCTGAGAAATGTGTGTTGCTTGTGCTACTAAGTAAGAATGTAATTTTTTGTATTTGTTGCATGTGTTGTGTTTGATTTGCTGTGAAAACTAGTAGGGCTAGAACTTTACATGTGCATGTCTGGACCGCCTAATTGGCAATTTGAACCATGACGTCTTCATCCAACCACGACAAAAAAGCAAAACGTTACGACCACCATCACGTCATCCTTCTTGCTTGTGACAAACTAAATTTGTCACAACTAAATTTGTCACAACTAAGAGGCCACGTGGTGCCCTAGGATTGGTCCACGCGTAACAATCTGGTTGGGTGTGTTGGATGTATGCCCGAGAGACAATACATCTGTTTCATGATTAATGTATTATATTTTTAGGCTATAACTGCTATGTTCTATAAATGTGAGATTTATAGGGAAGCACATACGCACGTGTAGAAACATAATCAAACCCTTTTATGCCCGTTGTCATGTCTCTTAGACAAACTCGTTAATACTGGATGACCTTGCTTTCCGGTCATGGAAAAATGTATGTCATTATTAATGAGAGCATATTGTTGTCTTACCAATATGACTGGGAAGACCCAAAATAAGATATACTACGATATCAGGGTTTTGGTATATATGGTATAGTCTTAGATTGATTTACTTGTTTATTTCTTAGATCATGAAAATTTATGGTTGTGTATATTAGAGAGATTACTTTAGCACAGTCAATCATCACAGCCGTAACAGGATGATCAAAACGGCTGTCGTTGGTGATCTTGAAGGTATACATTATATCATAATACTTCAAGAATGAGAATTGCTTCTCTAGATAATAGAGAGATACATCCTGGATCCAATCTAGTGGGAAAGTATCCATATATAGAAAAACCAGACAAACACAAACGGAGAACGATCGAAACAAGCCGAAACGATTCGAACGAGCGTAATTGAAGTAACTGTGCGTAATGGGCCTTCGCGGTATAGTGGGCTTTCGCAGCGAACAGACCTACGCGGGTGAGTCGTATGATACCACTCGCATACAGCGATAGGTAGGGAAACCCCAAAAATAGGGCTTGTGCTAGACCTGGAATTTGGCCTTGGTGCCTCTATATTTTGCCGAAATGTGCAGATCAAGCCCGAATAGGCAAGAGATGCTCTTATGTGCAATAGGGATGTGATTTGTCCGCTGAGTGACGGGCACATCATCCTACCAAGTGGATCCACCTTTTCTACTTGAAAAATAATGAAATAAGGAAAATGGAATAAATGGTCTTGACCGTAATAAGAAGTAAAATGTGCAAGATTACTTGATGAAGGTAAACGTTTTCATGAGAAGGTAAAAGTAAATTTACTCTCCTTGTCGACGCCGGCCTTCTGCCCTTCGTTGAAATAATTTCGGGACATTGCCTTCCCTGGCAACCTCCGGTAATTTTCCCATGCACGCGCACCCTCCGATGGAGCCCCAACCCCCACAGTGGATGGTAGATGGGGACTGACGACCCTGCACCGCCAGTCCGCCATCGTATCATTCCGCGTGATTGACGACGCCAAAACAGCGCCAAAAAGATCAGTGAAACTTCGGAAACATATCGACGTATCGAGGATTCGACGGAAGGAGAGGGATCACAGGGAAAGCAATCTCACGTTGCCATATCCATGCATCGCCAGGCCCCTATTTAACACACCCCAATGCACCACCACACCATCGCCCAAATTAAACCCAAGAGGCACAGGATTGCAGTTCGATCGAGCAGCCAGCTAGCAGCAATGGAGGCGAAGATGGCGACGAGGAAGAGCGGCGCGTACGTGACGTTCCTGGCGGGCGACGGCGACTACTGGAAGGGTGTGGTGGGTCTGGCCAAGGGCCTGCGCCGCGTCCCCTCCGCGTACCCGCTCGTCGTCGCCGTGCTCCCCGACGTCCCCGACGCGCACCGCCGCGCCCTGCTGGACCAGCGCTGCGTCGTCCGCGAGATCCAGCCCGTGCTCCCGCCGGACGGCAGCCTCACCCAGTACGCCAGAGCCTACTACGTCGTCAACTACTCCAAGCTCCGCATCTGGGAGGTACGTGCATTCATGTTTCATGTTTGTTCGATCGATCATACCATTCAGTCATTTATTAACCGTGTTACTGTCATACATTAACATGAAACTTCTGTGAATTACTAGTTCGTGGAGTACGAGAAGATGGTGTACCTGGACGCGGACATCCAGGTGTACGGCAACATCGACCACCTCTTCGACCTCGACACCGGCCGATTCTACGCCGTCAAGGACTGCTTCTGCGAGAAGTCATGGAGCCACACGCCGCAGTACAAGATCGGCTATTGCCAGCAGCAGCGCGAGGCGGCCTGGCCAGAGAAAGAGCTGGGCCCGCCGCCGGCGATCTACTTCAACGCCGGCATGTTCGTGCACGAGCCCAGCCTCGCCACCGTCGGGGAACTCCTCGCCACGCTCGCCGTCACGCCGCCCACCCCATTCGCGGAGCAGGATTTCCTCAACTTGTTCTTCCGGGACAAGTACGAGCCCATCTCGTCCATCTACAACCTGGTCCTGCCCATGCTGTGGCGCCACCCCGAGAACGTCGAGCTCGCCGAGGTCAAGGTCGTGCACTACTGCGCCACGGTACGTACATCCAACACGGCCCCCGCAGAGCCTCATCGCTATTGCCTATTGATACTCTTTTGACTGACGTATATACCATGTGTGTGTATGATGGCGTGCAGGGTGCCAAGCCATGGAGGTACACCGGAGAAGAGGCGAACATGGACAGAGAGGAGATCAAGGAGCTGGTGAAAAGGTGGTGGGACGTCTACAACGATGAGACCCTTGATTACAACTACAAGGGCGCCGGCCACGAGGTCGAAGTAGCTATGGCCGAGGCCAAGTTCCACCCCGCATCCTCGGCGGCGTAAGCATTCAGAATTTTACGCTGTCGACAAACAAGGTCGACATTCTTAGTCGACATGTCTGTTCTGAGACAGGTATTGAATTGATGCACTAGCCAATAATATCAAAAGTCCGAACTGATGGAAAAGAGCTGTGCAATGTATATATTATATTTTTGACACTCCCCCTCACGTCCAGACTGTGGACTTTTTCTCACAAGTCTAGGACGTGGATCTTTGGGGTGTCCGCAGATATTTATTTTTAATACTGCGTTAGCCAGGATTTGAACTCTAAACCTCTGACTCTGATACCATATTGAATTGATGCACTAGCCAATAATCCCAAAAGTCCGAACTGATGGGAAAGAGCTGTGCAATGTATATATTATATTTTTGACAACAGGCATAGCATTCTGGCTGCGGAATTTCATCCATTAGATGGTTTGATCAATAAAATTTGCATTCGAGGACTTCTCTTGTATACGTACGGACGTATGGTCTAAATAGAGTGTTTAAAAAAAAGGACGGTCGATCTGTAGGGGGCGACTAATTGATGTGGATCCCGATTTTATCAAAATGGGAGTGTAAACCTGGCCTCTCCATCAAGTGATGCATGCAGCCTTTTTATTCCGAAGTATCACATATGCTCTATGGTCTCCTCCGAGTCGCAAACAACATCATTTCTTACATCATGTCACTTTCGTTTAGGCAGGTTTACACTTAGTTAACAGCACCATACTGTTGACAAACCACATAAAAACATAATTTTTTCCCGCAAAAAAAATTAAAACATAATTTTGTGGGATATTTACGCAAGAATCTATAGTGTGGCCATTCATCAAGTCAACATACATAGACTTGACATAAAAAGATCCTGACGATGTGAGCTTCCAAATAAAAGTGTGTGACATTAACCATTCTTTCGCATAAAAATAGCCATTGAGTATCACTGGAAACTTTAAAGCCCTCTGTTGAGCTTCTATTTGAAAACTAAGACAATGAGGAAGGTAACGTACATATTCCAATGCGAGGCACAACACTCACCCAGTTCGATCGTGTGCGTGTGTGCGTGTGTGTGTGTGTCTGTGGGCGTGTGTGTGTGTGTGTGTCCACGTTTCTACCTGGGATGCCTGCGGAATGCTTCTGGTAGTGGTTAGTAAAAAAAACCTTCCGATTTATGGATGAAAGAACGCAACTCAAAAGAGACTGTCATGGCCCATGGCTTTTATACTATCTTCAGAATTATGCACTGCTATGGATCATGACTACTCATTACTTTGATGTTCTTCTTTATGCCAATCCCAGATCTTTGTTGGTGAGAAACCTAGATCAAAACTTGAAATATCATTAATCATTTTATTAGCACCAACATCCTAATCCGTGAGATTTAACTTGGAACCACACCTTGAAATAGTTACATCTAAAATGTTTGAGCATCAAAATCGAATGCTTGCAACTATTATGACGAAGGAGGTGATAGGTGCACTCTTTATGTTCCTAATAATTGTAAGTTGACAATTACCTACTTAAAATATGCATTGGTCTACTCCTATTTGCACCGATTCATTCATATATAAAAATCCAATGCATAGGAAGAAAGGTACGCTTTGGTGTTACTTGTTTTATGCTTTGTGCTGTTTTTGACTAGGATTCAAATGGTTAATATGTTGATTCGTTTGATCACATCATGCGACCCTGATATTTTGTAAACTAGTTTACCTAATGCTTTCCAATAAACCAATTTTGGAGTTTCAACAAAATAACATTGGGGATATTAAATTAAAAGGATCATTAATGGATAAGCTGGGGTCTACCTCGAGCATGTGTTGTTCATGCCAATTAATGGAATGGTTGCAAAATATTCATTATTACAACTTTTCCCTAAACAAAACAAAAGAAGAATAGTGCTTTATTTATATATATTTGCTGTTAGAATCATAAGGTTTCCCAAATATTTAACTTTGCCACATTAATATTGCAATTTGGTTGTTAAATGAATCAAGTTCCTACGCTCTATTGTTAAAAATGGTATTTGATGTTCTCTCTCTCTCTCTCTCTCTCTCTCTCTCTCTCTCTCTCTATCTCTCTCTTTGCTCTATTGGTCAACTCAATTAAAGCTTTTCTATGGTGCAAATGCTTATTATGTGCATGTAATAGAATATGAGGATTCTTCATTTTAATTTGGTGTTTTATATTTTAAACAATGATGACCATCTTACTAAAGAACTAACCATTGTGTAAAACATAAATGTATCATGTACATAAATATTTCTGTGTTTGAAATGAAACTTAAGATGATAAGGAATATAATCAAGAAATAGCAAAACTCTAAGCTTTGGGATGCACCGTATCTTGATGTTCTTTTAGGCGATCTCAGGTTCGTTTATCTTACAACCTTTGTTTTAGCTTTATCGCAATGATCTTTTGTGTATTTGCGAAAACGTTACTATTCTATGTTTTTTAGTTTTTCTTGGTTTTGGTTTGTTTCCTATGGTTCTTTTTTCCTTTTTCACTTGGTTCTTATTTGGTTTTTCCTTTTTTTGCTTTTGATTTTGCTTTCTTTGCAAAACAAAACCAACAAAAAAATTCTTTACTTTTTTTTGTTTTTTATTTTTGTATTTTTCTTTGCTTTTGATAGAAAGTTTAACTCCTATTTTACTTCTGTTTTTTTAATAAAGTGTCAAATTTTACCAATTATGTTTTTAACTGATAGTTCTTTAAAAAGTGATTTTGCTGTTTACCGCTCTACTTTTCAGATTTTATTGGTATCTCTGCGTGCACAAAAATCTGCAAAACATTTGACATATCTAAGTGTCTTGTAAAATCACGTTTCCGACTGGTGTTTTTTTTGGACAAATTATACCTTTTTTTTTGCAAGAGTGGCCTTTTTTCAATTTCATTTGAGGTTTTTTTGGATTTGTTTTAAATTTGTAATCTGTCTACTCAAGCAAGTTTATTGAAATTTACAAACATTTTTTTGTTTAAAGGCGGCACCTTAAAATTATTAACTATGACATCAATGTCTAACCGTAGAAAAAGAATGGGAGAGTTGTTGTCGTGAAAAGGCAGCACAGTGAATGAAGGAACACAAAAGTGAGAAATATCCAACAATGGCTAAAACTATAAGCTCGGGATGCCCCGCGTCTCTCTACATCAACCATCCATCGGTTTGCAAAACTTTAAACTTTTGTTTCTGAGAGCATAAAATTCACATTGGAGCATTTGTATATTATTTTTGTTGCATATCTGCATTTTTTAAATACCGTCAGAATAATGAGCTTATATTTGTTAATCCTGTGGAATAAATAAATACGAAAATAGATCACTTGAGTATTCCTTAATACAACTTACTTTTGCAGGCTGTAGAGAGCAAATATACACAATGTCGTCACCCAACCACACTCCTTTTCAGGACATAACCAACAGGGAAAACCAAGGTGATTGACTGAAGTCATTGCAACACATAATTACTTTCTGGATGAATGCAGGACAGTGTCTCAGTTCAGCTATGATCTCATAACCATATTAATCTAAGAAATATTTATCTTTGCTACTCTAGAGTTCATCTTACAAAGCTCCTGATGTCTCAATAATGCAGGACAGTATGCAATGGAGGTTTATTTCAACAATACCTGATGAGCTGTTCTGTGATCGACTATGCATGGCAGGAGTGCTTGGTGAGAGACCTATAATTGTTGCGGAGGACATATTCATGATCGACGAAGGAGAAGATGTTTCTGCTATGAATTTCCTTTTCTTGTAATCACGGTTCCGTTGCAACACAATACCCCTCTGTTTGACTGGCATATTTGAGTAGTGTTGCCTAGACCGCTGCCGTTTCTTCTCAGATGCAGTGCTCTCATCTGGCTCCACAAAGCTTTGTTCGGCTGGCATAATGGTACCAACCCATAATTGTCAGACAAAATTTGTTTGAGTTTACTGAAAATGGCCGAAAAAACACATTGTATAATATTACCTGACATTTGGGACCAACTCGAGGTTTGAGTTTCAGTTGTATCGAGTCTGCTTATATGGTTTCGCATAGATGAGGCAGTGGTGAGGACAGTCGGTGTGTAGTTCTCCTTTCCCGTTGTTCGCTGATAAGTATCATTTCTATGAAGCCAGGTAATGTCGTCGTTTTCTTTGTGTTTTTCGCTTCCTGTGTAGATTGAGATAACAAAAACTGAGTACTGATGCATTCATATTAAGGGTGAAGTAAAAAAAGAGATTTGATGCATATAAAAACATGTGTAGGTGAACTGCATACCTAGTGCATTTGGAGATCGCCTCTGCTGAGTAATGCACGACTGTCCTGACCCCATCTGCATCACCCCTACAGTGTTGGTAGAGACAAATGATTATACTGGTAGTGCCTCCATATGAATGGCACATAGCAGGAAAAAAAACATCTTTACCAGGTGAAACCCTTTCTGAGGACTGTCCAGGCATTTCGACATTCTCGCTGCACCCGCTGACTGCAGACATTTTCTTTTTTTGGCGTGATATGCGCAGCTTCTCGAGGTATTCAGCTCTCTCCTCTTCCGTCATTCTGGCATACCACCCTTGCCCACTCGCTTGACATGTAGTTGAATTTTCAGAGACTTGTGCAGCCTTCTTTTGTTGTCTCTTCTCACGCAGCTTCTCCAGGTACTCGGCCTTTTTCTCAGGCGTCATCCGGGCATACCATCCATTACGACTTGGTGGTTTCTTTCGGAGATTATCACCATTCGTGGCATTTGCATCTGTTCTTGTAGATGTGTTGGTTATGTCCGGAAAAGGAGTGCGGTTGGGTGACGACATTGTGTTTATTTGCTCCTACAGCCTGCAAAAGAAAGTTGTAATTAGAACATGAATGCAGTGAAATGTGGTTTTTAGTAGAAACTAAATGAACACAACGATATATTAAAGATGAATATTGATTCCATTTTAATATACACAGAAACAAAGAATGACATGAATACTTTAAATTGAAACATCATTCCTGAGCTCTCTATTGGAGCATCCATCTTCCTTTGCGAATGAGATTGGCTGACTTTGGTAGGCTGAGTTTGTGGTGACTAAAGCCATAGATGACAACCAACCCAACTACATGTATTAGACACCATGTCAAACTTCAAGCAAACAATGCACACGGAAGAACTACAGGAAGTAAGAAACAGTCTCCCGTTGACAAATTTTACAGTCACAATCAAACACTGGTAGAAATTTGTTTGGCATGATAGAATGTGGCATTTCAAGTTCAGAAATATGTCAATCGGTTGTAGCAATGCTTCTACTTTTCCTTATAACATCCGGAAGACCGGTCCTTATAGCAACAATTATCTCCAACAACTACAGTGGACACCTTTATAATACATTACTATTAAGTCGGATCCATTTTAAGTGCCTCGTGCAATGAAAATATCTCGTTTCTGGACTTTACATAAGACATGACATCTGGTATTGTGTGGGAACCAGAACATTAATCATACACATCATATTTGCTTGCCATAATCTTTGAAGAACCACTACTGATTTCTATTTCAGTTGTACAAATTCTGCTGTTAAGCAAAATTTGTTATTTCTAGAGAGGAGGAATACAACAGATGCCAAAAAAATAGACTGTTAAAGGGAACATTTTGTAGGGAAGGAACTCTGACATGTATATGTTTTCCTAATATAGAAGAATAAAATAGCCAGGAATTCGTAAAAACTGATCAACAGTGAATCAACCAGTTGGCAGCGAGAATTGCAAGTAATTCAAATTCCAGGGAAAGGACCTGAAGGGTGAAGATTTGCAGGCGGGCGTCATTCAGTGCAACGTATGCAGGAGCTCCGCGGGTTCCGGCGTCGGCTTCGTCGGCGGGAGAGCTTTAGTGACGTCAGGGGCGGCCCCGCGGTTGAGAGTTCCCGTCCGGTGAGAGGCGCGGTGAGAGGAGTTCCCGGCGGCGCGAAGGAGACTGCGGGGCGGCGGCGCGAAGGAGAATGAGGGGCGGCGGCGCGAAGGAGAATGAGGGGCGGCGGCGCGAAGGAGAATGAGGGGCGGCGACGCGAAGGAGTCGGCCGTCGGCGAAGGAGAATGAGGGGCGGCGGCGGTTGAGAGAGATACCCCGTCCGGCTGTCGGCGAAGGAGGAGAGTGGGGGTCGTGGGTGGGGAGCGTGGACCGTTTTTTTTTTCGTTTTTCGGTTGTTTTTTCCTTTGTTTTGTGTGCGGTAAAGTCAAAAGCACAACATACAACATTCGGATAATCAGAGACGTTGATTCGGGGCTGATGGACGGATCAGATCCTCCGGATCTGACAGACTGTGTCTTTTAATATTAGTGGAGATGTACTGTGATGGGAGTCAACCACCTAGTCGTTTTGGGTTCTCCCAATTAATACCGACTTGTTTTATTTTATTTTGGTAAGATGATTAATCCAACATTTGATATAGATGGTCCTCATATTCGATAATTTTTAACCATAATTTAGGAAATTCAGAATGTATTTCTTCCCGCGGTACCGTCCGATCAAATCCGACGGTTAGGATCCTAACCCTAATTTTCCCGCGGGCCTTTTGGGCCGAAAGTCGACGCGGCCGCAGGCGCGGTAAGCCGCGCTGGGCTGGACCGAAAGCAGGCCGTGAGCCGGGCCGCACAGGCCGTTTTTCCCAGGAAATTCGGCCCGCCAACGTTTTTTTCCAGAAGCATGTTTAATTCGATTTTGTCTATTTTTTGGGCAAATTTCATCCAGTTTTTTTCCTATTCAAATTTATCCAACGAATTTTTGTTTAGGAAACAGAAAAGTAAAAGAGTTGTTCTGAAAAGTATAAAGTTCATGGAATTTTTATTTCATGTTTTCCGCTGCAAATAAAGAAAAGTGAAGGATAAAATAGAATTAATGTGAGAATTAAATTTTAAAGAGAATGTTAAAGAAATTATTGAAACAATTATGATTCTGTTATTTTATGACCAACGTTGTTAATAACATAATCATGATTTGTTAAATGTTGAACAGTGCAATGTTTGTGAAATACAGAGAATACATTACAGTTTCTGCTGTAAAGTAAAAGGACTCTCTTCTAATTAAATTGGAACCAACGGGAAAATTTAATTAGAGAGGAGGAAAAAGATAAATACTTGTTTAACGGATTAATTATGGTATTGTTACTTTCTGACCAACGTTGATGATAGCAGTACTATAATTATATGAGTTCTATAGTCAAAGGGAGGGAAAGGCCCTCGTCTTTCAGAGAAAATATAAAAGATCAAGAAATGCTCTTGAACTATAGAAATATGAATATTTCATGCTTCCGCCGAAATAGAGTTGATGATAATGTATTATCTAAACAGAGTTCTTTATTGCAATAGAATTATTATCATCATATTGTTTATGAGTTTTATGCATTCTAATTCTGCCCAACGGTGATTTAGAATATAGAAGAAAGTTTTAAAGATTTAATGTGCATATCTTTAACCAGACCAACGTAGGGTTATTTTTATGCTCATTATTGTTTATTATTATTGAATATTTTCTCAGACAAAGATTCTCATGTTTTCATTCGTGAAAGCAAAAGAATGGGTACTTGTGACCCGAAAGATGACCAAGAAAGGTCATAAAGTGAGAGAGTATGTTCTCTCTAAAGAATGACTGCAAAAGAAAAAGAATTCTTGGATGTTAATCCAAGAATACAAATAGATCATCGAGAGTCTTGTTTGACAAATGTCTTTCATGTACTCTCCATGCAGAAAACAAATAAATCATTCAGAGTTTTGTTTAACGAATTTCTTTCATGTACTCTATATGAAGAAATTTTTTAAACGAGCAACATGAATGCTTAATTTGACCAACGTTGGATTAAGCATGTGTATAAAAGAGTATTCAGATTTATTTCTGAATTTGATGATTGAATATGCAGTCTAAAGAGCCAATTGTGGCATCTATGTCTCTTAATTACCCGCATGACGGGAAAAGACGATAATAATACCCACGTGGTGGAAAAGTCTGGGAAAATACCCGCATGGCGGGAGAAAATTTTGACAAAGGACTTATTCTGTATGACAGAGAAAGATGTGATGACTCATGTGTTTTTATATCGACCGCACACCTTGTATCATAGTTATAAAGCACTTAATGAGTCAAAAGAGAATAAAGTTACAAATGAACCTAAAGATAAGAATGTTATGCAAGTGTGACTTGCAGTACCATTGAGAAAGAACTCTTGTGAGTTTTGAAAAGGGAATGAGGAAAAAGTACTCCCATACGTTAAAAGATAACTTCATATTGAATAAAGCAGATAATCAAAGTTTCGAAATTGTGGCAAAAAGGTTCTTGCCACATTTCGAGGGGGAGATAGAGAATGTTACAGAATAAACTCCCCTATACTTCAGATAATGTGATGCATATTATGCATCTAAGTGATCTATGATGAATTGTGATCGTCTGGGTACGACGGTCATAATAATGATACCCCTAAAGTAAAGAAATAGATGTATTCTTGGATATTTTACAGCTCCGAAAGGAGACTAAGGACGGTACTCAAAGTGCCATAAAGAAGACAGATTGACAGGTTAACAGAATAAACCCAAATAAAAAGGATTAAGGATACACCATTTTGGAGAAAATGGAGTAATCTGGGGGAGCATGGTATGAACATACCTAAGGCTCGAATAGATTTTATCTGGGGGAGCTTGTTGCTTTATAATAGAGATGAACAAGCAAACATGGATCTTGTGATTTAGGTCCTTGTAAGAGCTATAGCAATAGAAGACTACAGAATTAATTGCCTCTAGGCAATGACAGAACAACAACATCCCCATATGAGAAAAACAGATGACTATAAAGTCTATATCAGAGAAATTTAAATGAAGGTTGATCCCACCTCATTTACAGAAATTATAAGCAGCGCTCAATCGATTTTGACAAGTGTCTACTTGTCTTAATGATTAGAGACTATGTGAATCCCGACGATGTTTGGGACTCATAAGTAATTTCCAATGGAGCCAAAACAGTAGGCTATAAAGGGTCTACAACGCCAATGTGACTCCAAAGGAAATATGTAAAAAGCGATTTTAAATCGAAAGATTTGCGCTAAGAGAATAAACAGATTATAATGAGTGATAATGGCACATAATGATCTGAGTTACATCAGATGAAAGTAAAGAACACAAGGGATCTTACGGACTAGAGCAAGTCTCTAGAATCAGAAGTTATTTTGGGTTAAAGAGAATGAGAGGACAATCGCTTTTCTACAAACTTATAGAATGGGAAATTCATTCCCTAATCCTGTGTATGTGGATGATATCCTACTTGCTAGTGGTGATGTCAATCTACTACCGGCAGAGAAAAGAAGTTCTTGTCCTCAAAAAGTATTCTCGGTAGAGTGTCTGTCGTTAAAAGTATCGAGATTTACTAAGAAAAGAAGAAAAGGGGTATTAGAAATATCGCATGGACATGCTGAGAAGAAGTCTCTAAAGCATGCATGTCGAGAAAATCTACGCCTGTTCTTATTGTCAAGGGTAATGGAATTGAGAACTTTAGTGTTCCAAGAGATAACTTAGAACAGATCAAATGATATAGTACCATATGCTTCAGCTGTTGGAAACTCAATATTACCCTGACAATTCACGTATCCGGGTTGTTTTGGCAATGTCCAATCCAGATATAGATCACTGGAATGGAATCAAAGATATCGGCCTCATGCTAAAAGAAACAGAGTGCTCTCAAAAGGTTGTGAGTACAAAGATAGATCTATAAATGTGCTCTCAAAAGGTTGTGAGCACAAAGAAAGAATTTGTGAAATGTATAGCGAAATCCACAATTGTCGCTAAATTTCACATTTGGAGTTTTTGTGTGGAAAAGCTCCAGAGAATGAAAAATTGACATCAGTGTGATGTAAAGACATGTTATAGCATGATATAAGGCCGAGGGACAGGCAAAATGGTTAAGGAAACCTGTACCCGGAATTGATAATGGTTGACAACAGCAATAACCATTAAGTAATTCACTCCTAAGACAACGAGTCAAGTGTGGTGCCAAACACATTGACACAGAGTTATACGTTGTAAAGGAGAAAGTCCGGAATTATGTTGAAATGCTTGGAGCATAAGAGGAACAGATAAAAGAAACACACAAGTGTTCGCAGATCTGCTAATTAAAGGCTTACCGCCCAGTGTGTTTGGAGAACACATAGTCGACATGGGTTTATGGTATAGTCTATATGATTTCCGGACAATAAAGAGGCCCAAAAGATAAAGAACTATTTCTGAACGGAGGCGTACATTGTAGCTGTCTGATTCTATCGGCAATTGAGCCGAGACGATGAAACATGCTCTATATACTGATCTGTGATGAAATGAGTAAAAGCGAAAAATGTATAGTTAAAAGTAAAAGTTGAGATCAAGGGAGAGAATGTTAGATTGATCTCCACACGAGTGGGTCCAACGACCCACCTTGACCCATGATCCAGCGCCCAACCAAACCTGTTTGGGTTGTGGGCCCCTGTCGCACCGGCTATAAGAGGGAGGTGGGGGCCACTAAGGCACGGACGCCAAGACAGAGACGTGGACACCCCACCTCCGGCTACCGATCAAGGAGAGCCAGCCAGCGACGGGAAGACCCAGCTCCCTTCACCGGCGACCATTACCACCACGATTTTGTCGCCGTCCTCTTCACCACGGCCACTGGAGGTGGCCGCAACCTCCCGAGATCATCCAATGTCGCCGTCGCCGTACAGATCTTGCGGCCACCATGAACAGCAACGGAAATCTACGCAAGCTAAGTGATACAACCCCTCTAGATCTACACCTACCCGATCCCTACGGTTTAACAGTGCCCAGAACCACGGCGAGGAAGGGGACAATGGGGACCTAAACGACAACCCGTCGGCTAAGTCGCCGTCGCGATTGTCAGCAAGGCAGTGCACGGCGCCGCGCCACTCGCTTGTCCCCATCGTATCAGACTCAAGCATGTAGAGCCTGTTCCCGACGCCCATAGCTGCCTTGTAGCCATACATGAGGCCTGTCGGGAGGCGAGGAGTGACGGAGATCGCCTTAGTCTCGGTGTCATAGATGAGGATGCCGCCAGCGGGGTGTTCATTGAAATCGCTTGTTACGTTGGGGATGGGTGTGGTCCCTATGGCGACAATGCTGCTGCCCACGGCGGCAAATTGCGCGCGCTGTCTGACCGTCGGAAGCGCCACGCTGAGGACTGGAGGCTCCCGCAGACGCCGCGCGGAGCCGCCGCCGTCCAGATCATCGACGTCCAGCTTGTGGACGTTGTATTGGTCCTGGTGGTCATCAAGAACCACGTAGAGATGCTGCTTGGCCGCCCGACACGAACCGCCATCGGAGCTGGAGGCGTATCCTCGACTTTGTGGCCCGATCAGGTTGTTCCGGCCAAGAATGGCGGTAAGCCGGCTGGCATGGCGGTGCACTGGCCGGAGACGGGAGAGGAGGGGGTGGGGTCGAGTGAGCAACGATCGCCATGGCGACATTGTTGGCTGGAGGCCCGGCTATAGGCTAGGGTTTTGAAAGACGCACCTATGAGTCTACAACAACTACAAGGCTGCCTCTCGCTTCGAGTCCTTCCTGGTATGGCCTTTTTGATTAAAACAATGTAGAACTCTGCAGCCTCCCCAGCCTCATATGATTCTAGACTTCGGTTTTGGAAATAGTTTGGACACCAGCTAAGGCACGAAAGTTTTCCCAATTTTCTGCTTCTTAACTCGGGATCAGGTGACGAATTTCCCACTCAACAATCACTGGGCAGGAGCCAGCACGATCCTGGCTCGGCCGAGCCAGAGTTTGGCTCCCCGCTTTTTGGCCCCGCTCGGTCTTGCCCGTTCCGTTCGGCAGAGCCGGGAAAACTGGCTCGGCCCGAACTCTGTTCTAGCTTGGTCTAGCCGGAACCAGCATGCGAGCTCAAGCCAACCAAAAAACAGAGCCGAAACATAGCGTAGCTAGTGTACTAGTAGGTGTCAACTGTCAAGTCAGTGTACAAGTCTTTGAGCCACGGTTTGTTCCGAATTCTAGATAGCATAAAACCGAGAAATAAAACGCTACATGGACTGACCTTAAATTGAACCAGTACCGGCGACAACCCTAGCCCTCTCGCGACGCGCTGGTGACTCCGCCGCCGCCACCACCGCCTAGCTCCGCCCAGCCAGCCCCTCCCCACCCCCACACCATCCCTTCCTTCCCCTAGCCCGTCCTCCCGAGTTGCCGTCCGCCACGAGATGGCGGGGGCGCCCCCGAACTCCCCCACCCACCATCGTCCCCTGCCGGCGGCGGCCGCTCCGGCCCCGTCGCCCACCATTTCCCTGCACCCGCACCAGGTACCGCTGCCCCCTCCCGCCGTGATTCTCGCCGGTTTCACGCCTCAGGTCGTGCTGCTCCCCAGGGATCCGTCGCGGCCTCCTCTCCAATCCGTGGTCACCGAAAACCTGTGTCCCCTGCCTTGCGTGGAGGAGGTGCCCGCGGAGGTGGGGCCTTGCTCTGTGTCCCCGCTGGATCCAGTGGCCGGGGTGTTGCCGGAGCTGGCCGCTTGCCCGCCCCGCCCGCCTACTCCTCCATTCCGCCCCTGTATCGAGCTCGAGCAGCAGGGGGTGATGCCGCCGGGCGATGCGCCCGTTGGGCAGGAGGTGCGCAACAGGCGGCGCACTTCCCCGAAGCTGTCGTCCCCCTCTTCTCCTCGCGGGGATGAGGATCAAGCCATGGCCTTCAGGCGGAAGGTGCGGCGCAGGTGCTTCCGCTGCTTGGCGCCCGACCACCGTGTGGCTGACTGCCATGGCAAGATTCGGTGCCTCGCCTGTCACCGCTCCGGCCACCGGGAGCGAGACTGCTGGCAGCACCAGAAGCCCAGCCAAGCCGCCCTCTGCCCCGGGTCGCCTGCTGTTGTCGGCTCGCCTTCTGCCGGTCTGCGCCGTCCTCTTGAACGGTCGTGGGCTTCGGTTGCTGCGCCCCCAGTTCGAGTGCAGCTGAGATGACCAACGCCGAGTCGGCTAGTCTGGTAGCTGCTCTTGACGTGACGAGCTTGCGGGCCGAGCTACGCGGGTTGATCGAGCCCTAGCTCCAAGAGATGACCACGTCCCAGAGCAAGATGGAGGAGTCTGTGCAGGGCTTGTTGATGTGTCTTCGGAGGTTGATGGAGCGGGCAGAGGGGTTTTGAGAGGGGGTTTTGGAGAAGCTCTCCTTGTCGCCGGCTGTGGCGCAGGTGGAGCCAACACCGAGTAAATGGCATTGGTGGTCACTGAACTCGTCGAGTGGGTGCACTTAAGTCACCGTTTTCAAAAATCTTCTGAACCCGTCACACAAGTGAGCATCCGTGTGCACCCCTGGTCACTCGACCGGTTTTTGACCGTTTTTTTACCGAAATAGGTCACGTGCGACTCACGTTTTGACCCTGCGCGCGCCGTGCGGGTGTTCGACGAAATGCCTGCGCGCCCGTGCTCACGGCCGGCGCCTCGCGCCCCTGCTCACGGCCGAGCTCCGGCCGGGCGCCGCCCCGCGCCCCTGCGCTGCTGGCCCCTGCTCGCTGCCGCCGCGCCCCTGCCCTGCTGGCCGGGCCGAGCGCGCCGCCGCCGCGCCCCTGCTGGGCCGGCCGAGCACGGCGCCGCCGCCCCTGCTCCCCGCCGCCGCGCCCCTGCCCTGCTGGCCGGGACGAGCACGCCGCCGCCGCCCCTGCTCCCCACCAAGGATGAATCGCATAGGATGAATCGCAACTTCTGGTCTGCAACTGCCAATCCCCACGATTTCCGACCTAGCCCTGCTATTCGACATTCAATTAACGAGGTTGAACAAGACGGTTTGGAATCGAAACCTCCGCCGGCCATGGAGAGCGTGCCGACAGGCAACGTGTAGCGCACGCGGCACGAGCACCGTCTCTCTTCTGCGTACCGTCGATTGTGCAGGTCGCGACACTCAAGGAGCAGCTCCAGAAGCAGAGCGAGCTCAAGGAGACGTACATGGCCTGGCTGGAGAACGCGCAGGAGTATCTCAGGTTCTGCCTCGAGGTCGCCCAGCAGCACGTGCCTGTCCAACCCGAGCGCCGAGGCCTTCTTCGTACATGAGCTTGACGTCCTATCGCGGCAGCGGCACCTGCACGTGCTGCGGCTGATGGGCGCGTGCCTGCGCCCGCCGGGCAGCTGCTTCCTCGTGACGGGGCGCGGAGGCGGCGCCCGGCCAGAGCTCGGCCGTGAGCAGGGCGTGGAGGCGGCGCCCGGCCAGCGCTCGGCCATGAGCACGGACGCGCAAAACAACAATCTCACGTGAGTCGCACGTGACCTGATTTGGTCAAAAACCGGTCGAGTGACCAGTGGTGCACACGGATGCTCACATGTGTGACGGGTTCAGAAGATTTTTGAAAACGGTGACTTAAGTGCACCCACTCGACGAGTTCAGTGACCGCCAATGCCATTTACTCAGCCAACACCACCTCTGTGTACTGGGGGCAATGCTGATTGCGCAGACGGCGGGGTCACATGAGCTTTGGCTGCTACTCTCCCAGGAGTGTGAGCTGTCCAGCGTTGGCGCTGGCCCTGGAATCCACCTCCACGCCTATTGCTGCTTCGGAGCATGTCTCCCGGTGGTGCAGGGGCCCCCGATGCAGGATCTTCGAGTGGAGATGCCTTTGGCATTGGAGGAGGTGAGGAGTTCTGATGCCTCTAGCCCGGAGGAGAAGATCGCGAAGGTGATGGCTCAGTTTGACGCGATTGAGCCACAGGAGAAGACCATGCCGTTCTCAATGGTGGAGCTCTGCTGAGAGATTGCCGACATGCCCAAGGACAAGCAACTTCGGGTGGATGCTCCCTCTTTGGCGTGATGCCGGTCCTCACCAAACAGCTTCTCCTTGCTAAGCTTCCATGCCGGGGGGGGGGGGGGGGGGGGGACTGCCCAATATTGCTGCAGGAGTCGTGATCAGCGGACACCACATCGCAGGGCAGAGGTAGCCAAGCGTGTCCGGGTCGCCGGAGAGCCCAACCCAGACGCCCAGACAGGGGTCAAAGTGAGCAGCTCCGACGAGCACTCATCCAGCAGAGCCACGAGCCTGTCGCCGACGCTCAAGTACGTGGGCCGCGAAGGAATCGACCCGTGCTGGGGGGCGAGGCCGAGGCACTGCGTGCGGACGTCGAAGACGGGAAGGACGGGCCTGGTCACCCGCTGCTTGGTCACCATGATCTTGGTGCCGATGGCCGCGAAGAAGCCGCTGTTCGGAGACTCGAAGCGGATGAGAGCGGGTGGCAGAGGGCGCTGCAGCACGGATGCGGCGTGGTCACCCGAGTCTGACGACAGGTCGAATTTGCGTATGCCGTATCGATCCTTCCTGTCGTTCATGACTATGTAGAGGTGGCGAGGGCAAGAACTGGCCTTCCGGTCAACGCGCCGCCCATTGTGGTGCCGTTTCGGCATCTACCCTCACCGCTTCTTGTTGCTCTTAATTAGCCTGACGAGCCAAGAAATCGACCCTCGAATTGGGCTTAGGCGATTGTATGGCGCGGTGGAGCTAGCTGCTCTGCCTCGCGAGGTGGATCGAACCGGAGCCCAAGTTGAACGTACGATCAGCGACGAAAGCCGCCGTGGAAGATGGACTAGCCGATTGTTTCGCGACAGCCAGAGGCGGCCGGCGGCGCCGAAGCAAACAGGGTCAATTTGCGCCACCGGATCAAACCCAGCTTAACGCAATCAAACATTCAGGATTAATCTATCCCTAATTGAAACGCAGTCTTCCGGCCGGCAGAGAAATATTCCGCGCGTCTGCCTAGGCAAGAAAAAATCAAAACGCAACAGAGCCACTATGCCCTGCGCCGCCGTCTCCACGTCTCTGCAGACCGACCATCTCTGCTTGGACGAACACAACACTCGAGTGGTAGTGTGTAAAACTCACTGTTATCTTTCGATATTCCGATTTATCGTCTGATTTATCGCTTATCAGTATCTGACCGATAAAGATAAATCGGCCGACAAATCTGCCAACATGCCGATAAACCAGCCGAGTTATCCTTTATCTTGGATCAATCGATAAGTTACCGATAAGTGATATCCCTAATATTGGTAAAACTGCGATCGCTTGGTTAATAATGGTGCTAATTAGATAATGGACTATATAATCTATTGTTTTCTGAATGTATGTTCATTGTTCAAACCTCTAACTTCTACATTTTACGCCTCTTTTGCACCCGACGTCCGACTAAAACAGTTCACTAGCTCAAATTGTAGCAGAGTTCATTTTCTAAGTAGACCATATAAATATGGCGTATTGAGCCAATGGCTCTCAAGTTTCCTGATGTGCAACGCGTGCGCGTGTGTAAAACCAACACATCATGATAATGTTTTCTTTACTGAGAACCCTATCTTTGCCTCCTCTTCCTGTTGAGAACATATCCTTACTGATACATGAGTCATCTTCTTTGTCTTCTTAATATCCAATTATGGACTGATGTAAAATAAGTAAAATGGAAAATTGTGCCAATGCTTAGAATAGCATTACCATATAATTCAGATAACAATTATTTTGCATATTTACTGAAAATCCTATCAGATGGATTGTGAAAATAAACAGGCACAGGCGCACAGCCATCACAATCTATTCAACTGAGAGAAGTATCAGGTAATGCTCGATTTATTGGCTGGTATAAATAGAAGGATATAACACACTTACTTAGTACGAGACTCCCCAAAGAGTGCACTACAGACTTCCAATGATCCGTCAGCGAGTAGCATGCGAGCCTCACAGACATTGGGCTGCCATTTGCTAGCACTCGATAGCACATGCTAACTAGATATAACACTGAGCCGCCACCTTCCAGGTATGTATACAGGCTCTTACAACACGAATGAATTCGCTCGGGTGGCCTAAATAATCAGGTGCCAATCACCTCTTAACCTACGAAACAGCGCGGGAAACTAAAGGCAATGTCGACTAGTTTCCGTATATGGCACCGTTTGAGTTTACCGGGACCGGGGAACCATTCAGCTGTGCACGGTCTGCTTCCTCGACTTCCGACAGGAAGCCGTTCTCGAAGAATGCCGAGTGGAGGGCCTGCACGCACTGCTTCGCTTCGCTGTCGTGGACCACCAAGGAAATGTTCACCTGCAAATGCACAGTTAGCAACCGCGACTTCCTTTGGAAAATAAGGGGAAAAACATTTCTCATTTGGTCGTGTCATTTCTCATTCAGTCGTGTGCAGAAAACAAAGTTGATATCCATTTTTTTGGGAAGTGGGAAGACCTTGGACGCCCCTTGCGAGATCATCTGGACGTTAACACCATTTCTTCGTAGGACGTTGAACGCCTGGCATGCAGCAGCGAATGTAAATATAACATGGAAAATCGTCAACTGACAGCCAGCAAAAACAATACACCAACTAACTTCAATACTTTGGTGTTGCATTCACTAGTATATTATGACGATAAATGCGTGATCGCAAGTGATTCTTAACAATACGTCAGGACAGTTCCAGTTGCTGAGGATGCAGATATTACCTTTTCAAGAATCAGGGACGATCTCCGTACGTTTCCTATCAGGGAGATGATTGATCTGTGCTGTAGAAGATGAACAACTGCAATCTTTTCAAGCTCTTCAACTACATGATCTAGCTCCTGCCACATCATCGTCCAAACAAAACAATGAATAAAGAGCATACATCACAACAGTAGGACAATGACTAGTATTGTTCGCAGAGAACTGAACATGAAATGGAATATTTACCTGCTGGATCAATTCACGACTCCACAGTTTTGATGGATCTAGTGTCAATGATATGCTGACTTCACTAGTAGCCACAGAATCAACAGAGATACCCAAATCCTCAAATATTGAGAAGACCTGCAGAAAAATAATGCATTAAGAAAATAAGTAAAGCTGTATAGAAAGAAAGAGCCACGAGTCCGTTGGCATGTACCTTCGCTAGAAAGCCAAACTGGCCGAGCATCCTTGTGCTCACTATATCAAGCATGGTAATGTTTGATTTCAACACAATGCTGGTTAGTATGCTCTGAAAAATAATGTAAAATCAGAGGCAGTAGTAATTACACATGGAAGAAACACAATATACTGATAGCCATAGGACAAACCTTGCGCATATCTCTTGTTTTAGTGATCACAGTACCAGGTGCATGACGGTTATACGAGTTCTTCACTCGAACTGGTATACCACCTTCCCTAGCTGGTCTCATTGATTGCGGATGCAAAACCTAGCAGTTGGTGAGAGTATTATTGTAATAATAATAGATAATAATGACAATAGAGTAGCAGTTGAAAGTATCAGAAGCAACTCTAGCAAAACATATAACAAAAATAGGTTATCAATGCTGTAAAGGTCCCTGCCTACACAATCAATCCCCTAAATCAGAAAACAACCTAATACTGAAAAACTAAGATGGGAGACTAAACATATATTAACATCTTCTGGGTTAAGATGCAACCGGCAAATTTCTACTGTTCTATCAACACACGTAAAACAAATAAGGAACAATACCTGTGCACCAAAGTATGCAAGTTCAGCCGCCTCATCAAAAGTCAAAAAGGGTACCGGTACTGCATTTGCATAAATATTTGGATCGCACGTCAACACACCATCTACATCCTTCCAAACCTGTCGCGCATATTAAAAAATCACAATACTGCAAATAGCATAGAGGCATCACAAGTCCACCACACATTATTCCTAGCTTTAAATTTATTTGCTTAAACATCTGGATATCTCACCACGGAAAATCAATAATAAAAAATCCAATTACAAAGCTTTTGGATGCATTAACATAAGACACTGTGGCATCTTTATACATAATAACAGGTCCTAGAAGCTTAGAACCTGGAGTATTTAGGGGCAACCAGGCTCACAAGAGGTAATTTAAATATCTCACTGAAATAGAAGACAAACCTGGATTTCTCTTAAACCCAAGGCTTTGCCAATGGTCGTAGCAGTCAAGTCACTTCCACCCCTTCCTAAAGTAGTGACC
The DNA here is from genome assembly GCA_947311845.1 of Poa pratensis. Taxonomy (NCBI): domain Eukaryota; kingdom Viridiplantae; phylum Streptophyta; class Magnoliopsida; order Poales; family Poaceae; genus Poa; species Poa pratensis. The sequence continues at coordinate 5,200,614 of CAMZMU010000115.1, read as the reverse complement.
GCACATGATTTCCATCCCTGAAAATTTGAATGTGCCCCATCATAAATACAACAAAAAAAATCTGATGCTCTTGCAAATGAATTGCGGAACATTACAGACCTTTCCAAGGAAACCAGTCACTATAGGAATAGCAGGGTCATCAATCCAATCCCCTTGTAGCCTCTTTGCAACAGCAGGATAAGTTGCTTCAAGAATATCCGCATTTGTGAAATCATCAGTGGTTATAAAGCCGAGCTCAAACGCATCATACTGCAAACAAGCAAAAAAATAATATAGTTAAGACATTGTTGAACTAAAATATCGATGTTATCTGTGGAACATGTGTTACATGTCTAGTAACATGTAGTTGTGAAATTTATTACATATTTCGAACAAAGATCACATAGTTCTGGGCTTTCTAGCTAATGAGCTAACGAAATATTCATCAACAATGTAGACATCCACAGGCATTAGAACATTGGTAGGAGGTTCAAGGCAGTGATATGTAGAAGGAACAGTTTAACTCTCGATCATATCCCTGCTAAAATGAGATGCTAACATTCCCACCTTTCTCAACTCCCTCGCACTTGGATATATCTATAATGCTGACTACTTTCCACCCAAAAAAAAAGTCTACTTTCCTGAATTCGAGGGCTGTGGCAGGCAGGCATACTACAGGTTTTTGCACAACCAAGCACGAGTATGGACTTCCATCATATCTACTAACATAGGTTGCATGGTCGCGCTATTCCTATAAGTATAACCTAGTCAGTTTTATATTGTAGGGAGATAGTAGTAAGCCGTTTGGAAATGTATGATCAGGGAGAACCAAAGAAGGCCCTATAATCTACGTACAAACATATGCTACAAAACAAAGAATACCAAACTACTAGCTTATTCCATTGCTAGAAGTATGTACCTGTCGTGCTTTTTTCCCAAGTTTATTCAAATACGCAGCAAATATTCTTGTAGACATGCATTCACCAAAGGAAACAAGGTAATCTCGTGTTCTAAGGGTCAGCTCTTTCATCATAGCAACACCCTTAAGAAGCTGTTCCAATTCGTCCAAAAAACCTGGTTGATGAAACAGTTAAAAAAGTGTTATTTGTATAGTACTGCAGAAGACTTTCCTATGGAATGAAGAACAAAATGCCACGTGCTCAGTTAGCCCAAGAAATGAAATACAAAAAATAATGGCTAAATGCTAACTGTTGGGGAACACAGCAAGTATGGGACTTTCAGGTTTAATGTACTGAACATGTCAATGCATGCCATAGCTGCATTTACATTAATTTTATACTTTTATGTTCATGGTTATTAAGGCGTCCGCCTAGGCGTCAAGGCCCCCCTCCGCCTTGGAAAAACGACTGCCTAGGCGCCTAAGGCGTCCGCCTAGGCGTCGCCTAGGCGCCAAGGCCCCCACTTCGCCTTAGGACGCCTTAACGCCTTAAAAACCATGTTTTATGTTGAATATTTATTTATTTTTGTTAATAAAAGAGCATGTTCTTCCACAGGGCAAACCAGCCATGTACTGCGGCGCTGATTGAACGTTGCTACTAGACCACGAATTTGTTCAACTGTACAGTGAAGTCACTGTACTATATCAAATAATGCCATTCCATTGAGGAAAAACTATTCAAACCAACTTGGAGGAGCCACTAGTCTATAGAAGACAAAAGCTGTCACTGTTGTATATACAACAGAAAGGTACGCTGCTGAAAAGGATGTGAATGGGTGAAAATGACCTGTAGGCTGTAACCACCCTATACAATCGAAAGGAAAAATTGGTGTATGTGCTTTCATATACAGCCCACCATTGAATAAGCTAAGGCTGTGAATACCCTGTGGTATTGACAGGTCCTTCTGTAGCCATTTCGTCAAATAATAAGGCAAGATCCTATCCATTTTTGGCTAACGGGATCTTGAAAACTGGGCACCATTCTGCTGAAATTCAAAATATATCTTACAATGAATTATGACCTTACATTTTGAAAATTAACTTTATATCATGAAAATGGTTAGTGGGCAATGATATGAACCAGAAGCTTGTTGTTCCTCGGTGACCACCGTCCCGGAGTAGCGCAAGAGGTTACTAATGGAAGTTGCACACAGGGATGGTGGCAATGATCAAGGGACAGAAATAGAAAAGGAACACAGAAAATGAAAACGCATTGCCAGACAAATAAAAGGTCTGTTTTCATCTGAAATCACAGAACATGAACCTAACGCCTGCACGAAGCTTGATCTGGTAAATTAAGCTAGGTAAGGCCAACGAGGGTTCATCTTATGGGATGGCTCTTGGCTGATGAACTAAGTGGCGAACGTGAGCCTACTTTCTCAGTGGGTCGATCCCTAGGGGCGAAAGTGAGCCTCTGAAAAAACTTTTATGTTGATTTTTAAAGAACAACTTGCTGAAAAAGGTATTGATTTTGGAACTAACAACTGAAAAAACACAGCAACGTACCTGAAACAATCGAGTGTCTAATCAAGCTCATCAATCGTCCTGAGTAGAGTAGAGAAAGGTAACAAAAAATCAGCATAAGCACACTCCAAACAAGACCTTGAATAAGAGAAGGCCGCAAGAATACAGAACAAGAGACACACCTAAAATGAAGCTCCTTAATGGCCTTGAGCTCGTCGAGCTCGGACGCCTTCGGAGCGCCGCAGCTCACGGCCTTCTCCCCAGCCTACACACAGTCCAACACCCAGGCACATTCAGCAGGGAACGGAGCTACCAGAAACCCCCAATTTTTGACAGAGCTGAAGATGGTAGTGTACCAGGAGGAGGTTGTTGGTGGTCTTCCCCATGGCGGAGAGGACGACGACGGGGACTCCTCGGGGAAGCTGAGGATGAGGTCGGCCACCTCCCTCATCCGCTCCGCCGACGACACCGAGGAGCCCCCGAACTTCATCACGACGGTGAACCCCGCCACGGGGGGGCGGCGCACCCGCATCCGACGCCGCGGGGGCGGGGAGTCGTCCTTCTTCAGGATGGCGGTGGCGGCCGCCCCGCTCTGGCAGCGGAGCGCCAGCCCCCTCCGCCCAGCATTGCCCTCCCGGCCTGGCACTGCAGCCCCGCACGCGGAGTCCCTCTCCCTCACGAGCCTGCAGGCGGAGACAGCTTCCGGCGCGACGGCCGCGAAACGCAGCGCCGCCGCCATCTCTGTCGGGCGATGGATGGATGGATCTAGAAGCCCCGGATCTCTCCTCTCCTACCTTGTCTTCCTCGCCGGGCCGGAGAAGAAGCGCGAGGAGGAGAATGGCGGCGACAGAGGTGGACAGGGGTGGGCAGCGCGGTGGGGATGGAGGGTTTATATAGCTCGGAGCGAAACGGACGGCGAGGAGGCCGTCTGCGCGGGAACGGACGGCGGTGATGGTTCCGGTGGTGGCAGAGCTGGCCGAGTAAAAGATTTGACCCCTCGTGGCAACGGCCGGACGCAGAAACGTGAGGAAGAGAAACGAGCGGCGAAAGAGCGCCGCGGTTCGTGTGGGGAGGGCCCGCATGGAAGTGACCGGTGCAGTGGTTTTTGTCGCCGTTTCTAGGGTCCAGCTGCGATTGGCACCCATTGGCTTGCGTCTGGTGCCAGTGGATTATCATTTTTTTTTTGGTGTCACGTCTCGAAAAGTTGAAAGAGAAGTTCATGATTTTGGGCTATTTCTATGTTCAAATTATATAATTGGTCTAATTCTAGTGGTGAGGTTATGGCCGGTTGCGCCGACCCCGAGCGATGGTTTGTTTCAGCATGGCTTCTCAACCCTGAACTAATTATTCTATCACACAAAACACCGTGAACTAATTATTGGCGTGTATCACTCTTTTTGTCGTCATATTATATAGATAATGAGGTTGAAATATTTACTTTGTCCTGTCTCAAAAAGGTAGAAAGAGAAGTTAAATATTGGTCTCATTCTGGTGGTTAGGTCTCGGGTTGTGTCGAACCAACAGAACAGTTATTATCGGTGACGGAGCTACATGATGTTTATGATGTGAACTGATATCACAGAAATCCAATGAACACCATGATATAAGCCACACATACATTAGTTTTGATCCTAAAAATACTAGGTAATGAAATCACTAGTCACATCTGTCATTTAACTTGGGCTTTTGACACCGCCTACTGCCTATCCTAGCTCTGCCACGGGTTATTGGTACAATGGTGTTTTTCGTCGATTTTGCGATACCAGCTGCGACGACACCCATTGACTTGCATGGGTGCCAGTGGATTGCAAGATTTTATTTATGACATGTCTCGAAAAGTTGGAAGGTAAGTTAATTTTCTCGTCAAATTCTAATTCATGTGGTTGGTTGAGCATCTTGAACCATACTGAGCTAATTCCACTCTATACGGTCGACGTGGTCCTACTTTTTAAACCTTCAATCAGAGCAATGCAGGTATATTGGTTTTTGTGCATAATTAATCATACTTACCATGCAACAAAGTTTATCTAGTGTATCTAAATTATATACACTTCACAATTATAGTTGCGACTAAGATAATAATAGCTCAAAATGCATACTCGAGGAAAATCTTCTTCTCGGCAGAAACTATCTTGATCTTCTTAATCATAAACTTAGTTTCATCCGTCTCGATAATATGATTATTGATGATATCGTCAATATGCTCTTACTATTGGTCGATGTCCTGGTTTGCATGGCTTCATCTAAACCTTTAACTAATTATTGGTGTATCACTCTTTATGTCGTCATATTGTACAGATGATACTGGGGTTGAAATATCTTGTTGTGTCCAGTCTCAAAAGTAAGTGGAAAGAGAAGTTAAATCGTTTTCTTGGTCTAGTTCTAGCGGTTAGATCCTTGGTTTTGTCGAACCAGCAGAACGGTTAGTGCTTGCCGATGCTGGCGTATTGGACCATATTTGTAACTAAAAAGGATGGAGAGTGCGATAACTCTAGTTAGATTGCAGAAAATGTTGCTAGGAGCACTATTATAATTATACATGCATAAACCTCTCAAATTCTACCAAGATGCAATGATTCTCTACATTAACCGACCACAAAGAAAACAACGCTTCTTTCAGGGTTATCGGAAAAACGGAATATATAAAAAATAAAATGCAACAAACAATATAAAACTAAAACTTCATTATTCGATTTCTCCGGCTTTTGTTGTGGTGGTGATTGGCATGTAAGAATTCTAACTCAAAAATCGTGTTCGAGTGTGGATCGAAAGTTTGAGTAGATGCACACTTGTCCTGTAGATTCAAAATACACATTTTTTATCTTAAAATATCTGGAATTTTGGTAAGGGCTCTCTTGAGGTCAATCCTAGGCTATAGAGGAAGATATCAAAACAATAATTTGTTTTTTTTTTCAAACTGAAGGACAAGGCTTACATTTATACCAAAATGTTTATTAAAGGATGCAAGTACCAATACCAGGCAAAAACGATATTTATAACCAAAAAAAGACGAAAATGTGTGAGCCACTGCCACTAGAACCTTATAACTCTCTCAATTAATGAAATGGGGCAAAGTTTTTGCCCCACGTTTCGAAAAAAAAACTACCACTAGCACCACATGAAGTGGCCACATGTGAGCATATCACGAAACACTACATATACTATGCAATAAAAATGGCTGAGCACTCACGAGTCACACCACCCACCCAAACTGGATACGGTAACTTTCGAAAAGTACCCCATCTGATCTGCCAGTACTTTTTAACACCGCGTACCATTGTCATCGTTTAATTAATCGGTTAATCTAATAAGGGAACGTGCCCCAGGAAGTCGCTCCGTCCGGCGCACGTCAAGATTCTCGCTCGCTCCATCCTGCGTCGCGCACGTCTTCCTCCTTTTCTAATCGGGCGCTGACTGACCTTATCCTCTCTCTCTCTCGCTCGCAGCCACACAATATCGGGCACCACAATATCATCTCGCGACGGCCTCTCTCCCCCCCTCTTTTCCTCTTCCTGGCGCATGCTCCCAAACCTCGATGAATTTTGGCAAATCCTACTGATTAAGGTTGCTTCGTGTTACATCTGAGAGACTGGGGAGTAGAGGAGTTCTAGAGCAGGAGAGGAGATGGCTATGCGCGTGGGGGAGCAGGAGCTACAGAACGCCCCAACCGTGTTTGTGGTAGAGCAGCCGAGGGAGCTATTGGCGGTCGCGGTGATGCGTGCGGCGGAGCAGCCGAGGTAGCAGCTGGAGGTGGCGGCGGCGCGTCCGGCTGAGCATGCGAGGGAGCTGCATGAGGAGGGTCGTCGCTGCTCTCTGCCCCTTCGTCGTCGCCATGGCCGCCGCCGTGGTGGGCCCGCCAACGTTGGCGTTGGACGCTATAAGCAACGAATCTCCAGCCCAACAACCTTCCCAGCCCCAAGCACCACGGCGAGTTGCACGGCCACCTGCACCGCCGCGAACGTGAACACGGTGGACGCCTTGGTCACGGCGTCCACGAAGCTATCGTTGGCGCCGACCACCGAACACCTGCATCAGGATCAGCGCCATGGTCTCCCCGCATGGCGCCAGCGTGCCCAGTACGCCCAGGAACATCGTCGCCAGGAGCACCACCAGCAAAGACACGCAAGGCTCAAGGCTGCCGAGGTATCTGCCGGGGGTGGCGGTGACGCGTTCAACGGAGCATGCTGGGAGCTGCAGGAGGCGACGTCGTTCATGTGGTGGAGCACCCGAGGTATTTGCTAGAGGAGTAGGCGAGGAGCTACACGGGTGGAGCAAATGTCGAGCTACCATGTTGGCTGCGTCTGGTTTGAGCTGGCGGCGGGAGCTACGTCAACCAGAATTGAGGCAGATAAGACAAGCAGGGATGGGAGCAGGCTCTATCATGGCACAACTACGAGTCCGGAGTTAAGGTGCGTGCCTTCCACCTCTCTCGTTGGTGTAGTTGCTCTTCAAGTGTTGATGTTTGGGCTAAACAATTGCTGGTGGCGGATATCATGGCTGATTGAGCCTTGAATGTGTTCAATGGATGCAAACAACTATCATGTTAGGGATAATTTTGTGTGCTGAAATTTTTCTGGAGTTTTTTTTGTAGCTTTCATGATAGTATTGAATATTGATGAGCGAAATTGGTAAGTGTTACCAGTTAATCTGGTTAGTAGTAGAGGTTAATTTGGCAATTAGCTAGCGTGATTTGTTTGAGAAATCTCATAATTTCTATCGAATAATCTCGTGACTTAAAATGGATAATCTGGTAATTGTATTTAGAGCTAGTGGCAATCTTGTTAAGCATAATATGATGACTAAAAATGGAACATTGGTAAATGCTATCATATAATATGGTGACTTAAAATAGATAATCTGGTAACTGTGCAACATAAAACGATGACTAAAAATGGATAATTGGTAATTGCTATCGGATAATCTGGTGACTTAAAATGGATAATCTGATCTGGTGACATAAAATGGATAATCTGGTAAATGTATTAGAGCTAGTGGTAAATCATGTGCAACATAACACGCTGACTAAAAATGGATAATCTGTAATCGCTGTCGGATAATCGGTGACTTAAAAAAGTTAATCTGGTATTTGTATTGCCCATAGTGGTAATCCTCTGCAGCATAACCTAGTGACTTAAGATGTATAGCCTGGTAATCGCTATCGGATAATCTGGTGACTTAAAATAGTTATTATGGTAATTGTATTGCCCCTAGTGGTAATCCTCTGCAACATAGCATGGTGACTTAAGATGGATAACCTGGTAATCGCTATGGGATAATCTGGTAGCCATCATATTATTGGCAACTAAACTTTGCTAGCCTTGTAAGATCAGCGTGGTATATGGCACACTTCATCTGCCTTCTTAATAACCTGGCAATTACACGAGATACATCCGGCAACTACATGTTGGCAACTACATGTTAATAACCTGACAATTGTAAGTTAGTACCCTGGCAACTACATAATATAAATCAGGCAACTACATGGTATAGATCTCGCAACTAGAGATGTGTACACACCTTTCAAATGAGGCATCCGACCATTCCATCCGTCTAAATTTAACCGCATTCACACTCACAATGTTATTCAACAAATTTTTCGCAAACACGTTGTACGATCGGTATCCATAATGTGGAAAGCAAGGCAACGACTAATAAACAACCTTGCAATTTATTGTAAAGAACTTGGCAACTTATAATAAACAATCTGGCAATTGATGAACCTTTTTTCTATTGCCGAATTGAAGTACCTTTTCTTTCTGAAATATCATTGTTGCTCGCCTGTTTTAGCATTGCTTCATTTCCTCATCACCAATGCATAGGGTCAACCATGTTGACCTGATACAAAATACAAATAGATTTAAGTTCGAACTCATCTAACAATCCTTCTTATTTCTTTCCAGAGTGTTTGGAGTTTATTACAACACGGCTGATAAGAAAATGGTGTGTTTGATGTATACGAAGCGCAAATAATGCATGTAGTGTAAGAATGAAGGAGGTTGTGCATAGCAAGAAGTCTTGGTTCCTGTTGCTATTTTCTGAGGTTCCAAATTTGTAGATTGGTGGATTGGGAATTTCTAGTGTCTAGTTGCCAGGTTCATAGTCTGTGGTTGCAAGTTACTCCTACTTGCCAAATTTCTAGTGTCTAGTTGCCAGGTTTCTAATGTTTAGTTGCCAGGTTCATAGTCTGTGGTTGCCAGGTTCATTTTCTTTATTTCTATGCTTTTCGATAGAGTTGTTTTCTTGTCCCCAGTTTAAGATTTCCTCAACTCTGCTGCTATGGGTACCTAATGCCTTGTGTATGTATCTAAAGGACCTGTTTATCTCTATGGTTTACTGATATAAATTTGTCATAATTATGTCTACATGGTTTACGTATATGTTTCCATCTTCATTCATGTTCTTGTTCTACGTATATTTCCAAATTCCTGCTTTTATTTGTGTTTAGCGAGCTACAAACTATGCCACAATGTGTTTACATGTCCCCTCTAAATTCAGTAGTGTCTTTTTTCTGCCATGGATTATAGTTGGGAAGAAGATTCATCTAGTTCATATGTGTACCTTTTTGGCTTTGTTTTTGTGCTTGAGGGTAACATGATAAGTAGGTAAGCATGGAGGTGACAGTTGATTTCGTACCTGTAGTGGAATTTTTGGTAGGCAGATCTTAGCCATGTTTAGGTGATGTTCAAATGGTTCCTTGTCAGGTTCCATGGCGTGGGGTTATGATTACGGGTATGTTGACGGCTGGGGTTATTTTCTTGGGCCAGATTTGGAAGCCCAGCTGGGGATTGTGGTGTGCCAGCTCGAAAGAGCTGGCGCGAGCGGACGCGCGCGCGGGAATGCTTAGCGAGCTATATGCGCCGTACGGGAGGGGTCCTGTGGGGTACGGTCGCTAGCTAGCACGGTCCTTAATTAATTGTTTATGAAAGAGACCCATACATATACATATCGATAGCTGCCTAATTGGGCCCCTTAAGTCTTCCGCGTCTCCTCCTAACAGGCGACGGCGGCAAAAAATTCCTCCTCCAATCTCTGGCGAGTGTGCTGGTCCCCCTCCTTCCGCTTGTCGCTCCGGCGGCAGGAGGGAGGGGGACCTCGGTTCTCCGCATAGTAGGTAGGGTTAGGCTTTTTCTGTTGTGGTTCGTTGTTGGGGTGGTGGGAGCGGCGACTGGGCAAATAATTTGTTTTTTTTCAAACTAAAGGACAAGGCTTACATTTATACCAAAATGTTTATTAAAGGATGCAAGTACCGATACCAAGCAAAAACGATATTTATAACAAAAAAAAAGCCGAAAATGTGTGAGACACTGCCACTAGAACCTTATAACTCTCTCTTAATTAATGAAATGGGGCAAAGTTTTTGCCCCACGTTTCAAAAAAGAAAAAAAACTACCACTAGCACCACGTGAAGTGGCCACATGTGAGCATATCACGAAACACTACATACACTATGCAATAAAAATGGCTGAGCACTCACGAGTCACACCACCCACCCAAACTGGATACGGTAACTTTCGAAAAGTACCCCATCCGATCTGCCGGTACTTTTTAACACCACGTACCATTGTCATCGTTTAATTAATTGTTTGTGAAAGAGACCCATACATATACAGATCGATAGCTGCCTAATTGGGCCCCTTAAGTCTTCCATGTCTCCTCCTAACAGCAGGCGGCGGCGGCGACAAAATTTTTCTCCTCCAATCTCCGGCGAGTGTGCTGGTTCCCCCTCCCTCCGCTTGTCGCTCCGGCGGCAGGAGGGAGGGGGGGACCTCGGTTCTCCGCATAGTAGGTAGGGTTAGGCTTTTTCTGCTGTGGTTCGTTGTTGGGATGGTGGGAGCGGCGACCGGGTAAATAAATCTGCCTCAACTTCACTCCCACACCGGCGTTGTCCTTCATGGCGGCGGCTCGGAGTTGGTGGCACTGTGTACTTGCCGATCTTTCAGATCGGTGGATGTATGCTTCATGGATGGTGTCGGCGAGGCGGCGGCGGCGACTCAATCAGATGGGTTTTTCTCCTGTTATATCCCGTTGCTGCGGCGTTGTCTCCGGCGCCATGGTGGAGCAGAGAGGTTTCGTCCAGGAGTACGTGCAGACAGTGGTCTGCACTGATGACAGCTGGAAGATGGTGCACCTTGTGCTGGGTGCGTGGTTGGAGGCTGACGGTTCTATTTCCCTACGCCGACGTCGTCGTGCGGGGGTGTCAGTGCTGAAGTTCGATGGCGTGTCCGGGTCGTGCTGCCCCGGTCTGATTCTTTCAACGGCAATGGTTTGTCCTATGACAAACTATTTTGGAGATCCGAAAAGCTGATGATCAGCGATGGAGCCGCGTCGAACTCGGGTGAAGAGGTGATGTGTCTCTTTTTTTCTTTGGCGGCTGCTACGGTGGTGCCGAAGAATAGGGATAGGCGTTGGTTTGTCACATAGGTTTATCATATCTCTCCAGATCTGTAAGATCGGTGTATACGTACTTTGTATCTTGTCTTTTATTTATCAATGAGAATCGTATTACCTTGAAAAAAATTAATTGTTTGTGAGTCCACCTCCACTGAAAGTTCCGGCCGCTTGCTTGGTTATCTCAGTCTCTGAACCCAATAACTAACCGAAGTGGCGGTTATCTCAGCCTAAGCTAGCTTGCTTGGTAGCAGGTTGCATACGGAATCGATAATGGTCACCTTTTTGTTTTTCGTTTTTGCTATCAGATCGAACACAGCGTTATGTAACGCAAGTGAGTGGTAATTGAATTGGAGTTGGGTTTGGCCGTTGATTGTGGTAAAGTTTCATTTGGTCACTGCAGGCGGAACATGCCAAGCAAGGAGTGCCGGCCGCTTTCATGCAACCGGGGGATATACGTCAGTGCAGCGCAGGAGGAACATTCCAAGCAGTCAAGCAGTGGCTGCTGCTTTCATGCAACTGTGGATATATACGTAGTACGGTTGTCGGGTGGGTAGAAAATCTTCCTGCCAAGACTCGACCACGCACGCAAGATATGCCTCACGTATCCACACATCAGGTTCAGTCCAAGTCAGAGTCACGCATTCAAAGACATGGAAAAATCAAATCCATCGGCTGATTTATCTCGAGAGATAGAAAAAGATTTGTGCTAGCTAGCTTTTGGGGTTGGGCAGGGGACGCGCCGACGACCGATCGATGGACAGGGACGCGGCAGATGGTCGCCGCAACAAGATTCTTCGGTTGCACCATCTTATGAACGAGCAAGCGGAAATTATAGTAATAAATGTAGCACGTTTACCATCTCGTCTTCACTTCGACATGTTGCATACAAGTTGCCAGTGTCAAGTAAATATTTTGTAAATGGTCACTATGACCGAGCCCAATTATAGTTTTCTATCTGACCCGAAATCTCAATCTTGCCACCGCTAAGTTACAACATGGCTCGGTTTTGTCATTCCATATCGTATTATCTCAGTTAAAAGCCACCACTCATATGAAAAACTGAGATTACAGTGAGTTCATAGTTGAAGGAATGATTTTTTTTTTTTATTCTTTACCCCCACGATGAGCCTACGGGTCGCCACGTCAATCTTCGTAGTGTCACTACCACATTCTTTAGTTTAGTTTACTTAAAAGCTATAAATCTCCATAGCTATATTGAAATGAACATCTGATCTATGTTATGTTGGAACATTCGTTTTCCGAGGGACGAGATTTAAAAAAAATTGAGAATAATATAAGGGTTTCTTTAGGAAGAAATAAATTTCAATTTTAAAACTCGGTAAACCTTCAACGAAACCTTAAAGACTACTACAATACTTGTTTGGCCTATTTCGTTTTGACCTGCACGTGTAGTTGAAACTTCGGTGAAACCGCGGTGAAATTAATCTAAACATAGTAGACATTTTTTTAAACTTTCGTCAACTATGTATGTCTAACACGAGATAACTTTAATATAAACATATAACATGAAGCAGCTCATCTTAAAATTTAAAGAGTGCATTGAACACCAAATTTTTATTGTGAGAACGCAAAAAACTCTTTTTTTTTAGAGGAACTCTTTAAAATGGAATGCGTGCCTAAGCCCATCTAAACACAACCCGCTGGGCCGCACTCCGTATACTCGCTCAGCCTTATCCGCCACGTCATCGTCAACCAGGTCAACACCGCGTTTTGACTTGCCGCATCCCCAGCAGCGCATCGAGCACCCAACCCGCCATCCTAACCGCCCAATCCAACACGTGGCACGATCCTACGCCCTGTGATGTCACTCACTCACCCAAAAGACTAGCAGAGCAGAGAGTGCTCATGAGTGAGTGAGGAATTCTTCTGTTCAGTTCAGTTCAGTTCCCACTGCGAGTGCCCGCGGATTACGCATCTCGAGCGGCGCCGCCACGCATGGCCGATCTCCACCCGCCGGAGCCGGAGACCAACGGCGGCGCAGCCGCCCCCGCCCCCTCCGCCGCCGCCGCGCTGCCTCCGGCGGAACCCGCAGTCGAGGCCGCGGCCGAGCCCCCCGCGCCGCCCTACTCCAAGCGCCGCCGCCGCCCCAGCGTGCGCCTCGGCGACATCGGCGTGCAGCCCACCACCCCCTCCGACGCCCAGCTCCCGCGCCGCCCCCGCAAGCCGTCCCACTCCCGCCCGCCCCGCCGCGCCCACCCGGACGACCTCCTCGACCCCGCCTCCCACCGCCGCGGGCCCAAGCCCGGCCAGCGCCGCCCGCGCACGGCCTGGATCCCCGCCCCCGCCGGAGCCGCCGACGGGTACGAGGACGACGAGGGGCACTACTACGACGAGGCCTACCAGTCCGACTCCGCCGCCGCGAGGGCTAGGGTTTCGGAGGCCAGCGTCGACGAGTCGGACGGCGTCGCCGACTGGGGCCTCCCCAACGGCCGCCTCCCGGGCACGGCCGGCTACGGCGTCAGGTCGTGGCTGACGGGATCGGCCTCGCGCGGTACGCGCCCGTGTTCGAGATCCACGAGGTGGACGACGAGGTGCTCCCGCTGCTCACCCTGGAGGACCTCAAGGACATGGGCATCGGCGCCGTCGGCTCCCGGAGGAAGCTGTTCGCCGCCATCCAGAAGCTCCGGACCAGCGACATCGTTTCCTGAGTTGGTGAGCTGCTAGCTAGCTATAGCTTTTGCTGCCTCCATTTTTGTTTCCCTCTCCCCATAAAGGCTGGTGGTAGTAGTTATGATGGATGGGGCATTAACTAATGGTGCTCTCAGCAATCCTAGTGTGTACATAGGTTTGATGATCACCTCTTCTCTGTCACAATGCCATGCTCTTTATTTAAGCAGTAGTAGTTTGGAAGGAATTGTTGGAAGAAGCTTCAAGTAATGAATGGAATAAGGTGAATGCAATCTCAGTATGTTGGTTGTTTTTGCTCATAATGCATGTTGATCAACTTAATTATGATCCTTGTATTCATTACTTGCTTGATTTTCCTTGGTATATATCACTTCCTATACAACTTTCTCTGACATACTCAAGGATTATAAATCGCAGATTGCAACTCCATCCAAAAGCTGTTTGAAATAATTACAACACGAAAAGGAAAATATACGTGTTCATTGTATAAGATCGAAACCTATTCACGCATTTGTAACTAGATTCTTCAGGATCTTGCTACTCCTGCCTTAGACTAGTTTTCTTTGGTCAGTTTGATCCAATACTATCGCCATATTGCAATTGCTTTCTTTATTGAAGGAAATTTAAAACAGTGATACTAAATCATACTAATATCTGATTCACAATATGGTACGAGATTGTCAAGTTTCTAAGTTATTCGTCACACAGCCCTTTTCCTCGCCATATGGGTTTGCTCTGGTGTACCAAAAATGTAGAAATGTTCTGTTTTAGAGCTTTTTCTTAAAAAACGTTATGACTTGGTGAAATTTAAACAGTTAAATTTGTTCTGGTAAAGCTAATTTGGAGTGAGAATGAAATGTTCCAGTATAAGGGTAAAGCTTTCCGTGTATAACTTTTTTTGGTCAGTGCGTAATGATACTATTTTCAGAATGGGCACTATTCCACTTTCTAGTAACTTGATCATTGAACATTCAGACCCATATTACTCATAACAGGTGATCATGGTTATGAATACTGCAGTGTACATTGTTAAGATTTCTTTGCTAGTGTAAGGTAATAATTGATTACCTTATTGACCTTCTCCTCAACAGTTTTGGGCAAAACCAGATTTCCATGTTAGTGTAGCAAGAGGAATGATCGTACCTGCATATTTGAAGTAAAGGGGGGCGGGTGTTAAAGCCTGGAAGCTGCCTATTGGTAAACATGGAGACTTTTCCTTTGTAAGGGCAAGGTGAGGTTACAGCTTTGAATAGGAATAGGAAACGGGCAAGTCGTCCTTGGCCAGCAAAGGGGAACATCTTACACCATCTTCCAGTCCCCTGGACTGATACAAAAGAATATGTATGGTGCTGCAAAGAAGTAAATATGACAGAAGCAAAACTATAACCACAAAAATCTCATAAAACCAACGCCATTCATCATTTCTTTATGGCACATCAGTGCATCTTTTCCTTTTGAATATTTTCCTGATCATGGCAGGTATATATTCTCGGACCTTACCCATCTTCTCTAAAAACACGTGAAAGTTAATTTCCTCAGAAACATGTTCACCTCTCGAGTTCCCTTAAAGGCCATGGTTTGATGCATGCATAGAATACGACCTTACAAAAGGCTATAGAAGGTCGGCACATGATCCCCTATGAGAATTTATTCCATATCAAGTGGGAACAACTATTATTCACTTAATTCAGGCTGAAAACAAAAGTCAGCGCCAACTGCACAGAATTTTTTTTTTTTGAAATTACGTTTTCTCAATTCAACCAATTTACATCAGTTATCCTTTCCTTCATGGTTCTCTACTCCTGTAGGTATCAAACAAAACCTGTACTGAATTTTTTGAGCATCAAACCAACCACATATTGTAGTTTCTGTGCATGAGGTCCATCTATATGAAAAATAGTGCCAGTTATTGACAGCTGATCATTATGAATTTATGATGAAAAATGTAATGAGTTATGTAGGTTTTGATTAGCGACTGAGTGGCAAACAAATATGGTGGCCTATTCTTATGGCTCCAAGCCTCCAACTATAATATCATCTGATCAGCTAAAGGCACTTATGTAGTTATGTGTCCCTATGTTCTCGTCAATTCCATCCATCTCAAAACTTGCTTTAAACTGTAAATACATTTCTTTCATTACATGTCCTGTCTTCTGATTTCTCATTCATATGTTGCTCTTGTTCAACTTCAGTTGCCTCATTATCACTTCCATGACGAGCACAGACCATGCAGGGAGCTCAGACTATCTTATCAACTTTTACAGCTATCGATAACTTCAACATGTTAAATCCTCTAATGTATACAGCCTTTCAGTTTGCTTAGTTAGTTAATCTCCTGCAGTCCTGCTACAGTGGGAGTTAATTTAGAACTTGAAACCCAAGCTGCTTTACATAAACAGTGTAAAGTTGAGGTCTATAAAAATGGTCTTTAGAATTATTTTATATCTGGTCATTGAATTTGTACACTAGGGCCCATACTTCACAAAGTCCACTGCCTATTTTTGCACATTTTCCTTCCTAGTAGGAATGTGTGTTCTACTAAAACTAATTTATAGCTCTGTTCTGTCTACTGATCAGTTTCCGCAACATAATTTCAATTAATTTGTGATACTGTATTTGTGGGCTATAAAAGGTGAATTCACTTAGGCACCATCTGTCATTTGCTTGTATTAATTTGCAATGCCTCATACCGCTTATACCTGTAAATAAAAATGTAAAGCTTGCAAAACTGCAAGGTCACTTAATCTCAGAAAAACAGAAAAGGAAAGAAAAAGCAGACTACAGGTGCACTGCGGATGTAAAATTCATCATGGTATAGTTGATAATTCTTGAAGTTGGCTGTAACTGTTAAGTCAGGACTTATTTTCTCTATTGAAGTACTTAAACCAATCCTCCTTCCTCTCAGGTTCTTCATAATAGCTCCTGGATAAGATATGTTGGGCGGTTTGATGTCAAGCGTGGAAGGATAGGGTGAGATATTGGTACATTGTCCGTCTAGATGATAGCGAGCCGTTCTTTTTACCAGAAGCCATCTTTTGTTTTTGAAATGTCTTCTCTCCAATATTATAGTTTTAGTGAACATTGTAGAATTGTTAGTCTGTTCAGTTCCTGCGTGGGGCATCTGAACTTTTTATGGGTGGATTTTTGCAAAGCTAAAGGAAATACATGACGATATTATACATTATTTTCAAAAGCATGATTACCCTTATGGACAAGAACTCGAAATGGAAAGCGGGAAACTACTGTGGCAGGGTGGCAGCAATTGTGCCATGCCGCTGCCGTCGGGACTCTAGTGCCAACAATGGCAGGTGAAGCATAGCAGGCCAGTGTAGCCTCTAATGATGCCTTAGCCACACAAGCCTCACTGGTCACTGCCAAGGTAGACACTGAGACGTTATCTTTTACATGTATGTATGAAATTAGGGTGCTTACCTTATCACCAGTCTTGTGGGTTCTGTGCACCACTGATGAAATAAGCGTATGCCTGGCATGGGATACCGTAAGAGGTACTCGGGTAACCAGGATGACTTGCCCATGAAACCAGGTGAGCTCTCGAGCACCGTGGTGGCACCGAGAGCTCAGCTCCAAAAAGGTTTAAAGGCAAATCATGCCTGGCTATCGAAGATGGCCTCTTACCTTCATGTAAGACATCACTTGGCTGTCGAAGGTGACATGTTACCTCTCCAGACTCCATGTAAGACCTCGCATGTGTCCTGGTGCTTGGTGCAGTCTGATGGATGATACCTGCATGTCTTGCTTGGTCATGTATTTATAAGGAGGCAGGAGCCATGGGGTTCAGATTAGAATCTTGATGAGACGAGGCAGCGTGCTTGACACTGCTGGAATATTGGCCTTTGACAAGCCGAGGGCGCTTGATCAGCCTGACCAAATAACCAGTGGGCAGACCAGTGGATGTGTATCTGGCTACCTTTCCTTTTTGGAGAGCATCTAGGGATTTGGAATTTGGATTTCGGTTTCACTTTATTTATAATCTTTGACAAGGACTTAGTTGTTCAGGTTGGTTGACCAGTGCAGACAGTCAGGTCCAGTTGGGATCCACTTTGCGTTTCCCAGCGACATGGATGAGGCTGATCACAATCGTATATGACCTTGGCCGGGCATATGGAATATGTGCATGTGAAGAAGAACATTGCACTTGGGGATAAGGATGACGTATATCATGCATGGGAATTCTCTGCGCGATAAGGTAAAGGCCGTCGGCCCGTCGCTGTGCCTATTGGCATGTTACCCTCCTTAGATGTTTCGTGATTCTGACCACGAGCTTGGTTAACTGAAAAATAAATATTTCTGAATCAACTGGACCATATATAGTAACTCTGAACATCGATATGATTTTGGACAAGTAGTAAGCCTAGCGTACGACAGAACTTGTGAGCAAACACAGGAGGAGGTGAAGTTCTCAGCATTATATATACAGTTCAGTAAAATGGAACTGCCATCCAATTGCTCACGTGACTGATCATTCGATCAAACATAGCCAAGGTTTTGACTTGTCATGGACTCTTTTTTTTTGAGAACACAGTACAACACAGATGCTCACAAATACGCACATACACTCACCCCTATGAACGCACACACGCACATCCTACCCCTGTGAGCACCTCTGAAGGACTTAGCCGGCAGATCTTGAGTCTTACGAAGTCACCACAGGCGCCTCGCTGTTGACGGGCACGCCACCTACCACTGAAAAAATAGCGCCAGATAAACCTGAAATAAATCCAGGTAAATGGAAACGCCCATGCCAAGTCTAGGACTTGAACCTGGGTGGGCTGGTTCCACCGCAGGGAACCCAACCATCAGAGCCAAGCTCCGTTTGCCGACTTGTCATGGACTCTATTGTTCTATGAGTCATACTTCAGGGTATTGCTCTACTTGAAGCCGGCGTGAGCTCTGTGCGTGCTTTGGAAGGTTTCTTGGCGTATGTATCGGTCATGGCATGTCGTTGTGCATTGACAACTAGAATCCCAGTAGCAATTCTCGATGTCCAGCCCCTTCTCTTTTTTTCGAGAGTATGCCATGGCGTACCTTAGTTTTATAGAAGATATAAGTCAAAGTACAATAAGCTTGTCATGGTTGCTACCAACCTGAACAAGTACACCCAGCTCTGCAACACCACTCAACTACTCAGGAAATAGTCTACACCCAACGCTCCTGCTATCTCCAATGCTTGAGTTCTTCAATGATGAAGGGCACAAGAAGATGAATTGGCTTGATCTGATTGAGATTGCGAAACACTGGGAGTGTTTTGTTGTTTCCGCATAGTCCATCTGATTAACATGACAATGCAGTTGAAAACTTTCCTAGCTTGCTTCTCAGGCCTGCCTCGTTTTATAAGATTATTGATGGTAATTCTTCTATTTGGAGATAACACCCGTTGGTTTACGGGCTGGCAAAAATATTCATTATCATTTGATAATCCAGCCTCATACCTATACTTCCAAAACCATGGTTCTCTTAGGGAAAAAACTCCAAATGTACAAATTGAACTACTGTGGCAAGGTGGCAGCAAATGTGCCATGCCCATGCCGTTGGGGCTGATAGCGCCACAATGGCAGGTGAAGATCAGGAGGCCAGTGCCTCACTGCCAAGGTAATCACTGAGATGTTCTTTTCTGCATGTACATAAGTAGGGTGCTTACCACGTCGCATTCTTGTGAAATCTGTTCGCCACTCGGAGTAAATAAACATAGATCTGACATGAGATATGGTAAGAGTTACTCGGGTAGTCGGGTAACCAGGATGACAACTTCAAAGAGGTTTAAAGGCAAATCATGCCTGGCTATCGAAGATGGCCTCTTACTCTTCTTATTGGTTATATCTTTGTCTATATGTTATTAGAAGAAGATAACATGTAGAAATATCGGTAGTCAGAAAGTCTCGTATAGTGTTACCAAAATAAGATATTATAAGAAATTAGAGTTAAACAAAAAAATATAAAGAAATTAACACATAATATATATGCAAAACGCATATTCTAACTCATACATATAGGATCTAATCCATCAACTTTTGTGCCATGGATAACACATAAACTTGTAACAAATATATTAATGTTACCATGAGAATATTTCTAACAAATTAAACCAAACAAAATAATATTCTAATATGTAAGGCCTTCCGGTCAGGCACCTTAAAATAGAGATGTATCCACTTCTTCCGTAAAATTTATATTTAAAGCTTGATTCATTTTCACAAATTAAGGACAAGAAGTTATTAATGAAAACTTAAAGTGAAATTTGAAATTTTATTTCCTGCTAAGACGAGATGTATCATAGCATAAAACAACACTATGGAGAAACTACGAGTTATACTAGAATGTCAAATATTAGTTAGAACACAATTTTAGCAGATACAAATATGCCTAATACGAGCATAGAAAGTGTGACAAGCAAATTGAATATAAAAAACACAAAAATATAATATTTATACAAATATGTTTTCATGAAAATAGCACTATATACATCACACATTTAGTGATCAACAATTACTACAATAAAAAATTCTAGTTTCCTTTTTATATGGCTCCTTTACTTTTTAATATTAAATAAATATCAATTGTCATTTTCATAAATCTAAGAATAATTCACCCCGTCAAACTTAAGTATAATTGTGATTTCTTAGTATGTAGCTTAAGATGAGGTGGGTGATAGAACAACATTCAAGATAAATTCAGGTGAGTATTCAATGTTTGGTATTAGTTTAGCACATATTTAATCACATATCTATTGTCGGTTATGTGGGCACAAACCAAAGAAAGACACAAAATTGTTTGATGTGGATACGAATACATATAATTATAGTCACAATAAAACTAATTAAGTATATACAATTCCATAATTAGATATTTAGCAAGTTGCTTGTGAAAATTCAAACCATGTGTATCACACATTTAAGAATCAACAAATAATAAAATATTTGTTAAAGCATCGATTTTACCCACATATATTTCTTAATAAAATACAATTTCAGTACCAAAAACTAAATATTCAAGCTTACTTTTAATTCCTAAATTAAAGGATATAATATGGTTAGCATAAACTCCAATACATATTTATTTGCGCCTAGCGTGCTAAAATATATTCCTCTTGGTAGCATCTTTGACATTTGTTGACTTCTTAGCGGATGTGATAAATACTATTCATAGTAATTATATAAATGACTTCTAAAATGTAATAGTAACTTATTCAGATGTCGCCTGCACACGTGTGCAGGAGGGGCGGAGCTCCCCTTCGGGCAAGGTAGGGCAGCCGCCCTACCTTGATTTTTGGCGAAAGCATTAAGATGCATCTCTTTTTTCTGAATAATTTGAGTGGTTGCACTATACTAGCTATTTTCAAAAACACGATCACTCTTAAAAGAACACCAAACGTACTATGTATCAAAAGTACTTGGGAGTGGAATTACTAGGCATCGAATGTGCCATGCCCACAATGACAGGTGAAGCACAGAAGGCCAGTGTAGCCCCAGATGATGGCTTCGCCACACGGCAGCCTCCCTGCCATGGCAACCACTGAATTGTTCTTTGTTCCATGCACTAGTAGCTGTGTACGTGCAATGCACGTCTTCAACATATAATGTGATATTTCTAATTTAGTAAGTTTTTTCTGTTACAAGAGCAATAAATATCACGACTAAACCGTGTAAGGATGCGCGAACAACATATAATCCACACATGTTGTATCATTTAAAATCCACAAAGCACAAAATAAGAGTTATTATTTCCTCAAAAAAATAAAAAAATAAGAGTTATTATTTGCATAAATATTACAATTTAATTCGGAGCGGTAGTTTAAAACTAAATTATAAGTAACATAACATTGTCCACTATTTATTATTTAAGGAAGATACATCTGTTTATGCGATCAATAATTCCTCGTTCCAAGCCAGAAATATTGTTTACTACCTCATTGCCTTGATAATTAAGAATATGCACCAAATATCGCTTTCTCAACTCCAAATCATCCTAGATATGCATTATACAAGATTTTCATATAAAGTTCATGTTCAAGTGTAGCAAATGAGTATGGTTGAGAATATTCACCGTGAGTAAAAATTTACTCCCTCCGATCCGGTATTGGAACTCACGATAGTTTTTTTTGGGACTGGAGGGAGTAGTATATTTTACATAATATTACAATTCGACCTTATTCAGACAAAGCTACTTATTTATGCGATTAAGAATGTCTCTATTTATATCTGCATGTTATTTTTAGCTTTATTCTCATCATGCTCCGGAATATTAACCAAAATGTGTATCATCGGTTCATTACGCTATCCACATCATATATTCGTCCAATTTCAATATGTTGATCATCATCCAACCACTTATCGTGATACCCAGTTACCTTTTGCTAATTTGCTTGAGTATGCTGATCATCATCGTCTGAGATCTTAGCGTCATATTCAGTTCCCATCTTTACTCATAAGAAGAAAATAAATTATGCACATTGCATATTTTTAAATATGGCTAATTTCAACATGTGTGACACCATGGAAGCATACCGGAAATCTTAAAGTTGTTCAAGAAGGAGAATATGAAGAAGGGGCACATATTAATAAATAAAAAATCTTGATTATTTTATATTGTCGGTTTGATGGGTCGACTAAGGTGCACAGCAGAGTCCACATTACACCTGTACAAAGACTGCAAAGATGCTGAGATGTAGAATATAGACTCGCCACTATCTCATTTCTTTTCCAGCATTTTGTATAAACGTTTTTACGTAAAAGAGATTTCATTTATGCTGTAGCTGGTTACAATCGCTTAGGACAGAGGGGATGACCTGGGCAGGAACAGACCTGAACCAGACACCAAGAGTACCTTTCCACCCGAGCCACTTTCGCAAGCTTATGGGCGACAATATTACAATCTCTTTTAACTAAAGACATCGAAAAGTAAAACTCATTTCTCCTGGTCTGATCGATCTCACTGTAGATAAAACAAAGCCTAGAGAAGTCTTGATACCCTGCGTTCACGCAAGAGCACACACCTGCACAATCAGTTTCAACGGCAGCAGGTTGGATGCCCATTTCAGCTCTGCGTGACAAATATCTTAGGAGAGGGTTGCTTCGGCTTCCTCAGCATCAGCACAGTTCGGAAGCTGATCGGCCATGGAGAAAATCACAGCTCCCGAGTGATCCCTGATGATGCCACCTGTCGAAGATTGGCCTGTATCCTGGATGAAAGAAGGGTCAGAGTTCAGTTTTAAATTACCTTGCATAGGTGCAGTCCAGCGTTTCTTTGTTGTTTTAAAAAGAAGGTCCTGCGGAGGTAGCAGGCTACAGGCCGTGGCAGCCACATTCATTTTCCCTTTGTTCTTTTGGTGAAATCCACTACAGGAAAGAGTATGCACATAGTTCTGAAGGAAAACCGAAGAAGCTTCAATGGTACACCTACCATCCTCATGGTCTCATGGATGATGTTATTTCTAAGATGCCAAGCACGCCATAATAGAAGCAGAGCTAAAGGGAGAGAGTCTGGAGGAGAGTTTGCCAACAGGATTAGTAACCAATTTGGGCCAGAGCTTTGGCTTTGGTACATGATAAGTAGCATGGAAGTTGCTCTCCTATCCTGTACAAAAAATGGCGCAAGTGCTATCAACTTCCAAAGTTTTGCGCCATTTGTTCTTCCTAGTGGCTAGATTGTCGGAAGCACATCTCCATGCGAAAATGCGAGAGTTTAGCAGATCTTTAGGAGAATAGGAGCCTAGCAGGAGCTATGATTTTCATTAGATAGGTTAAAGGCATCACAAGAATGCTAGAAGTACAAGAGGAAAAGGAGACAAACTCAGAAAATCGAAACTGCACGCACAAGCAGCACAAAATAGCAGAAAATCGAAACTGCGTCCGCCGAATTGAACACTATGCAGAAAGAATGCAATTCGTCTGAGGGCACGCAAGGATTGATTGCCTTGGCAGTATCGCGTCGCTGGTCATATATAGCCACTGCAATCCATTGTTGTCCCTGCAATTGTCCATTATCATCGTTAGAAGGGTGAGGCCTTGCTCAAATCAACCCCAAGAAGTACCAAATAGAGGTGAGGGAGGACGTCTCTTGGGTCGATGTGAGCATCCCCTGTCAGCTGCCTTCCGCCGCCCCTCCCGGAGAGTCTTCGTCCGCCACCATATCCACGCCTATCCTGAGCCCCGCCCTATCCCCATCGCTCTTTCTGAAACCCTAGTGAGGAGGCCTTCGTGTGCGGAGGCGGCAGGGCTGGAGCGTCGCGTGAAATTAATGGGAGGATGCAAATTGTGGGAGGCAGTTTCCTTTTTGTGCGGGCTGCACGTGGCGTGGAAGATTTCGTCTGCTCGGCAGAGTTTCGTCCGCCAAGCCTAATTGCTACATGCACCCAGGACCTTTGATCAAGAGAATTTAGGCCGTTAGATCTCATTAGGTGGGACAAATCTGTGGTAGTAATCAGCCTGGTACAGTTAACCGGGTGGCTTTAGAAAAGAAAATGTTTGCTTGTTTAATAGTAGTAGAGATGAAAGTACTGAATTACCTCATTGCCAATCTTGTGAATTCTGCTCACCACTGATGAAACAAGCCTAGGTCTCTCACGTGACTCATGCCTGGCTATCCAAGATGGCCTCTTACCTCCACGTAAGACCTCACTTGTCCATGAACATAAGTAGGGTGATTACCCCATCGCAAGTCTTGTGAAATTTATTGACCACTAAATCCATAGGTCTGACATGGGAGATGGTAAGAGGTACTTGGGTAACCAGACTGACTTGC
The DNA here is from genome assembly GCA_947311845.1 of Poa pratensis. NCBI lineage: Eukaryota > Viridiplantae > Streptophyta > Magnoliopsida > Poales > Poaceae > Poa > Poa pratensis. Next base: position 5,176,415 of record CAMZMU010000115.1, on the reverse strand, counting down.
CCGTGAAACCCGGTTACCGCTCTCGAGCGCCGTGGTGGCACCGGGAGCTCAGCTCCAAAGAGGTTCATAGGCAAATCATTCTTGGCTACCGAAGATGGCCTCTTACCTCCATGTAAGACCACTCACCCTTCCCTTGGTGCTTGTGCACTCATGAACTGGGTGTTGAACTGTTGATCCATGCATGCCTTTGCTGGCCATGTATTTATAAGGAGGCATGAGCCATGGGGGTCAGATCAGACTCCTGGTGAGACGAGGCAGCGTGTTTAGCACATGTAAAAAGAATATTGGCCTTTGACAAGCTGAAAGGCGTCGACAACCAGACCAAATAGCCAATGGGCTGCCCGATGTGAAAGATGTGTATCCGTCTTCCTTTCCTTTTTGGAGAGCATCCAGAGATTTGGTATTTGAGTTGTGCAGGATGGTTGACCAATGCATGCGGACAGACAGGTCCAGCCCATTTGGGTTCCACTTGCATTCCCCAACGGCATGGATATGAGGCTGATCATATTCATATGTGACAAGGTATGCAGAATATATGCTTGTGTATCATGCATGGAAATTTGCTGTGCACTTGTACTGTGGCTTCGGCCTTGATGTTGTTTGCTCCTTTTTTATCAATATAAAAGGCAAAGGTTTTGCCTCGTTTCAAGAAAAGTACTGTGTAAATCGAAAAAGATGGGGGCAAAGCAGAGATCGAGATCGGGTAGGATTTTGACATGAGAGGAGTCGAGATGGGTTCAATTATTCGTCCTGTCCTAGTCGGCATGGACCTAGGGTATCGTACATGATGTATGATGAAATCTCGTCCATGAGCTGGCAGCGATTGACTCTGTGGATTAATACCAGAAAAAATAAAAATGTATGCGTGCGATTGTGTACACTCATTATTCTATATATCTTTTGGGAGCGACTGGATCTCAGTTGCCTGAGAACTCGTGAGTTTTGTGTACACTCATTATTAGTCAGGTGATGTTTTGCTGACGTGTTGTGTTATTTGGTCCCGTACAATTAGTTACTAATCCTCCGTCCGTCTACTTTTGTTTGACTCGCTTCGTATCTGGTGTATCAGGTGTTTTGATTGTTGTTACTTGCCTGTTCCCATAGAAACAATTCGGCCCAGCTACAAGGCCCACGTACAAACCAAGCAAAGCAAGCTATAAATGACCACTTTAGTTCTTTCGTACTCAAAACTGAAAAAAAAAAGTTTGTTGTACTCACCCTAGAAAAATATCGTGCGTACTTGTATTCATTGGAGAATTTTTTAAAACTTTTATAAGTTCTCGAACAATATATCAAGTGAGATTAGAGATTTTTTGTGCTATTAGGTGCAAGTATTTCTAAGATCGGGAATTATATTAATTCTTCACTCCACTGAATGTCAGGTACAACCCAATTGAAACTCTTAGCTAGCACGAACCATGACAAAAATTGCAATTACGACCCACTTGTAACTGGTACTCCACTTGAAACTTAAAAAAACATTGATTGCAATTCACTTACAACTAAAAAAACTCGGCTGCAACCCACATGAAAAATTAAAAAAATCTTAGTTGCAACCCACTTAGAACCATTGTTCAGGAATTCGGCCGAATCACCGATTAACTGCCCAGTTAATCGCTGCTCGGAGGGTCGCCGACGCGAATAGCACGTATTCGGCGAGTTAACTGGTCAAGCCGATTAACTGGCAGTTAATCGGCTGTCAGACCGATTAATCGGTGTCAGACCTAATAATCGGCTGCACCATTTAACTGTTTTTTTTACGAGGCTTATATTTAGCCCGTGACTGCCTCCCGCTCGACCAAACTAGCTAGGGTTTTCCTCCCACCCATTCTGCTCCTGGCGGCTGGCTTCTCCGGCGGCCATCCTCGAGCTCCGGCCACCGCAGACACCGCCGGCCTCCTTCTCCCTCCCCTTTCCCTCCCATCCAGCGCCTCCCCATCGTCTGCGCCTCGACCTGATCTGCGCCTCGACCTGCAGCAGCTGATCTGCGCCTCGACCTGCAGCAGCTGCTCCGACCTGCGTGCTGCAGCAGCTCCTCCACCATGGCTTCACCAGCTAGCAAGGTAAAACCTCCCTCTTTCTCTCTATGTTGCTGTAGTTTTTTTGTTGCTCTAGTTGCTGCAGTAGATCATGTCCTTGGCTGTCCAACATGGGAGTATGAAATAACACAGGAAAACTATATATAAGTTGCCAAAATATTGTCATGTCCTGTTTTCTCGAACGATTATTGCTCGACCGATTAATTCAGTTAATCGGCCGATTCGCCGATTAATCCCTATTCAGTGGCCGACCGAGCCGTTACCGGTTAACGAATTCCCGAACAGTGCTTAGAACTATAAAAAAAATCAGTTGCAACCGAATTGTAACTGGAAAAATCACCAGTTACGACTGGCTTGTAACTAGTCATGTCAAAAAAATGTCAGTTGCGAGTCGCTTGCAACTGGTCATGGCAAAAGAAAAACGCCAGTTGCGAGTGGCTTGCAACTGGTGGTGAAAAAAAGAGAGTTGTGAATCGCTTGCAACTGGCAATGACAAAAAAAATTACCCAGTTACAAGTGGCTTGTAATTGGTAAATGGCAAAAAAATGCGAGTTGAGAGTGGCTTGCAACTGGTCATGGCAAAAAGAAAAAAGAGTTGCGTGTCGCTTGCAACTAGTCATGGCAAAAAAATCACCAGTTCCGAGTGGCTTGCAACTGGTCATGGCAAAAACAAAACGTCAGTTCCGAGTGGCTTGCAACTGGTTATGGCAACACAAAAAACACTACTTGCGAGTGGCTTGCAACTGGTCATGAAAAAAAAACGCTAGTTGCGAGTGGCTTGCAACTGGACATGAAAAAAAACGCCATCTGCGAGTGGCTTGCAATTGGTCATGGCCAAAAACATCACCAGTTACGAGTGACTTGCAACCGGTCATGGCAAAAAAACGACAGTTGCAAGTAGCTTGCAACTGGTCATGGCAAAAAAACCGCTAGTTGCGAGTAGATTGCAACTGCGTCATGTAAAAAAACACTAGTTACGACAAGCTTGTAACTGGTCATGTCAAAAAAAAAACGAATAGCTTGCAAATGGTCATCGCAACAAAAAACAGTTGCGAGTAGATTGCAACTGGTCATTGCAAAAAAAACTTTAGTTACGACATAATTAAATACAATCATGTTCAAAACATCCACCATTTTCTTGGGTATTTTCTGTCAATTTGAAATGATAAAGTACAATCAGTAAAAAAAGAACATAATTAAGTCCCATCTATTATATTCAGCCCAACGAGCAGAGAAAAACACACAAAAAGAAATATGGGAGGTATACATCAGGAAAAAAAACAACCGACAGAGTCCAGAACAAAGCCCACACAAAGCCACAACGTGGACCAAAAACAACCTCACACTGCATGGGCCACCCAGCTAAACGGACCACGAAAGCAGCCCTCACAGGCACACACGCTCGCGCGAAAAAAACTAAATGCACGCATCTTGACGCAGAAGATCAAACGGCTGGAAACGTGACTGAGAACTCACGAGTTCTCAGGCGCCTGAGAACTAGCAAATCCGATATCTTTTTGTGTTCACAACAAGTAAATATATAGTACCGCGATCCACCTGGTTTTCTTCGCTTATTAGCTCCGCTTGTTATCAATGACAGGTAGCACAACGCTCTGTTCTTCTTTTTAATGGAGAGACACCGTTCCTTTTGTATCACTTGGTATTTAGCACAAATATATTTTTTTCTGAAAATAAATTTATGTTGTTTGTGTGGCAAAGAAAAAAGGCACATTTGTCCAGGGAGCTCGTTTTTATTTTGAAAAATTCAAAATTTGCATTTTCAAGTTTCAAATAAATAATCTTAAATTTAGGTAATGATATAACCTACAAGTGTGCGAAAATCCAACACGAAATGCTTTGTACTTTAGGTTGGAAAAATGACAAATGTGTGGATGTGGATCTGACGTTTTTAAAAACTTAGATTTTACCGGATTTTTCTTGTGTGGCCTAGAATAATACGAATTTTGGATTGAACCCAACGGTACAGGTTGACATTATCTACGTGTAGGAATTTTGTTTCTGATATTTGAAACTGCAGATTTTGAATGTAAAAATGGCCTCCATGAAGCTCAGGCTCCGTTTGAACTTTCGGCACTTAAGACATGCAACTGGCATCCCGCTTACAACAAATCAACTCTCTCATCGATGATAATTAATACTAAGCCAAAATATACCGGTCTCCTCACTTGGTCTTGTGCATTTTTGTATCGGGGAAAGGATTATTCACTACATGATCTCTCGTTAATACCCCCGAACATTGACCGATAGTCTTGAAAATAGTAATTGGTTTGAAGAATAGCAACAAAACATAGCATTTGAAGACAAGGGAGCATGGATATGTCTAGGCTTGGATCGAATCTTGATTTCTACTATCAAGGATTAATGTACATATGAGGTCGAAGACACGTTTGATCAATGGTTCCGCTGCTAGTATCATATGAAACATATTACTTTCCATATCTAAGCATACATAATATAGCATATACTAATGGTTAGAGAACCAACTCTGGAGGGAAGAGCCATGCGCTCCCTTCGTTTGGCCTACAGAAGCGTGGATGTCTAGATGTCTGGGACTTCGTGTCGAAGACCTCGCCCGTGTTGAGAATATATACGACATCCTCTTCAACATTCCCACAAGGTGCAAAAACAAACTTACAGGAGTTCCAGCCAATAAAGAGCGCTCGGCCCCCGCCTAAGCCACTACCAATAGGGAGTGGCACCCATATATGCACCCGCGTTCGCATCCGCCTCTAGAACCTCCACTCGATGAGTGTACTCTTACATTCCAGTGAAAGGGGCTCGCTTTTGTTCCCTCACCAAGAACAACTTCCCGCGTGACTCGATGAGGCGACGATAAATAATGTTGAGATCCCCAGTGTCCTCCTCACCATAGTCACGCAGCTCTTCTTCCTCCTCCTCATTGTAGTCCTCTTGTTCTTCCTCCTGCTCCTTCCCCTCATCATCATTGTTGTCGTCCACTAGTGGAGACATGCCCTTCTGTCCCGGCCCGTGAGGGGTTTTAGTCCCGGTTGGCCAACCGGGACAGGCCAAGCGGGACTAAAGGCCCAACCTTTAGTCCCGGCCCTGTTACCAGCCGGGACCAAAGGCCTTCCACGTGGCCGTGATACAGCGATTGGGCTGGAGAACCTTCAATCTCGGCTGGTAAGCCCAACCGGGACTAAAGATTATTTTCCGGAAAAAAAATTCAATTTTTTTCCAACATTGTTTTTCAATTTCTTAGTTAGAGTCTCTAATTAGATGCGCCTCTAATTAAGCATCGTGTTGTGAATGTTCTCCTAATCCTAGCGTCTCTAATTTATTTTTTCGAATTGTTTGACTCGTTACTCTCTCACTTGGACCATTTTTAACACTAATTACACTTAAATTTTAGTCACATTCTAGTCTTGGTCAGACTTCTGTTGGTCACCCATCCTCACACTACTCCATCCTCAGCACGCTTAACTTCTCTGTTCCTTCCTGCTGTGATCCCGCGAATCTGATTGTACCTTGTTGTCAATACTACCATATCAATCCTATTAACTCTTATACCATTGTGTCACATGTCTATATTTTTTGAAACCAAAAACAATTATTTAAGTAAACAATAATGAATAAGTAATAACAATATTGAATTCCAATGAAAATAAAATAAGTAATAAAACTATTTTATTATTTATTGCCATTTATTCATATAATATGGCATAATTAATATCTTTAAATCTGTAAATCGCAATTGGATAAATAATATATCCATTATTATCAGATAAATGTAAGGAATCTGTAAATCGCAATTGGACAATTAATATATCTTTAAATCTAAATATGAAATAAATTAGTTTTTAATATTTTATTCATTTTTTGTTACTATTATCATATATATGGTATATAATATAACTTTAAATCTATAAATCGCAATTGGATAAATAATATATCTTTAAATCTATATATGAAATAAATTAGTTTTTAAATATTTTATTCATTTTTTGTTATTATTATCATATAATATGGTATATAATATAACTTTAAATCTGTAAATCGCAATTGGACAAATAATATATCTTTAAATGTAAATATGAAATAATTTAGTTTTTAAATATTTTATTCATTTTTTGTTATTATTATCATATAATATGGTATATAATATAACTTTAAATCTATAAATCGCAATTGGACAAATAATATATCTTTAAATCTAAATATGAAATAATTTAGTTTTTAAATATTTTATTCATTTTTTGTTATTATTATCATATAATATGGTATATAATATAACTTTAAATCTATAAATCCCAATTGGACAAATAATATATCTTTAAATCTAAATATGAAATAATTTAGTTTTTAAATATTTTATTCGTTTTTTGTTATTATTATCATATAATATGGTACATAGTATAACTTTAAATCTGTAAATCGCAATTGGACAAATAATATATCTTTAAATCTAAATATGAAATAATTTAGTTTTTAAATATTTTATTCATTTTTTGTTATTATTATCATATAATATGGTATATAATATAACTTTAAATCTGTAAATCGCAATTGTACAAATAATATATCTTTTAAATTTGGTGAGGGGAGACTGCGTGGAAAAGGCACGCTAGAAAAGAAAGCAACAACAAGTATGGACGGGCATTATTTCACTCGAGCACACTACACAGTTCTACAAAATTCCAGATTGGTGGCTCCGTATATCGTGGAACACATGGATATTTTACGCTCCAAATACCCAGAGCAGACCGACTTCTGGATTAAAGGAAAACACGAAGACACTTTCGGCAGTTGGTTGCGTACACATCTCATTACTAGCACCACTGTTGGAGAAGAGCTATACTTGTTAGCCAAGTCACCATCTTCGACTATATTAACTTTCCAAGGGTACGAGATAAATGGGAATACATTTTATACGGACACCCAAGACAAAAAGAGCACTAACCAAAACAGTGGTGTCCGCTTTGATGCAACAAACGACAATGGGACAAAGGACACATATTATGGTACAGTGCAAATGGGTCAACCTGTCAGGCGGGATAAAGATAGACCCGCAGTACGGAATGACTACAGTGGATCTCAAAAATCTTGGGTACCACACCGAGCCATTCGTCCTAGCCAATGATGTGGTTCAGGTTTTCTATGTGAAGGACATGTCTTCCAGACCGAAAAAAAAGATAAGCAAGCTGATACATCATACGATGAGCCAAAGCGCCACGTAGTTCTTTCAGAGAAAAGAAACATCGTGGGATTGGAGGAGAAGACAGACATGTCAGAAGATTACACTGATTTTTGACTCTAAAAACTCCAACGGCTCACAAGCGCTCGAAAAAATTGGAACAAAACACACGGTTTCCCCGTCATACAGCCCAACCTAAATTAACCATGACCCTTTCAGAACCACGTCGGATCGAAGTTGCCTACCTTCTGCAGTGTCCACTCTGACCGGCAAATCGACAAATCATCGTGTGGTCATGAGACGGCAAATCGGCCTTCGATCCAAACAGCGGCAAGACGTCTCTGATGATTTGCAACCGTCCGAACAAGTGTTGGGGATGTTGCTAATCATCAGAGATTCTTGTCGCTGCTTGGATCCGACCGAGGGGAGGGTTCACCTTCAGCCTCCGCTCTAGGAACTCCTGCCTCTCAGAAATCTTACTCTCTGCTACCCGTGTAGACACTGAGTGCTGATGTCGTGGTGGGATCACGCAGATGACTAGGGGTAGGCTTATTCTGGGGCCGAACGGGTGCTTGTGGATTCGGGGAGGGATTGCGCGATGGCGTCGCACACGAAGAACACTGCAAACACAAAGATCTACCCTGCTTCGGGGCCCTTGTGCGGAGGTAAAACCCCTACTGCAGCACTATCCTATTTGGTGTATTTCCCTCTGTATATGCGGTGAGTACAAATGCTCCTTGAGCATGGCAGCATGAAGCTCTCATGGAGATGGACACTAGCAAGGAGCTACGGGGGGAAATGAGCACACGCCCGGTCGTCCAGAACTCTTCCCCTGGTGCCCTTTATATAGGGAGAGCCCAGGGGACAAGGAGGGGACAAGGTGACAAAGAACACTGTACACTGTTCACTGTAGCTGAGTTGACCAATGGGGTCTTGTCACACTGTTCACGCCTCACTGTAGTTGTACTGTTGTCACATCAGTGGCACTATAGCCACGCTGCCTGTGTACTCTAGTCACATCCTGGGCACTGTAGCCACGCTGGCTGTCCTTGCTTTTATCTTCTTGCTCCTGTCTCCCGGATCTTCGGGACCATGGCGGAGGTATCTGTACTTGACGATGTGGTAGCAGGGGTGGCGCTGGAGTGGAGGCCGGGGTATTGGAGACCTCGGTCGACCTGGCCCGAGGATTGGAGTTGCAGCGCTGCCGTCGTGGTGGAGATGTCCCGGAGCTGGGACCGATCCTTGGCACTGCCTCGGTGGAAGGAGCGAAGAAGGACAGGCGCCCTCGGTCGAACGAGGTACCGCGACCCAGCGAGGCTAACCCGGCCTGGGATGATCGCAGGAGGAGCAGCGATCCAACCCGGCCTGCGGGCGCACGTCGGTCTCTGCCCGAGGTGAGATGCTTCGGTCCACCAAGGTGAAGGAAACGTCGGCCCACCCGTGATGAATTACCTCGGCCCGCTCCGAGCTGGAGAGACGCGGATCCGTCCGTGCGCACCATCGCCTCGGTCTTTGAACGATTGTCTCAGTTCGGCTCTTGTCTCGGTCAACGGTCCGAGATAGGCGCAGGCCCATCCGAGGTAGCAGCCTGCTCCAGGATAGGAAGGCCACGGCCCATCCAGGAGTTTTGGTCCATCTGCGGGGGTGCAGCTCGGTCCAGCTCACCCGAGGTAAGGAGCCCAATCCGCGGTAAGCAGAGCTCAGCCCACCCGAGGTAAAGAGGCCTCGGTTCGCCCGAGATACACTTATCTCGGCCCAATACCGGTCTGGACAGCTCCAAAATCAGCCCGGGATGTTTTTTCTTCCCGTTTCTTTATCTTTTACCCATTTAATTCCTGTACCTCTCTTTTGTTACCTCGGTAAGACCACCAACTGTGGGGTATCCGGGGTTACATCCCCGACATTAGTCCCCGAGGCTGCGGGGGACTCGCAGAGTCGCGCGCAGACTTACAAAAATAAATGCCACCATCGAAACCTCCATGTATACGATCTCCTGCGTGTATGGGCGCCATAGTAATTCGGTCGTCTTTGCCACGCCTTTCAGGCCCATTGCGTCATCCGGTTGACCGAGCTCACCCGAATCAACAACGAGATGGACAGTTCGCACTGGAAATGTGCTGCCTGCATGGTCACGATTACATGCTGGTTTTTAGCCCTCCTAGCCTTTACCGAACTCGGATGCCGCCAGCGTCGGTTAGCCCTCCTGGCTTTTACCGAATTGGGATACCGCCTGCGTCGGTTAGCCCTCCTGGCTTTTACCGGATTGGGATGCCGCCTGCGTCGGTTAGCCCTCCTGGCTTTTACCGGATTGGGATGCCGCCTGCGTCGGTTAGCCCTCCTGGATTTTACTGGATTGGGATGCCGCCTGCGTCGGTTAGCCCTCCTGGCTTTTACCGGATTGGGATGCCGCCTGCGTAAACTGGACCGACATAAACCTACAAGTACGTATCTCATATGTCTCGGTATCTCATCCACTCTGGGCATATCACACATGTCTCGGTACCTCGGCCTCTCTAGGCATATCACATATCTTGATACCTCGGCCACTCTGGGCATATCACATATCTTGATACCTCGGCCACTCTGGGCATATCACATATCTCGATACCTCGGATGTCTGGCAGCCACTCCAGGCGCTTATCGACATAGATGTCTCCAGCCACTGCTGGTTTAACATAAGCATATCTCGAATGTCGGTTTTAGCCACTTCGAGCGTATACCGACATAGATGTCTCCAGCCACTGCTGGTTTGACATAAGCATATCTCGAATGCCGGTTTTAGCCACTTCGGGCGTATACCGACATAGATGTCTCCAGCCACTGCTGGTCTGTTTTACAACCTGCATAAACACATCTCAAAGGTTGCCTCTGATTAACCAACATAGACACTGATCTGGTACACAGATAATGCCATGATACATTGGCAAACAGAATAAATAGGATCTGGTAAACAGATGATGCCTTGATACGTTGGCAAACAGAATGAACAGTGATCTGGTAAACAGATGATGCCATGATACGTTGGCAAACATAATGAACAGTGATCTGGTACGCGGAAAGATGCCATGATGCAAAGGCACACCGAAACAAACGGCGATCTAGAGAATACTGATAATGCCAGGGTACCTTGGGTAATTTGAGATAACCAACATAACCATGATACATCAGATTTCCATTATACCTCAGATTTCCACCATACCTCGGAATTCCATTACACCTCGGAATTCCGTTATAACCCGGATTTCCACCATACCTCAGAATTCCATTACACCTCGGAACTCCAATATACCTCGGATTACCAATATGACCCGGATTTCCAATATGACCCAGATTTCCATTATGACCCGGATTTCCATTATGACCCGGATTTCCAATATACCTCAGTAACGAACATTCTCCACAAAACCGAGGTCACCTTTCAACGTTAGTCCAACATACATATCATGAAGAATATTTAACTGGAACAACGATTATACTAACCGAGACAAACCAGCTATAGCACTTAACAGAAAACGAATCTAACATCATATACTATGCACAAAAAACTAGACTCGGTTTCAACCGAGTCCCCGAGTCACTTTTCTTATCTAGGAGAAGGTGCAAAAACAGACTGGCAATCCAGTCCCCGGGTCAAGACACTCTACCCCGGGGAAAACAGCTAATCATAGCAAGGTAGAAACGAGGGGGCAGTTCCCGAGTATTATTTGAGACTATCTAGAAGCATGTGAAGACATATAAATGATACTTACAAGGCCAGATTGTTGGAGAAGTCTTAATTCGGATTTCCAAGCCTTAACTCGGATTCTCCCAGGATACCTCGGACTTCAGAACACCTCAGACTTTAGAACACCTCGGATTCCAAAACACTTCGGATTCCAGAACAGCTCGGACAGAACAGCTCGGACAGAACACCTCGGATTGCAGAACACCTCGGACATAACACCTCGGATAGAACACCTCGGATTGCAGAACAGCTCGGACAGAACACCTCGGATTACAGAACAGCCCGGACAAAACACCTCGGATTACAGAACAGCTTGGACAGAACACCTCGAACAAAACACCTCGGATTGCAGAACAGCTCGGACAGAACACCTCGGATTACAGAACAGCCCGGACAAAACACCTCGGATAGAACACCTCGGATTACAGAACAGCTCGGACAGAACACCTCGGACAGAACACCTCGGATTGCAGAACAGCTCGGACAGAACACCTCGGACAGAACACCTCGGATTACAGAACAGCCCGGACAAAACACCTCGGACAGAACACCTCGGATTACAGAACAGCTCGGACAGAACACCTCGGACAGAACACCTCGGATTGCAGAACAGCTCGGACAGAACACCTCGGACAGAACACCTCGGATTACAGAACAGCTCAGATTCGCACTGCAGCCAACTCGAAAATGAGTCAACTAACGGGGATGAGGCCGAAGTCGAGTCCCCGCGTTGATGACGAAGGTCCCATCTGAATTGATCCAGCAAACGCCACTATCAGCCCTACGGTGGGCGCCAACTGTCGTGGTGGGATCACGCAGATGCCTAGGGGTAGGCTTATTCTGGGGCCGAACGGGTGCTTGTGGATTCGGGGAGGGATTGCGCGATGGCGTCGCACACGAAGAACACTGCAAACACAAAGATCTACCCTGCTTCGGGGCCCTCGTGCGGAGGTAAAACCCCTACTGCAGCACTATCCTATTTGGTGTATTTCCCTCTGTATATGCGGTGAGTACAAATGCTCCTTGAGCATGGCAGCATGAAGCTCTCATGGAGATGGACACTAGCAAGGAGCTACGGGGGGAAATGAGCACACGCCCAGTCGTACAGAACTCTTCCCTGGTGCCCTTTATATAGGGAGAGCCCAGGGGATAAGGAGGGGACAAGGTGACAAAGAACAATGTACAATGTTCACTGTAGCTGAGTTGACCAATGGGGTCTTGTCACACTGTTCACGCGTCACTGTAGTTGTACTGTTGTCACATCAGTGGCACTGTAGCCACGCTGCCTGTGTACTCTAGTCACATCCTGGGCACTGTAGCCACGCTGGCTGTCCTTGCTTTTGTCTTCTTGCTCCTGTCTCCCGGATCTTCGGGACCATGGCGGAGGTATCTGTACTTGACGATGTGGTAGCAGGGGTGGCGCTGGAGTGGAGGCCGGGGTATTGGAGACCTCGGTCGACCTGGCCCGAGGATTGGAGTTGCAGCGCTGCCGTCGTGGTGGAGATGTCCCGGAGCTGGGACCGATCCTTGGCACTGCCTCGGTGGAAGGAGCGAAGAAGGACAGGCGCCCTCGGTCGAACGAGGTACCGCGACCCAGCGAGGCTAACCCGGCCTGGGATGATCGCAGGAGGAGCAGCGATCGAACCCGGCCTGCGGGCGCACGTCGGTCTCCACCCGAGGTGAGATGCTTCGGTCCACCAAGGTGAAGGAAACGTCGGCCCACCCGTGATGAATTACCTCGGCCCGCTCCGAGCTGGAGAGACGCAGATCCGTCCGTGCGCACCATTGCCTCGGTCTTTGAACGATTGTCTCAGTTCGGCTCTTGTCTCGGTCAACGCTCCGAGATAGGCGCAGGCCTATCCGAGGTAGCAGCCTGCTCCGGGATAGGAAGGCCACGGCCCATCCACGAGTATCGGTCCATCTGCGGGGGTGCAGCTCGGTCCAGCTCACCCGAGGTAAGGAGCCCAATCCGCGGTAAGCAGAGCTCAGCTCACCCAAGGTAGAGGCCTCGGTTCGCCCGAGATACACTTATCTCGGCCCAATACCGGTCTGGACAGCTCCAAAATCAGCCCGGGATGTTTTTTCTTCCCGTTTCTTTATCTTTTACCCATTTAATTCCTGTACCTCTCTTTTGTTACCTCGGTAAGACCACCAACTGTGGGGTATCCGGGGTTACATCCCCGATAGCTGAACATGTCCGGGAGGGGGGCTATATATAGGGTACGTGTGCTTCTTTAGTCCCAGTTGGTAACACCAACCGGGTCATGTGGCTCACCAAGTGGTCGTGATACTGTTGATCCAACAGCTCACAATCCCTCAAAAAAAAACACACCCCTGATCCAACGTCTCAGAAGCGCTTGAAAGAAACACACGATCCGTGCGCTTCTTTAGTCCCGGTTGGTAACACCAACCGGGACTAAAGGCGGGCTTTGCGGTCACGACTCGTGTCAGTCACGTGTTCTCCCCCAGCGCTGCCCTTACCACGTGTCCTCCCCTAGCGCTGCCCTGGAGGTCTTTATATATTGTCGCCGACGGGGTAAACGCTAATCCACCATTGCTAGCCACGAACGCATCGTCTCCACGAGACACCTGTACGAAGCAACAATATTGAGGTGGATGGAAACCTTTTCAGAGGAAACAATTTGGCTATTTGTGCATATAACATGGTATAGTATTTTCAAATTTTTTATTTCTCAAGTTTTGCAACATATTTGTGGTTGGTGCTCTGCAAAAAAACACATTTTTCACACTCGGAAACAATATAGCACATTCAAAAAATGTATTTCTCAAGTCTTGCCCAATTGATTTAAATATAGGAAACAATACGAGGCACCCGGATTGCCCAATTGATTTAAATATAGTACATTTAGATCGACACATTGAGACATACGATCACATAGCACCGAGACTCCTCCTAGCAACCTCGTAGCCTAGGCGAGCGTCCCGAGCGGCATACTTGACGCGATAAAAGCTCAATGAAAATTTGCCCCAACCTAATGTGAGGTTCTCTTCTTCCTCCTTCTTCTTCTTGTCCTCCTTCTCCTCCTCCTTCTTCTTCTCGTCCTCCTTCTTCTTCTTCTTCTTCTTCTTCTTCTTCTTGTTGATCTTCTTCTTCTTCTCAAGTGTTGTGCCAATAGTAAATTGGCTAGAGCATAGAGACTCGGAAGGTTAGGGTACGTTGGGTTAGGGTGAACGTCCTGCTGGAGGTCGACGGCAGATGAAATACGAATTCCGTAAGGCCCCAGCATACGCTGATCGTTGTTGATAGCCGCGCAGCAAAATTTGATGGTTTTGTCCATCAAGAAGTCCTTGAGGGCCTGCGGCACCCGATCAGCGTGGCAAATATGGAACACCAACGTGTCGGTCGCCACGGAGAGTTGCAGGATGGCGGCACGCTGCCTCTCCTCAGGTGCGGCGTCGGTGAACTCGCAATCGAGGCCCACGATCTTCATCGGTGCGGCGTCGAGGTAGCGCCTCTTGACGTCGCGGATCCATCTCTCCACGGTTGATGCGCGGAGAGTGACCACGACCTTGAAGTGCATGTCGACGGCGTCGTCCTTGTAGTGGTACTCCTCGGAACGAGGTGGACGCACGAGTGGCTCCATGGCGCGCGGCAGCGATTCGAGAGAGGATTTTAGAGAAGATTAGAGAGAGGAGATGGTGCATTTGGCAAATGACACTGTAGCTCTCTTATATAGAGCTAGCAGGGGAGATGAGGAGGCTGGCCGTGGCAATTAATCCGGCCGTGTTTCAACTTCCCAAAATCCATTAATCCATTTGATCAACTTCTAAGACATTAATCGTTTTCATTCCCCGGCCATGTGATCAACGACCAGCGCGGGAACTCAAGGGTCCTCGTTTGAATATCATTAGTCGCGGGTTGTATGTAGGGCCGGGACTAAAGGGTCCTCGTTTGAACAGAATTAGCCGCAGACCCCTTTAGTCCCGGTTTGTATCTCAAACCGGGACCATTGGTCCCTCACGAGCCGCGACTAATGGTTGCCGTACGCTTCGGCGTTTTCGGGGCGACGTGTCCGGACCATTAGTCGTGGCCCAGACCGCGGTCGGGACTAATGGCCCGGACGAAAGGCCTCTTTTCTACTAGTGGTCATCATCATCGTTGTAGTAGTCCACTTCGTCCTCCTCACCATCATTAACATAGTCAACATTGTCATCATCAGTGTCGCTGTCATCAGACGTGCTCCACTCATCATAACCAATATAACCTGGTGGTTGTCTAATTACACGTCTGCCCACGGTAACTACGGGCTTGGCGTCCCCATCCAATGCAAGATAGAGGGGGATGAGGTCCTCGGCCTCGGTGATCCCATACAAGGTTTCTCCAAGGAACGCGACGTCGATGATGTGGATATATGGAGTTGAGCATGGCTCTGGCAACCACACGCCTTTCCCTTCCCGGTACACGATGAGGCGACAGTTTTCATTGTTTGTGATGACGGCAATGAAGTCATCAACGGTAGAGCGCATGAGAAACTTACAGATCACATTGAAAGGCTCGACGTGGTTGCTGAAGATGGCGTCGTTAAGCATGGTGAGCGGCGCCGACGTGTTGGAGAAAGGATTGTGCAAGAAATAGAGATGCACGATGTAGGAGGTGTCACCTCCGTCCAGGAAGTGCTTGCGGGCGAGCCCGAGGAGGAGCCAGTGATCGGTGGCGGAGTCAAGGCAGACGCAGTTATCCGGCAAGGGAGGCGATGCATGCGGCCATCTTCAAGGGTGAGGAGCACTAGGCCCTCCGTCAAGACGGCCCAGGGCATGCGAGGGATCTCTTGGAGGCGCACGGCGGAGCGCCATGTCCGGCAGACGGCGCGAGAACGTGCACGGTCGACAGGGTTAGGGAGGAAGGCGATGACGTGGCCTAGCAGATCCATCGGGAGATCGGACAATATCGCCATAGCTAGCTCTCGTAACTCGTAAGGGCATCTCTAACCGATCCCCTAAAATCAGTTAGAGGAGTAAAAATAGGAGGCGACCGCACCTAACCGATCCCCAAAACGGTTAGAGGAGAGAATTTTTACTCATCGGAGGAGTAAAAGTGGCGGCCGACTCCTCAATATACTCCTCCAAAACCAAATCCGAGAAAACCTCCCGCCACTCCGCCTCGTCTTCCCGCCCTCCGCCGTTCATTCCCGCCCGCCTCCCCGCCGGTGCCGATGTCGCCGACTCCACCCGGGATCGACGCGCAGCTCTCCGGCGCACCTTCTCCGCCCATCCTTGGCTCCGGAGACGACCCGACGCCGCCGCAATCGGAGATTTCCGCCGCGTCCGCGGCCGGAAAGAGGTTGGGGCAAACAACGTGGTCCGGCCGGCCGGCACGGTCAAGGCCTCCGGTAAGGCCGCCGGCAAGCGCGTGGAGGCTCCCGAGGTGGCGCCGTCCTCCCATTGCTCTTGTGGCCGGCCGGCGGCAGAGCAAGCCGACTCCGGCCAAGGTGGCGCTCGCGGAGGCGGCGGCCTCGAAGAAGAAGAAGAAGGCCGAGGCGGCGCTTCCGAAGGCTACAGCTACCTCTTCGAAGCGCAAGGCCTCGACGGCGAACCCTCCCCGAGGCCGGCCACCGCGAGCGGCCGTCGTCAACGTCGACGAGCCCGAGGTGTTTGATGGATCGTCGGCAAGGTAAAAAATTTCTTTTTCTCCTCTCCTCTCATCGGTTGGCTATTTGTAGACACACGGTGATGTTGTTTTGATGATATGTAGTGTGGTGGAGGAGGAGGTGGCCACCTTCATGAGCCAATTGGAGGGTACCATGCCGCCGGGATCGACGACATGAACTTCGACGATCAAGACGTTGAACTCACCGAGCAAGGAGAGGTGGAGGAAGAAGAGGTTGAGGAAGAAGTGGTGGACACACAAGGAAGCACAAAGAAGAGCCGAGCCTCCAACTATAGCGAGAAAGAGGATGTCACATTGTGCTATGCGTGGATGAATGTGTCACTCGATGCATCGGTTGGCACCGACCAATCGAAGATGGAGGTCGGGGAGAGGAGGATCCTTGCCGAGGAGAGGAGGGTTGCACTTGAGGAGGAGAGGATGGCAAAAGAGAAGGAGATCGATGAGCGTGCTATCATGTTCATGGACCCAAGCAACATGGATGCCACGGCTAAGAAGTATTGGGAGCTCACTCGAGCAAAGATCCTTCAAAGATCTTTTGGTGGAGATGCTCATGGCCAAGGAGGTGATGGTGGCCGAGGAGGAGGAGGTGGTGGTGGTGATGGTGATGACTTCTTCGGAGATGGTCTTTGAGCTCTTCGATGGTGGTCCACAACATATGAGGTGATATGTTGGTGGTATTTTGGATCAAACAAGGTCGATAGCTTCTTTTTGGTGACCTTGATCGAT
Organism: Poa pratensis; assembly: GCA_947311845.1. Taxonomy (NCBI): domain Eukaryota; kingdom Viridiplantae; phylum Streptophyta; class Magnoliopsida; order Poales; family Poaceae; genus Poa; species Poa pratensis. The sequence goes on along the minus strand of CAMZMU010000115.1, from coordinate 5,159,124 downwards.
GGTGGTGGTAGAGTCTACTTTTGAATGAACTCTATGTTTGAATTGTTTGTTTGAACTATATGTAATGTTTGAATGCATATGTGGAGTGGTGGAAAGAAATGGGGCAAAAAAGTTTTACTCCTCTAAATATAGGAGTTTGGTTCCGCGTCGTCCACCTTTAGAGGAGTACTTTTACTCCTCTAAGTTTTAGGAGTCGGTTTACTCCTCTAAAGTTTTGGGGATCGGTTAGAGATGCCCTGAGATCGGCTAATCTATGGCAAGGAGAGAGATCGGACAGCCAGGAAGGTGTATACTCATATAGGCAGGCAGAGAAATAATTCACCAGTGTTGTTTGGCTCCGGATCGGAAAGGAAATAGCTAGCCGACCGCACTATTTTTCATCTTAATTTTCAGAACAAAATTAAAAGAAAGAGGCTAGAAAGCTTTCTTCGTACAACTTGTAGAATTGCGGAAATATTGATCGTGTTGATTATTGCCTCAAAGGGCTGTTTATATATGGGTACAAACTTGGTCTCCAAGCAATCCTATTGGAGATACAATCGAAATACTCTAACATCCCCCCGCAGTATCAACGTGGGGTTCAACAACGTTGAGACTGAACCGAATATCTGTAAAGGGTTTAGTAGCAAGCCCTTTAGTGAAAATATCTGCAAATTGAGCTGTCGATGGAACATGAAGAACGCGGACTTGCCCCAAAGCGACCTTCTCTCGAACGAAGTGGATATCAATCTCGATGTGCTTGGTACGCCGATGCTGAACAGGATTCCCAGACATGTAAATAGCCGAGATGTTGTCACAGTAAACAACAGTAGCCTGCGCAATAGGACACCGAAGCTCTGACAATAACTGACGAAGCCAAACCGTTTCAGCAACAGCATGAGCTACAGCACGATATTCAGCCTCAGCAGACGAGCGGGAGACCGTAACCTGTCTTTTAGAAGACCAAGAAACCAAATTGTTACCAAGATAAACACAAAATCCGGATGTGGACCGACGAGTATCTGGACAACCAGCCCAGTCTGCATCAGAGTAAGCTGTCAAGGAAGTGGGAGAGGAGGGATTTATATGAAGACCATAATCAAGAGTTCCTTTAAGATAACGAAGAATTCTTTTGACGTGATTGTAGTGTGGAATTCGTGGATCATGCATGTAAAGACAGGCTTGTTGCACAGCAAAAGAAATGTCAGGGCGAGTAAGAGTAAGGTATTGGAGAGCACCGGTAAGGCTGCGGTAAAGGGTAGCATCATGATAAACATCACCATCAGCAGAGAGCTTGAAACCAGTATCAACAGGAGTGCGAGAGGGTTGACAATCCAGCATGCCAGCACGATTAAGAAGATCAAGAGAGTATTGTCTTTGTGAAAGAAAAAGGCCAGAAGAATCACGAACAACAGAAATACCCAAAAAATGATGAAGAAGACCAAGATCAGTCATGGAAAATTCAGAGCGAAGAAGAGTAATAATATGATCTAAGAAAGATTGAGAAGAAGCAGTAAGAACAATATCATCAACATAAAGAAGCAAGTAGGAAATATCGTTGTTGTTGTGGTAAATAAAGAGAGATGTATCAGAAAGAGAGGGAACAAAACCAATAGTTTGAATAAAGGAAGAAAAACGTTGAAACCAAGCACGAGGTGCCTTTTTAAACCATAAAGAGATTTGTTAAGAAGACAAACATGGTCGGGGTAATTTTTATCTTCAAAGCCTAACGGTTGTTGACAGAACACTGTTTCTTGAATAGAGCCATGAAGAAAAGCATTTTTAACATCTAATTGGTGAATAGGCCAAGCAGAGGAGACAGCAATGCTAAGAACAGTACGGATGGTGCTAGGTTTAACGACTGGAGAGAAAGTCTCATCGTAATCAATACCGTGTTGTTGAGAATAACCACGACAAACCCATCGAGCTTTGTAACGAGAAAGACTACCATCAGAGTTAAATTTGTGACGAAAAACCCATTTACCAGAAACAATGTTAGTGTTGGGGGGTCGAGGAACTAATTGCCAAGTATTATTGTCAAGGAGAGCAGTGAATTCATCTTGCATAGCAGCAGCCCAATTAGGATCAAGGAGGGCTATTTTATAAGTTTTAGGAAGCGCAGTTAAAGAAATTTCAGCATGAAGATTAAGAGGTTGTTTAGGTAAACGAAAACCAGACTTAGCACGAGTACGCATGGTGTGAGCATTTTGGGGAACAACAGTAGGGACAGCATGAGGAGGAGGGGGAGAGAGAGGTGACATGGGAGAGGGTGAGGCTGGTGCGGGTGTGTGGTCTGCCTCGGCAGGAGAATCAGCAGGTTCGTGTGCCGCGGCAGGTTGATGGGGAGAGGTGGAAACCACGGGTGATGGAGGCTCTGCCGCGGCAGGAGAATCTAGGGGAACTAGGTTTTCAGGGACCGCAAAGTGGAAGGGAAAACTATGGTTTTTAGGAGGGGCTGGTGGTGTAGGGGTGGTGTGACTATCTCGTTGGGCAAAAGGAAAAACGTGTTCAGCAAAAGTGACATGTCTAGACACATGAACATGACCAGTCAATAAATCAAGACAGCGATATCCTTTGTGTTCAAAGGAAAAACCAAGAAGAACACAAGGAATAGAACGGAGAGAGTTTATGAGGTGAGGTAGCATAAATATTGGGAAAGCAAAGACAACCAAAAACACGTAAATCAGCATAATTTGGATGACTTAGGAAAAGAGAAAAATAGGGAGTGTTGGTTGGGTTTGCTTTGGAGGGTCGTATGTTAAGTAAAAAGTGGCGGTGTGCAATGCTTCAACCCAAAATTTTGACGGCATGGAGGCTTGAATTAATAGAGTGCGTATAATGTCATTTATAGTTCGAAGAGAACGTTCTGCCTTGCCGTTTTGAGGTGAGGTGTAGGGACAAGAAAAACGAAGAAGAATACCGTGTTGGAGAAAAAAGGTACGATTTTTAATATTATCAAATTCACGGCCGTTATCACATTGAATAAAACGAATAGGAAGAAAGAAGTGGACAGAAACGTAGCGTTGAAAATTGACAAAAAGTGCATGTACGTCAGATTTGTTGCGTAAAGGAAAAGTCCAAACGAAGTGTGTAAAATCATCAAGAATAACAAGATAATATTTAAAACCGGAAACACTAGAGATTGGAGATGTCCATAGATCACAATGTAATAATTCAAAAGGATAAGTACTATGAGAATAAGATGAACTAAACGGGAGACGAACATGTTTGCCGAGTTGACATGATTCACACAGCGATGAAACATGAGAATCTTTATTACAAGGAATTGAAAATTCACTAAGAAGAGACGATAAAACAACATTATTGGGATGGCCGAGTCGACGATGCCACAAATCCACCGAAGCCACCATTGAAGTTGGAGGTGCGGCAGCAGGGACACCATGAAGAGAATATAAATCACCGGAGCTATTGAAGCGAGCGATCTCGGCCTTGGTCAGATAATCCTTCACAGACAAACCAAATGCATCAAATTCAACAGAAACAAGATTGTCACGAGTAAATTGGCGAACAAAAATTAAATTTTTAATAAGAGCTGGAGCAACAAGAACATTACGAAGAAGAAGTGGTTTGGTAGAAGAGGGTATATGGGATTGACCAACACAAGATATGGGAATAGTGGAACCATCACCAAGAGTAATAGCAGGAAAAGAAGATGGAGTACAGGATGACAGCATATTACTAGATGCAGACATGTGACTAGAAGCACCAGAGTCGAAAATCCAATCCGTACCTGATGTTCCTTGGGAAACAAAATTGTTCATGGCCTGCAAAAAGGCAGCTTGATCCCAGCTCGGTGTTGAGGTTGAGGTAGGTGCAGGAAGCAGTGCAGGCTGATAAGGCGGCGTCGGCAGCAAAGCAGGCGTTGGCGTGTATTGGCCGGTGCTGTAGTACTGTGGCGATGGAGCATACGGCGGAGGAGCATATGTCGGGGCAGCATGGTAGGCGTGCGTCGGCTGTCGAGGCGCGAGGAAACCAGGAGCACCGGTAGGGGGATGAACACCGGGCTGCCAGGTACCAGTGTAGGCCGGTGGAGCGCCATATGAAGACGGTGCTGCCCAGGGCATGGGCCAGGCCTGAACGAGACCCGTCCATGGATCATGAGGAGGACGCCAAGCTGAAGGAGCCAGTGTCGATGTCGAGGCACCAGTAGAGGGAGCCGGAGGCGGTGCTGCAGATCGAGGCGACGGACCAGACCGCGGGGGGAAGTACATGGGGTTCTTCCCGCGGTAATTAGGGCTCGGGCGCCATCCAGGAGGGGGTTGCACCGGGGTCGTGTGCACGGCAGGGGCTGCCGCGGCAGGAGGTGGTGGCGGGCGGGGCGAGGCAGTGAAGACATGGGGCCGCGCGTCTTTGCGTGCAATTGCGTCGGCGGCACACTGAAGGAGAGATCACACCTCGGCGAAGGAGGGAGGGGGCCGCATGAGAGGGATGAAGGCAGCTTGCATCTTGAACTCATCGCCGAGCCCTTGGAGGAGGATATTGATGAGCTGGCGATCTCCCACGGGATCACCCAGCTCACGGAGCTCGTCGGCCATCATCTGAATCCGTTGGCAGTAGGCACTGAGGGAGGAGGCGCCCTGGACGGTGTTGCGGATCTCGGTGTTGAGGTTGTTGACACGGGCGTCGACGTTGTCCTGGAAGAGCCGACGAAGAGCTGCCCATAGGTTGGCGGCGGTGGAGGCCTCCCTGAAGACGAGGTTGAAGATCTCAGTGGACACCCGCGAGTAGATCCATTGGATAATGGCGAGGTCGTCTTTGACCCAGCGGGGATCATCGGGGCGCGGGACGGAGTCGGCGGCGATGTGGGCGCGTAAGTTGCAGCGGCCAAGATGAACGTCGAAGAGATGACACCAATGGTAGTAGTTGTGAGATGCGAGATCTAATGTAATTGGTATGAGCGATGTGACATCGGAGATTGTATCGGCAAAGGAGATAGGAGAAGCCATTGTAGGGATAGAGGTGGAGGTTAGGGCTAGGGAGGAGGAAGAGTAGGCATTGGCGGTGGCTTTGGAGGCGGCCAAGGTGGCGCGGCGCTCGAAATAGCCGGGAGGGGGCAGCGGCGGCGGTGTGGGCGGAGCAGCCATGCCCAAGGATCTTTTAGTCTGATACCATGTAGAATTGCGGAAATATTTATCGTGTTGATTATTGCCTCAAAGGGCTGTTTATATATGGGTACAAACTTGGTCTCCAAGCAATCCTATTGGAGATACAATCGAAATACTCTAACACAACTAGCATAACCTAATTCTTTTAGCATTATAGATGGGCCTGTTTTTCTCCGTACATGCTTGCAAAAATTAAAGACTTGTGTTTCTCGTACACGATGCACGATCAAATTTCGTCCATGACTCCATGAGCTAGCAGCGTTTGTTTCTGCGGATGGATGTCAGAGTGAATAAAAGTACATGTGCATATGACTGTGTAAACCTATCAATCTATAGCTTTTATGTTCGCAACGATTACATAAAATACGGCTCGACTGTTCTTTTTCATGTGAATTAGTTTAGTTCAGCTTGTTACCGGCATTACTGTCTATTTTTGGCAATCTAATTAACATACGGGTGTTTGTATGAGTATTTTCCCTATAGTGAGATCACATGCATGCATGTTGTCTAATGTTGACATCATCGCATTAATCCAATGTTAAATTCTAAGTGATTTATCTTCTTAACCATTTATCTGATGTCTACATCGTTGAGTTTATATCGAGGAGGGGTTCAAAACTAGATCCCACGTTTGACTAGTAAGCATTTATATAAGTAGAGTGATTACCTGTTGCCATTCTTGGGAATTCTGTTGGCCCTAAAATCCGTAGAATGAAATAAGGGTATGTTTGACATATGGGGTATAGTAAGAGGTACTCTGGTAACCAGGCTGACTTGCCCGTGAAACCCGGTTGCGGCTTTCAAGCATTGTGGTGGCACCGAGCGCTCAAATCCAAAGAGGTTCATAAGCAAATCATCCTTGGTTACCGAAGATGGCCTCTCCTCTTACAGTCTTACCTCCAAGTAAAGACCTCATGTCATTTGACATGGTCATTGTATGCTAGCTCTGCTACCAGGTAAGGCATGCATGGATCAATAGTCATGTGCATGCGTTACCTGGTCATAGGGGCAGAGCTAGCATACAATGACCAGTGTCAGTTGACACCAAAGGATTCCCACAAATCTTTGTACGTACGATTACAAAGCTCTCCCAAATATGAAATCACCCCCATAATTTCAGTAGGTTGACACCAACGGTAGTTTTTTTTTTTGGCTTCGTCGTGTCATGTATTTATAAGGAGGCAGGAGGCAGAAGCCATGGGTGTAAAATTAGAATCTTGTTGAGACGAGGCGGCGTGTTTGACACTGGTGGAACATTGGCCTTTGGCAAGCGCAAAGGCGTCGACAACCAGACAAAATAACCAATGGCTGCTAGATGTGGAAGATTTGTCTTTCCTTTTTGGAGAACATCCAGGGATTTGGAGTTGAATTGTGCAGGTTGGTTGACCAATGCATGATGCAAACAGACAGGTTGGTTGACTAATGCATGCATGAGGCTGAAATATGTCCTTGTGACCGGGCATATGGAATATGTCCTTGTGAAGAAGAACATTACACAAAGCAACTGAAGGTGACAAGGATGAGACGTATCTATCATGCATGGAAATTTCGTGTGCACTTGTACTGCTGCGTGGAAAAAGATGGGGCCAAGAAGAGAGATCGAGTAGGATCTGGACATGTGAGGCGAGGAGTCGAGATGGGTTCGATTTGTCCTAGTTGCCTCCTTGTCCATAATCGACACACTGATGTACAAATCGAGACATGCACGAACCGAATTAATGGCGTCCATCACAAACCTCCGTGCTTGAATCGGCAGGTTTTTTTTCTTTTTTCGAGAACGCTTAGATCGATACAGCCCAAACGAGCTCAAAAGGTAGAGCTTCATGCATGGCAAAGAAATAGAAGGATGATCAATATAGCCCAAACGAGCCCAAAAGTACATAAGTTGCCGAGCGCGGCTTTTCGCCGGCAAATCCTATACATCGCCCGGAGGCGACGATCCAGGCTCGCGTCGCCTACTGGGTGGCTTTGGTGGGCTGGCCCGTTTTGGCGGGTTTTTCGTTTACTTTTTATTCTTAGTTACTTTTCTGTTTTTCCCGTTTCTTTCATTTATTTTTATTTTAGATTTCAATTTTTTTAGATTTTGATAAATGTTCATAATTTGAAAATTGTTCAAATTTAAAATTGTTCCAATTTAAAGTTTGTTAAAATTTAAAATTATTCTGATTTAAAATTTGTTCAAATTTAAAATTGTTCTAATTTCATAATTTGTTCAAGTTTAAAATTTGTTCTGATTCGAAATTTGTTCAATTTTCGCGCGCCCGGGCGAGGAAACAGTGGAGCAAGCAAGTGGTTCCGTGAAAGAAACAGTTCAAAACAGTCTTGCGCGGGCAAATGGGCCGAGCCCATTCCATTAATAGCTAGACGCGGGTTCGATCGGTCGCCTTGAGGCGACATAGAGGAGCTCTCTTTCCGCCCAGGTCCAAACCTTATCTCAAAGGAGAAGGCCCATCCATCTCCTGGGTTGCGCTCGTGGGCTGATGTCTGATATGCATACCTAGGCACTAATTATCGCTTATATCGAGGTGGAGCACCACCTCGCCCTTACTAGACTCTGCCATGGGCCGGACCATTTGGGCAGTTTTTTTCGTTTTCGTTCTTCGTTTTTTGGTCTTTGTTGTTTCTTTTTTCGGGGTACAATATAAATAGTTTTTCAATTTTTTTTGTTCTAACTTTTCTTGAAATACATGAATACTTGTCTTTTTGAAACTGTGAACACTTTTAAAATGGTGAACCTTTGTTTGTACCCTTTAATATTTTTTAAAAATGCATGAAAATTTTGTTTTGAACTTGTGATTATTTTAAAAAATACGTGAACATTTTTTTCTGACACGTGAACTTTTTTGTACATGTGGACATTTTCATCCAAAATAAATTTTGTTTATACCCGTAATTTTTTTTATAAACTACATGAACACATTTTTATTATTAGGTGGACACTTTTTAATTTATCGTGAACCCATTTTTTCAAGACATAAACATTTTTTCCATAACATGAAACTTTTTCGTTACATCGGTGAACGTTTTTAAGACTAGATGAACCTTTTTTTGTCATATGTAAACATTTTTCATGTTTTTGAAATGTGTTTTTAATTATAAGCTGCTACTATAAAATTTATTAACCCCTAGAAATGTGAAAGCAAATTATTAAGCTGCTACTCCCTCCGTTCTCTAAACAAGTGTACTTCTAGATTTATCTTAAGTCAAACTTTTTAAGTTCGACCAAGTGCATAAAAAAACAAGCAATATTTACAACACCAAATTATCAAGTTCGACCTCTACCTCTTCCAAACATATATTACACGGCGGCGGCGGGGTAGAGGTGCATTGGCAGACGAGGCTCCGCGTGCAGCACCAACGGCTTGGCCAGGGACACGTCCTTCTCCGACTCGCTCAGATCGACCGCCGCCACCCCTGTCGGCTTGCTCCACGTGAACCCCTGCAGAAGCCTGCCAAAGAGCATCACGCACATGGCCGTCCCGAGCGGCGCCGCGACGCACCCGCGGCGGCCGGTGCTGAAGGAGATGAACCGCAGCTCGTTCTCCGTGAGCGCCACGTCGCCGCCGCCGGCCGCATCAATGTGGCGCTCCGGCCTGAACCGGAGCGGCTCGTCCCAGACGCTCGGGTTCCGGCCGAGCCCGATGCGGCTTAGGAGGACGTGGCTTCCCTTGGGCACCCGGTAGCCGGCGACGGTGGTATCGGCGAGCGCGACGTGCGGCACGTTGAAGGGCGCAACCGGGTGCAGCCGGAACGCCTCGCGGATGCACGCCTTGGCGTAGATGAGCTGCGGGATATCTGTCTCCTGCACCAACCGCTCCCGCCCCACCACCCGGTCCATCTCCTCCACCGCCTTCGCCATCACCGCCGGCGCGTTCGCCATCTCGGCCAGCGCCCACTCCACCGCGTTCGACGGGTTGTCGACCGCCGTAAACGCTATGTCCTGCACGCACAACCTGCGACGTGTGAAGCATGCAACATTGCAACTCATCAGCTTAGCTAGATAAGTTTCTTTTTGCACCGTGTCATGTTTGACGTGCGTTGACCTTGTATTATGCATGTGACCGACGAAAGTGGTTACCAACCTGGGACTGTGCTTTGACCTCCTCGATGGCGAGCAGGGGCTCGCCCACGGCGTCCTTGATCGTGATGAGTACATCGAGGAAGTCGTCGAGCTCCGTCCTCTCGCCGGACTTCCATTGCCGCCACCGCTCGTCGATGACCATGTCATGCAGCCGGTTCACGGTGGCGTTGGCATCCTTGACCAACTTCTTGTGGCCGTCGAGGTCGAGGCCGCGCAGCCAAGGGAGGTAGTCAGAGACGCAGAATGAGAAGAGGAGCCCCAAGGAGTCGAACAGGGCGTCCATGTATTCCACCTCCATCGGCCCTGGACCGCCGTCTCGCCGAGGATCTCCGAAGTACCGCCGCCCGAAGAGGAGCCGGCGGATGACGTTGCCGCAGTAGTGCCTCGCCACGTGCCGCACGTCCACCGCGGACGACGAGCCCGTGGTGGCGAGGGCATAGACGTAGCGGGTGAGGTTGTTGGACTCGTCGGCGTGGCGGCCGTGAAGCCACCGGTGCCGGGAAGGGCAGATGATCTCGGAGGTGAGCACGCGGCGCATCTTCCTCCACTGGTCACCGAACGGCGACAGAGCGGCGTTCTTGTAGCCGCGGCTGAAGGTTGCCGAGGCGAAGGTGAGCGGGCGGGAGGCGAAGGTGGCGTCCTGCTTCATGAGAACCTCGCGCGCGATCCTGGGGCAGGTGATGGACACGACGTGGACGCCGCCGAGTCGGGCGCAGGCGATGCCGGTGCCCTTCTTTTCCATAATGCGGTGGATCCACCGGAAAGCCGGCTTGCTGAGCATCATCTCCGGGAGGCTGCCCACAACTGGCCACGGTATGGAGCCCGGCGGCAGCGGCGGTTTGTTGGCCTTGTTGCTGCCGATCCTGAGCCGGAGCCTGAGGGCGAGGTAGATGAAGGTCAGCACGAGCAGCAGCGTTGTGGATGCCCTCAGCATCTCCATTGCTAGCTAGCTAAGCTCTGTTGGTGCAAAGCAAGTACCAATTTGCAGAGGTTTTCTTGGACTCAAAGATGAAACTAGCAGTGGACACATGATCAAGCACAGCACAGGCATGCGTGCACTCATCGACGCGCTCTGTCGATCGGTGGATATATTTCTATTTTTGTCTGGATTTTGTAGGTTGCACTGTTTTCCACATCATGGTTGGAATTTTTATAGAATGTGTAACTATTTATCGAGTGCAACCATTGTTCCATATGTATTTTCCATTTGTTGTTTTTCGTTATTTCCATATTGTATAATTTTGCCACACCAAAGTTACATTTTTTTTTAGAAATATGCAACTTTCTCTTCCACTTTTCCACAAAGTTAATTACCAATGATCGTATATGATCTCTTGTTCTATTTTCATCTTTGTTTGTTTGTTTGAGGTAGCTAATCACGTGTACCACGCGATTTTCATCTTTGTTTAGATTAGACTGTTGTGAACACTAGAACTACTGAACAATAAAAGCAACCCAAAACACGTTGACCGATATTTTACAAAATTTAATCGACTAAAAGGGGGCATAATAATTTTTATAAATGACAATTAATAGTTTGTGTTCCTTTTTACTGATTTTTCTTTTATATGTATGGTTTATTTTGTATTTTGTTAATTAACTAGAACTCAATTTTTCTTGAAAAAAAATCATGCAGCTTCCTACAAAATTAAGTTCAAGCGTCCACATGCTTGATTAATGGGTTTGTAGATTTTTCTTTCTACGACAAATGTAAAGCTTCAATAAGGCCCCAACTTATATGGAACCTGAAGCCTAGCAGACATACAACGTTGCAATCCGATCAAAAGAAAGAAAAAACACAAGCAAAAGATAGGGCCCATTTGACATCAAAGTATTTTTTCTAAATATCAAGCAATACAACCGTTTCTAAAAATACTGCAGTATGAAATACTTTGACGTGTTTAGATGTAGTAAATAATGTGGTTTTAAAAATTAAAGTATTGTCCAAAACTGTACATTTTCCTGCTGTAGGGAAAACTATAGTACCGAACTGTTTTTTCTAAACTGAAATATTATCCAAAACTGAATTTTGCATTTGCTTGACGATTAAATACTTTGATTTTTCAGTTCTGGTTTTAAAAAAACCCGCGCTGCACGGCGAGATGTCACTGGACATGCCTCGTCAACTCAGACGCACCATGTCCTCAGGGCATCCACAGTGTTGCCAAAGCCAAATTTGCCACGTATGTATGTATAATAAATGGCATCGTTGCCAAATTTTGTTGGACATGCACAATGTTGCTATTGCCAAATTTGTTTACACATAGGACCCAACTATAAAACAAACTAAATAAAATACACTCCCTCATGTGGGCTCATGTGCTTTTTTTTTTTTGCGATGAAACATCCGGAGATTACAACGAGAAAGCAGAGAAGAAACACACGAAGATAGAAAAAACAACCCAAATCTTCTGCAGCTCGAAGTCGCCGGCGAGGAGAAGAACGTGCCGATGACGCGCCGCCGCTACATCTTCCCTCTTGCCTTGGATCGGAAGAAGCTCCCCAGCGGACGGGAAGTCGTCGGGCCTCGAATCCAGAAGGACCTCCATCCTGCTCCGCCTGCAACTTCGTCTCGCTTCATCTCCTTCAGCTTCGAAAGTCAACTGGATCCGCCGCCACCGGATCCAGAGGGGAGAGACCGCACACGGCGATCCCAGAGGACCATGTGCTTACCAAAGTACTACTGTAGATAGCTGCAGCACTAGCTGACCTGCACCAGGACGATGGTTTGGGAGTTTCTCCCTTGTCCACATGACGACGTATATACGCGAAGACTTGAAACCAGATATCGAAGAGAACACGTATGCATGCTTCCAATGGACGTTCAAAAAAAAAAAGTACAGCGGCCGTATCACATATCTGACCGATGACTGCTGCGTCACTCTACGTGGGCTACAGACCACAGTGCAGTGCGCACTATTAATTATCTGTTTCCTTTCCTGATTGAATTCGAGTAGGTGCTCCGTTCAAATTATCATAAGATGTTTTAGACATTTTAAAACAGACCATACACGAAATAAAATGAGTGAATTTACGAGAGTTGATTTTTGGAACCCGGGCTACATGAAGCTTTTTTTTTGAAAAAAAAAGTATCAAAAAATGATTTTTTTTTTTTAGTTTTCAAAACTCACAAAAAAATCAGAGATATAGATCAAAATCTACAAGCGTGCTGAATTGACCTTAAAATTCGTTAAATTTTGGGCTATACAAAAAAGAGAAATCGGGTAAATCTCAATTTTTGAAACTGCGTATTGTTCACCACCAGATCCACCCATTTGTCTTTTTTGTGCAGCCCAAATACAACGAATTTTGAGTTCCATTTTTCACGATTATATATCTCGACAATATCTACATCGAAAAAATTCTCGATTTTTTGGAAACTTAAAAATGTCGATTTCAATTTTTTTTTTAAAGTGCACCAGGTAGCCGGTCTCAATTTTAGATTTTCGGTTAATTTACTCACTAAAACAGTATAGCTACATTTGAATCATAAAAAGGCTAAAATATCTTATATTTTGGAACTGACTATCACCGACAGTTTCATGATTCAACGTGTAATTACTCCATTTATTTCATTTTCTGCAACACTAATTTCACCGTGAATTTGTGACGATGTGTCAAATGTGCCCCTTCAAACTATTGCCTTTTCTACAAAAATAATACACCTTTACATGGTGTATTCTGGAAAAACAACATCTACCGTGATTCTGAACCGCACGTTTGATAAGAGCATCCAACATGCGCGCTATGCCTCGGTGTCCTAAATTTTTTTACAGCGCCATAGCGGTTTAGCGCGCATAATAGGTGCAGAGGTTTGCTAGATGCACAAAAATATAGTGCGCAACGTGAGCAGTTTATCAAACGCGCTAAAATACAGCACACAAACATGTTTGTTCAACAAACAGGTCCCTAAAGTTTACGAAAAGGTCCCTACAATTTTTCAAGAAACGCAATAGGGTCCTTTTCGTCCACCACCACGCCATGGCTGCTGCGGCGCAATTCCGGCGGCCGTGCGCCGTCGAGCTGGTCCTGGGGTCGGTGGGAGCAGCAGGGGCGTGGTTGGCGTCGGTAGCAAGGAGGAGGCGGCGAGCTCGGGGTCGTGGTCACCGTGGTCATGGCCATGGCGGGGGAGGGCGGCGGGCGGCCAGGGAGGGCGGCGGAGGAGGGCGGCCCAATTCCGGCGGCGGCCGGCGATGGGCATACGCGTCAGCCGTGTAGATGACGGATGGCATGGGAAATTTTGTGGCAGTTGGAATTCGCGCGTCGTCTCTGTTTTGCCCAGCGCGCTGTTGCCCATGCACAAAATATCCAGCCCGCGGTCCAGCGTTTGACCGCGCGCTGCACGACTTTTACCGCGTACTGAATTATGCAGCGCCTGTTGGAGCGCTGTTTTTAGCTCCTTGCGCGCTAAAAGGTCGTTATATTCAGCGCGCGCTGTTTTTAGTGCCTCTGTTGGAGATGCTCTAAACCGCGAGTTTGTTCTCCGGTTAGTAGTTGACCATGTCTAGTTTGTTGTAACGTGAACCAGGTTGTGACTCGGTGGCAAGGGAGGCACAGTTGCACTTGCATCCAGTCGACCCAGGTTATTTTTGGTAGTATGGTTATTTTTGGTAGCACCAAATGTCTAATCTGTGTTAAATTATTCTGAAATTTTCCTATTTACTCCAACAAAACAGTATCCCACATTGGGACACGGGCGCTAGGGATCTGCCGCTCGCGCTCTCGGAGGAGTATCTCGACGACCATGTGTTTGACGAGAACTCCCCGCATCGTGACACATGGTTCCGCGACGAGCACAACATCCGCCGCCAGTCGTGCTTCTGGCGTGCTCCATAGCCCCAACGGGTTCTTGCGCCCCCGCGCGCCAGACCCGCGGTCAAACTCCACCGCCGCACATGCGTGGCCAAGATCCACCGCCACCGCCGCGCTCCCGTGCACCTAGTGCTCCACCTCCGCAGCCCGTGATGAAGGAGGAGGATGATAGACGACCCGGAGAACGACCTCGTGGGCTGGCAGGTCATGGAGGAATCCAACCACACTGTCGCCCTCGACGAGATAGGGCGTTGGGGCAGCCTCGCTCAGGTGCCCCACAATTGTGCAACCTTTTGTGGCCCACCCCTATTTATGAAAAAAAAAATCGTATGTTGTGTTGGGTGCACTACGCGGGCCGGCTGGTGTCCGGCTGGCGACCCAAACGCGGACATTTACTTTTTTGGAGTGGCAGTTTGAGTCGGCGCGTTGGATTTGCCCTAAATATTTATTTTTCAGATTTACTTTCTTGGGGGACATTTTTTTACATTTACTTAACAGGTTTATTAGTTGCTCCCATTTTCGAAGAGGAGTAAGTACTGTGTGTCATGCTGCCATGGTAGCACATATATGGCGTGCACGCATGCCAGGAAGGAGACACACAGTCAGTCAACAAAGTTCTGCCGCCGATCGAAGGTGTTCGATGCGCACGTACGACCACGGCCACCCTACGTGACGTCGCTGGCCCTGGCCGCCTACCGCCGTCGACCGATCAGGCAAGTTCATCCGCGGCACGCCGCTCCACGCGTGCTCATTCGTTTTTTCTCCGGCGTGGACCATGTACTACTGTAGTACATAGCTATCGTCGTATCCACATATATACGTGAGGTATATATGTGCCCCGCTGAATTTTTTTATAAAGGAAATATATCAATGATACCGATTGATACCAATTACACGTCTTTTCTACATCAACATAGAGACAAAAGTATATGGCTAGACAATAAAGATGCACACAACTAAATCGAAAAAAAAAACCACCGTAATGATCAACGACTCGCAGCATACCACCACCAAAGGAACACCAGGACTGTATAATAATTTCTCCAAAAGGGAACAATGTACAAACATCGACATCGCCCGATCCAAACAGGCCATGACTTTTCACCCTAGAGAGAGTCCGAATTCTCCAAGCAATGGTTCACAAGAAAATGGCAAAAGTCCGCGTTGCCAGGTACAACTAATGAAGGACAGATTTCGGGTTTGCACCCTAAACATCGAGACTCGGCCCTAGAAGATCACCCCCAACAATGAAGAGACCCAGTACTACCGCACATACTGGCCGAGAATGGTGCTTCAAATCGCCAAGCACCGTGGTCACAGTCGTCCCACATGTGTTAACAACCGTGCTCGCAGAGCGGTTTGTGAAGTATCGTCAACATTATCCAAACCCCAAGCGTTGACAATACAAAGTCGTCTCAAACTCGATATGAGCCATCGAGTTCTTCAGCCCTTCCAGTCGTTACCACCTCCTTTTTTCCCGTCCATGCGAGCACCAATGTTATCGTGGCAACGATGTGCCCGGTGGTACCAACGAAAAGACGGGGATCAGAGTACCGGAACCATTCGATCGAGACGTCTAGAAATGCCAATGTGCTTGTCCATGAATACAGTGGAGTAGTCCGGAACCTTGACCTTCCGAAGATACTCGGCACCCTAGCCTACGCCCGCACACCATGGAGGAGGCTGTGCATATTCGCCATAACAACATGACGACGACCGGTGGTGGCCAACACATGCAGCGCATGAGCGAGCAGACTCGATTAATCTCTTTACCACTCTCGTTGGTACAATAGAGAACAACGTCTTGTCCTAAGTAAGGGAAGGCATTAGCCAAGACAAACTATGGAGGTTACCAAACATAAGTTCATGATATATCAGTCGTGTTGCGGATTTTACTTAGTTGTGTCTATGCATTATCGGTTCTTGCTGATTCTATGCATTATCGGTTCTTGCTGATTCTATGCATTATTGGTTCTCGATGATTCTTAGTCGCGTAATAATTTCTTTATTCTTAGCCGTTTCCAAGAAGCATCGAGCTCGCGTTGAGATTCGTGCATGAATTCACTGTATTTTGAACATATGAAAAAGAAATACAGTATTGTGGATATTATTGTATATGCATAAACCTACCGAGGAATAAGATTTTCGACCGACTGAAACAATATTGCAATTATTTGCACGAGATGATCACACAATAGACATTTTAAAATTTTATATGAACAAATTTGTAAACCCTACTTACTTGTGTAGATAATATTGCAATTATAATGCAACAATCTTCGCAAACAAATTATGCAACAAGAATATAATGGATTATTAATCACGCATCGGCGTCGCTACTGCCCGCGTGCGGAGCGGTGCACGGTGGGCACGAGCACGAGCGGCGTCTTGCGGTGGATGGTGAGCCCGCCGGCGTCCTCCATGCTCACCTCCTCCACCCCCTCGGGCAGTGCCCAATCGAAGCCACACAGCGTGTTGGCCAGCGTGAACTCGACGTTCGCCACCCCCATGGCCAGGCCCGGGCATATCCGGCGGCCGGCGCCGAACGGCAGCAGCTCGAAGTGCGCGCCGCGGAAGTCCACCTCGCCCTCCTCGAACCTCTCCGGCACGAACTCCTCAGCGTCCTCGCCCCAGCTCGCAGGGTCCCTCCCGATCGCCCAGGCGTTCACCAGCACCCGCGTCCCCGCCGGCACGTCGTAGCCGCCGATCTCGACGTGTCCGGCCGTCTCCCGTGGCACCAGCAGCGTCGCCGGCGGGTGCAGCCGCAGCGTCTCCTTCACTACCATCTTCAGGTACTTCAGCTTGGGGAGGTCCTCCGGCTGCACCGGCAAGAGCTCGCCGTCGCCGTGGACGGCAGCCACCGCGGCCCTGATCTCCTCCTGTGCCTTCCTCATCACCTGTGGATTCCGGACTAGCTCCGACATGGCCCACAGGATCGTCACGGAGCTCGTGTCGATGCCGCCCAGGAAAGAGTCGAGCAGGATGGCCTTCACGTTGTCTTTGGTGAAGCCCTGCTCCCCCTGCTTCCAGAGGCCGACGAGGGCGTCCACTAGGCCACCGCCATTGTCGTTGTCCTCCGGCCTGGGCTCCATGCGCTGCTCGATGACCGCCTCAAAGAAGGCGTCAAGATCCTTAAAGATCCTCTCGCGCCGCGCGAGGACGCCGGTGAGCCGGTCGGCAAGGCGGCCGGCGGCGTTGGGGAAGAAGTCCTCGGCGGAGAAGCCGGCCGTCACGTCCATGGCCTCGTCCAGGACGTGTTGGAACTGATCATACCTGCCCGCGAACGTCGCCGCGCCGTACACGCTCCCGAACGCCACCGTGCCGATGATCCCATCCGCGACGCCGTACACGTGTTCGTCCAGCGCCACGGTCGCCGTCCCCGCCAACGCCGCGTATCCCAGAGTGGCCATGAGCTTCCGCACCTGCTCCTGGCGTGCGGCCCAGGCGGCCCGGACGCGGCGCGCGCCGAGGAGCTCAGCGGCGAAGAGCCTTCGCATGTCGCGCCAGTACGCGCCGTAGGGCGAGAATGCCACGGTCCTGAAGCCGTACGACAGCTGCTTGTTCCCCGGCAACGCGGGCCTGTTGCAGCAGTCGGCGTCGTGGGCCTCAGCACGTCGCGCGCCGCCTCCGCCGACGAGACCGCCACCGCCGGGGTCATGCCGAGGTGGAGGAACATGACGGGCCCGTGCCGCTTGGCCAGGTCGCGCAGGCTCTGGTGCGGCAGCAGGCCGAGCTGGTGCAGGTTGCCCAGCACCGGCAGCCGCGGTGGGCCTGGAGGCAGCTTCAGCCCTTTCTCGGCGCCGCGCCTCGTCAACAGCTGGTAGGAGATGACGGGGAGTACGATGACTAAGAGGAGGAGCAGCCATTGTTGGGGGAACTGCGACTGCGAGTTGAGTAGCGAGATCGCCATTGGCTAGCTCCGTTCGTTGTGCTAGCCGATGAGCTAGCTGCTCGTGGCCTCGTGGGTTAAATGGAGTGGCAACGGCACTGTGGATAGCAGCCAGCGCTTGGCATGCACCTGAGCACTTCTTCTGTTTCGATTGCTTGCTGACAAGCTTAATTGCCATTTACGTGTAGCTAATTAATCGAGTTCCTCGCCGTGTTGATCTGCCGTTACATGTGTAGCTAGTGAGAGTGATCAGAGAGATGCCTGTTGCACGCTACTGCTGTATTTGCTCATGTCGCCGGTTAATGATCCTGACCCCAGTTTATAGAGAAGAAGGTAGCAGGCGACATATAATCAAACTTTGGGGCCAATCGAACCTATCTTAAAATGTTGGCGCTTGGAAAATTCCCCATATTCTTTGAAAAACAACAAGAGGCATCAAATGCGCCGACGATATGTTCTACTTCCGTAATAAATTCAGGTCAATGACTTGACACAATCTCTCACAGCCGACCCAGCACCTCCGAGTGCCGCTGCCACATTTGTGAATTCTGTCGATTAGCTCAATTTATTTATTTATTTTTTGCGAAACGATTACCTCTAGTTAGCAATGCCATCGTTTTGGTGATTAGAGTGACCACAAGCTTGGACAATACGGTCAGTTGTGGTGTTTCTCATGTTTAAGTCTGTAATATTTTTTTGGCGGGGGGGGGGGGGGGGGGGGGGGGGGGGGGGGGGGGAGGGAATAAGTATGTATTAGTTGTCATTATATACAGAGCCCATGGCAAAAAATAAAAGATCCATGTCACTTGGGCTAAACAAACACATTTACGATCTAAGAAAGTATACTTTCACCAACAAATGACCCACTGTATCGGAGAGGTGTGATAATCACTTAAGAGAATTTTGGTTGGATCCTCTTTGATTCGTATGATAGGAAAAACACAGTATTAGAATGTCTTGTAAAATTGAATCCTACAAAATTTAGAACCTATGAAATTTTTGTCAAAGAGTGTTTGAATCACAGGAAAACGAAAGAAATTCTAATATGAGATTTGAGTGGATCCAATTTTCATTCAAAACATAGTGCAACGCAATCCTATAGGAAAAATTGCTAAAGATACAATCCTATGAATCAAACGACGCACATAGTAAAATTTTCTAAGGATCAAAATCCTTTAAAACTCCTATATGGTATTTCATTGAATCAATCATATAGCTGAGCCTCTGCTATGGCTCCGGATGAAGCTCTTCGACTCGTTGCCTCCAAGCTCTTTCTTGCGGCGCGGAGTTTGTATCTTTGTGGGCACTTTTCGCCGGTGGTTCGGCGCCTTTGAGCCTGGCGAGGGGATAAGTGTCCCCTCCATCAGTTGCGTCCGCGAGTGTGGCGCCAATATGCGGATTTTCCCGACGATGCTTGTGTACCTTGGGCAACTTCAGTTCGTCCCTTTAGAAGCAGGCGAATTTCTTCGTTTAATCACGCTCGTGAGCGGCTCTCAATCCCAAGACTTATGGTGTCAAAGCGCAGTTTCACAATGGAGGGCTACATTAGGGGTAGGGGCTTCTTCTTGCTTGCTCGTGGTTCTGGTCGCTGCTGCTCGGACCTGATGTTCTTGTGGTCTTGTGTAGTTTGCTCTCGCGGCAATCTGTAATCTTCTTTGCCTATTTTTGTTCTTCATTTGTTGTTCTCAGCACCCTTGTATCCTTTGTCGTATGTGGCTTCGTTAATTCAAAACTGGGCTCATATGAGCCTCCCGTCTTAGGAAAAGGAGCCCTCAAATGTATATATTACGGGATAAATCACCCCTTTACGTGGGCTCTGAGCTTAAGTGGCACATATTTAGGTGTTTTTAACAAAAATTGACCACCCCTTGACAAAATGCGCACACATATTGCATATTTACTTCCTGGTGACTTTTATTTCAATCTGCTGCACATGCGCCATGTGTGGCCAAATGAGATGAGATGTACGCCAGTCCAAATCAGGCTCAAAAAACCTAATTAATGCCACATCAGCTCGCGAAAAACACCTGAGAGGGTGATTTATCTCGCCTTTGAACTTTTCAGGGTGTAAAGCAAGCCAAATTTCACTTCAACATATATCGCTCCGCTTCGGCGTGAAAGTCATATCACCTTGTTCGAGATGCTTCGTACAATATATACACAGGTTGAGGTTGATATTACTCCAAATTTAAGCCTCTGGTTTGTGCGAGGTGAATGGCTTCCGGTTGCAAGAAGTTGAGGAGTTGTCGTTGTTTTCTCTGTCCTGTTCAGTTCAACATGTTAGTCGTTTGAATATTAACATTATGCTCATATGTGTGCGGAGTGTGCTTGTATGCTCTCGTCTCTCGATGACCGAGAGTTTTGGCTTTAGTCTAGCCCAGACTTTTTTGTTTCGAGCGTAAGTGTCTGATGCGTGAATGAAATCAAGGTTTGAACAGTTTTGGAAACCGTGTGAACGGAATTTAGGTTTAAACATATTTGAAAAACCCGGTGAACAAAATCTAGGTTTAAACGGATTTAGAAAACCCGGTAAACGGAATCTAGGTTTGAACGGATTTAGAAAACCCGGTGAACGAAATCTATGTTTGGACAAATTTGGAAACCGCGTGAATGGAATCTAGGTTTGAACATATTTGAGAAATTCGGTGAACGGAATCTAGAATTGAACGGATTTAGAATACCTAGTGAACGGAATCCAGGTTTGAGCGGATTTGGAAATCACGGGTACAGAATCTAGATTTGAACAATTTTAAAAACCCGGTCAACAGAATCTAGGTTTAAACGGATTTAGAAAATGCGTTGAACGGAATATAGGTTTGAAGGGATTTAGAAAACCCAGAATGGATTTGGAAACCGCGTGAATGGAATATAGGTTTGAACGGATTTATAATACATGGTGATGGAATCTAGGTTTGAACATATTTGAAAACCCGGTGAACGAAATCTAAGTTTAAATGGATTTTGAAAACTCGGTGAATGGACTCTATGTTTAAACGGACTTGAAAACCGCACCAACGGAATCTAGGTTTGAACAGATTTATAAGACTGGTGAACTGAACCTAAGTTTAAACGATTTGGAAACTCGGAAAACATAATCTGTGCTTGAATGATTTGGAAAACAAGGTGAACGAACCTGGTTTTGAACTATTTCGAAAACACGGTGAACACAATGTGGGTTTGAATGAATTTGAAAAACTCGGTGAACATTTGAACACTTTTTGAAATGTGAACATTTATGTCATTTGAACAATTTTAAATATGAACATTTATGTCATGTGAATGATTTTTCAATGTGAACATTTATATTATCAGAATATTTTTTAAATATGAAATTTATGTTATTTGAATGATTTTTCAATATGAACATTTATATTATTTAAACATTTGTGTTATTTGAACGATTTTCGAATGTGAACATTTATGTTATTTGAAGTTTTTCAAAAAATAGCATTCATTCAATTTGAACGATTTTCCAATGTGAACATTTTATTAATATGAACGATTTTTCCAATAAGAACATTTATTCAAAAATATGAACATGTATGGTATTTGAACGACTTTTATATGTGGACAAGTAATACTTTCGTAAAACATAAAAACATTGGTTTCTAATATAAAACCAAAAAATAAAAATAATACAAAAGAAAGAAAAAAGAAACAACCAAAGAAAGAAAAACGAAAAGAAAAAGAAAAAGCAAAAAAAAGGAAAAAAAAGAGAAATACCAAATTTCGGATAAAGGTGTTATTGGGCCGGCCCACCTCACGATAAAGGGTGCGCTCCGCGGTATGCGGTAAGTAGGGGCGTGATGCGGTAAGTAGGGGCGTGTTTGGTAGCCTGTATGGACTTTCTCATCTCATACATGCCCAGTCTATCTATACTAACTAGGTACATGTGTGTTTTGATCGTTGTGTTTGGTACCTATATAAAAGGTGAGCTATGCTGAGTTGAGACATTATTTGGTGTCGTGTATGAGTTGAGTCATGCCGGATATTTAGAAAAAAGCAATTAGGTCCCTGCATAAAAAAATAAAACACAATCAGGTCCCTGGACAGAAAAATAAAACGCAATCAAGTCCCTGCCGCCATTGCCCACCTCCTTCCTGCCGGAAATCGCTGAGCTCGGAGTTGGAGAAGGTCTGGCGCGCCTCATTACCGACGCACGGGGCGGACGGCCCGTCTCCACCTGCTCCTCGGGCGCCAGCACCGGCGAGTACACCTGGCCATGCCGAGAAAGGCCCGACACAGAAAACTCAGGCCTAAACCCGTCACGCAACAGAGCACAGCGTGGACGTGAACGTCGGGATGCGGCGATGGTGCTCGTCTCCGGCGCTTGGTGCCTGGACATAACGCGGCGGCGTTGGGCCGCGGGGTAGGGCAACGAGGCGCTCGGATGGAACTGGCGACGAGAGCGAGGGAAAGAGAGAGAGCAATGCGGGGGAAATGAGAGAAGTTTTAGGTGGGGTGGGCGACACACAGCCTCGGGTAGGGTCCAAATGTGGGATTTTCAGCATGAGCTCCGCCCGGCTGAGTCGAGAAGCTCGATCTAAGCTCGTATCCTCTGCAGGGCCGAGGGGAGTTTTCGATGCGAGGTGGGCATGATCCAAACGCACATACGGGTTACCAAATAGCATAAATGTGGGTGATGGAGATTTTGTAGGCCAACCGGGCTACCAACGCCCTGGGTTTCGCCCTATCCGACCGCCCTCCCAGTCCAACGAGTCAGCTCTCCGTCACCGTGCGCACAGGCGCCGAAATCCCGCCTACCTTTCCTCGCCGCACCAACCCCGCCGACACGTGGGCGCCCCATCCTGCCCCGCCGCAACCTGGCCCACCCGTCATCCACCCGCGGCGAGAGATCCCGACCCGGGAGTAAAACACCGTCCAATCCAATCCATTCCCCGTCACCTGCTGCTGCTGACTCTATATACTTTTCTTAATCGCGACGCTTTCCCCACCCACTCTTCCCTGTCCCCGGCACACCCTCCGTTTCAAAAACCTTCGTCGCCCCCGCCTCCCCTCCGGCAACCTAGGGTTAGGGTTTTTGCCCCCCTCCCGCCGCCGCTCCCTCCGGTACGTCCCCTCTCGCTCCTCTCGGTAATGTCGCTCGGTTTGTTTCGGGTTCGGGCCTCCTCCGCCTCCTCCCGGGGACGCCGCGGGATTCGCCTTTGCCGGACGGGAGTTGCGAGTGTCCGCTTGGGGCTGAGGGACGGCCGCCTGGGGTCACGGTGTGCGGGAATCGCCTGATTTCAGCGGAGACAGTGAGTGGCGGGTAGTGGCGTGGCGTCCTCTCGGGAGGGCAGGATCTGGGATGTTGGCGCAGACGCCAATTGCTGGCCGCCCGCCCTCTAGGATTTGCTTTGGTTCTGTGGAGGTGCGCTAGAAATTTCAAATTTGGTCTCAAGTAAATGCTCTGGCTGACTTGACTTGCTGCTACTTGGGCTGCACTAATTGGACACTTGCTGAGGGAAGGAGAAAAAAATGTGTGCACTGTATGAAAACCGATGGTTTCGAATTGTAATTAGGTAGTACGTGGTTGCGTATTTGAGTTTCTGATGATTAGGAACACATGTATTTCTCCAAGTAGAAGAATCAAATGAAGGAGTGCAGCGTCGCGTAGTTCTGTAATTATTCTGAATTGTTAAGCACATGGCAATGTAGACCCGAGGAATTTTGTGTTTCTCTTAAACGAAACTTTGCACTGTCCAATGGTAGTGTACTAGATATTGGTCTGGAGCAATGTTCTAACTGATTTACTGCTAATTGGTTTGGACTACCTAGACACTTACTGGCACACACACACACAAAGAGAACTGTTCAATTTGTGACAACCAATGATTAGCATTAGGCGTGTGGTTGCGTGACTGAATTTCTGGATGATTAGGAACACACATATTTGCTCATAAAAGAATGAAATGAAGGAGTGCCTGGAACCCTGGATGAATATCCTGCGAATCTTTTGAATTGCTAAGCAAAGTGCAATGTGGACTCGAGGAAATTTGTGTTTTTCTGAGACTCAACTTCATGTGTGTGTAATATTGGCGCTTGCAGATAGTTTATAGGCATGCTGGCTGTCACATCTGAAATGCTGTCATTGTAACCAACATTTTTTAACAAATTTAAACGTCACTGTTTTTACCCTGCAAACACCCTTGTCGTTATGTTACTGCACATTATCCTCTCATTTTGTCCTGACTTCAATATATCATGGTTTGACTGAGAGAGATCTGTGCTGGACTTTGCTCTAATTCCCTTTGCCAATTTCCAACAGGTCTGCACTCTGAGGGTTACTTTGAAGGAGTTTGCAATTACCCTTAACTATCTTGGCAGAAGTGTGCTGTAAGGTCTGTTGTTCCAGTTCTTGTATACGAGCTAGCTTTGGACAAACTCTTCTTGATTGAAGGATGCCGACAAGAAAAAAGGGCCCTGCAAGAAATGCAACTGTCGAGCATGTTAATACAAAAACCGGTAGACAACCTAGAAGATCAACTAAGACTGCAGCTCCTGAAAAGAAAGTCAATGACTTGATCACTTCTTCATCTAAAAAGCAGAAACCTGGTAAAGTTACCCTCCCCTTTACAACTGTTCTGTGTAACTTTTATTGTAAAGCATATAATAAGATAGTTGATAGAAACTTGGACAGAGGAGCAAAGATAAATATTTTTATTGTTAGGTATCGTACTTGTTGTATATTGTCATTTGTCAGTTTTCTTGCAAGTCCAAACTAATCTGTTGTATATAAGGACCTTTTTACGCACCGTCTCACTTTTGGCAAATGTGTTTTCCATGACTATTACTTCAGTTGACTATAAGGAGTTGTTCTGGGACGATGTTATAATATGAGCTCATATAAAGTTGGCTACTTGGTTATCCATTACAGCTGTCTTGCTTTTGTACTAACCATTGCTCTAATTTTGACTCTGCAGCTGAAAACCTTCTGAAGAAGAATCGAGTTCTTAGTGGTGGAAGAAAATTGACATCTCGCTCTGATTCTACAAATACTGAAAATGATGTTGCTAATGCGCCAAGTAGTAGTATGCTGGATCACAAGGTACGGTGCATTCTGGTTTAAGTGAGTTATACTTATAGCTGAGCTGGCTTTTGTCTACTTATGTTATTGTGCAACACATTTCGGCCAAGATATAAACACTGTGCTGAAAAATGGAAACCGTCTCATTTAAAGAATTTTTCTGCATAGCAACATTTTTAGGATGCACACACAAACTATGTAGGTCCTTTATAAGCTATACCTGATGTATTTTTATGGCATAGGCCTATTTTTCCCATCTACAAGACTACATCAATCATCCGCCATTGTTTAGCAAGAAATTATTTGATTCAGGCACTAAACATTTTTATGGCTAATTATTACTGCTAGAACCAAATTTTCGAGTAGGATTAATTGTTGCATCACCTGAATCTTGTACTTGATTGTTCCTTGAACAGTTCTTTACTTAAAATTCTTATGTCTATTTGGTCTTCCTTCTGTCAGCAGTCTCAAGAAAATGAGGAAGAGCTTTCCATATTTTCTCAACCGTTCCACCATCATAATGAAGACGACGGTGATGGCTTAAGCAAAGGTACAAAAATATTCAAACATTGGAACTTCTTTCCCTCTAAAAAATGCTATTTTAATATTTTACCATCTTAACATGTATCAGTGTACTACATTTATGCTTAAGATAGCATCTAGTAACTTGTCTGGTATGAATTCTTATACTTGATAACTTAGGTCCTACTCCCTCCATTTGTAAATATAAGACGTTTTAACTTTTGTCCACATTCACATGTGTCTACATGTATTTAGACATGTTTTATGTGCATGCTCACTCATTTGGGTCCGCACCTAGTCAACATGTGAGGGACCTAAAACATCTTGTATTAAAAAAGGAGGGAGTAGTAAGGTATACCCATATAACGGCACCTTTTCCCTTATTTATAATATTTTAGGCCAAGATATACTTAGGTCTTTCCCATTTGTAGAATTCGATTTAGGTTACTGTAGTATTTTGGAGCTTCTTTTATGGGAGGAGATATGTGAATGTCTGATAATCCTTGATGGTTGGTAACAAGTGGAACATCTTGAAGTCCTAAGTCACTGTATCTGCTTTCTCTTCCCCTGACGGTTTAGATCGTATACGTGAGAACTTTGTAGCAAATTTAAAGTATCTGCTTTCTTGTTTGCAACCTGTATGGTTAAAGTGAATCTGTGATGTGAGTGCCCAACACCGTTTAATTCATCTGCATCAGCAATTGTCATACCTGTGTTTGAATTTTCATACCATGCATGAGGGAATAAGAAATGCTCCTTTCTAAGATGGCCTGCCACTCTTATGCAGTTCCTATGCAATCAACATGTGGAAACACAAGGCTTGAAAACGATGAATTCAGTGAGTTGGGTAGTCTATCTCCTGAAGTGTCTGCTATATATCTTGCAATGCAGCACTCTAAGCTGGAGTGTATTGATGAACAAAGTCAAGATTCTATCTGAACAGATGGGTGCGCTGAGCCTGAAGAGACCGAGGAGATTGATGAGTTTGACCCTTATACCTTCATAAAGGATTTGCCTGAGTTATCTATGGTTGTACCCAAGTTTCGGCCCGTTCTTCTTCCAAAGCAACTCGGAGCTGCCCTAGAACCACCCTTGTCCTTGATCTGGATGGTAAGATGATTGTTGGGTGAATATTTTATCTTTAATATATGTTTTGAGTCTTGATGATATACCGTAATGGATTAATTATTATTCTGATGTTTCTTCTGTGAATACTGAAAAATACTATTATTTAGCTATATCAGTCCGTTTTCCTGTTAATAAGCCATTCAGAAAATGATTAATATGACCTGTGACTTGAGCAATATTAATTAAGAGTAGAATCTTCACAGGGTTCAGGAGTAGCACCCTGTGAAAAGTTTTGACAACAATACCCTTAGTATAGGCTCATGGTCTTTCACTTCCAAAAAGCATGCTAGTATAACACTGATAGGGCCAAAGATCAGTAACATTTTTGTTGATAGGGGCTGAAGATTGCTTTTTTTGTGAGTGAACAAGGATCTGGATGAACTGTGAACTAGGTAGAAACCCATATAGTCTGCAATCTGTGAAATTATAAGTTGCTGTTAGACATGATTGCACATGTTTGTTATCTCTTATTACTACTGCAACCTCATCATCATTATTCATGTACTAATGTACTATCTACATAACAATGGAACTTGTTACTTGATGTTAACGGAGTTGAACTGTGGCTGTGCACCAACCTCTATTTTCATTGGTTCCATCTTTCTACTTAATTGATAATATCTAACAGGCCCTTGTGTTTGGTGTTAGCTCTTACCTGTACCTGGTGTTTTCCGCTCATTATGAATTCAGTGTTAACCTAATCTTAAGATACTGTCATAATGTCATGCAGAGACACTGGTGCATTCTACGCTTGAGCCCTGTGAAGATTCCGATTTCACTTTTCCAGTTCATTTTAATCTCAGAGAGCACACAATCTATGTACGCTGCCGTCCATATCTGAAAGAGTTCCTGGAGAGAGTAGCCAGCATGTTTGAGATAATCATCTTCACGGCTAGTCAAAGTATTTATGCAGAACAACTACTTAATGTTCTTGATCCCAAAAGAAGGTTGTTCCGTCATCGAGTTTATCGTGATTCTTGTGTCTATGTGGAGGGGAACTACTTGAAAGATCTTTCGGTTCTTGGGCGTGATTTGTCCCGGGTGGTCATTGTTGATAATTCTCCACAGGTATGTACTTAAAGCATACACATTTTATTATTCACAGATTGTTTGAAGCTCGTTGAAATACTGTTCAAGCCAATCTGGGTAGCGTGATTTCTTTGCATTTGAAATTCTATGTGTTGTTCTGCACTATGAGCCAATTTTATATAGAGTAATTGGGCTACATATGTTTCTCTAGAGGTTACAGTTTAAATTGTTCAAGATGCTGAGATAAACAGGGACTTGGTGAAGCAAACATAAACCATTATTCTGGTTTATGATCATGATGTTTTGGTCTGTATATTCATGTTTGTTCTGGAATAGCAATATGAGTGACCTATCGAACTTTATCTTAGTCAGTGCCATAACTAATTTTGTTCAATTCTCAATCTTTGACCTGTACTATTACTGTGAAACCTTGATCATTTTTTGTAATGATTTGCTGAGCAACGTAGTTGTGTTGGCTACTGAGTTGTTGTACCATGGTTGTAGTCAGTTCCTTTTGTTTGTGCAATGAGATTCATAAGTAATTTTTTGTTCATCTGTTAGGAAAATTATTTTTTGTGTAGCAATGAGTTGCCCCCTTTTTTTCTTTGTCAGTACTATCTACCAGTACTTCACATGTAAGCAGATGAATAAGAGGTGTTTTCTGCTATTCTTGCTTTCAGGCTTTTGGGTTCCAGTTAGATAATGGTGTACCAATAGAGAGCTGGTTCGACGATCCAAATGACGGGGAGCTCCTGGCACTGTTACCATTTCTGGAATCCTTGGTTGGAGTGGAAGATGTTCGACCACTCATTGCAACAAAGTTCAACCTTCGCCAGAAGGTGGCTAGTGCGACTTCCCTTGCAATGCACTTCTTTCCCAATGCAGAGCATGCCAACTGAAGGGGCAGCGCCTCTCCCTCTCGCAAGAAGTGAAGGCTGTCAAGTTGCCCGAAAGGAACGGAACCGGTGAATCGTCTTGTCTGCACTGTATCTGAAATTTAGAATCCTTGCCCCGGTGCAACGACCCTATGCCATTGAATTCTGAACGGCCAGAGAGGGATGTGTAATTTGCTCTGTTGTAAGTTTCTAAAAACCGGTAAAATTTAGGGAACCTTGTACAATCAAGCAGTAGCCAAACCCATAAGGTTGTCGTGACCGTGTTGTGCATTGGATGAATAATTGCCCAGCATGTAATAGGCCAGCAGGTATTGTCGAAATTTGTCTACTCACTGCAGTTATGTTGCAGCCCTATAGTTGTCAAGTACAAAAGTCAGTGAGGATTATACCTGCACATTGAGCCTTATATCTCCATATGTGATCTGCATGTCCACTTTTAAAAGAATCTCGTATGCACTATATTATGGCAAGGGGGTAGTACTGCAAAAGTTGCCCTAAAGCTCTGTTTTATTTCCGTTGGTGGTGACAATTGACCAATTACCATTATACCCTGTTTGGATGCACGGAATTCAGCTTGGTATTGGAGAATCTGGAATTCGGGCTCCAATTCAGCTGTTTGGATGTGTTAGGTATTGAGTTCTGGAATCGTGACCCAATTCCGCGTTCACCCCGCGCGAGGCAAACTTACCGCTTCACCAATTCAGAGGTCTAGACCTCTGTATTCGCTCTGAATTGGCGTAGCGTTCTCGCGTCCGTCGCCTCTCACCCCATCTTGTCTCTTCCCCGTGATCGGCCGCCGAGGCCGCCGCCTCCATCCCTGCCGCCAGGACCTCCGCCTCCCTCCCCACCGCCTCCCTCCCTGCCCTTGCCCGTCCCCGTCCGCCCTCGATTTGGCCG
Organism: Poa pratensis; assembly: GCA_947311845.1. NCBI lineage: Eukaryota > Viridiplantae > Streptophyta > Magnoliopsida > Poales > Poaceae > Poa > Poa pratensis. The sequence goes on along the minus strand of CAMZMU010000115.1, from coordinate 5,129,738 downwards.
GTCGCCGTTCCCATCCTCGCTCCCCGAGCCGCTGCGCCGCGCCGCGCTTTGGGCCTCCTCCTCCGTGCGTCCCTTGCTCCGCCTCCTCCTCGCCGCCCCCTGCGCCGCGGCCCCGTCCCCTCCTCCTGGGACGCCTCACCTCACCTCCCCCTGCTCAACTCGACCTCCGGCCGCCTGGTCGCCTCTGCTCGCCCCGCGCCCGGCCTTCTCCTCCCGCGCCCCTCACGCGCGTCGTCCTCGCCTCGACGCCGTGGCCGCCCGGGTTGGCCGCGCCCAGGCGCCGTCTCTTCCTTGTCCGCGACGGCCGCGCCTCGGCCGAACCTCGCCCCGGTCCACGCCACCGACGAAGGCGGCACTGCTGCCTCCCGATCTAGCTCCAACTCATTTTTTACTGGATATTTTTCTGTTTTTTTGTTCATCTCGAAATAAAACATGTTATTATGTGACAAATATTATTGAAACATTCTGATGTACATGTTTATTTTCATTCATATTACACAATATATATTGTTCAAAGTCAAAAAATTCAATTCCACACAATGTGCATCCAAACAGATTTTAGAATTCCATTGCTCTTTTGATTCTGCAAACGAATACCATGCGCATCCAAACAGGTTTTATGGTATTCCATTGAATTGGTTGATTTGGTATTCCATTGCCAATTCAATTCGGAGCTGAATTCCGTGCATCCAAACAGGGTGTTACAGAAGGTGGCGATGGTATGGTCGCACGAGATTTGATGAAAATCGCGCGCGATCGATGTTTATTAAGGACTTAACAACTGAAATTAAAAAAAAAGGACTTAACAACTGCACCTCATTGAGCATCAATCCAAATGTGGTCCGAACCCTAGTCGATCTACCACCGGCTGCCGGCACACAATGTCAGCCGCCGTGCGATCGCTCCTCAGTCGGCCACACCCCTTCCTCCTCTCCCGTCTCCGGCCTGTCAGCCGCCGTGCGAGCCACCCGACCGCCGTTCTTGGCATCAGCAACTTGATCGGCTCACGAGAACACGCATCAGACTCCAGTGCCGATCTCCACGCAGAGGCAAAGCGGCATCTGTACATGGTGCTCGATGACCACGAGGCCGGTTACGGCATCCACAAGCTGGACCTCAGCGGCGACGAGCAGGACGACGTCGATCTGGACTGCGCGCCCCGCCGCCTGCCGCAGCCTCCGGTCCACCGCGTGGCCCTCGCAACGGTCGGCGAGCGCGCGCAGTTCGCCGGCGTGGGCAGAAGCATCGTCGCCGTAGGCGCCAGTCGCAACGTCGTCTGTTGGGGCGATCACTGCGACTTCCGCATGCTCCTAATCTACAACACCGAGACGGGGGCGATGGAGGTCACGCTCACGCATCACTTCCCGAAAGGCCTCAGTGAGGAAGCCTACAAGGCCGCCGTGGCCGTCGGCGGCAGGCTGTACATGCTCGAGTCCGCGACCGCGCCGGAGTGGAGGTCGTACTCGTGGAACAGCGGCGGGAGCGTGCACTGCCTCCGTCCACAATCCGTCGTGGACGGCGGCAGGTGGTCGACCTGGATGCCGCTGTCCTACACTACTCGCGGTGGTCCTGGAGCCAGCGGCGCGGGAAACCTCTGACGCCCCAGTTCTGGGCGAACTACATCACGGCGTGCGCGGGGCACGCGCCGGCGCCGGACGATCACGAGATCGTCGTGTTCGTGGGAGCCACGCACGACAGGGACGGTAACCCGATGGACGCTGGCACCTTCTCCTTCGGTACGGCGAGCCTCGAGTGGACGCAGCGCGGCGAGTGGCAGATGCCGGTCCACGGTCACGCCCACTACGACGCCGGGCTGGACGCGTGGGTCGGGCTCCACGCCGTCCACGACAACGACGGGGACATGGATCGCCGGACGGACGGGCGCCTCTGCGTCGGCCAGATCACGTCCGCCCCGATGGAGTGGAAGGTCGGCGGGGAGAAGCTGTTCCGGCTGGACGAAGACATTGCGGACGGCTGGAGGTACCTCGAAGCCAAGCTCGTGCCCATGCAGCCGCGTGAAGGCGGCGGCGAATACTGTCTCGTGGAGCGCCTGCTGCCGCCAGAGGGGGACAAGGAGGAGGAGAACCGTTTGCGGGAGAAGTATGAGGGGAGCTTGGTCGACATTGACGAAATCGGCGAATACTTGTGATACAAATACAAGTGGCTGGCCGAGGAGAAGGAGTGTCCGCTCCGGCTGTCCGCTTTCCGCGTCGAGCGCGGGCAACACGGCGAGCCTGTGGCTGCGGCTCGGCGCCCTGCTCGCTTATACAGTGTGTCCAGATACAACAGTTATTTTGATGCTCAAGCGTTCTGGATGTAATGCACAGTGAAAGGCTTGCTTGCTTGAGTTCAGTCATGCAGTATCTTGGTTTGTGGTTTTAAAATTTAGTTTCAGGAATTTCAACGTGGACAATGGCTTTTAACTTTAAATCCTCAGTTTGATTTGGCATTTTATTTTTGAGTTTATTCTGAATATGCTTGGACAGTTGTAGTATGAACATTAGCCGATACAGTAGTAGTAACTGAGTTTATTCAAAAAGATGTAAGCATATGAATCATGAGGTGTTTTCTGATAATCTTGCTTTCAGGCCTCTGGGCTCCAGTTAGACAATGGTGTACCGATCGAAACCCGGTTCGATGATCCAAATGACAAGGAGCTCCTAACACTGCTACCATTTTTGGAAAGCTTGGTTTGGGTGGAAGATGTTCGACCTAGTGGCTAGTGCAACGAAGTTCAACCTAGTGCCTCCTCCCTTGCAATTGACAGTTAAGTGTGTAGGTTTAGAGAATTGCTCAACGCATTGTATTCATTGATGGGGTTGTGTATTTATACACAATTACAAGGAGCTAACCGACCTCTAGATCCTAGCCACGGTTGACCGAACAAAATATTAACAAGACCTAACCGTGGATGGATAGGGTAGCGAGCTGTTACAACCGAATACAAGCAGAAGATATTATCTTCTCCAACAAAGTGCTCGAAAGGATCATATATCTCGTCTGCACTGTCTCGGAAGTTCAAAATCCTTGCCCTGGTGGAATCATGCATATGCCCATTAAATTTGAACCGCCAGACTAGGATAGTCGGATGTATAATTTGCTCTGTTGTAAGTTTTTAAAACCGCTAAACTTTGGAGAACCTGGATGTCATGACCGTGCTGTGCACGTTAGATTTGATGAAGAATTCACCATCGCCATGTTGCGGCGGCCGCAGATAGAGATCTGTATATCCAGGTCCAATCTCAGGAGGACTCGATCGAGTCATCAATCCAAAGACTAGGGTCTTTCCAAGCTCTAGTCTACGGCCGGCCGGCGGCACACAATGTCGTGGGCGTCGCGATCGTTCCTCAGTCGTCCACACCCCCTCCTCTCCGGCCAGGCCGCCGCCATGCTAGCCAGCTTGCCTCCGTTTCTGGCCGGAACAACCTGATCAGGTCACGAGGATACGCCTCCAAACCCGATGGCGACTCGCACGCCGAGGCCACCTTGAAGGAGCGGCATCTGTACATGGTGCTTGACGACCACAAGGACGGCTACGGCATCCACAAGATGGACCTTGGCGACCACCACGTCGATCTGGACGGCGGCGGTGCACGGCGGCTCCAGGAGGCACCGGTTCGCGTGGCGCTCGAAACGGTCGGCGAGCGCGCGCAGTTCGCCGCTGTAGGCAGCAATATCGTCGCCCTCGCCATAGGCGCGACTCGCCACATTAACCGTTTTCCGCACGACGGCGTCGTCGGCGTCCTCGTCGTCTACGACACCGAGACTGCAACGATGGCCGTCACGCCTGACCTCCCTACAGGCCTCGCGGAGGACAGCCACAAGGCAGCCGTGGCCGTCGGGAACAGGCTGTACTTACTCGAGTCCGCGTCCGAGCAGGCGTGGAGGTCGTGCAACGGCAACGGCGGCGGGAACATGCACTGCCTGGGCTCGAGATCGCGGCGGCGGCGACGGCGGCGGGTGGTCGTCCTGGAAGGCACTGTCCTACCGTTCACGGTGGTCCTGGGCCGACGACCGCGGGAAACCTCTGGCACTCCCGTTCTGGGAGAAGTACGTCTCGGCGTACGCGCCGGCGCAGCACGAGCACGAGATCTTCGACTGGACGCCGGCACCTTCTCCTTCAGGACGGGGCGCCGGCACCTTCTCCTACAGTACCGGGCGCCGACTGGACGCCGGCACCTTCTCCTTCAGGACGGCGAGCCGCAAGTGGACGCGGCGCACCGACTGGCAGCTGCCGGCACACGTTCACGCCCACTACGACGGCGCGCTGGGCGCCTGGCTCGGGCTCCACGCGGTCCATGATTACGGCGGGGACATCTTAAGTCCCCGCGTGACGGACGGGCGCCTCTGCGCCGGCCAGGTGGCGGCCGCCCCGCGGGAGTGGAAGGTCGGCGGGGAGAAGCTGTTCCGGCTTGAAGAGGACATTGCGGCTGGCTGGAGGCACCTCGATGCGAAGCTTGTGCACATGGCGCCACGCGAAGGCGGTGGCGAGTACTGTCTCATGGAGCGCCTGCTGCCGCCAGAGGGGGACAAGGAGGCTGTAACGATGACGACGACGACTATGTGTGCCATCAGTATCAGTGGTTGGCCATGGAGAAAGAGTGTCTTCTCCTGCTGACCACTTCCCGTGTCGAGCCAGGGGACGACGGCGAGCCTGTGGCGGCCACGGCTCAGAGACCGGCTCGCTCTTACAGAGTGTCCAGATACAACAGGCATTTTGATGCTCAAGCCTTCTGGATGTAGTGGAAGGGTTTAGTTGAATTCTTGCAGTATCTTTGTTTTTGGTTTTAAATTTAGTTCCAGGAATTTCAACCTTGACAATGGTTTTTCAAGTGCAAAACTTCAAATCCTGGCTTTCATGTGACATTTGTTTTTCAAACTACTCCCTCCGTTCCAATTTAATTGACTTGCTATCTACCAAATGTGGATGTATCTAGACATGTTACATGTATAGATACATCCACATGTTGTGCATACCAAGTCAATTAAATTGGAACGGAGCGAGTAGTTATGAAGATGCTTGCACAGTTGGAGTACATGGCCAAAACAGACTACATATATACAGAGAGAACGAGTAGAGATGAATGATTATCTGAAATGCATGCAAACTTTCCTATAAATCTAGTGCAAAAGATTTCCTCGAAAATTTTCATACATGATTCAGTCCTGCAAGTCAAACAAGCAACATAGGAAAAATTCGTAAGGATTACAATCCTTCCTATAGAAATCCTTTGATAGAAGAGGCCCTTGAACTGATTGTCCAATGAGCTGCAAAATTGTACTATTTATATATCCTTACGCTCAGTCTCAAGTCACAAAGATACTATTCACAGAGATAAATCTTTGGGCTATATTCATGTTTGAGACCCAAAGCAGGAGCTGTTACTGATTGAAGAAACAGTATGAAAAGGTGCAAACCCCGTGCATTCTCTTCAGGCTTGAGGAACAAAAGTAAGAGAAATCGAGACCGGACAACTCTTTTACATTGCGACTAATAAAGAATTAAAGAAGAAGAATGTTCTTAGGACAAAATTGTTTTAGATGTCCATTGTGAGGACGAAGAAGTTGTGTTCTGATTCTGTTATTAGAACCAACCATTTATTTACTTGGCGAAAGAAGCTGCTTGATCTGATCCCCAGTGAGAGTTCCATGCTCAAGGAGGGCATCGGCTAACATATGAAGCTCCTTACTGTGCGCCGTGACAATCTTTTTTGCATTCTTGTGAGCCTTGGCCAGTAGTTCTTTCACCTCCTCGTCGACGAGGGCTATCGTATACCCGTTTAAGGCCGCTGCCATCTTCTTCTCACCACCACCATCATCGCCATTGCCATAGGAAACAAGACCAGTCCGCTGGCTCATACCATACTTGGTGACCATGTCTATCGCCAGCTGAGTTGCCTCGCTTAGATCAGACAAGGCGCCAGAAGTCACCTCGCTGTCCCCAAACATAAGCTCCTCAGCCACTCTACCACCCATGAGGATGTCCAATTTTGCGAGCATCTTCTTCCTTGAGACTTTATACACATCTTCTTCCTCTGGCAGCTGCATCACCATGCCAAGAGCGTTGTCCCTCAGGACAATGGTAGCCTTGTGGATAGGGCGAGCGCCATCCGTGTGGATAGCAACAAGTGCCCTTCCTCCCTCGTGGTAGGCAGTCATCTTCCTGCAGTTATCAGGTATCACAGCTGATTTGCGCTCGCTGCTCATCATGATCGTGTCCTTGGCGTATTCAATGTGATCAATCATAACAGCTACTGCCCCATCCTTGGCAGCCTTCAGAGCAGCAACGTTCACCAAGTTCGTAAGGTCTGCACCTGAGAACCCCGGTGTCCCCCTCGCAAGGGTCGTCAGGTCCACATCCCTGGATTTGACCTGAAAAAAGGAATCATAGAGAAAGGTCAAAGTCTTGCACTGAAGACTATGAAGAGGCCTTATATTTCTGGACTGAGTATGTACCTTGGACATACAAGCCTCAAGGATCTGCCGCCGGCCCTCGATATCTGGATTAGGAACCTGAACATGACGGTCAAAACGCCTAGGTCTAAGAACGGCTTTATCTAGTGACTGCACGAGGTTGGTCGCCGCGAGAACGATGATCCCTTCGTTCTGTTTGAAGCCATCCATGTTAACAAGCAGCTGGTCGAATGTCTCCCTCGACGAATTTGAACCATTTGCCCTCCTGTGCCCAGCAATGGCGTCAATCTCATCGATGAATATTACGCAAGGGGACCGCTTATTTGCTGCACTAAAGAGATCCCTCACTCTTCTAGCCCCAACACCCACAAGCTCCTCCTCGAATTCGCTGCCGCTGCATGCGAAGAACGGTACCCTGCTTCACAGGCCACAGCCCTTGCCAACATGGTCTTTCCTGTGCCAGGAGGGCCAACAAGCAGAACGCCCTTTGGAAGCTTGCCACCAAGGCGTGTGAAACTCTGCAAAACATGTAGGACTAGGGTAATAACTCCGCATCAAGAAAGTAATTATTGAATCAAAACACCTGCATGGAGGTTGATGGCAATGCCGCACTCACATCGGGATCTCGTAGGTAGCGAACTATGTCCTCCAGCTCAGCTTTGACTTCATCAACCCCCTTTACATCACTTAATTTTGTGCTCGAACCGAAAGACACTTCTTTCCATTTTCTAGACATTTTCACTCAAATCTTTGGACTCAGCAACTTCTTTCGAATCTTCAGACATAGGAACTTCTCGATTCATCAACTTATTAAGGGCATGGTACGCAGCGCCAGTAATCACAAGGCCTCCAGCGGTACGTAGAAGCTGCTTTTTAAGTAGATCTTTCTCTACTATGTAACAGGGCGCACTTTTAGTGCCAAGTCCTTCCTCCCTTGCTGCATTTGAAATTCCTGCAGAATGCATCCGTGCACACAAAAGTTGTCAAGACAAATTGCATGCCATTTAACTATGGGTAAGAAAAGCACATACACTAATTAGTAAAAGCGACAAAAGAAAAGGCGGCTACGGGCTACCTCGATAAGCGGCATCATAGCGCACACCCCGTACCCTCTGACCAGAAAAGCTTGATAGGTACCGCTGCTGTACCAGATTTCTAAGCACACTGCCTGCACCAAGTAAGAAGCAAGCAAAACTAACTTACTCAATGGCAACCCTGGACTTAAATCCGTAGTTCACGCATGAGATGGAGAGAAAACCAGCCAGATATATTACCTGCGCCGCTACTTATATTTGCAGCAGGTGCCCTGAAAGAGGCGGCCCCAGCTAGCTCGTTGAAAATTGCAGTTGCCGATCTATGTTTTGGCAGATACGTGGCAGCCTGCGACACAAACACATACAGGACTTAAACAATTTGGTTCGAACATACAGAAGTTAGTCCGGCCAGCCGGACAGTAGAATTTGGTTCAGCAATGGCACATTGGCGACGGCAATCACAGACAATAAATAAATCAATCTGAAGCGCAGACAGTTTGCAGTTGCAGTTTAAGATGGAAAAACAGGACATTGTTCTCAACACAACGAAAGTAAAGACAGACCTTGGAGAGGGCGAGGCGGCAGGCCATGATGAACATGACTAACCCCAGAAATCGCTGGAACTACTAATTTGTTCCTCGGCACCTACCTTAATCTCTCTCTCTGGATCGCACGTGTTTTGTAATACATATTTATAATCACATGTTTAGCATCGGGACTCTACTCTATATATGGACTTGCTACTGCAAATCTTGTAACGGGACTCTAGCAGTAGTAATCGATTACGGCTGAAGAATACCAAAATCGGACAAGGATTTTTAAACCGGATCGTCTTTTATACAGAAGAAGAAGGCTTCAAGAAATCAGCTTAGCCCATTCGCCAGAGTTGGGGTTCACCTGCGGCGAAGCTTCTCGGAGGCATGGTCACGCCGTAGCAGATGCGGCAACGAGGAGCGGAGCAGGGTAGGGCGACGAGCTTGGTCCCAGTCTAAGCAGAGACCGGCTCCCGGATCTGGGCTGAGCCACGCCGCGGTGTCCCGGTCCGGCGCGGCGGCTCCCGGGCCGGCCGTCGCAGGCAGTTGCTCCGCCGCGACTCGTCGAGCCCATCGCCCAAGCGCCGCGCCGCTCGCTCTCCGCCGGGTGGCTTGGCAGCAAGCAGAGACCTGCGCGCTGGATCGGCGCAGCGCACGCCGGCTGGGCTCGCGTTGTCAGCCGCTGTTGGGGAGCTCGATCTGGGGACTAGCCAAAACACATGCCATGTCTTCAGTTTCGTCAGTGTGGCTGTGTGACAATGAAGCATGAGGCAAATAAGTTGAGCCGGGAGGGTGGGCCATCTCTAGCCGAACCCCTAAAAGGGCATTACTCCTCTCCTATTGGGTTTAATTCCTCAAAAATTTGATAAGTGTCCATTGTCCTTTGAAATCAAATACCTGATCAACACCATTGTATGCGTTTCTTTAAAAACTCTTTTAACATTAGTATGCACTAGCAAATATGCCCGTGCGTTGCAACGGAAGAAAAAAAATCAACTTATATGTCAGAAAATATCAGTGCAACATAAATATTGGCTCAAAGTGTATACACGCGCTTGTATTGCAACGAAAGAGAAAAAAATTACTTGTCAGAAAACATGAGCACCACCTAATTTTTTGCTTAAATCGACCGACTGACATTCGTTCCAATGAAAGAGAAAAATAATCAACCTATTGTTAACAACTCGGCGCAACCTAAATTTTGCACCCAAATCGATCGACCCGCTTAAACATAACCTCAGTTTGCCGTTCTTAGTCTTTTTTTTTTTCTAGAAAATACGCATGTGCTTGTTACGGTTTTTAATTGATCATTTTATGCTCATAGAGAATTTTCGTAGTGGAATATAGTTTTCTTTCATTCTGTTCCATATGTAAATAATCAATATAAGCACAGGACAGTGAAGAAACTGATTGTTTACGGACATGATGTTTTGGCTCACGGGTGTAGATGAACCCGTTGTGTAAAATGTATTTTTAACGCATTTCAAAATGTTAAAAAATTTCAAACAAAAATTTCGGGTGTTCATATGAAAAATTTCTATCCATACATAAAAGTTTCGCATCGAAAAGACATTTTGTGTGACCGATATAAAAAAGAGAAAAAAAATGTTACGTGCAGAGGCATTTTTAAACGTCGGGGATTTGTCTTTTTTACACCGGCCGCATAAAATGTTTTTTCATCCCGATTTTTTCTGCACGAACATAAAATGTTCATATGTATATCCAAAAAATTTGTTTGAAATTTGTTGACATTTTAAAATTCATTTTTTGTATAGTGGGTGTAGATGCACCTATTAGCCGGAGTGGATTTCCCATTGTTTAGTATCTAAATATGACTTTGATCGATGAATGTGAGCTCTTTTTAGAAATATTAAAAACGAGCAGTAATTTTTACTTTGTGGTTTGGTTTTAGGCTCAAAACTCCTACCATTATGTCCTCAATATTGGTTGTTTAGTTTTAGCAATACTGATTATTCTTCTGCTTTCTCGATGAGTATGGAATTTGCAACCAGCAGCCGGTTTTCATTTGTTCAGTTTGAGCGTATGCCTAGTTGTTTTCGTATCAGCGACAGCTAGTTCTTTCTCCATACATACTGAGTTCGTTTAGTTCTTTCTGTGTATTTACATGACAAACCAAGAAAAATACATTTTCTGTGACAGTGACAGTAGCATAGAAAAACTGATCTTATTCCTCGCAACAAAAAGGAACCCAGATGTGATTGAAAAGAGGAGAATCACATCACGTGCTTGTAATGAGCGTGATTACTTCCATCAACGCCGTCCAGAAGATTGGGGCTGCAGCAGCAAGGCGATTGTAGGCCAAGGGCCGCTGTCCAGCAGATGTTGGGATTGCACAGGCCGCTTCTGCCACGGCCACCGTCCAGTTGATGTTGGCGTTGATACTTCGAGCACCAAAATCAAGTCCATGGCGAAACTGTGTGTGGTCGAGCCGATCCCCGCCGGCGCCGCACACGTCCTCCACGGAACTCCCCATCCAGGAACAGCGTGCAGTACTCGAGCAGACCTTCTGCGGGCAAGCCGACCTGACGTCCTTGCTCTCTCTCCACGCCGCCTCTCTGCCAAACGCGTCCCGACGCTTCTCTCCGTTCGCCGGCACCCTCAGCCCGCCGTCGCTCCTAGCTATAGAGGCCACGACGCCCTGACCTTCGTCCTCGCCTCTGTCCAGGGTAGCGAGCTGAGGAGAGGGAACTTTCTTTTTTTTAGGTAAAGAATAGATTAGGTATTCGAAACGTTTTTTAAACTTATGGGTGGCATAGGTGGGTAATTATTCATGATTTTATGGGCAAATTCAATCCAATGACACACCAAACCGCCTTATCGCTTTTATTATTATTAGGTAAAAAGATAGAGCGAGACCTAGTTTGAGAGAGGGTATGCCGATTTGGTTAGATACTTTATAAACCTCTCCTACAAACTTAGGTCTCACACCATTATAATTATTACCCTGATTTTTTATATAAAATGACACAATAGGGGTTTTCTCTACTGTTTTGTGTGAAAAAAAAGTGTTCGGCAAATTGCCTAGGTACATTTTTTCTTTGATTTCTTTAAAAAAAAATTGGAATCAATTTGATCATTCAATATTGCAATTGCTAGATTAAGAGGTCCAAGGTTGAGGGTGATGTACTTCATTTAGGTGAACATAAAGATTTTGTGTATTTTTGATTAGTTGAACTAATTCTACAAGGTCAAGTGGAGATTCTATTGTCAGAGTCTGTGTATGGTTTGGAGATGCTAGTGTTGTTTTACAGTTGAACGAATGGCCATGTATGCATAGTATAGACGAGGCAATGCCGTGCAACTTGGCCTGATATTTTTTTTTTCTAAAAAAAGAATGAAAACTTCAGTTTTGGAACAATACGTAGTTTGGAGATTGTAACTCTGAATCTCTCCGGGCTGGAAGCAAGAGATTTTATAAACTTTGACGCCATCTTTTCCATATCTCCAACATGGAGAAAACTGCTACCTACTCTACAAAAGAAACCATTGAACCGCGATCTGAAATGCGCAAGGGTAAAAATTACTTGTCGACGTAATGAACAAAGTAAACCATGGAACCACAATCTGTATAGAAGGAGCAACCGATTTGCACTAGTGGCGTATCACGTAATTTTAGTAAACACATGCAACTCCGCCTCGGATCCCGGATCCCTCCCTCTCAGCATTGAATGGCTTTCTTAAAAACACTCTCGCCTCCTCTCGCGACCCGACCTCGAAACCCTAGACGCCGCCGCGCCCGCGCCGCCGCTCCCGCGCCGTCGGCCGGCCGCCCCGCCTCCTCCTCTCACCTCCTCTCGCGACCGGTCGCCCCCCGCGCGGGCGCCGGCCGCGCAGCCGCGGCCGCCTCCCGGGACCTCTCCTCGCGTCCTTTTTCCGCGGCCGTCGTCGGCGTCCGTCGCCGGGCTTGGCCCGGGCGGCGTCGGCGGCGGCGGCGCCATGCCTCTCCCCTTCGGTGACCCCCTCGCGCGGGGCGTCGGGTTGCCGGGCGGTGCACTCAGGCGGCTGCGGCTCGGGTAGGTGGCGAGTTTCTTCTCTGCTCCCGGTGGTGACAGCACTTGCAGCGGCGGCGCCGCCGTTGGTGGTGCGGGTAGCTAGGGTTCCGGCCAGGGCCCTGCAGGCCCAGATCTGGGCCCTTTTGGGCCTGATCTGGGTCAGTGCGGGTCCAAGCTCGACCCGGCTACCCGGTTTGACTGAGGAACGATGCCTGGGACGGAGTGGCGGTGACGACGCCGCGCCTTCTGCAGCGTGGCGGCGGGAGCTTCGCGGACCCATCTGGGTCCGGCCGGGACTCTGATGCCGAACTAGAGGGTAGCAACGGCGACGGCCTACGTGCAGCAGCGTGGTGGCGGAGACTTCACAGACCCTTTCAGGGGCCGGCCGGGCCTGCCCGGCCTGGTGTGTCTCTGCTACCGCGTCCGGTCGGCACCCGCCGATGGCGGTGGAGGTAGTCCTCCAGGTGGCTGTGCTGATGCCGCCCTCCGGCTCAAATGGCCTGGTGTGCTCTTGCGTGCTGCGTCCGGTCGGTTACCGTCTATGGCGGTGGAGGTTGATCCCTCCCGCGTGGATGTGGTACTGCCGCTCTGTCTGCGGCGGGTTCTTCTCAGTTCGACCGGCCATGCAGTGCTTGCCATGGTGATACGACGTTGGTGGCCTCAATTCCGTGGTGGCGTTTGTTGGTGGGTGGCAAGATGGGTGGAGCGCTTCAGATTGTCCAGGGATGTGGTTTTTTCGGGGTCAGGAGAAATCCTTGTCATCTTGACACCGACGCGGTGGCGCTTGTGAGCGTCGCTTTTCCTTCCTGAAGGGCGTCGGGTGTACCTCTTCCCCACTACCTGCAGCGTACCGGGGGAAACCCTAGGATCAGTCCGGGCAGCAGCAGCGTCGTCGTTGTTTTTCCTTCTTGGAGGTGTTGTTTGGTACGCGGCGATTCGAAGTGCTAGGATAGTGGTGGGACTTTGCCGGAGAGAACGCAGCGGTTGCGAGTTACTTTTGTTTTCGTTGATCCGCCAATGTCGGCATTATTTTCTTTTCTTTTCTTTTGGGCGTGACTGTGCTGTTTTGCCCCAGCAGTGGTTTCAATCTTGTATCGGGTGGTTGCTATATTAATATAGCGGGGCGAAATCCTATTTCTTCAGCATTGAATGGCATATCTTCACCCGCTCATTGCCTTTCCCATCGTCGGGGCTAGAAAACGGAGCCACAAGCACCAATTTAAATTAGAGCCGCATGGCACGCAGTAAGAAAATTAAATTAAATAGTCCAGAAAAAAAAAAGAAGGATCCAGTTAGGTGAGCCAATTTAGTGGAATAAAGTGTGTTCCAATTCAAAAAAAAAAAAATCTGTGGGACTAAACTATCTGGTCTGTCCGTGTATATTGTTAGGATTTAATTAATTAATTTAATTAATCATGTAATCCCTGCTTGTAATGTCGGTTTGTGGAACCGACATACCCCTTGTGTAACCGCTTGTTCGGTGCTATATATAGCCCCATTCATCATCAATAAAGCAATGATTTTGATTCATTTGTTGTCTCTCTCGTTCCCTCTCGATTCTACTTCCCAACACGCTCATCGAGAAAAAAATCGAAGGCCACAACAAAGAACCGGCTTCAACACCATCGAAATCGAATAAATTGAAGCGCTACTCTCCGGTGAGAGCGATTCCGAGGACAAGAACAGTAAGCACAGGCGAAGGTGAGAAGAAAAAATGCCTGGATTTCTGTCTCTGTTTCTTCCCTTGCTTCATGACGATGGCCCGAGATTGTCGTCGTCAAAGATGACGAGGACGTGGCTGCGCCGCTGCCGTCTCCAACCCCTGCGGTTGTTGAAGACAAAGCCGGCGCCACGCTCCCGTCTCCGACCCCTGCGCTTGTTGAAGACGAAGCCGGCGGCCCGCTCCCGCGGGATGGCGACGCCCTCGCCTTCGTCTCGGCGACGACGGGCGCGTCCTCCTTCGTCTTTGGTTCCGGCACCACGCGCACGCGGTTGTCGACGTCAAAGCCGTCGCGCCGCACCTGCCGACCCCGTCCCCGACACCGGCCATCCCTCCGCCTTCGCTGCGCGCGAGGGTTCGCCGGTGCCTCTTGGCCCTCGGCATCCTGATGGCAATCCCGCCGTCGAGCAGCCGCTCCGGCACATGGCGCCGCACGGCGCTCGGCTCGTGAACGGCGTCGCGCCCGGCACCCTCCTTCCCGGAGGCTCTTCCGACGAGGACGAGCGCGGCCGGAGCTCTTATCGCCACCGGTGATGCGGCCGACCGGCCGTGGCGGTCTCCGCCTGTCTTGGTCAGCGGATTGGGGATCGAGTTGCTGGGGAATTTTCTTTTTTGGACACGTCTACACAACGGCCGGCTGTTATTTCGCTGTACCGAACGGCACCCCCTAAAACGGCAAGTATATATCCCCACCTGACAAAAAAGGAAGGTACGCATATGCTACGACAGCGACAGCTACGCCCCGTTCATCCGAACAACCACTCGCGCATCCTCTCCGCCTCCAACTCCGGCCTTCTCTCTGTCCGCCTCCACCTCCGGCAGCCGGCGCGCTTCCATCTTCGTCCGCCAGCGTGCTTCGCCCCGCTCCCATCTTCGGCCCCCACGCCACCATAGCGCGCCGTCTCCACAAGCTCGCCTTGCTCCGGCCGTCGGTCCAGCCCCGTCCCACGAGCTCGCGCGCCGCCGGACATAGGGTCGCCGTCAGACGCCGCCGGCAGCGAGAAGGTCGCCATCCCACACCGGCCACTCTCACCACGGTTTGGAGCTCTTGGTGCGGCGTGGTGGGGCCGGCTGGCGAGTTCAGAGGTGGAGAGCTTCGGGCGGCGCTGGCCAAGCGCAAGGGGGGAGGAGCTCGCGCGGACTCCTGGGCCAGAAGGCAGCGCGCAGGGGGTGGCCGGCGTAGGCTGCGCCCAGGGAAGGCCGTCGGAGTGGACGGGATGGCCGGTGGCTCTTGTGCACATCTGGGAAGAAAGAGATTGGGGGAAAAGGAAAGAGGGAAGAGAAGAAGGGGGATAATAGGGGAAAAAGTCTTAATTTGTTGCCTAATTGTTTTGTATTAGTACCTTAATGTTACCAATTTGTTGCCTAAAAAAATTCTAATAGTTGCTCAACGTTATTATTTTGTTGCCTAACTCCATATATTAGTTGCTTCTACCAAAAACGATTTTAGGTTGTTGTGGAGTTGCTTGCCGCTGTTGTGAAATTGTCTAATTACGCACAGTGAACTTTCGTGTTCGATGATGAAATTGCTGCTACAAAGTTAGCAAGTGCATTTAGTTGTTTACGAAATTGCTTCAACGAAAGTTGTCCCAATGCATGTGAAAGTTTTTTACTGTTGGTAAGAAATTGTCTATCGGTGGTTTAAGTTGTCTCATCGCACACGAAAGTTGCGTCGTTAAGTTGTCTCCACGCACAGAAAAATTGTTTACCGCTGTTATAAAATTAATATGTGTTGATAGTTGCTCAAATATCTCTCCTACACTTGCTTAATTCTGCCAATTTATTTCCTAATATCGTATAATAGTTGCTCAAATCTCTGCTAATTTGTTGCTTATTTCTGCTAATTTGTTGCTTATTTCTGCTAATTTGTTGTCTCACATCTCATAGAGTTGCTCAAATTACGTCAGTTAATATTAGTTGCTCAATTGCGTCAGTGAGTTCGCGTGCTGCAACTATAAAATTGTGCACCCGACATTGTGAAGTTGCTCCGATGTGGGACAACTTTCACAACTTTTCAAATCAGAGGTAGACAACTTTCACAACAGCGACAAGCAATTTTAAAATAGCGGTAGGCAACGTCATTGCAACTAAAAACAACTAAACAACTTTACAAACATCAATAGGCAATTTCACCACAAGCAGTAGTCAACTTGTCAACAACAATACCCAACTTCATAAACAAAATGGGTAGGCAACTTATCAACATCAGGAGGCAACTTCACAGCAACGTTAGGCAACTTGAAACAACCATGGGAAACTTCTACAAGTTGAAGGAGTTGTGGGAGGCAACGTCGAGGACCTTTGGACCTCCACACCAGCCAAACTAACTGCGATTAGGGTTCACCATGTGGGTGGGTGGGGGGGGGGGGGGGGGGGGAGGCACGTGCAATGATTAAAATGTTCAAGCGGCGAAGGGGCCGGTAAAAATTCTGCCTCCTGCCGTTTGATCAGTTATCCAGTTGGCTGTCGTTTGTTACATGCTCCAGATGGCTGTGAAATAGAAGGAACGAGAGTTAGAATAGTTGCCTCCCAACAGTATGCAGAGAATGCAAGTTCTGGCAGTGACATGAACAAGAAAAATTTGAATTAAAAAAGTTGCTTGCCATAGAATTAGTTGCCTGATAATTGAGCTTCAACAGAATTAGTTGCCTTTATGCATACTTGCATGT
This sequence comes from Poa pratensis, assembly GCA_947311845.1. Lineage (NCBI taxonomy): Eukaryota > Viridiplantae > Streptophyta > Magnoliopsida > Poales > Poaceae > Poa > Poa pratensis. The sequence goes on along the minus strand of CAMZMU010000115.1, from coordinate 5,113,355 downwards.
GAATTTAGCCTATATGCCCTATGTTTATGCCAAACATGCAGTAGAAGTACTTTGCTAGGAATCAAGTTTAAGTTGCAGTAGCCTACTGCCTACAAGAATAATTGCACTATGTAAGTTGCCTTTTTTTTTTTACGAATGACACTATGTAAGTTGCCTGACTGCATACTGTTACTGTGTGGTTTCTAGTTTCATGCTTACAATAGTTTCTTCAAATTTTTCATTACTCTTGTTAAAAAAAAAGTTGAAGAAAGAAGGTTGTCTAAAGGGGACATATGTTTGCCTTTAATTTGCAAGGTTTGAGAAAAAAAAGAGTGGCCTAGACTTGCACTTGATTCCTGATGACGGTGAAGGGGGGACCCACTGTTTTGCATGCAGGTTCCCCCTGTTGGGAGGGTATAACACACTTGAGGGACTAGGCGATTCTCCGACATTAGTTGCTGGTTCTGGTGTCTACAAACTTGCCTGTATGAGGTAAAAAATTGCCTATGACAACTAAAAAGTTGCTTATATTGGTAATAACAAAAAGTTGCCTACTGAAGGTACAAAATTGCCTATAACAACTAAAAAGTTGCCTATATTGGTATAACTAAAAGAGTCGCCTAGTGAATGTAGAAAATTGTGTAACATAGCTGAAAAGTTGCTTATTAAAAATGGTTAAAAATGTTTAAAGTTGCATAAATGAACTATGAAGTTGTCTGATAAATGGTGCATAATTGCTTGGGGCGCGGCGACACGCTTATTGGTAGGAACGAGCGGCCTGCTATTGTCGGAAATGCTACCTACCACCGAATCTGAGTCGCCAAATAAGGCAAACACAACACGTTCTACCCACCCCAGCAAAACAGCCCAGTGTTCATTACACGCAACCAACAAAAAGAGACCGCTCCCATCAGGGTTTGCCTCCCCCTCCATCCTCTTACTCCACAGGAGCCGCCGGCGCAAAGAAAACCCAGATCAGAAAAAAACCAGGCAACAACTAGAGAAGCAAGAAAACTATCTCAAGTTGCAGCTTCATGCACTCAAGGTAAGCAAAAAGTTGCCAGATTAGATACCTGCGAAAATTGAAGGAACAAAGTTATTAAAAGTTGCCTATTTGGTAGTAAGTAGAATAGCAGTCTTGTTAATGGTATGAACATGACAAAAAAGTTGCTTCAATTGAGTTTTAGTTGCTGAAAGCTTCAGCATTTATTTCTGTTGAAAGTGTGGCATGTCTGTTGTAGATAAAAATAACACATGTTGCCCTCTTGAAAATGCATGTTCAATGGGAAAAAGTTGCCTAACCATGTGAAGTTGCATATGTGAATAGAAACTTGCATCTGTTGTGTAGCTTCTGATATGGACATGATAATTTGATACTTGCATAATTGCGGTTCACCAACTTGCATTGCTGTACGTTGAAATAATTGCCTAAATAATTTGATACTTGCCTAGAAAACATTTGTCCTCCTTTGTCCTCCTTTTAGGAGCTGCACAACATTTGTCCTCCTTTTAGGAGCTGCACCACGATTAGCTGCGGCCTTATGTTTCCGCGGAGGGCTGGCAACCTTCGAAGCCTGAAAAACAAAAAAAAACCCACAAAAATATGCAGGCTTGGGGGTTAAAAAACCAACCCAAAAAAAATCCTATACTGGTCTTCCCAAAATGATATGGGATGTGAGACCTACCTCTCCTTTGCCCTTGACGGGCTCGGGATCCCCACCAGCTGCTGGATCTCCACTACCAGCAATATTTCCTGGAGTGGAAAACCTGAAGCATAAAGGTGAAAAAGATAGTGATTCCCTGCAGCATTCTTCATCCACAAAAAATAAATCCCCCTGATACAGAAATGTCGGTAGGCAACTTTACAACATCCATATGCAGCTTAACAAAACACAAAAAAACAAAACAATGGTAGTCACTCTTCAGGACAGAGCAATTTACAAACTATATATTGTTCTACAGGCAACAAACTAAATGTATATGAGTAACAACTGATGCACGTCTACGCAACTACTGATACACGCATGGGCAACTCTCCCCGCTAAGATGCCTCACGAAATCTCTACTAGCCATGGAACTACTGATACACGTCTGCACAACCCCTGATACAAATCTGGGCAACTCGTGATGCAAAATCTGTGCAACTTCTCCAATGTTACCTCACTAAAATCAACTGATCAAACCTGCTAGACATGCAACAACAGCTTCCTCTACTGGCCATGCAACTAACAGATGTGAAAACACCGTGGAAGAATACAGACTTCATAGATACAACTACTCTATCCCCTGACAAACCTAGATCTACCGAGAAATAGACCAGGAAACCGTCATATTCACCGGAGCAACAAATTGTTGTGCAGATCAGGAACTCTACCAAAATGCTATGCACAAAACAGATGAAGGCATCTTCGAACTAACTTAGACCACCGCTCTAACTTAGACAGCCGCAAAAAATCGATTAACGACCGCGTGTACGAGCTGGAGACGCACTCACCAGCGGGAGATCCTCGTCGGAACTGACCCTCCGCCGTCAGTGGCCGCAGCTCCGTACCGCCTGTTGTCGACCAACCTCCCGCACGGCCGCCTGTCGCCGTTCTCCGCACCACCGCCTACTGCTGCTGCTCCCCAGCCACACCACCGCTGCCGCTCCCCCGCCACACCACCTCGCCGCTGCTCCCCGTCGTGAATCAGGTTGCGGCGTGGTGGTTCTCTAGTGGATCGGAGCACCGCTGCCGCTCCCCCAGTACACCACCTCGCCGCTGCTTGATGACCCACAAGTATAGGGGGTGTATCGTAGTACTTTCGATAAATAAGAGTGTCGAACCCAACGAGGAGCAGAAGGTGCTGACAAGGAGTTTCGGTAAAGGTTTCACTGTAAATACTACCAGACAAGTTTTTAGGAGTTTTTGATATTGCAGATAAATAAAATGCGAGTAAATAAAAGACAATAATAATAATTGCAGCAAGTGGCACAATCCTTTTTAGAGCAAAGGACAAGCCGGTTGGTTTACTTATGATGACAAAATGTTCTTGAGGACACACGGGAATTTAGTCAAGTGCTTTCGCTTCACAAGGTTGATTAATCTTCATTGTTTTGATAAGTGTTGTGTGGGTGAACCTATGCTAATGCACCGCCCTTACTTGGACTAATACATACTTGTGATTATACCCCTTGCAAGCATCCGCAGTTACAAGAAAGTAATTAAGATAAATCTGACCACAGCCTTAAACCCTGAGATCCTACGCTCCCTTGTGCACCGGTATACTAACGGGGGTTTAGGTTTCTGTCACTCCGGCAACCCTCAATTAGCAACCAAATACACAATGCATTCCTCTAGGCCCATAAAGGTGAAGTGTCATGTAGTCGACGTTCACTCGACACCACTAGAAGAATAACACCACAACTTAAATATCAAACCATTAAATATTACTCAACATAGTTCCACTACTAACAATATGACTTCTCCCATGTCCTCAAGAACTAAACAAACTACTCACAAGACATCATATGGATCATGATCAGAGGTGATGTAATGATGAATAACAATCTGAACATATACGTCAATTCACCGATAAAACTCAATAGCATCAACCACAAAGTGTAATCAACACCGGGAGAGTCTCCCCTATGAACTAGACAAAGTATAGACCTAGATGTTACAGCGGGATGAGATGGTGCAGCGGTGATGATGGTGACGGTGATGGAGATGATGATGATGATGATCCCGATGAAGTCCAGCACGATGATGATGAGGATGGCGACGATCTCCCCCCTCCGGGAGGGAATTTCCCCGGCAGATTTCTCCCTGCCGGAGAGCTTTTTCTCTCTCTGTTGTTTCCGCCTCGTGGAGGCGGCGGAATGTTTTCTTGTCCAACCCCCGTGTCTTAGGGTTTCTGGGGGATGAAGTACGCGAAGGGGGAGCGCCTGGAGTGGGCCAGGGACACCACACCATACCAGGGCGCGGCCAAGGTGGGGCCCGCGCCCAGGTGTGGTGTGGGCCCCTCCTGGCCCATCTCAGCCTCCCCTTTTGGCTAGCTCCATCTTTTGATAAAATAGTAACATCTGTCTTCTTGGAAATATTTTGGAGCTCCAGAAATATAGTGTCCTGATGGTGCTTTTTCCAGCTGAAATCTGACTCCGGCAGATAATCATCCAATAATCATCAAACATGCAAAATAAGACAAAATAACATAAGTAACACATCTTAATATAAAATATATCAATGAATAACAGTAAATTATGATATAAAATAGTGATGCAAAATGGACGTATCAACCCCCCCCCCAAGCTTAGACCTCGCTTGTCCCCAAGCGAAAACTGAACTCAGTAAACTAGAATAAGAGTTTATGGAGTGAAGCGTCGATAATAAAGAATACGGACAAGAAGCATCAGTATTTACTTAACAACACCATTCATCTTTAAACAGCAACAACTCTTCATATAACATAACTTGAACATGAGTAGTGAACAAACCACAATAAAAAAATACATGAAAGAGATCATAAATTAGTAATGGCACACTTCATTCTTGGTCATAGAACAATAAGCAATCAGTACTTATCTTTCGAAAGGAGTCTTTATATTAGAGCTTATATTGCAGAACTTTCACGCTCAATCATCACACCTTCCTTACAGTCATTGGTAACTTGCAAAGCTATATCCTTAGAGGTAAAGGACTTTGTGCCAAGACAAGGAAGGATAAAAGACATGATCGACAATATCAATGATATAAATGGTTGAATCACATCAACTCAAATGCTTGCTCAAGGAAGAAGGAAATAGGTATACTGACTCAACATGAAAAGTAAAAGAAAAGCCCTTCGCAGAGGGAAGCAGGGATTAAATCATGTGCTAGAGCTTTTAGGTTTTTGAAAGCATATAGAGATTGCATAAAATATTTGACACTCCTCCCAACCTTGCTTACACAAGCCATGGCTAGCCGAATCCTCGGGTGCCTTCCATCAATCACATACCATGGAGGAGTATCTATTTTTGAGAGGTGTATGTTAATTGTCAATGAATGGTAGCGGGTGATAACATCATTCTACCTGTCAAATAGACTTTCAAGAGCGGCTCCCATAGGGACGTTATTTCTACCAGCAAGGCAGATCATCCCTTTTCTCTTTGGTTTACACACATGCAGATATTTCACTGTGTTGTCATTGCTTACTGATGAATCAGGGCAAAAGTGTGAAGAGAATTAATGGTTAAAGTTGTAATTAATTGGGACTGGGCACCCCGTTGCCAGCTCTTTTTGCAAATTAGAGGATAAGCGGATGTATATGCCGCTAGTCCAGGTGTAAAGTCCATTTGACAAAGAATAAAGAATAACCACACAATTCCTCATGAGCTAGTAAACATTGACACAAAAAGGGAATAATAACATTTTGAATAATTTAAAGGTAGCACATGAAAAATTTACTTGGAGTGGCAAGGAAATACCACATATAGGTAGTTATGGTGGACACAAATGGCATGGGTTTTGGCTCAAGGATTTGGATGCACGAGAAGCATTCCCTCTCAGTACAGTGGTTAAGGTTAGCAAGGTGTGTAGCAAGCATAAGAGTTGAGGGATACACACAAATATACATGTAATAGAACCGAGCATGCTATCTTCCCGTAAGCACAAATATTTTAACTCGAAGAATAATAATCTTATTGGCTAACAAGAAAGAAAGATAATGGGATAATATTTTTGCATGTAATTCCCTCCTTCTACTTAAGTTTTCATGGTATGGTTGCTAATGACCAAAACTAAGTTTGCCACAACTAATATAATCTACTTGATGTACCCAAAAGTGGCGCCAATACCAATGGCAAGATCAGCACATAGAGGGTATTGCAAGCTAAAATAAAGTGTACTGAAAGTAAAGGTGGAACTTCTCATTAATATTCTGAACAAAACACACTCAACCAACGGATACATGGATAACTAAAAGGGTGACACTCCACATCGCAAACCATCTTATAAATAACTTCTCTACTCATGATATGACCACGAATTATAAAAGCGAAAGGATAAAGATGATACTGGGCACTCCCCCAAGCTTGGAACAAGCCAAGGGAGTGCCATTACCCCTTGACGATTAGGCTTGATCTCTCGGTGGTGAAGAAGACTCCTCGTCATCAAATTTCCAAGGCAGGGCTCCCCATCAACGAAAGAGGATTTGGTTTCCATGAACCTGAAACTAGCAGCTGAGCTCATACGTTTAAACCTAGCTTCATACTCACAGTTTTGGTTTTGAAGGTCATAAATTTGCCCTTGTAACTTGGACGTGGTTTCACTAAGTGCGAAGATATTATCCCATAGCTTGTCAGTCTCCTTCTTGTGTTCAGCAATAAGCTCATCAATGATCTTGTGGTTGACCCACTCCGCGCTCTATCATCTTCTGGTACCGGAAAACTTCATGCTCTACTTCTTCAACCTGGCCTTCATGTCCCTTCACCCTTGGGTCCCTTGACATCTTCTCGAACAAGACTCCATCACAAGCCGCATCTCTTGAGGGTGCTGCTTCAGCTCGTTGATGTACGGGTCGACGACGTTCTTGAAGAAGGTATCCTTCGGAGCCCCGGATGAAGACATCTTCTAATCTTGGATCTAAACCTGGCAGAAACAGCTCGAAAACAAAACTCGACGAAAACACGATATACGGACCTCGGGAGATCCGGGTGATTATATAGCAAAAAGTTTTACGACAAAAGGAAGGGTACAGGACGAAACGGGGTAGGAGACGGACTCCGAGGAGCCCACACGCCACCAGGGCGGCCAGGGTGGGCCCCGCGCCCTGGGGTGGTGTGGTGCCCTCGGGCACCGTTTCCTACCCTTTTCGACTCATAATTTTCCATATTATGTAAAAACAATAAATAATTAAGTTGGAAAGTAAATGCGGACTTTTTCTTACCGAAACTGTTACCTATTCCAAATCAGCTTCTGCAGTTGTCTGAATTTGACTTTTTATAAAATCTTCTGGAGTTACCACTTTGATAAATCAACATCTTCATTATAAGAATCTCCAGAAATATAATGCTTGAGTCTTTGACCATTAACCACTTGTGGTCTGTCCCATCTAAGATTTTAATCGCACCTGAGCGATAGACCTCCTCGATGATATAAGGTCCTTCCCATTTTGAAAGTAATTTTCCTGCAAAAAGTCTGAGACGAGACCTATACAATAAAACTTTTTCACCTACGTTAAATTCTCTCTTAAGAATTCTCTATCATGCCATTGCTTAACTTTCTCTTTAAAGAGCCTAGCATTTTCATAAGCTGCATTTCTCCATTCATCTAAAGAATTCAAATTAAGCAATCTCTTTTTACCGGCAAGTTTAAAATCTCTATTAAGTTCTTTCACCGCCCAATAGGCTTTATGTTCTAATTCTAGAGGCAAATGACAAGCTTTTCCATAAACCATTTTGTAAGGAGACATTCCCATAGGATTTTTATAAGCAGTTCTATAAGCCCACAAAGCATCGTTAAGCTTTTTAGACCAATTTTTTCTAGATTTATTAACAGTCTTTTGCAAAATAGATTTAATCTCTCTATTTGATAATTCTACTTGACCACTTGTTTGAGGATGATATGGTGAAGCAATTCTATGATTAACATCATACTTAGCTAGAGTTTTTCTAAAAGCACCATGGATAAAATGAGAACCACCATCAGTCATGAGATATCTAGGCACACCAAACCTTGGAAAGATAATATCTTTAAGCATTTTTAATGATGTCTCACCATCAGCACTAGAAGTTGGTATAGCTTCTACCCATTTAGTAACATAATCAACAGCAACAAGTATGTGAGTATAACCATTGAGGAGGAAAAGGACCCATAAAGTCAAATCCCCAACAGTCAAAAGGTTCAATAACAAGAGAATAATTCATAGGCATTTCATTACGTCTACTAATGTTACCTACTCTTTGACATTCATCACATGATAAAACAAATTTTCTTGCATCTCTAAAAAGGGTAGGCCAATAAAAACCTGATTGTAGAACCTTTTGTGCAGTTCTATCTCCAGCGTGATGTCCTCCATAAGCACTTCCATGGCATTTGCTCAATATTTCTTTCTGTTCATACTCAGGAACACATCTTCGCATAATGCCATCTACTCCTTCTTTATACAAATGTGGGTCATCCCAAAAATAATGCCTCAAATCATAAAAGAACTTTCTTCTTTGCTGAGCTGTAAAGGTCGGAGGCAAATACTTGGCAACAATAAAGTTAGCATAATCAGCATACCAAGGACTTTCGCGTGAGCTTACCTTTATCGCAGCCAATTGTTCATTTGGAAAACTATCATTAACAGGTATAGGATCATCTGAAATATTTTCTAATCTAGACAAATTATCAGCAACAGGATTTTCAGCACCTTTCCTATCTACAATATGTAAATCAAATTCTTGCAGTAAAAGTACCCATCTTATGAGCCTAGGCTTAGCATCTTTCTTTTCCATAAGGTATCTAATAGCAGCATGATCAGTGTGAATAGTAACTTTTGAATCAACAATATAAGGTCTAAATTTATCACAAGCAAAAACAACTGCTAAAAATTCCTTTTCAGTAGTAGCATAATTCTTTTGAGCGGCATCAAGTGTTTTACTAGCATAATGAATAACATTTAACTTCTTGTCTACCCGCTGTCCAAGAACAGCTCCTACAGCAAAATCACTAGCATCACACATTATTTCAAAAGGTAAAGTCCAATCAGGCGGTTGAACAACAGGAGCTGTGATTAAAGCCTTTTTTAGAGTTTCAAAAGCTTCCTTGCAATCATCATCAAAAACAAAAGGTACATCTTTTTGAAGAAGATTAGTGAGGGGTTTTGAAATTTTAGAAAAATCTTTAATAAACCTCCTATAAAACCGGCATGACCAAGAATACTACGGATACCTTTCACATCCCTTGGACAGGGCATTTTCTCGATTGCTTCAACTTTAGCTCTGTCCACTTCAATACCTCTTTCAGAAATTTTGTGCCCTAGGACAATTCCTTCATTAACCATGAAATGACATTTCTCCCAATTAAGAACAAGATTAGTCTCCTCACATCTCTGCAAAACTTTATCAAGATTGTGCAAGCAATTATCAAAGGAAGTTCCGTAGACGGAAAAATCGTCCATGAATACTTCCACAATTTCTCACAAAAACCATGAAAAATAGCAGACATGCATCTTTGGAACGTAGCAGGAGCATTACACAAACCAAAAGGCATACGTCTATAAGCATAAGTTCCATAAGGACAAGTAAAAGTAGTTTTCTCTTGATCTTGTGCTTTAACAGCAATTTGTGAGAATCCAGAATAACCATCAAGGAAACAAAAATGAGTTTTCTTAGACAACCTTTCTAACATTTGATCAATAAAAGGCAAAGGATAATGATCTTTCTTAGTTACTTTATTGACCTTTCTAAAATCAATGCACATCCTATACCCAACTACTACTCTTTGAGGAATAAGTTCATCATTTTCATTTGGTACAACAGTAACTCCTCCTTTCTTAGGGACACAATGCACAGGACTTACCCATCTACTATCAGCAATAGGATAAATTATACCAGCATCAAGAAGTTTTAATACCTCATTTCTTACCACTTCTTTCATCTTAGGGATCAAGCGACGCTGATGCTCAACAACAGGTTTTGCATCGGTTCAATGTTGATGGCATGTTGACATATAGTAGGAGAAATCCCCTTTAAATCATCCAAAGTGTATCCCATAGCTCCTCGATGTTTCTTTATACTTCTAATAACCTTGCTTCTTCATTACCTGAAAGTTTAGAACTAATAATAGCAGGATATATTTTCTTTTCATCAAGTAAACATACTTAAGATTATCAGGCAAGGTTTTAAATCGAAGACAGGATCTTCCTTAGGAGGCTGAGGTACCCAAATCTTCCACAGGCAAATTATGCTTAAGTATTGGTGGTTGACGAAGAAAGGCATTGTCAATCTCATTCCTTCCTCCATAAATACTTCACTTTCGTGTTCCTCCATGAATTGCTGCAAGGCATTGTTAGGAGCAACAGCAATAGAAGCAAGTTGTTCAATTGCTAAATTCTCATTAGGTAATCAGTTTCATAAAGTTTTTACCAAACTTAGAGAAATTAAATTCATAAGATTCTCCATTAAATTTAGTATAATTTTCTCTTTCTACAATCTATAATGCACCACATGTATTCAGAAAGGCCTACCAAAAATAATGGGACAAGTTTTACTAGCAACAGAACCAAGTACTAGAAAATCAGCAGGGTATTTAGTCTTACCACATAAAACTTCAACGTCTCTCACAATACCAATTGGAGATAGTTTCTCTATTAGCAAGCTGAATAACCACATCAATCTCCTCAAGTTCGCAAGGACCAATTTCATGCATAATTTCTTTATAAAGATCAAAAGGAATAGCACTAGAACTTGCACCAATATCACATAAACCATAATAGCAATGTTCTCCTATTTTGACTGAAAGCACAGGAACACTTGTTTCCTAGCTCTACTAGGATGTGAAACAATATTAGAGGCATCTTCACAAAAAAATATGTCCTCCTTCTACATTTTCAGTTACCAAATCCTTTACTATTGCTATTGTGGGTTCAACCGCTATTTGTTCAGCAGGTTCTAAAGCTTTCTTTGCACTTTTATTAACCACACTAGCTATGATAGAATGTTCCTTAATTTTAACAGGAAAAGGTGGTTTCTCAATATAAGGTTCTGGCAAGATACGATCAACAGTATGAACTTCAATGTTTTTTATTGGCAGAATTATATTATCTTTATAAGGCAAATGATACTTATTGCAACTTTCTTTAGGAACATCAAGATAAGAGGCAAAAGCCTTATAACAGTTTGCAATAACTTGAGAATCAAGACCATACATATCATAGAGATTACGAAAATTATCAGTATTCATAAAAGTTTAATGCATTCGTAATCATACTTTATACCTGATTCTCTACCTTTGTCGTTCTCCCATCCTTCAGTATTTTCCTCAATCGATCAAGAAGGTCCCATTTAACTTCTTCTTTATTACGTGTAAATGATCCAGCACAAGAGGTATCCAATAGAGTTTTATCTTGAAGAGAAAGCCTTGCATAGAAGTTATCAATAACGACATTACCAGGAAGCTCATGAATGGGGCATTTGAGCATTAATGATTTCAATCTCCCCCACGCTTGGGCAATACTTTCTCCATCATGAGGCCAAAAATTATATATATGATTCCGATCTTGATGAATTTCACTGGAGGATAAAATTTAGAATAAAAGAGAGGCACAATTCCTCCCAGCCAATAGAACGCCATTCTTCAGCATCCTATACCATTTTGCAGCTTTACCTGTCAACGATATAGAGAACAATTTCTTCTTGACCTCTTCCATTGAAATACCTGCACACTTGAACAACTCGCATAATTCATGAATAAATAGCAAATGATCCCAGGAGGGACAGTTCCATCTCCTGCATAGCGGTTATTCGTAACTCGTTCAACAATTTTCATAGGTATTTTAAATGGAATTACTTGATCAGGTGGTTCCTCTTCTACTACCGTAGCAGTGGTAGTAGTGTTTCCAAACAGGGATTCAAATGGAGATCTCTCCATGATAAAATAAAGTAGCAAGCAGAAATAAAAATAGCACCTACAGTAAAAGTTTCCCTTACCAATTCCACTCACCAATAGCGCTTCACTCCCCGGCAACGGCGCCAGAAAATAGTCTTGATGACCCACAAGTATAGGGGGTGTATCGTAGTACTTTCGATAAATAAGAGTGTCGAACCCAACGAGGAGCAGAAGGTGCTGACAAGGAGTTTCGGTAAAGGTTTCACTGTAAATGCTAGCAGACAAGTTTTTAGGGGTTTTTGATATAGCAGGTAAATAAAATGCGAGTAAGTAAAAGACAGTAATAATAATTGCAGCAAGTGGCCCAATCCTTTTTAGAGCAAAGGACAAGCCGGTTGGTTTACTTATGATGACAAATGTTCTTGAGGACACACGGGATTCTAGTCAAGTGCTTTCGCTTCACATAGTTGATTAATCTTCATTGTTTTGATAAGTGTTGTGTGGGTGAACCTATGCTAATGCACCGCCCTTACTTGGACTAATACATACTTGTGATTATACCCTTGCAAGCATCCGCAGTTACAAGAAAGTAATTAAGATAAATCTAACCACAGCCTTAAACTCTGAGATCCTACGCTCCCTTGTGCACCGGTATACTAACGGGGGTTTAGGTTTCTGTCACTCCGGCAACCCCACAATTAGCAACCAAATACACAATGCATTCCTCTAGGCCCATAAAGGTGAAGTGTCATGTAGTCGACGTTCACACGACACCACTAGAAGAATAACACCACAACTTAAATATCAAACCATTAAATATTACTCAACATAATTCCACTACTAACATGACTTCTCCCATGTCCTCAAGAACTAAACAAACTACTCACAAGACATCATATGGATCATGATCAGAGGTGATATAATGATGATAACAATCTGAACATATACTTTAATTCACCGATAAAACTCAATAGCATCAACCACAAGGAGTAATTAACACCGGGAGAGTTTCCCCTATGAACTAAACAAAGTATAGCCCTAGATGTTACAGCGGAACGAGATGGTGCAGCGGTGATGATGGTGACGGTGATGGAGATGATGATGATGATGATCCCGATGAAGTCCAGCACGATGACGATGAGGATGGCGATGATCTCCCCCTCCGGGAGGGAATTTCCCCGGCAGATTTCTCCCTGCCGGAGAGCTTTTTCTCTCTCTGTTTTTCCGCCTCGTGGAGGCGGCGGAATATTTTCTCCACCCCCGTCTTAGGGTTTCTGGGGGATGAAGTACGCGAAGGGGGAGCGCCTGAGGTGGGCCAGGGGCACCACACCTGGCCTGGGCGCGGCCAAGGGGGCCCGCGCCCAGGGGTGGTGTGGGCCCCTCCTGGCCCATCTCAGCCTCCCCTTTTGGCTAGTCCATCTTCTGATAAAATAGGAACATCTGTCTTCTTGGAAATATTTTTGAGCTCCAGAAATATAGTGTCCTTGATGGTGCTTTTTCCAGCTGAAATCTGACTCCGGCAGTTAATTATCCAATATCATCAAACATGCAAAATAAGACAAAATAACATAAGTAACACATCTTAATATGAAATATATCAATGAATAACAGTAAATTATGCTATAAAATAGTGATGCAAAATGGACGTATCAACCCCCCCAAGCTTAGACCTCGCTTGTCCCCAAGCGAAAGCTGAGCTCAGTAAACTAGAAAAAGTTTATGGAGTGAAGCGTCGATAATAAAGAATACGGACAAGAAGCATCAGTATTTACTAACAACACAATTCATCTTAAACAACAATACTCTTCATATAACATAACTTGAACATGAGTAGTGAACAAACCACAATAAAAATACATGAAAGATTATAATTAGTAATGGCACACTTCATTCTTGGTCATAGAACAATAAGCAATCAATACTTATCTTTCGAAAGGAGTCTTTATATTAGAGCTTATATTGCAGAACTTCCACGCTCAATTATCACACCTTCTTTACAGTCATTGATAACTTGCAAAGCTATATTCTTAGAGGCAAAGTCTTTGTGCCAAGACAAGGAAGGATAAAAGACATGATCGACAATATTAATGATATAATGGTTGAATCACAACAACTCAAATGCTTGCTCAAGGAAGAAGGAAATAGGTACTGACTCAACATGAAAAGTAAAAGAAAGGCCCTTCGCAGAGGGAAGCAGGGATTAAGTCATGTGCTAGAGCTTTTAGTTTTTGAAATCATATAGAGAGTAAAAATTAAGTTTGAGAGGTGTTTGTTAATTGTCAACGAATGGTAGTGGTGAAACAGTATTCTACCTGTCAAACGACTTTTAAGAGCGGCTCCCATGGGACGTTATTTCTACCAGCAAGGCAGATCATCCCTTTTCTCTTTGGTTTACACACATGCAGATATTTCACTGTTTGTCATTGCTTACTGATGAATCAGGGCAAAAGTGTGAAGAGAATTAATGGTTAAAGTTGTAATTAATTGGGACTGGGCACCCCGTTGCCAGCTCTTTTTGCAAAATTAGGATAAGCGGATGTATATGCCACTAGTCCAGGTGTAAAGTCATTTGACAAGTAGAATAAAGCCTAACCACACCACTTCCTCATGAGCTAGTAAACATTGACACAAAAGGAGTAATAACATTTTGAATAATTTAAAGGTAGCACATGAAAAATTTACTTGGAGTGGCAAAGAAATACCACATATAGGTAGTTATGGTGGACACAAATGGCATGGGTTTGGCTCAAGGATTTGGATGCACGAGAAGCATTCCCTCTCAGTACAGTGGTTAAGGCTAGCAAGGCTGTGTAGCAAGCATAAAGTTGGGGATACACACAAATATACATGTAATAGAACAACATGCTATCTTCCCTGTAAGCACAAATATTTTAACTCGAAGAATACTAATCTTATTGGCTAACAAGAAAGAAAGATAATGGGATAATATTTTTGCATGTAATTCCCTCCTTCTACTTAAGTTTTCATGGTATGTTGCTAATGACCAATACTAAGTTTGCCACAACTAATATAATCTACTTGATGTACCCAAAAGTGGCGTCAATACCAATGGCAAGATCAGCACATAGAGATTGCAGGCTAAAATAAAATGTACCGAAAGTAAAGGTGGAACTTCTCATTAATATTCTGAACAAAACACACTCAAACCAACGGATACATGGATAACTAAAAGGGTGACACTCCACATCGCAAACCATCTTATAAATAACTTCTCTACTCATGATATGACCACGAAATTATAAAAACGAAAGGATAAAGATGATACTGGGCACTCCCCCAAGCTTGGAACAAGCCAAGGGAGTGCCATTACCCCTTGACGATTTAGGCTTGATCTCTTGGTGACTCCTAATGAGCTTCTCGACCAAATCCTTCAATTCATCTATCTTGTATGTGAGGATGCGATCATCTCCGTATTGTGTTCGATGCGGTTCATGAACTGGTCAGAAGGTGAATCCCAGCTCTTGGAATTGTTTCCCCACTTCTCACTGACTTAGGGCTTTCTTTTCCTGCATTGTTAGATCGATCTATATCCCAACAAGTAGGCAACTCCATCTCCGGAACTCTCTCAAATTGATACTTGTGGATGAGGGTATGGAAAGGGTTACTGGAGTTTGAGGCGAGTGTCTTGGAAAGATGACGCGGCCTCACCACCCATGTTCGTTCTCACAGGATTGAAAGGGTTGGCAGTCACCCCGATGCTTGCAATAGTAGCGCGAGGACGTGGAGTTGAGTCTTCCTCTACTTCATCATCGGTTTCGCTCTTGACCTCCTCCTCGATCCTCTGGTCCATGATGTCCTCCACGCCCTCCTTGTTCTCGTTGTCGTTGGAGAAGACCATGGCGCTCTAAATCTGAAAATAGTTCCTGGCAGAAAACAGCTCGAAACAAAACTCGACGAAAACACGATATACGGACCTCGGAGATCCGGGGATTATATAGCAAAAAGTTTTACACAAAAGGAAGGTACAGGACGAAACGGGGTCGGAGACGGGCTCCGAGGAGCCCACACGCCACCAGGCGCGGCCAGGGTGGGCCCGCGCCCTGGGGTGGTGTGGTGCCCTCGGGCACCGTTTCCTACCCTTTTCGACTCATAATTTTCCATATTAGTAAAAACAATAAATATTAAGTTGGAAAGTAAATCGCGAACTTTTTCTTACCGAAACTGTTACCTATTCCAAATCAGCTTTGCAGTTGTCTGAATTTGACTTTTTATAAAATCTCTGGAGTTACCACTTTGATAAATCAACATCTTCATTATAAGAATCTCCAGAAATGTAATGCTTGAGTCTTTGACCATTAACCACTTGTGGTCTGTCCCCATCTAGAGTTATTTTAATCGCACCTGAGCGATAGACCTCCTCGATGATATAAGGTCCTTCCCATTTTGAAAGTAATTTTCCTGCAAAAAATCTGAGACGAGACCTATACAATAAAACTTTTTCACCTACGTTAAATTCTCTCTTAAGAATTCTTCTATCATGCCATTGCTTAACTTTCTCTTTAAAGAGCCTAGCATTTTCATAAGCTGCATTTCTCCATTCATCTAAAGAATTCAAATTAAGCAATCTCTTTTACCGGCAAGTTTAAAATCTCTATTAAGTTCTTTCACCGCCCAATAGGCTTTATGTTCTAATTCTAGAGGCAAATGACAAGCTTTTCCATAAACCATTTTGTAAGGAGACATTCCCATAGGATTTTTATAAGCAGTTCTATAAGCCCACAAAGCATCGTTAAGCTTTTTAGACCAATTTTTTCTAGATTTATTAACAGTCTTTTGCAAAATAGACTTAATCTCTCTATTTGATAATTCTACTTGACCACTTGTTTGAGGATGATATGGTGAAGCAATTCTATGATTAACATCATACTTAGCTAGAGTTTTTCTAAAAGCACCATGATAAAATGAGAACCCCATCAGTCATGAGATATCTAGGCACACCAAACCTTGGAAGATAATATCTTTAAGCATTTTTAATGATGTCTCACCATCAGCACTAGAAGTTGGTATAGCTTCTACCCATTTAGTAACATAATCAACAGCAACAAGTATGTGAGTATAACCATTTGAGGAGGAAAAGGACCCATAAAGTCAAATCCCCAACAGTCAAAAGGTTCAATAACAAGAGAATAATTCATAGGCATTTCATTACGTCTACTAATGTTACCTACTCTTTGACATTCATCACATGATAAAACAAATTTTCTAGCATCTCTAAAAAGGGTAGGCCAATAAAAACCTGATTGTAGAACCTTTTGCAGTTCTATCTCCAGCGTGATGTCCTCCATAAGCACTTCCATGGCATTTGCTCAATATTTCTTTCTGTTCATACTCAGGAACACATCTTCGCATAATGCCATCTACTCCTTCTTTATACAAATGTGGGTCATCCCAAAAATAATGCCTCAAATCATAAAAGAACTTTCTTCTTTGCTGAGCTGTAAAGGTCGGAGGCAAATACTTGGCAACAATAAAGTTAGCATAATCAGCATACCAAGGACTTTCGCGTGAGCTTACCTTTATCGCAGCCAATTGTTCATTTGGAAAACTATCATTAACAGGTATAGGATCATCTGAAATATTTTCTAATCTAGACAAATTATCAGCAACAGGATTTTCAGCACCTTTCCTATCTACAATATGTAAATCAAATTCTTGCAGTAAAAGTACCCATCTTATGAGCCTAGGCTTAGCATCTTTCTTTTCCATAAGGTATCTAATAGCAGCATGATCAGTGTGAATAGTAACTTTTGAATCAACAATATAAGGTCTAAATTTATCACAAGCAAAAACAACTGCTAAAAATTCCTTTTCAGTAGTAGCATAATTCTTTTGAGCGGCATCAAGTGTTTTACTAGCATAATGAATAACATTTAACTTCTTGTCTACCCGCTGTCCAAGAACAGCTCCTACAGCAAAATCACTAGCATCACACATTATTTCAAAAGGTAAAGTCCAATCAGGAGGTTGAACAACAGGAGCTGTGATTAAAGCCTTTTTTAGAGTTTCAAAAGCTTCCTTGCAATCATCATCAAAAACAAAAGGTACATCTTTTTGAAGAAGATTAGTGAGGGGTTTTGAAATTTTAGAAAATCTTTAATAAACCTCCTATAAAAACCGGCATGACCAAGAATACTACGGATACCTTTCACATCCCTTGGACAGGGCATTTTCTCGATTGCTTCAACTTTAGCTCTGTCCACTTCAATACCTCTTTCAGAAATTTTGTGCCCTAGGACAATTCCTTCATTAACCATGAAATGACATTTCTCCCAATTAAGAACAAGATTAGTCTCCTCACATCTCTGCAAAACTTTATCAAGATTGTGCAAGCAATTATCAAAGGAAGTTCCGTAGACGGAAAAATCGTCCATGAATACTTCCACAATTTCTCACAAAAACCATGAAAAATAGCAGACATGCATCTTTGGAACGTAGCAGGAGCATTACACAAACCAAAAGGCATACGTCTATAAGCATAAGTTCCATAAGGACAAGTAAAAGTAGTTTTCTCTTGATCTTGTGCTTTAACAGCAATTTGTGAGAATCCAGAATAACCATCAAGGAAACAAAAATGAGTTTTCTTAGACAACCTTTCTAACATTTGATCAATAAAAGGCAAAGGATAATGATCTTTCTTAGTTACTTTATTGACCTTTCTAAAATCAATGCACATCCTATACCCAACTACTACTCTTTGAGGAATAAGTTCATCATTTTCATTTGGTACAACAGTAACTCCTCCTTTCTTAGGGACACAATGCACAGGACTTACCCATCTACTATCAGCAATAGGATAAATTATACCAGCATCAAGAAGTTTTAATACCTCATTTCTTACCACTTCTTTCATCTTAGGGATCAAACGACGCTGATGCTCAACAACAGGTTTTGCATCGGTTCAATATTATGGCATGTTGACATATAGTAGGAGAAATCCCCTTTAAATCATCCAAAGTATATCCCATAGCTCCTCGATGTTTCTTTATACTTCTAATAACCTTGCTTCTTCATTACCTGAAAGTTTAGAACTAATAATAGCAGGATATATTTCTTTCATCAAGTAAACATATTAAGATTATCAGGCAAGGTTTTAAATCGAAACAGGATCTTCCTTAGGAGGCTGAGGTACCCAAATCTTCCACAGGCAAATTATGCTTAAGTATTGGTGGTTGACGAAGAAAGATTGTCAATCTCATTCCTTCCTCCATAAATACTTCACTTTCGTGTTCCTCCATGAATTGCTGCAAGGCATTGTTAGGAGCAACAGCAATAGAAGCAAGTTGTTCAATTGCTAAATTCTCATTAGGTAATCAGTTTCATAAAGTTTTTACCAAACTTAGAAAATTAATTCATAAGATTCTCCATTAAATTTAGTATAATTTTCTCTTTCTACAATCTATAATGCACCACATGTATTCAAGAAAGGCCTACCAAAAATAATGGGACAAGTTTACTAGCAACAGAACCAAGTACTAGAAAATCAGCAGGGTATTTAGTCTTACCACATAAAACTTCAACGTCTCTCACAATACCAATTGGGAGATAGTTTCTCTATTAGCAAGCTGAATAACCACATCAATCTCCTCAAGTTCGCAAGGACCAATTTCATGCATAATTTCTTTATAAAGATCAAAAGGAATAGCACTAGAACTTGCACCAATATCACATAAACCATAATAGCAATGTTCTCCTATTTTGACTGAAAGCACAGGAACACTTGTTTCCTAGCTCTATAGGATGTGAAACAATATTAGAGGCATCTTCACAAAAGATAATATGTCCTCCTTCTACATTTTCAGTTACCAAATCCTTTACTATTGCTATTGTGGGTTCAACCTATTTGTTCAGCAGGTTCTAAAGCTTTCTTTGCACTTTTATTAACCACACTAGCTATGATAGAATGTTCCTAATTTTAACAGGAAAAGGTGGTTTCTCAATATAAGGTTCTGGCAAGATACGATCAACTGTATGAACTTCAATGTTTTTGTATTGGCAGAATTAATGTATCTTTGTAAGGCAAATGATACTTATTGCAACTTCTTTAGGAACATCAAGATAAGAGGCAAAAGCCTTAACAGTTTGCAATAACTTGAGAATCAAGACCATACATATCATAGAGATTACGAAAATTATCAGTATTCATAAAAGCTTTAATGCATTCGTAATCATACTTTATACCTGATTCTCTACCTTTGTCGTTCTCCCATCCTTCAGTATTTTCCTCAATCCGATCAAGAAGGTCCCATTTAACTTCTCTTTTTACGTGTAAATGATCCAGCACAAGAGGTATCCAATAGAGTTTTATCTTGAAGAGAAAGCCTTGCATAGAAGTTATCAATAACGACATTACCAGGAAGCTCATGAATGGGGCATTTGAGCATTAATGATTTCAATCTCCCCCACGCTTGGGCAATACTTTCTCCATCATGAGGCCAAAAATTATATATATGATTCCGATCTTGATGAATTTCACTAGGAGGATAAAATTTAGAATAAAAAGAGGCACAATCTCCTCCCAGCCAATAGAACGCCATTCTTTCAGCATCCTATACCATTTTGCAGCTTTACCTGTCAACGATATAGAAACAATTTCTTCTTGACCTCTTCCATTGAAATACCTGCACACTTGAACAACTCGCATAATTCATGAATAAATAGCAAATGATCCCAGGAGGGACAGTTCCATCTCCTGCATAGCGGTTATTCGTAACGTTCAACAATTTTCATAGGTATTTTAAATGGAATTACTTGATCAGGTGGTTCCTCTTCTACTACCGTAGCAGTGGTAGTAGTGTTTCCAAACAGGGATTCAAATGGAGATCTCTCCATGAATAAAATAAAGTAGCAAGCAGAAATAAAAACAGCACCTACAGTAAAAGTTTCCCTTACCAATTCCACTCACCAATAGCGCTTCACTCCCCGGCAACGGCGCCAGAAAATAGTCTTGATGACCCACAAGTATAGGGGGTGTATCGTAGTACTTTCGATAAATAAGAGTGTCGAACCCAACGAGGAGCAGAAGGTGCTGACAAGGAGTTTCGGTAAAGGTTTCACTGTAAATGCTAGCAGACAAGTTTTTAGGGGTTTTTGATATAGCAGGTAAATAAAATGCGAGTAATAAAAGACAGTAATAATAATTGCAGCAAGTGGCCCAATCCTTTTTAGAGCAAAGGACAAGCCGGTTGGTTTACTTATGATGACAAAATGTTCTTGAGGACACACGGGATTCTAGTCAAGTGCTTTCGCTTCACATAGTTGATTAATCTTTATTGTTTTGATAAGTGTTGTGTGGGTGAACCTATGCTAATGCACCGCCCTTACTTGGACTAATACATACTTGTGATTATACCTCTTGCAAGCATCCGCAGTTACAAGAAAGTAATTAAGATAAATCTAACCACAGCCTTAAACTCTGAGATCCTACGCTCCCTTGTGCACCGGTATACTAACGGGGGTTTAGGTTTCTGTCACTCCGGCAACCCCACAATTAGCAACCAAATACACAATGCATTCCTCTAGGCCCATAAAGGTGAAGTGTCATGTAGTCGACGTTCACACGACACCACTAGAAGAATAACACCACAACTTAAATATCAAACCATTAAATATTACTCAACATAATTCCACTACTAACAGTGACTTCTCCCATGTCCTCAAGAACTAAACAAACTACTCACAAGACATCATATGGATCATGATCAGAGGTGATATAATGATGAATAACAATCTGAACATATACTTCAATTCACCGATAAAACTCAATAGCATCAACCACAAGGAGTAATTAACACCGGGAGAGTTTCCCCTATGAACTAACAAAGTATAGCCCTAGATGTTACAGCGGACGAGATGGTGCAGCGGTGATGATGGTGACGGTGATGGAGATGATGATGATGATGATCCCGATGAAGTCCAGCACGATGACGATGAGGATGGCGATGATCTCCCCCCTCCGGGAGGGAATTTCCCCGGCAGATTTCTCCCTGCCGGAGAGCTTTTTCTCTCTCTGTTTTTCCGCCTCGTGGAGGCGGCGGAATATTTTCTTGTCCACCCCTCTGTCTTAGGGTTTCTGGGGGATGAAGTACGCGAAGGGGGAGTGCCTGAGGTGGGCCAGGGGCTCCACACCATGCTGGGCGCGGCCAAGGGGGCCCGCGCCCAGGGGTGGTGTGGGCCCCTCCTGGCCCATCTCAGCCTCCCCTTTTGGCTAGCTCCATCTTCTGATAAAATAGGAACATTGTCTTCTTGGAAATATTTTTGGAGCTCCAGAAATATAGTGTCCTGATGGTGCTTTTTCCAGCTGAAATCTGACTCCGGCAGTTAATCATCCAATAATCATCAAACATGCAAAATAAGACAAAATAACATAAGTAACACATCTAATATGAAATATATCAATGAATAACAGTAAATTATGCTATAAAATAGTGATGCAAAATGGACGTATCAGCAATCCCAGGGATGCAAAGCACCTCAAGGGAAAAGGTTTGAAGCAAATTCAACCTTCATTCATATGACACCAACGGAGTTGGTTGTTCGCTATACGTTCTTTCTGGACCTAGCAACACCATAACTCTCCATCTGTCAGAGAATCCTACAGGCACGGAGAACATGATGGTTGAGTACGCCTCAAACCGACGTGTTTGGAGACTTAAAATAGTCCCACTATCTCCTTAATGGTCATTTTATTAATGTCCATTTGAATTGTCGTAATAGAACATATCACTAGTAGAAAACAGGCCTTTCGTCCGGGCCATTAGTCCCGGCCGTGGCACGGGCCGAGACTAATGGTCCGGACACGTCGCCCCGAAAACGCCGAAGCGTTCCGCACCCTTTAGTCGCGGCTCGTTAGGGAGCAATGGTCCCGGTTCGTGTAACCAGTCGGGACTAAAGGGGTATGCGACCCGATGCGGCCGGGGGCACCCCTTTAGTCGCGGCTCATTACACGAGCCGGGACTATAGGATTCAAACTGTTCGCTTCCCGCGCGGCCGCGACGCTTTGGAAACGCCACGACGCTTCGATCGCCGTCGACGATCGCTTTGTGTTCACCGGCCGGTGATCAATGGCGTGCTGGTTCACCTCCCCCTCTACTACTATATAATGGACTGATTTGCAACTCCATAAGCACACATCTAGAGCTCTTCTCTCCTCTAATCCCTCCCAAAGCCCTCTCCCTCGACCTCTCCCTCTCATTCCAATGGCGGAGCCACTCGCGCGAACTCGGGTGTACCACCTGACCGCCGAAGAGATGACTTTCACGGTCACGGTCACTGCCCGTGCATCAAGGGTGGGGAGGTGGATCCGCTTCGTCAAGAAGGAGTTCCTAGACGCCGCAGCGGTCAAGTGTGTGGGCCTGGACTACGAGTTCACCAACCTTCGCGAGGGTCGACAAAATCAGCGCGCCGCCGTCCTTCAACTCTCGGTGGCGAAAGAGAATTTGGTGTTCCAAATCCGTTGGGCTGATGAAGTGCCGCAGCTGCTGAAGGATTTCTTGCGGGACAACACCATCAGATTCTGTGGCGCGGCTATCCACAATGATGTGCGCATGCTGCGATACTACGGAATTGACATTTCGACTGTGGTCGACCTCCAGAAGGTTATCCCGAACCCCACCAATAATCTCATTCTGAGTCTCTATGATCTAGCCAATGCTACTATTGGGACAAATCTTAAGAAGAAGAAGAGGATCAACAAGGACGACAAGAAGAAGAACAGGAAGAAGGACGACGAGGAAGAAGAAGATGATGAACTAATTTTTGGTTGGAGCAACGTTCCATTGAGCTTTGAGCAAGTGAAGTATGCCGCTCTAGACGCTCGGCTGGGCTTCGAGATTGCTAGGAGGCACTGGATGCTACATGGCTACGATACCCCTTTTGATCGTCTCAACATTAATGTTGATGAGTAGATGTACGGTGTGTGGTGTGGTGTGTGTGAGAGGCTTCTATTGTAAAAAAATTAAATATTCGCAGTGCTATATTGAATCTTCAAATGAGTTCTATTTGCAAAATGTTTAAATCTTTTAATCCTTATAATTGAAAATTAATTGAAAATGATTTGAAAATGAATTAATATGACACCGAATTGAAAATGAAAATGAATTAATATGACACCGAATTGAAATTGAAAATGAATTAATATGACACCGAATTGAAAATGAATTGAAATTGAAAATGAATTAATAATTATTATTACTTGATCGTAAATCTTACTTAATCCATATTAAATTGAAAATGAATTGAAAATGTGAATTAATATGATACCGAATTGAAAATGAAATGAATTAATATGACACCATATTGAATTGAAAATGAATTAATATGACACCGAATTGAAAAATGAATTGAAACAGGAAGAAAAGACATTTAGTCCCGGCTTGAGATACAAACCGGGACTAAAGGGCTGCGGCCACCTTTAGTCCCGGTTTGTATGTAAAACCGGGACTAATACTCTGGCCCTATATATATGGCAGCCCCTCCGCCCCCTCTCCTGTTTTTTTTCCTGGTGGAGGTGGAGTAGGTTTGGTGCTAGTTTTTTTTTCTTCATATGCACTAGAGGTGTTCGGTGAAATGCCTGTTAGAGCGATGCCACTTGAGTTCACACAAGACAGACATGATATGAGGTGCCCGAGCCACACTTAAGCTTCCTCCTCTTTGTTTCCAAGTGTCCTAAAAGGTTAGCAACTATTTTCTCGTTTAGACCGCGCGGTAGTAATTTTAGCATCGTGATTGCGTTTGATATATAGTTCTATGATGCAGATGAGCCATCCATGGATGTACGGTGACCGACGCTCTGCCGATTACAGAGAAGGCGTGCGTTCTTTTCGCCTTGCGGCTGAGGCGAACAAGCATGGGGTTGGCTTTATGTTTTGTCCATGTGATGAATGTCGGAATGTGAAGGATCACAGCAACTCAAGAATCATTCAGAGCCACCTGCTTCGGTCCGGTTTCATGCCCGGCTATAATGTTTGGACCAAGCACGGAGAAAGAGGGGTTATGATGGAAGACGGCGATGAAGAAGAGAACGATGATGACAACTACCGATCTATGTTCCCTGAATACGCTGATACCGAAATGGAAGGCAATGAAGAAGAAGAAGAGGGTGAAGAACGGGCACCAGATGAGCCCGCTGATGATCTTGGTCGGGTCATTTCTGATGCAAGGCGAGGCTGCGACACAGAAAAGGAGAGGTTGCAGTTCGAGCAGATGTTACATGACCACAACAAATTGTTGTACCCAAGTTGTGAAGATGGCCAGAAGAAGCTGGGTAGCACAGTGGAATTGCTGAAGTGGAAGGCAGAGGCCGGTGTGACTGACTCGGCATTTGAAAAGTTGCTGGTACTAATGAAAAAGATGCTTCCAAGAAAGAACGAATTGCCCGCCAGCACGTACGAAGCAAAGAAGCTTGTCTGCCCTCTAGGATTAGACGTGCAGAAGATACATGCATGCCCTAATGACTGCATACTCTACCGCGGTGAGAAGTACGAGAATTTTGATAAATGTCCGGTATGCACTGCATCGCGGTGTATAAGATCAGAAAAGATGACCCTGGTGATGTTGAGGGCGAGCCACCCAGGAAGAAGGTTCCTGCCAAGGTGATGTGGTATGCTCCTATAATACCACGGTTGAAACGTTTGTTCAGAAACAAAGAGCATGCCAAGTTGTTGCGATGGCATGGAAGACCGTAAGAAAGACGGGATGTTGAGGCACCCCGCTGATGGTCGGCAGTGGAGAAAAATCGAGAGAGAGTTCCCGGACTTTGCAGGTGACGCAAGGAACTTATGGTTTGGTCTAAGTACAGATGGCATGAATCCTTTTGGGGAGCAGAGCTGCAGTCACAGCACCTGGCCCGTGACTCTATGTATCTACAACCTTCCTCCTTGGTTGTGCATGAAGCGGAAGTTCATTATGATGCCAGTGCTCATCCAAGGCCCGAAGCAACCCGGCAACGACATTGATGTGTACCTAAGGCCATTAGTTGATGAACTTTTGCAGTTGTGGGCCGAACCAGGTGTACGTGTTTGGGATGAGCACAAACAGGAGGAATTTGACAGACGAGCGGTGTACGTGTTGTTCGTAACCATCAATGATTGGCCTGCTCTTAGTAACATTTCAGGACAGACGAACAAAGGATACAATGCATGCACTCACTGTTTAGATGAGACTGAAAGTATATATCTGGATAAATGCAAGAAGAATGTGTACCCGTACAATCGTCGTTTTCTTCCGCACAGGAATAACTTAAGGAAAAAAGGCAAGCATTTCAATGGCACGGTAGAACCCCGACCGAAGCCTGTCCCCCGTAGTGGTGCTGATGTATTTGGTATGGTCAAGGATTTAAATGTAATCTTTGGAAAGGGTCCTGGCAGACAGCCTGTTCCGAAAGACGCAGACGGACACGCACCCATGTGGAAGAAGAAATCTATATTTTGGGAGCTACCCTATTGGGAAGTCCATGAGGTCCGCTCTGCAATCGACGTGATGCACCTGACGAAAAATCTTTGCGTGAATATTCTAGGCTTCCTGGGCTTGTATGGGAAGTCAAAACATACACCGCAAGCACGGGAGGACCAGCAACGTCATAAAGGACGAGACGGCATGCATCCAGGGCAGTTTCAAGGGCTCGCCAGCTACGCTCTTACCAAAAAGAGAAGGAAATCTTTTTTGAAGCCCTTTTCAGTATCAAGGTCCCGTCTGGCTTCTCGTCAAATATAAAGTGAATAGTAAATATGAAACTGAAAAAATTCCAAAACCTAAAGTCTCATGACTGCCACGTGCTTATGACGCAATTGCTTCCGGTTGCATTGAGGGGAATTCTACCAGAAAATGTTCGACTAGCCATTGTGAAGGTATGTGCATTCCTCAATGCAATTTCTCAGAAGGTAATCGATCCAGAAAGTCTATCAGGGTTACAGATTGATGTGGTGCAATGTCTGGTCAGCTTCGAGTTGTTGTTCCCGCCATCCTTCTTCAATATTATGACGCACCTCCTAGTTCACCTAGTCGAAGAGATTAGAATTCTCGGTCCTGTGTTTCTACACAATATGTTCCCCTTCGAGAGGTTCATGGGAGTCTTAAAGAAATATGTTCATAACCGTGCTAGGCCAGAAGGAAGCATCTCCAAGGGCTATGGAACAGAGGAGGTCATTGAGTTTTGTGTTGACTTTCTTCCTGACCTTAAGCCGATTGGTGTTCCTGAATCTCGGTATGAGGGGAGGCTGACTGGAAAAGGCACACTAGGAAGGAAAGCAACGGTATGTATGGACAGGGATTCTTTCACTCGAGCACACTACACAGTTCTAAACAATGCCACCGTGGTGGCTCCGTATATCGTGAAACACAAGAATATTGTACGCTCCGAAAACCCGGGGAAGGATGACTCCTGGATTCAAGGGAAACACATGGCGACTTTCGGCAGTTGGTTGCAGACACGTCTCATGAATAACACCACTGTTGGAGATCAGCTGTACTTGTTGGCCAGGTCACCATCTTCGACTATATGTACTTTCCAAGGGTACGAGATAAATGGGAATACATTTTACACGGAAACCCAAGATAAAAAGAGCACTAACCAAAACAGTGGTGTCCGATTTGATGCAACAAACGACAATGGGACAAAGGACACATATTATGGTTGCATACAGGAGATATGGGAACTTGACTATGGACCTTCTTTTAAGATCCCTTTGTTTCGGTGCAATGGGTCAAGCTGACAGGAGGCGGGGTAGATGTAGACCAAAAGTACGGCATGACAACAGTGGATCTCAAGAATCTTGCGTACATGAACGAACCATTTGTCCTAGCCAACGATGTGGCTCAGGTTTTCTATGTGAAGGACATGTCTACCAAACCGAGAAAAAGAAATCAGCAAAAGAATACATCGTCCGATGAGCCAAAGCGCCACATAGTTCTTCCAGGGAAAAGAAACATCGTGGGAGTCGAGGACAAGACAGACATGTCAGAAGATTATAATAAGTTTCATGAAATTCCGCCCTTCACAGTGAAAACTGACCCATCCATCCTGTTAAATGATGAAGATTCTCCATGGCTACGACGCAGAAGAAAACCTTCCTCCACTAGACAGGGATGTGTTAAACGTAAAATGTAATGTATTAAACCTTTATGTGATGTGTAGTAATGTATTAAACCTTTATGTGGTGAAAACCATAGTACATATCTCGGGTCCATTTTTATTTAACCATAATACATCAGGAATAATGTGTGGGGAATTTGATCAAACACCTAGGTAGGGGACGGAGGGCGGTGTGGAGCAAAACACACGGTTTCCCCGTCATACAGCCCTACGATGCCTCGTGAGTGACTGCATATCAAATGCACCGTAGGGCTGTATGATGGGAATCCGAATGCTTTGTATACTGCAAATCATCGCGTGGTCGTGAGCATGGCTACCACTTCCACCACCACCACTCCCACCTCCTCGGCAATTCATCATTGTGTCACCCTAATCCAGTGGTTGGATTCAACCTACCTGAGGGCTTGTGTTTCCAACAGCGTCGTTGTGTTGTCCTTATTCACCGTCCTACAGGAGGTGGCTCCAATGGCTGGCCGGTGAACAAGGACGAACACAATAATGCCAGGGAACATGCCAGCAGGTAGGCTAAATCCAACCATTGGATTCGGTGGCAAAGGTAGACGCTAGTTGTGTGCCGTTCGGCAAGACGTCTCTGATGTTCTACAACCGTCCGGCAAGACGTCACTGATGATCTGCAACCGTTTGGAACGATCGCAGGTCATCAGAGACGTCTTGCCGCTGGTTGCCCAAAGATGCCTCTCCGAGTGACGCTGAAATGTTTTGTGTGAGTGAGTAACCTGTCTGAGGAGGTGGGCTATATATACGGTCGCATGGCTTACGAAGTGGTCGTGATAGTGCTGATCCGACGGCTCAGAAGCGCTCGAAAGAAACACACCGCTAATCCAACGGCTCACAAGCGCTGGAAGGAAGCACACGATCCGTGTGATTCTTTAGTCCCGGTTGGTGTTACCAACCGGGATTAGTTCTAAAAATCCAACGGCTCACAAGCACTCAAAAGAAACACACCCCTGATCCAACGGCTCACAAGCGCTCGAAAGAAACACACGATCCGTGTGCTTCTTCCTTATTGGTGGGAATCCCTTTAGTCCCGGGTGGTATCACGGCCCGGGAATCCCTTTAGTCCCGGGTGGTATCACGGCTCGCAGAGTGATCCAACAGCTCACAAGCCCTCAAAAGAAACACACCCCTGATCCAACGGCTCACAAGCGCTCGAAAGAAACACACGATCCGTGTGCTTCTTCCTTATTGGTGGGATTCTCACTATATATATGTAGTCATGGCCTCCATTGGCATAGCACATCTAAACTCATATCTGCAACCTCATCACTCTCCCATGGCTTCCACCGTACCCACTCTAACCTACTCGGAGGCGGAGGCGCTTTGCGCCTCGAACTACCCCTGCCCGCCCGGCTACGACGTCCCACCGGCTGGAGGCTGAGCACCGGAGGCGTGCCGGTCCCTCCTGTCCCTTAAGGTTTGGCGCGTCGGGCGGCCATCACGAACCACTACTACCTCGAGCTCACTCCGGAGCAGCGGATGAATCCCCGCTGGCATCCCGACTATCGCCCGACTTGGGACGCCTTCTTCATCAATCGGCGTGAGAGGGCGCTCGCCAGGTACGAGGAGGATGGCCCGCCTCCTTCGAACTTCAACGAGGCCGGCTGTCGGCTGTGGTGGAGTGGCCGGACTCTCTAGAGCGTCATGAACTACATCACGACCGGCGATAACCCCCGCCTGCGCTACCCTCACTTCCAGTCCAGGCGCCCGACGACAGCGCCGCCCGACGACAGCGACGACGACGGCGGCGACTACGACGATTACGAGGACGAGTATTATAGGCCTAGGCAGGAGTATGACTAACCTATGGTTTGTTTATGTACCCTATGGTAGTTCATTGTAAGGGGTCGAATTATCGAAAACTATGGTTTGTCTATGTACCCAAGATTAATTTGAAAAAACTCAGTTCTGCAACATTGTTTGTCGTACCAAGATACAGCTATGTGTCAAATATGGGCACATTTCGACAAACTATGACACGGGGATGACCATAACGAGGTCATTTGTCCCGAAACTTATACATGTTTATAAATGATTGACCTTTTTGTGAAGAAGTTTTTTGTAAACCATGTGAAAACTCAAGTTTATCATTTTTCCTAGCAACTAGTACACATGAAAGTACTCCATGCCAAAGGATTTCATTTTTTGAGTATTTTTTCACTTTTTTTGACTTTTTTTAAAAAACGGTCAAAATGGCCGCTGTTACTATTCATTGTAAGGGGTCGAATTATCCAAAACTATCGATGGTTCTGTGATATAACCACTACTTGTGCACCTTAAAAACATTTTTCAATTTTTTTTAGAGCAAGCTATCACCCACTTGTAGTTCAAATTTGAATTACTTTCGGAAAATAGACATAAAGTCGTTAAGTAGGCGAAATTAGCTAGAAACCGAGAAAATTTCCAATATTTGTGGATTGTCCATAAAATATGGTCTACTTTGTGTGATAATTGGATGGGTGCCATTTTGCACCATATTTGTTGTACTTGCTTCACAAAAAAATGTCATTTTCGAAAACCGAAAAACAAAAAACGATATTTAGAATAGTTATAATAATTATTTTATAAAACAGAAAATGGTTTTCAATTAGTTATTCAAATTCAAACACTTTTCATGTTGAAAGTTTTGTCAGATTCAAAAATATGCAAAAACTGCTTAATTCAAATGTTTAAATGTTTAAAAAAAGGTCCTGGTTCTGTTCAGAAATAAAAATTCAGTTGCGCGCGCAATTTTTGGGACTTTAGTCCCGGCTGGAGCCACGGGCCGCGACTAAAGGTGTGTTTAGCGCGCGGGAACGCGAAAAGCCCTCCAACCCCTTTAGTCGCGGCCCGTGGCAAAAACCGGGACTAAAGACCCCCCTTTAGTCGCGGGTTGAGCCACAGACCGCGACTAAAGGTCCCTCCACTACTTAAGCGGCACGGTTGGTCCTTAGCCATTTTTCATCGGAGGCCAAGCGCGAGGAGCAGAGCGACGCCATTAGGCTGCCAAAATTTTCCGTCGCCGGCGAGGCCGTCTTCGACACGGCCGCTGCCCGTCGCCGGCGCCTCCTCTACTTCCCCACCGAGTGGTCCGTGGTAGGAAGGCCGGAATCCGGCGAATCGAGGCCCCGCCCCCAACTCCGGCCACCGCGTGCGACCACGATTCCGTCGCCGTACGACCTCCCCCGACCTCGTCGTCCACTCCATCGTGCTCAGGGTGAGCTTTTGCATCCTCCAGTGCCTTCAATTCGACTTATTGCGCCCCGTAGCTCCGCCGCCGCGTTGACCATCGTCGGCCGCCGCCAAACATCGTCGCCGGCGTTGCTCCGGCGACCCAAATTGGGCGGCGCCGCTACCAAAAGGTTCCCTGCAACCTCCTCTACGTCGCAGCGAGTTCGAATCATCCAGAAACGCGCGGATTCGAGAAATCGTTGATTAACCCGAAATTTCAAAATAGGGCTTTATAATTTGTTTCTGTGCTGTAGCTTTAATTCAAAATAAAATAGTTAAACTCCGTGTTTGTGCAAACCAAAAATCACAGTGATAAATGAATGAGTTTAGAACCACTTCCAACTTGCAAATCTTAAAAATATTAATTTGTGTGTGCTTGATAATTA
Source organism: Poa pratensis (assembly GCA_947311845.1). Taxonomy (NCBI): domain Eukaryota; kingdom Viridiplantae; phylum Streptophyta; class Magnoliopsida; order Poales; family Poaceae; genus Poa; species Poa pratensis. Next base: position 5,082,105 of record CAMZMU010000115.1, on the reverse strand, counting down.
CTGTACTGCCACTGGTATAAATCAAAGAACTTTTTTTAACTTGGGATTTATGAATCCAAAAATTGTAAATCCAATTGTTTTGGAATGCTTAGGACAGTAGCTTTCAGTAGGAATTAACCCCATGTGTTTGGGATGCTTAGTTTTGAAATGGCATGTGTTTGTAGTTTGGACCAGTAGGGTTTTCTAGCATTTAATTAATTTTCTGTGAATAAGATTTTGGACTAAATCCAATTGCATTAGTTTAAAATACTTACATAGAAACTAAACCTATCTTTGCATAACTTGTTGATGAACAGAACACCCTGGACTTAATAAACTCTAAAAATGGTGTTTTCTGCCTATTAAAAGTGATAAAATAAATATTTGGTCCTTTATGAAATTGTTGCTATTGTTGTTTGTGAAATGTTTAGGTACTGTAGATCACTACATAATGTTGTTCTTAATATGTTAGTACTGTTAGTGCTTAAGTAAAAACAAAATGAAGTTAGTTGTAAAATGCTATTAGTGCCTAAGAAAATAAAATGAATTAATCATGCTTGTAGTAATTTTTAGTAATTGATTTGTAGTGGATATATTGTGACTTAATAGATTTGTAGTAATTTTTTAATTACAAAGTATTGATGATAACAATTGATACACATTAGATAAGTGACTTGTATTCATTGCTTTAGTAATTATTTATAATAATTGATACTCATTTTATTTGATGCATTTTGAAATAATATTGTGTGCATTTTGCAGAAACTATGGATCCACCTAGTCCAATCCGCAGAGACCTAATACAGGAAGAAATTCTCGAGGATATAATCCACGACGCCCCAGATGCTGATCCAGCCGAATCTCCGTCGTCATATCTGAACCCCTCCGGGGATGGAATGGAGGCCGACCGACGTGAGGATGAAGCCGACGGCTCCGATGATGGAGAAGGCGATAGCTCCGATGATGGAGAAGCCGGTGGACCCTTAACGAAGTCCGGCGAGGTAGATATGAAGTTCGGCGATCAGTAGATGCATTACTTGAGTTGTATATATATAAATTGACGAATGTTTCTTCTCTTAGGCCTCCACATCGAGCAAATCTACCAAACGAGGCCCGACCAAAAAGTTGGCCCCATCTACGCATTATACATTTGAGGTCATAGCCCCTACGGGCGAACCGAAGGAACCCAAGAAGGCTGCCGATGTATTTAGAAAACAATGCGGAGTTCTGGTTAGGGATCACGTCCCGATCAGCGTTCGAGACTGGAATAAGCGCAAAGGGGCGAACGATAGTGAGTATGTCGCCGAAAGGTACAAAACGGGTCTTTGGAATGACCTCATGGCACATTTCACCCTGCCAGAATTGGAGGAACCTGCCGAGACTGCAAAATTGAGGGAGAAAGTCAAGCGGTGGACTCTCTCGAAGATGGCCGAACTATTCCGGGTGTGGAAGAAAAGATTATGGCAAGACTATCGGAAGAAAAAGACTGCTCCAGTATTCGAAGGCTATCTAGCGAAGCAGGCGGATCACTGGAACGCATTTAAGGAGTACAAGGAGTCAGAAGATGCCAAGGAGCTGTCAAAAAAGAACAAGGATAATGCTGACAAGAAAATGTATCACCATAAATTGGGGCCAGGGGGCTACAAGACTGCCATGCCAAAGTGGGATAAAAAAGAGCAAGAGCTGCTTGCTAAAGGGATCCAACCAGAACCATTGCGCGAAGAATGGGAAACGAGGGCAAGAAATTGGTTCCTTGCGCATGGGAGTACATACGACGAAACAACTGGCGACCTTATTTGCAGTGACGGGATTAGGATACCCAGGGACAATTGGCTTAGAGTGGTGAAAGAAATTAAAGAGGGGAAGTTAAAGTTCCGTCCCGATAGAGAGAAAGACATGCTGACATTGGTCCTCGGGAATAATGAAAAAGGAGGACGAACACGAGGCTTTGGCCCTAGTTGTCCGTGGTGGATGGGGTTTGCCAAAGACATGGAAACTTACAGAAGCCGATCGAGAGCAAAGCGGCGACAGGAGGAGGAGGTGGGAGACAAGTTCAGCCAGTTGTTTGCCAGAATTGACAACCAGCAGCAGCAGATTGACGAACTTAGAGGAGTAGTGCGCCAGCAAGATCCTGCACTCGATATTACCGCCGGCCCGTCTCAGCGTAAAAGCAGCGTGGGTGACTCGGAGGTCCCGGCTGACGATGCACGGCGAATGATAGAAGGCGGTCCTGGCTACCCCGTGGATGGAATCAAGGATTCAATATCTTGTGAGCTCCATCAGAAAATGGTGAACATATCCATGAAGGTGGCGGTCGGATTGTTGTACCTTGTCCACCTGACGCACGCTGGAATGACCGTGAGATTCCAGCTGGCTATGCTAAAGTCGTGGTGGATGAAGTACTACCGGACTTTATTGATATGTTGCTTGACATCCCTATACCGCAAGACGAGAGGACACTCGGAGAAGTAGTGGGTGCTGTCATTCTATGGGACAAGAACAACATCAGGCTTCCAGGCTCGGCGCCAAGGACAACACCGCCTCCGAGTCGTCGCAGGTCCCCTACACCTCCAAGAAGCAGCCCACCCCATGACTACGACCACCACAGCGCGAGTCCGTCTCGATCTCCGCTGCCGGACTTGGGTCCGCCGTCTTCGCCGCCACCTTTGCCCGCTAAGGACAATAAGCGGAGGCGTGATCCGTCGATGAGTACTAACCGACGCAGCCCAAAAAGACAAAGGTCGCCCCTCCCAACAGTACCTCATAAGAATCTTCCTATCAGAACTTACGACCGTACCGACGAGGAAATCGCAGCGATCGCAAAGGCCAAAAAGATGCGCATTTTGCAAAGAAGAAACCCAAGGCCGCCCCGGTATACACCGAGAAGCAAAAAGCGTATGCACTTGATTGGCTGAACACACCAAGGCAATATGACTTGCACCATAAGCCCGATGACTATCTACGCACACTTCGGAAGGAAACGTGGAAGGGCAAATCAGGTGATAGTGCAAGCGGGAGCAAACGGCCAAGTAAAGGTGCAAGTGCGGAAAGAAGGGACGTTCCCCAGCTCGGAGAACAGGCCAAACAGTCGATCCCACCCCTCAAGGTGTTATCCACAGACGTTCCCGTGCAGGCGGAAAATCAGGATATGGCAGAAGCTGCGAAGTTGGCGGCCGCTATGGGTGTGACTGTTGCGGAATTGCTTGGTACCCAAGACGACAATATACCCAAGGCTCCTGTAGTCCGTACATATGTCCCAAAGGAGGAAATGGTCAGCAGAGAGAAGTGGCAACAACTGCCAACACAAATGCGGAAATTGCATGACTGGTACATGCAAGAGTCACAGAAGGGCAGAATAATGATCGTGGCGAAAGTCCCACATGAGTACTACTTCCGAGAAGACCAGGTCCATGTTGACTTTTCAGAACTCTACCAGTTATACAATTTCGACGCCCTCGACAAATGTCTCATAAGTTGCTACTGTCTGTAAGTTGTTGAATTCATTGTCTACTTATAAGTTGTTCAGTCTTTCAGTTGTTCAGTTCATTGCATTTTAATTATCCTCGTTATATCCTTTTGTACTCTATTCTGCAGAATGAAGATCCGGGAATGTAAAAGAAAGGTCTATAGTGTTGGGTTCATTGACCCAGATAAAGTACATATTCAATCTTTAATGACGAAACCCGACGAGACGGAGCAAAACCTTCTAAGGTTTCTAGCGGAGCAAAATTTCTGTGACCACATACTATTTCCTTACAACTTCGGGTGAGGGTCTTACTATGATGTACACATTCACTTTTGCTTACTCGATGTTAACTGTAATTGATGAGTTACTGACGTATATATAAACATGTGCAGGTTCCACTGGATTCTGCTAAACATTCAAGTTGATAAGGGAATAGTTGAAGTCATGGACCCATTAAAGAGACCCCTGGAAGAGTTCCGCAGCATGCAGGACATGATCCAGAAGTAATTTTCACGCTATATCGGTCTCTTTCGTTGATTTCATGAGATATCAGGTAATGAATAACTCATTAATTCATTTTCTTTGCCGGGCAGGGTTTGGATCCGGTTCAAGACTGTGGTGGCGGGCCGATGGAGTGAGAAGCTGAAGTTTACTCCGATCCCGGTAAGTAGTACGAGATATGTCCACGCATCTCTTTACTTCTAGTTTCAATACAATTATGATGCCAGATTGTTATTTTTATTGAATTCTATTCTCGTAAAGTGCGCGAGGCAGCCACAGGGGACGAATCTATGTGGATACTACGTTTGCGAGTTCATTCGCTCGTTTACCACTGAGGCAAAAGATTATAGAGTCGACGTAAGCAATACATTTACAACATTATTTTATTACCGTCACTTTTTGTTATCATGATTGATGTTCATATTGATATCATTTTCTTATATAGTTCGAAGAAATGCGGGATCGACTCCTACCACAGCAACGCGTACTAGCAATTGCTGAGGAGCTGGCGGGATTTATTTTGAGCGAGATGGTAAACGACGCCGGTGAATTTAGTGTGAATAGGCGCTTCTGATGATCCCCGGCCGTGTAATCGAATATACGGGCTCTAGTCCCGGTAATTGTGATCTCCATGTAAATATCAAAATTGTATATATTTGTATGCTCGATCGCAAGACAAGTTATCTTATATATGCACGAATGTGTACGGTATGTGATAGCGTAGAAATACCGCTAAAAGAAAACAATTATCTTTGCATGCTTGAAGAAATAAATAAAAGAAAACAAATAAACCCTAAACCCTAAACCCTAAAGCAATAAATAAAAGAAAATAAAAGAAAACTATTAGTCACGGCCCGTTAAACGAGCCGGGACTAAAGGTGCTGCCCCCAGCGCGCTCCGCAGGCGGCCACGTGGTGGGCCTATGGTCCCGGCCCGTTATACGAGCCGGGACTAAAGGTGTTGCCCCCAGCGCGCTCCGCAGGCGGCCACGTGGTGGATCTTCTGTCCCGGCTGGTAACAGGCCCGGGACTAAAGGTTTGGCCTTTAGTCCCGCCTGGCCTGTCCCGGTTCTCGACCTGGGACAGAAGTCCCTCACGGCCCGGGACAGGAGGCCCTGTCTCCACTAGTGTATATATTATATATATTGTATCAGCACTCTGATATAAAATAAGATTGTATATATTCTATATATCTGATAAAGATTTCCATATTAGAACTTCTTCAATTCTATATATAGATCTCTACGAGTGTCAATCCGATGGATGTGGAACAAGTATATGAAAATATACCCACTCTATTGTCTGGATTGTATTGCACATACATCCAACTCGTAGCACATGTTGCATATAATGCAATTTCATCGGTCATGTTTTGCATGAGCTAAACTTTCCTAGTCATGAGATTTAGTGTGCACATATTGTGCCAATAGATCACTTCAGTCCCTTGAACACATTCAAGGTGATATTTGTGGTCCCAACCAACCATTGTTTGGACTAAAAATCGAATTAAATCAATTCGAATGGACAAATATTGTTGCAGAATTCTCTTCACATGCCTCCACTATTTAGTGCATGCTCCGAGGATCGAAGTTCAGCATAATGTCCTATGTGTCCATACACAATTGTTTTTGGTTTCGTCTCTGATCAAAAGGATTTTTTTGATTGCACGACCCATGTCAATGAATTGCAATTACCAACTTCACGTTGGAGTCATACAGTTTTACGCGCTGCTACTGACTAACTGCATATCGCAGTACTTCCCCTCTGCAATTGATACGTGAAATCCTTCGAGCATTTCCCATCTGCGTAAGTTCGGAAGCGCTTCACGCGTACCGATCTCACCACCACAGCGTACATCATGGGTCCACATATGAGGGATCTATGTGGGGTACAGATCTCCGTCGATCACCCGGTACCTTGAACCCCTCATAGGGGATGTATTCATAGCCCAGTATGCTGATTGCTATTATTTAAGAAGGATTATTTCCAGTCATTAGGGGGAGATTTCAAGTACCATATCGAATGCCAGGAAATCAATTGGGACTTCACGTTACTCATCATACCCACGTACTCAAGAATCTGGACTCTACGTTCGGATTCACAAATTTGCAACACATGCAAATAACCTGCCAGATTAAATTACTGATCTCAAAGGTGTTACAAAATCCTTCAGTCCGGTTAGAAATTCGCCCGAAAGAGTGGAGGTACCAATAAAAACCACTCAACTCCCTGTTTTATAAAAAGAGGGGGAGTAGTATGGCCTCTGGCCAGGATCCAGCTTTTCGCAAAGCAACAAAAGGAAATCGAGGATAAATCCTCTAAATCAGTAAATGCAAGTCAACCTTGCGTTGATGAACACCTAATGGGTAGTATACACCCAGTGGAAGGGAAACCTCCACAACCCCAGCTCCAGCTTGCACACACTGGCTGGGACATCGGAACACCCAGACTCACGCGTATTGGGAAATCACGAAGAGTCAACAAGGGTGCATGATATTTACTCCAACTATATCGATTCTCTGGAGAATAATGTCGTGTCTCGTCGCACGGACACCGGGAGTAAAGGATACCCCCTTTTAGGTTCGGCACGGGGCGCGAAGGAGGCTGAGATTCGCCTTCGAGGTCGGAGATCGGGTCAAGCTCTCCTCTCCACGATCAAAGCATGCAACCAAAGGGACACAAGGAGCTACCCAGGTTCAGGCCGCCCGGAGGCTAAAAGCCCTACTCCTGTATGTCTGGATATATGGGTTCTTCATAGTGTGGAGTACAATGGAGTCCTTCGGGCAGGGTACCCGGATGGGTTTTGGCTGGAGGTAGAAGAAGGACAGATCCTGACCCGGAGGAGATCACCTTCCTCTCTACCTTGGCAGCCCTAAACTAGTCTTGCTCTGGTGTGACTTGTGCTCCGGTTCTTCCTCTTCCTTCTCCTCCGTGCCTTGGTCCTCCTTTTATAGGCTAAGGGGTTGCCACAGCGCACGTGAGGGGCATGAGGGGCCTTCGGCGCGAAGGACCCTCCCTAGCTGGTTTAGGGGGCGACGTGGCCTCTTCTCAGCCTAGCGCTTCACTTGGGTTAGGTGAGAGCGTCCGCCTTGCTTCCCAAGTCTTCTGAGGCCTTCCCGCATGAGGTGGAGTGCTTATCCACAACGGTGCGATGATGCACCCGAGAGGGAGCCCAGCCTCCTGCCGGGGACTTGGACCCTCGGTGCCTTCCGCGTCTTCTTGATTGGTTCGGGGACCCGGCAGGTCCCCAGGACCGGAGCCCTTTGCTGGTGCAGGCCTTGCTTGGCCCCCGCGGGGTCAGGAGGTGAACCCGCCGTCTTGACTTGAGTCTTGGTCTTGTCCATCTTCGTCTTGGGCCCACAGGGAGCGGACCCACTTTGGCAGCACTAGGGGAACCCCATGTTCCACTGCTGCGACAGTAGCCCCCGGGCATGGTCCCGGCGGCTTTATATCCAGCTTCCGGGGCCATGGCCTAAAGGTAGACCAAAGTGGGTCCCGGGCAGCTGGTCTTCTCGTCTTGCTCCATCAGTAGCCTTAATGGTCTTGGAACTGCTCCGCTCGGGGGAGTAACTGCGGGGGCCTCCTCGATTCCCAGAAATGGGGAACGCGAGAAGACGCCTGACAGAGGCGCCGCCGCGGCTATAAAAGCAGGGCGCGCCCATTGCATTCTCATCCAATCCCTCCTCCGGACCTCCTCACAAATCACCAGATCCAATGGCGAGAGCGAGAAGGGGAGTTGGGCGTCCTCGTTCGTCTTCAGCTGCTGCGGAGGACGGTCCTTCTGCCCGTGGACGGGCCGCTCCGCGAGGTCGGGGAAGTCGTGGTCGCGGCGGCCGTGGAAGCCGCGGCTCTGCAGCTCCTTCTCCGAGGAGCACGGTCCACACTGGCTTTGCGCCGTTCGAGTTCATCGTGGATCTGAGCCACATACCTCGCAGCCGGCTTCTTCTCCCAGATTCCTTTGCGATGGCGACGGAGGACATCCGGCCCTCAGGCTTCTGGTTGCAGGCGGAGGGATGTCCCAATGGCCCCTCCTGGGCTTTCACAGAGCTCACCGCCGCTGGCGCCATGCTCCTGGGCCAAGGGTGGAAGTCGTTTTCTCGCGCCCGCCGCCTGTCCCGGGGGCAATGCCTGGTGTTCCGGTACGATGGAGACGCGACGCTCTTCGTGAAGATCTTCGGTGTTGATGGTGGACGCGTGGAGTGCTGCATGGAGAGCAGCAGCGGCAGCTCGAGCTCCTACGACGAGGATGAAGATGAGGAAAACTCATCCGACATCAAGGTCGAGGGGAGCTCGTCATCCTGAAGGCGGGGAGCTTCGGTCGCGCGCCATGGAGATCTCGTTGACCTCATTGGTGGCGGCCTTGGTGCTGTACTTCTGGAAGTAGCGCCTTCCATTGTACGGCGGTGCTCCTTGTTCGTCGGGAGCCAACCTTTTTGTTGTAAAAAAGATCGACCCCTTGCAGTCCTTGTAAATGAAGAAGAACTTGTTTCCTTCTTGTCTCCGCGTAGCGCTCGTGTGAATAAGAACAGGTTTTTGCAAAACGTGTTCCCATTATTGCGGTAGCCGGACCGCCTGGGGTAGGTGGGGGATAAGAGGCCTATAAAAAGCCCTCAGCCCCCAGCCCCTTCGCCACATCTTCTCGCCTTGTTCTGCTCCTTCATCTTCCGCTGCCTCCCCACGCACCGCGGCGCAATGTCCGGCGACGCAGAGATGGCCTTGTCCGAGGTGTCGATGGCGGAGTCCGTCTTCCGCGGTGTGGCGGCGGCGCCCAACGAGGCTGGAGCCCGAGCCGCCGAAGATGAGGCTGCGTCTCGCGCTTCCGCCACCCAGAGCATTGCTCGCCTGGCCGCTGTTTCTGGCCCTGCTGCTCAAGAAGAAGCACGGGTAAGGGCGATAAGGAGAGCGCACCTGTGGTCGCTTCTGAAGGAAAGATCCGCGGGCATTCCAGAGTTGTCCGCGGTTGTGGCTGAACTCGAGGCCGTTGAACAGGTCAGTTGCTCGTTCTTCTTTACTTTTCCTTCCTTTGTTCCTAGTTGAATCCTGTCTTGACGTGAACTACTCTTTGCAGGCCGAGTGGCAGTCCATAGACAAGCTGGCGGACGGATCTCTCGCCTTTTTGGCCCTGGAGGGCACTGGTCAGCAGAAGGGGGTCGAGTTCTTCGACGTGCCTGACAAGATTCTGCGCGCGTGTGCCCCTTTCCTCCAGGCGTCCCCGGAAGAGAAGAGCGCACCCGGCAGACAATAAAACAGAAGACAGAACTGCGCAGCCAGAGACTCTGAGCTGGCCTTAGTGCATAGGCTAGGTAACCTCCAAAGGGAGCTTAGCTGAATGTAATTCAGAATTGTAACTTCAGAATGTAAATACATATGAATGCAATCCTAAGGCTCAACTCCCGGGGTCATTTCCCAAACCTCCCCTTGCACTAACGCGCCGTCAAGTTTCAGAGGAGATCTCTTAGGTGACAAGTACTCTGACCGCCCGCACCGGTAGCAGTACCCCTAAGAGCACTATACCTTCCGGGAGTCTACTCCACAGCCGCGGGTACTAGGCACGAAGGGAAATCGAACCGTTCGCCGGGGAGGATGCATTACCCCCGCAAAGGCTCTCATCAACCGTCAAGCATGCGCAGGTTGGTGGTATATTGACTCCGAGCGAGATAGTATGCCTAAGAATGCAGGATGCTCATGCAAAGACTTAGCTGTTTTTGCCGCATCCTCGCTCTGCTGCGTCCTTCCCGGGTTTCCAGCTCCTTGGTCGCCCTTCAGCATCCTTTCCTGTCCCGGGAGAGGCGCTACACACAACAAACTTTCAGTAGGAAAAGAATGGACCCTCCCCTAGATGTCGTGAAAGTGTTTCATCCGAAGCAACCCGCAAGCAAAGTTGAATGTGCATTTTGTGTTTAGGTTCTTTAAAACACAGCACTGCCCGTTCCACTCCTTACCGCGGCAGTACGGCACGACCAGGTGGCAGCGCCTACTGATAGGCTGCTCGCGCTCGACCTGTCAGCCACCGGCACCATGTCAGCCCCCTGCTTGGGGGTTGTTACGGATAACACACTTCACGACAAAAAGAGAGGCTCACGGAATTGAAATACTTATCTTTTATTCCTTGGCGACGATTCTCACACCCTTATACAGAACACTAGCCCCTTGGGCGTGCTTAGTCGATCATAACTATCTGCGATTCATGTTCGTATTCAGGGGTAGAATTTCCGGAGATTCTCGATGTTCCAAGCGTTGCCTTCCGGCTTGCCCTTCTCGTCCTCCAGTAAACAGCTCCGGGTCTCAGGGTATGTGTCACCCGATAAGGTCCTTCCCACTTGGACGACAGCTTGTTCATGTTATCAAGCTTCTGCTTTCTGCGGAGAACCAGGTCTCCGGGTTCCAGTACCCGTGAACGGATATGGCGATCGTGGTAGCGGCGGAGCCCTTGCTGATAACGAGCGGATCTCAGAGATGCTCGACACCGTAATTCCTCCAGGAAGTTGATATCATCAATCCTCCTCTCAGCTTGTGTTTCTTCATCATAGGCGAGTACCGGGGAGATCCATGCCTGAGCTCTGTTGGCAAGACGGCTTCAGCTCCATAGACAAGGAAGAAAGGTGTTTCTCCAGTTGCTCTGCTTGGTGTGGTTCTGAGGGACCATAAAACACTTGGCAGGTGCTCAATCCAGTTTTTGCCCTTGTCTTCCAGCTTGTCAAAGGCCTTGGTCTTCAAACCCTTTAGGACCTCCGCATTGGCTCGCTCCACCTGACCATTGCACCTTGGGTAGGACACCGAGGCAAAACACACCTTGATGCCCAGCTCTTCACAGAAGTTGAGGAATGAACGGCTTGTGAACTGAGATCCATTGTCCGTTATGATTCTGTTGGGTACTCCAAAGCGGTACACGATCCCTTCGATGAACTTGATGGCTGCCTGAGCTGTTTGTCTTGGGACTGGCATTACTTCCACCCACTTTGTGAACTTGTCGACGGCCACGAACAGGTACTCATGTCCCCCGACAGACTTCGGTATCTTTCCCACGATGTCCAGCCCCCAGACCGCGAACGGCCAGGAGATTGGAATCGGCTGCAAAGCTTGCGCCGGCTGATGTATGTTCTTCGCATAGTACTGGCAGGCTTCGCAGGTCTTGACTAGCTGTTCGGCATCACTGAGGACTGTTGGCCAGTAGAACCCGTGACGAAAAACTTTCCCCGCCAGAGACCTTGATGCCACATGACTTGAACACGTGCCCTCATGGATGTCCCTTAGCAGTACTTGGCCTTGTTCTTGAGGGATGCAGCGGAGCTTGACTCCGTTGTCCCGTCGCCGGTAGAGCTCGCCGTCGATCATGACGTAGAGCTTGGCTTGACGAGCCACCCGCTCGGCGTCATGGTCGTCCTCCGGGAGGGCGTGCTCCATCATGTACTTGACGATGTCCCTGGCCCAGGGTGGGTGGGTTCCTTCCACCGGTAGCACCATCCGACGGAAAGAAAGCATAGCTTCCTCCGCCAGAGGGGCTGCCGGGTCTTGAGCTTCTGGGCTGGCCACCCGTGTTGTCGATGTAGAAGGGTCGCCAGCCCCCGGCGTAGATCTTGCCGCAAGCCTCTCGGGAGAGACCGAAGGCTGCCTGAGACCTCGATGTAGATCCCGGGAGGCACTGGTTCTTGCTTGGACGCCAGCTGCGACAGCTCGTCCGCGGCAGTGTTTTCTCCCCGCGGGACGTACACAGCCCGGAAGTCATTGAAGCGCCGCTGCAGCTTCCGACCTCCTCGACGTACGGTGCCATCTGAGGACACGCATACTCCTTGTTGACTTGCTTGATGACCAGCTGGGAGTCGCCCTTGACGATGATCTTGCTGATGCCAAGACCGATGGCGGCACGAAGTCCCGCGAGCAGGCCCTCGTACTCCGCCGTGTTGTTGGAGATGTTCCCTTGATAGTGCATCTGGACGACGTACTTGAGCCGGTCACCAGTTGGAGAGTTAGTACGACCCCTGCGCCTCCTTTCCCCTTGGTGTAGGAACCGTCGAAGTGCATGGTCCAGGCGCTTGGGTCTTCTTTCCCGGGGAGGCAGGATTCCTCCACCGGGTCGTCGAGCGCTGTCTCGGTCCACTCAGCAGTGAAGTCCGCTAGCGCTTGACTCTTGATGTTGTCCGTGTGCTCGAACTTGAGGCCGAAACCCTGAAGCTCCATGGCCCACCATGAGATGCGACCAGTGGCAAGCGGGTTCTCCAAAGGGCTTCTGAGCGGGTACTTCGATACCACCGTGATGGGATGGCTTTGGAAGTACGGCCTCATCTTGCGGGAGGCAATGAGATTGCCAACAGCAGCTTCTGCATCATGGGGTACCGCTCCCGGGCGTCGCGCAGTACCGCGCTGACGAAGTAGACCGGGTGCTGCACCTTGCGGGTCGCCGAGTCTGGAGAGGGCTCGGTTTCCTCCATGTCCACGTCTTGGGGTGAGGCGGAGTAGCCCCCAGCATAGCCCATCAGAGAGAGATTCCCTGCTGGATCCGGCTCCGTGCCGCTTGAGGGAGGCGCCGTGACGTCAGGATCAGAAGATCCCTGGTCACCCGGCAGCCTTTTCTTGCTTGGTTGACCCGAGAGAGTGTTCCCGGGGCGCTTGCCCTTGATCTTGCTTGACTTCTTCGGAGGAGCGTCACGCTCTGCCACAAGCACAGCGCTGACCACTTGATTGGTGGCGGCGATGTACAGTAGCAGGGGCTCCTTTTCTTCTGGTGCCACGAGGATTGGCGGTGAGGCGAGGTAGCGCTTGAGGGACTGCAGGGCTTCCTCGGCCTCGGGGTCCACTCCACGGGGCCTGACTTCTTGAGCAGCCTGAAGAACGGTAAGGCCCGCTCCCCAAGCCTTGAGATGAAGCGCCCGAGTGCAGTGATGCACCCGTTGAGGCGCTGTACGTCCTTGACCCGCCGGGGTGCCTCCATGCGCTCAATTGCCTTGATCTTGTCAGGATTCGCTTCGATCCCCCGATGGGAGACCAGGAAGCCCAGCAGCTTGCCGGAGGGACCCCAAACACGCACTTGTCGGGGTTGAGCTTGAAGTTGACCCGGCGGAGATTCTCGAAGGTCTCGTGCAGGTCCTGAATGAAGAGTCCTTGTGCCGAGTCTTGACCACGATGTCGTCGATGTACGCTTCAACATTGCGGCCTAGCTGGGGCCCAAGGCATGCTTGCATTGCGCGCTGGAAGGTAGCGCCGGCGTTCCGGAGGCCGAAAGGCATCCGGGTGTAGCAGTAGCAGCCCTTGGGGTGATGAAGGCCGTCTTCTCTTGATCCTCGAGCGCCATCATGATCTGGTGGTACCCGGAGAAGGCATCCAGGAAGCACAGCAGCTCGCACCCGGCCGTGGAGTCCACGATCATGTCGATCCGCGGCAGGGGGAAAGGGTCCTTGGGACAGGCCTTATTCAGGTCTGTGAAGTCGATGCAGAGCCTCCACTTGAAGGTCATGGGCTTTGGCACCACCACGGGGTTGGCCACCCAGGTTGGGTGAGGAACCGACCGGATGACGCCAGCTTCTATCAGTTTGTCCACCTCAGAGATGATGAACTCCAGCTTCTCTTGCTTTGGTTCCGGAGAACCTGCTTCACGGGGCGAGCCCCCGGAGCAACCGCCAGTTTGTGCTCGATCACCTCCCTTGGTACGCCGGGTAAACCTGACGCCTCCCATGCGAAGACATCAGAGTTTTCCCGAAGGAAGGCGACGAGCGCGCTTTCCTATTTGTCGGTGAGGCGGGCGCCGATGGTGATGGAGCGAACGCCGTCACTGGTCAGCGCCACCTTCTTGGTCAGCTGCGGGTCGCCGTGGAATGGCGCCTTCTTGGGGGAGTAGATGTGGAGCCCCCGGGGGGTACTCCAGCATCATCCTCCTGTACACCTTGAGGGACATCCGCCGTATGGCCACCGCCTGGTTCAGCTGCTGAACGCAGTAGATGGCGTCGTCGATGTCGGCGTGGATCTTGATGACGCCCCATGGCGCCGGGATCTTCAGCATGTTGTAGGCGAAGTGGGAGACGGCCATGAACTTGGCCAGAGCGGGCCTGCCAAGTATGCCGTTGTACGGGAGCGGGGTGTCGGCGATGTCGAAGACGATTTCCTCGGTGCGGAAGTTCTTGGAGTCGCCGAAGGTGACCGGAAGCGTGATCTTCCCGAGGGGTCGAGTGACACTTCCATTCACGCCTTGAAAAACGCCGGTGTCTTGCAGGCGAGACTGAGGGATCTGAAGGGTAGCCAGGACCTTCGCTGTCAGCAAGTTGAGGCTGGAGCCTCCGTCGACCAGCATCTTGGTGACCTTGTAGTTGTGGATGACGGGAGACACGATCAACGGCAGAGTCCCGACCCCGGCAGTGTTGACCGGGTGGTCCTCTGGGTCGAAGGTGATGACTTGGCTGGACCAGTTCAGGGGCTTAGACGGTGCGGAAGTGACCGCGTTCAGCTCCCGAACGAGTCTCTTGCGGGCGCCGTTGGAGGGAGGCAAAGATGACCCTCCGTGGATGCACCCGACAACTCCCGTGACTTCTTGATACTTCCCGCCATTGCCTCCTTGGGGAGCCGGAGCTTCCCCGTTGCCGTCGCGGGCAGCCTCATGGTTGTTGTACCCGCGGCCACCTTGACCGCCGCGTCCTCCTCCGCGGCCTCCGCGGCCACCGCCCCGGTTCCACCCACGGCCGCCTCCGCCTTGGCGACCCGTGGGGCAGTCACGAGCGATGTGCCCGGCAGCGCCGCAGTTGTAGCAACCGTCTTGGCTGATCCCGTCGGCTCGACGTTGCTCCCGGATGGCGAGGTTCTTGAGCATGCGGCAGTCCTTGAGCAGGTGGTTGCCTTCTGGATGGATGTGACACCAAGGGTCGCCTTCGCCTTCTTCTTCGGAAGTCGGCGTAGGCTTGACCTTCTTCGGGAGAGGTTCGGTGACGAAGATCCGCTTATCGGGTCCAGGGTCCCGCTTCTTGTTCTTGGTTGGAGCGACCTTGTCCTCGGGCTCATCTTCCCCGGGAACCTTGGCTCCTTCTTCAGCTCGAGCGCACCGATCCGCAAGCTCCCAGAGCTTACGTGCAGACTCGACGCGGTGGATGCTCAGCTTCTCGCGCATCTTGGGGTTGCGGACGTTGGCGTGGAAGGACTGAATCACCATTTCTTCCTTGATGCATGGGATGGTGTTCATCTTCTGGGTGAAGCGCTGGATGAACTTGCGAAGCGTCTCACCCGGAAGCTGTTTGAAGTCGTGGAGGTCGCTGGGAGCCCCCGGGCGTTCGTACCAGCCTTGGAAAGCCCCCAGGAACTGTTCCTTCAGCGCCCGCCAGGAGCGGATGGAGCTCTCGGGAAGGTTGAGAAGCCAAGTTTGGGCATCTCCCTTCAGGGCCAACGGGAACCAGTTGGCCATCATGATTTCGTCGGCCCCGGCGACCCTTGCAGCAAGAGAGTAGATCTGCAGAAAGTCCCGGGGGTTTGTGGTGCCGTCGTAGCGAAGCACGTCGATCTTGAACTTCTTGGGCCAGTCGAAGTGGCGGAACTCGGGGGCGAGGGCGACGCAGCCCTCGGCGAGGTCGAAGTCGCGATCCGCACGGCGATGACGTTCTCGGCGACGTTCGATGCGGGTGCGCATATCCTCGTCCTGACGGCGGTTGAGCTCGTCACGAAGATCTGGGTTGCGCGAAGTGGATGACCCGACGGAGATGGTGGGGCCGCGGTCGCGGTGAAGCCAATCAGCCATCGGAGGTGCGGTGCGGGCAGGTGCCGCTTTGGCTTGACGTTCGTCGCGGGGCTGGCCCCGCGGTTCACGTGTCTTGTCTTGTGCTACTTCGGGATCGTCGACGGTGGGAGCTTGAGTGGGTTCAACCCACGGACCACCATCAGCGAAGTCGAGGAGCCTCTCCACGCGAGTCCTCCATTCTTGGTAGATCTTGGGATCACCACTGGTTGGAGGGAACTGCATCAGGGCCTTGGCAGCGACCAAGGCGTCATCGCGAGCTTGCGCGTCAGCATGAAGGTGTGCAGAGGACTTGCTTCTGGATGCTCGTGGATCTTCGCTGGGGCGAGTACGGCGATCTCCCTCAGCAGCTGGATCCTTGCTAGCGCCATTGCAGACGCTCTTCTCCCCCGAGCGAGGTGGAGGTGGCACGGTGGCGCCTTTTGGAGCCGCCGCTCCGCCAGGGCCGCCGTTCTTGTTGAGGTCGTTCACTTCGTCCGGCGCCTCCCTCTCCGGAGGAGGCGGAGAAGCGTGATGCGCGAGGGAGAGACGGGTTTGGATGCCGCAGGTTCCACCCTCCTCTTCGGAGCCATGCTTGATGAAGAGTTTGCCGATGAACTTGATGAAGAAGAAACCAGCGCTTGCACCCCCTACCTGGCGCGCCAGATGTCGTGTCTCGTCGCACGGACACCGGGAGTAAAGGATACCCCCTTTTAGGTTCGGCACGGGGCGCGAAGGAGGCTGAGATTCGCCTTCGAGGTCGGAGATCGGGTCAAGCTCTCCTCTCCACGATCAAAGCATGCAACCAAAGGGACACAAGGAGCTACCCAGGTTCAGGCCGCCCGGAGGCTAAAAGCCCTACTCCTGCATGTCTGGATATATGGGTTCTTCATAGTGTGGAGTACAATGGAGTCCTTCGGGCAGGGTACCCGGATGGGTTTTGGCTGGAGGTAGAAGAAGGACAGATCCTGACCCGGAGGAGATCACCTTCCTCTCTACCTTGGCAGCCCTAAACTAGTCTTGCTCTGGTGTGACTTGTGCTCCGGTTCTTCCTCTTCCTTCTCCTCCGTGCCTTGGTCCTCCTTTTATAGGCTAAGGGGTTGCCACAGCGCACGTGAGGGGCATGAGGGGCCTTCGGCGCGAAGGACCCTCCCTAGCTGGTTTAGGGGGCGACGTGGCCTCTTCTCAGCCTAGCGCTTCACTTGGGTTAGGTGAGAGCGTCCGCCTTGCTTCCCAAGTCTTCTGAGGCCTTCCTGCATGAGGTGGAGTGCTTATCCACAACGGTGCGATGATGCACCCGAGAGGGAGCCCAGCCTCCTGCCGGGGACTCGGACCCTCGGTGCCTTCCGCGTCTTCTTGCTTGGTTCGGGGACCCGGCAGGTCCCCAGGACCGGAGCCCTTTGCTGGTGCAGGCCTTGCTTGGCCCCCGCGGGGTCAGGAGGTGAACCCGCCGTCTTGACTTGAGTCTTGGTCTTGTCCATCTTCGTCTTGGGCCCACAGGGAGCGGACCCACTTTGGCAGCACTAGGGGAACCCCATGTTCCACTGCTGCGACAAATAATATAACCAAAGCCTACAACTGTCGACAAACATCTCTTGTATGATTGCAAACAACCTTCACAATGATTCAGATCCAAAGACCATGGCCATGGCTGAGTGTGAACACACTTGCTAGGACTGAACTCATCAAAGGATGCAATCCAAGCAGATATAGCCTCGCTCTTCCAAATGAATTCCCTATGGGATTATTCAATGTGTTCTATTCCTGGAATGGAATGAGAAATGCAAGGTGGTGAGAAAGCAAGGCTTGTAGCATAAGGTCGGGTTTCCGCAGAGATCCGAGACCTACTCTCTAGAGATGAGTGAAATCTCGTTCCGATACATATATCATTGGCAGTACAAAATCATCTATCTGTGCAGTTGATAGGTGTAGTGACAACATATCCATGTGAATCACTAGATTCCGACATGTCTGGTTCCCAATGGAATCTCTGTCCGAATCGAAACGTTAATGCAACATGTATTGTGTAAAAATCAATAAGTCACTCCAAGTCTTATTGTTGTCGGTATATTTTGGTACAACCGACGTAGTGAGTTCCTTATACACAAGGATTACTCCTACATGATGATTGCCCATGCGTGTATGTCATAGATAAGGATAACTCCTAAATGACAAAACACGTGATCATCAAACAGACGGATTTGAGATGAAGAATCTAGATAAACCCAAATAGTGCTTGGGACTTCAACTCGAGCACCTTCACTCAAGTATTATGGTACACCAAGATGCCTATATCCAGAAAATTGGAGAAACTTGATATAGACAAGTCATGTCCATCTCCTAGGGATTATTCGATCTCTAGACGTAGAGAAAGATCCATGGAAAGATGGAGAAGAGATGTAGGCACGTAAGTTCCCTATCTCAATGCCATTGGACCTACAAACATAATTGGTTAGGGATCAAGAATATCTTTCGATATCTCCAAGGCACCAAATATCTTGACATATTTTATCAATTTCAGAGAAATCTGAACTCCAATTTAGACACTGGTATTGGCTACTTACATGATCCTACAATGTGTACATACATGGTAGATCTCTCACTCCATTGATGTCTTCAAATAGACTCTGGTGACTATACTACAACGATCATTCTAAGATGCAATGATTCATGTTAACACATGTGGTTTCACGGAATGACAAACCGCATACATTAGTCATGTGGTGTTGGTTCTCTCGAATCACCTATCATTATCTACACAGATAATGTTGCTTATGTTGCATAGATGCAAAACAGGTTACATAAAGAGCAATATCATTAAGCATATTGTACTGTTTATCCCCATGAGCTCATGTAGAGTCGGGAATAAACATCTTGCAACTAAAATCATGCGATATCCTCGCTGATATATTCACCAAGTCTCTACCAACTATAACATTCCCTAAATGATTCATGGGATTGGTATGCGACGGCTTCGGGATTTGCAAGAGTCAGGGGGAGTATCTTCCTGAACTATTCCTGTTCAAAGCATCATATTACACTCTTTTTCCCTTTATGAGTTTACTTTTCAGGTTCTCATCAAGGTTTTTAATGAGGTAGTATCAACATGAGATCATATGTCATACTTTCTGTTTTCCCCACCGGGGTTTTTAGGAAAGTATACACGACATATTTGTTGTCCTCTAAACTCTATGGATTTCATTCATATTGAGTTAACAGAGACAATAATCATTATATGTTGTATCATTTTCTCCTTACTTTTCCCACTGGGTTTTAAAGGAGTTTTAACAACATATCAAATACAATTCTCCTCACATTTTTCCCAAAGGGTTTTTGGGGGAGAATTTCAAACATCATATGTCATACTTCCAGTATTCCCCACCGGGGTTTTTAAAGGAAGTATACAAGGCATATTTATTGTTCTCTAAACTCACTTATGAGATTTTCCTTTCTAAGGTTTTCTCATATGAGTTACCAAAGAGACAATAAACATTATATGTTGCATCATTTTCTCCTTATTACCCACCGGGTTTAAAGGAGTTTTAGCAACATATTATACACACTACTCTTCTCATTTTTCCCACAGGGTTTTTGGAGGAGATATTTCAAGATGATGAAGACGTGCAAGGACAAGCATAGATTAGGGGGAGTGTTAGGATTTAATTAATTAATTTAATTAATCATGTAATCCCTGCTTGTAATGTCGGTTTGTGGAACCGACATACCCCTTGTGTAACCGCTTGTTCGGTGCTATATATAGCCCCATTCATCATCAATAAAGCAATGATTTTCATTCATTTGTTGTCTCTCTCGTTCCCTCTCAATTCTACTTCCAACATATATATCTCTCCACAACCAGCAGCAAAGAAACAAGGGATTCGAAATTACTGCTCCTTCCTCATCTTTCTTCCGACGCTACAACTCCAGCCCAGCTCTATAAATCCAAACCCATGGCGACCAAGCCACGTGTGGGGGCGCGTGCGACTTAGACTTAGGATTTAGGCGTGACGCCGCGGCCCGGCGAGAGAGCGGAACTCTCCTCCGAGATCCATCTCCGGATGGTACCATCTTGTCGAGTTTCTTCCTCCTTGGCTTCACGCTTGTTGCCCAAGGCGGTGATTAAATCGTATTGGCTATAATTATTTCCTAACCTTCTTGCCTGCGATTGGTGCAAAGTGAACCACCGTCGGCTCAGCCGAGTAGGCGGCGTCCTCCAGGCCACGGCAGTGGACGCAGAAGTGGGAGACACCCGGCGGCGACTCTGTATGGGAGAAGAGGGCTGAACTGCAAACTTTTTTGTTCAGAGCATTGCATTGTCTAAGGGAGTAGGGTGAGTAAGCTGCGCCTACCAAGCTAAGCTTTTGTCGGCGGGGAAGAAGGAGAAGGCGATGGGTTGCCACGTGCTCGTCAGGGCTCCGCTCTGGTCGCGTTTTCGCGGTTGTCGACATAGCCTAGCGTGTTGAGGAGGACCCACCAGGGATGGAGCCAGGATTTTAGCATGAGGGGGGCGAAGAAGTCTTGACGATAACAATCATATATCATGTTTTAAAAATTAATAGAGATAAAACATCACTATATATGAACTCTAACTCTAGCATTTATAGCACAACACAGCAAATTTTTTGGCAACATAAAAGAAAGTATAATTTCTAACTTTCGCTCCATGACTAACTCACCGAATGATTTGATAATCTGAGTGTAGGTGACCTTCATAGAAATTACTTTTGCGGCCTAGAAATTATGCAATAAGTCATCTCTCAGTGAATGGATTTAATCAGTTGCCATATAAGCAAATAGAAGGTGAAATAATTATGAATTGATCCGACTCTTCCTCTTCATCTCTACATACACAAGCACATGTGGACAATCTGAAATTTCCTAATAGATTTTCAATGCTTGTAGTTTCTACAATTCCACCTTAATAGTTTTAAAGCGCAAATTATAATTATAATTGGCGGATGATCTAATGACTAATACTAAGAAAAATAGAAATAGAAGCGAGTAGAAATACCTTTATTCCTTACCTGGTCATCACCAATCATACTATGACCTTTGCGGCCGGCCGGCCGTTCGTCAGTGCAGGCGTGTAACTGTGATTTGCGGATCGAAGGTCATCAACCCATCTATCTAAAAAATCTCAAATTGATAGATCAATTGGAAATTGGAAACGCCCTCATCAGCCGCCGCCAAACGAAAGAAGTGATATGATGGAGCTATGTGAGCGTGCCACTGCTGGTATGCACGGTTGACGGTTCGCTTCCTCCCGATATGTTCTTTCATGGTGGGCTATCCATTGCTTGGTTTTTCTTGTGCTCTACAGATGGGCTCATGGGCTTTTGGACTTCCCGTTGTGCTACGCAGCAGCTATAGGGGGGGCGAACTAAGCCAAGATAGGACGTAATTAATCGAGCGCTGATCGCTATCACGGGAAAAGTGGATCGATAGGGGGGGGTCTCGCCCCCGCTCGTCCCCCCTTCCATCCGTCCCTGGGACCCACGCGGGAGGGCCGGAGGGGCTGGCCTTGATTCAATTATGCTCAGGGAGACTCTCTTCAGCTATGGCTTGATTATCTTGTCTAGTCTTAAGTTCTTGCACTACTGCTTTGCCCCCTTCACCACCTCCTCTACCTTCCTAAATCCTTCACCATGTATACATGTTTTTACCAATGTAAAGTGGTGGTCTTTTGTTCATCTCATTCTTGAGAGGCTAGAACCTAGATAAAACTTGTGTTTGTCCATATTACCAACTTATAAACGTACTCCTGATCCTCGGAAGCACGATTGTCAATGTCAAGGTCGACCAATTATCCTTCCACATACTTCCTACAAAAGGAGAACTTACAAATGGTTTTACATGATTTATGTGTTCCGACAAATATTTACTTAGACTCCATTTCCCCTCCATATTCGTTTGACATACATATTGGACAATATATATGTGTATTTGATTTTGTTTCCGAGGTTCTTGAATCCGGTTCCGCTTTTGGCACATTTTCAGAAAGAAATAAGGATTAGGGACTGATCCTATATGGTTATATAATTCGAAACACAATGAGATATGTGATCACACCCACAATTTCTTGCGAGTCACACTTTGAACAAGGCACAGCTAATATTATTGTAGTTTTGGTTCCAAGATCTTCCATCATGGCGCGACATGTTGGATCGTCTTGTTGCTCATGTCAAGGGCGACGAGCCATGCCTTCCTGTCCTTGGGCTCCACCTTACACTCGAGGTAAACAACATCAGTACCATCCATGCTCAGGGTGGGGTAGTATGGGCGAAGGTTCTTTCCAGTGTTCTTCTCCACGAGGCCAGGCCCAGGGAGCAAGGCAGAGTGTCTCATGTCGCCGACGATGACGACGTAGTCGACATGGACCAAGCTCCCCCTTCGCCAGCAGTTGGACGAGACCGTCCTTGTCCACGTAACGAGCCTCCAGCCAGTGTACTCGTAGGTGTCCTTGGGACGCGTGTTGGCGGCCTCGCCCAAGGCCAGGCCTTGGTCGTAGAGCACCTCCTGCTTGGAGACGTCCTGCACAAGGAGCCTCCTGCAGTGCTCGATCTCGACGAGCTTGATCACGCCGTCGACGCAGACCACGTCGCGAAACTGCTCTGCGCTGCGGGATCCCGTGTAGGCACGGTTAACCGGGAGCAGGGTGGGCAGCGGGATGACGCGGAACTGGGGGTCGTCGTCGTCGAGCAGGTTGCGCACGAGGATGACGCGCCGGAGATCCACCCAGCCGATCTCCCCGCCGCCGAGCACGATCACCTTCTTCGGATCCATCGCGGTCTTGGCGCGCGGCGGCAGCGCCACCACTTGCTCCTTCCACGTCCCCAGCTCTGACCGGAAGACGTGGAAACCGTACGGCCCGCTGGCGTACGTGCACCCAAGGGCAGCCAGGGCGAAGTGCTCGCCGTCGCCGTCGTCGCTTGGCACGACGGCGATGTGCGGATGGAGCGGAATGAGCTTCTTGAGGTGGTCATGCAGTCCCGG
The DNA here is from genome assembly GCA_947311845.1 of Poa pratensis. Classification (NCBI taxonomy): domain Eukaryota; kingdom Viridiplantae; phylum Streptophyta; class Magnoliopsida; order Poales; family Poaceae; genus Poa; species Poa pratensis. The sequence continues at coordinate 5,059,481 of CAMZMU010000115.1, read as the reverse complement.
GAGCAGCTCGAGCGACTGCGGCTGGCCAGGCCTTGATGCCCTGTAGAGGAAGTACTCTCGATGGAGATCCCGGCCGTGTTTGAGGCAGAGGGTGAGGAGGGCGAGGTTGTCGGTGGAGTGTACCACGCAGGGCTCGGCGGAAATGGAATAGCCGGCGGCCTCGAGGCCACGGCAGTGGAGGCAGAAGTGGGAGACGCCCGGCGGCTCGGCGTGGAAGAAAGAGAAGGCGATGGGTTGCCCCGTGCTCGTCAGGGCCTCCGCTCTGGTGTCGTTGTCGCGGTCGGCGACGTAGCACAGCTTGTTGAGGAGGACCCACGTGGGAGGGATGGAGTCGCCGGAGGTGCTGGCCGGAACGGCGGCAGGCTGGAACGAAGCAGCGTACATTGCTGATGGATTTCTCGGAACCCGGCGATGGACGGGATCGGATCTGGTTAGGTTGGGCGGCTTTAGAAAGCACTCTATAGCCTGCTTCCGATCGTAATGTTTGCCATATGGTAGTTAATTGGATTTTTTGCACAAATTTTGTTAGATTTCCTTAACTGCTTCCATAAATTAAGTCAATTTGTAAAGCTAATTATGTGGGAGCTAATTACGTCGGATTAACGTCCTGTTTGAACTCTTTGTAAGTTGTTTTAGAAATAATTTATGGATTTGTTTCATTAGGAAAAAATATTTTGTTTACTTAGGCATTAATTTTTTTTCTTGTTTTATTTTAAAGTGCTTCTGGCGCGACAAGGATTTTCTTCGACATGATAAGACACTATTTCTAGTCTGATCTTTTGTTCTGAATTCAGCAAATTCATGGTTCTATCTACCGATGAATTAGCTTCTATGCTATATTGGACTTGCTTCAGTTTAATATATCCCTCCAATATCTAATCTACAAGTGAATGACACGCTCTCGTTGCTCCGCGTAAAAGTGCTGCATGGGACCCAGCTTCAGTGAGACAAGTTGTATTCTTTATTTATTTAATGGCTACGCATTAACTAGCTAGCGTGGTGATAAAAACGACAGACAACAGCTGGGTCTCTCCCTTCCCTTACATGTGATTTGTCTATAACTTACAAATTTGACTAGATCATTTAGGCGCGCGTTGCCGCGCCCGTCTATTAGGACTGTAGATTGTCAGGGAATGATAAAAAAATATTTTAAATTTAACTTAGAAGTTTGTTATATTTAAAGTAATGTATCAATTTAAAGTGTATAAATTTAAGTTGATCAAGTAAATTCATAATCAAAATTCCCCTCAATAATAAACACACAATTTGACAATTGTTAAGGTACAAACTCTTAGAAATTCCTCCTTGCATTCATATGTACAACATAAGTGCATAATTATAAGTTGGATATGGAATCCGCTAGGTTTCTTTAGAAGAAAGTACCATAAATGGCCACTGAAAAATTATCTGAATCCACATGTACAGGTTAACAACTAAAAAAGCACATATAACATAAGACTGGATTACTGTTTGCTGCTTTTTCAGCACCATGAAACTCACCGATGATATCAAACTCAACATCAAATTCATCAAGCATTGATTTGGTAACACTTCCAAGCATAGAACATTGTACTTGATACGTTACAAAATTATACAAATTGGAGTTTCAGAACTTTATTTGAAGAATCATTTTCATTAAGCCTTGACAGCACATGATCGGAATGACTGTTCTGCAGCACGACAGTTGAGTAAAAACAGGAGCTGACCGCAAAATGCACACAGTTTTTCGTCACAATTCTAACACATGGTCAAGAAGAAAAGATATTACATTATTCTGCTTCTTTGAGCCTCGTCCTGGCCAGGAACATCAAATGTGGCGGAGGATTGGCGACTTCTTCATTATGTTCGTCTTCCCATGCAAAATGGCTTGGCAGGACTGCTCTTGGCTGGCATATCAGACGTTGGATGAACCAGGGCATAACTGTATTTGTTTGTGTGTGCCTTTGGTGTCCTCCTCACGCTAAATGATGATCCCCAGCATGTTCAAAGGTTTTGCTTCAGATTTCGAAGCTTCTCCAGCCTTACGCCGCTGCCCATGCATCCACTGCCTCTGTATCTTCAGTTCTTGTTCCATGGGTAGGTTGCTTTTGTTGGCACTATCAGCCTGATTTTTGGCAGCAAGCCATGCTTGCTTTAGCTCTTAGAAAACCTTGAAAACTTTGCCGAGTCTTGATAAGATAAAAAACTCAGATTACTTGGCCATCTTAACCTATACAATTGCCCAAGATGTCTTGTCGTGCACAAGCTCTTCTGGCTGTGGGACGATTACCTGACTGCAGAATCTGCTTCACACCGGCAGTGCACCCATCACGCATCATGCCCTGCAAGAGCCAAGAGCAGAATTCCACTATCAGGCGTACGCTACACAATCATACATCTCCCTAATTAATTTTGTTTGCTAAAAAGGAACTGAAGAGAAATCAAATATTTACCTGTCTTCTAACAAAGACCAATAGTCAACTGAGGAGTAGAACAAACAGACCCATGCCTTGCACACGAGAATTAATATTCAAGTAAGCCACAAATGTTGGAGTGATGAATACAGATTTCAAAGGATTCTCTTCGACCTCATTCAGCTGAAGCGATCTGGAGGAAAAACCTTAATTATAGAAGAAAAACAAAGGCAGTATTGAACAGGTGACGCAAATCTATGTCAGGGTCATGAACTTTATGTACATGCGGTGCTCTAGCGCCCTCGTCTTTTCATGTAAGTTTTGCATGCCTAAATTGGATGCCTCGCGTCCAAACAATTGTAAGCAGAACGCATAGTATGATGGGAATAGATTAGGTTATCTAAAAACTTACCTGGGCGACAGCCACTGGAAATACTGAGGTGAAGAATTCCACAGCCGATTAAATTCGAGCAAACTCCAAAATTCACGAGGATGAACAGATCTGAATCTGGATGAATACAACCTGCGAAAAATGGATTTTGGATTTTAGAAAAGTGACAATTCATATGTTGAGAAAATGGGGATTTCACAGGGGAGATGATCGACCTAGCAATACACCATTAGACCTGCAAGTTGTGCTCGAGTGGAAGTGGTATGGAGAGAATTGAGGTAGCAGATTTTATAGGGAACGAGAGGTAGGATAGTAACATACCATAATCACTCGCCCGCCGGCAATTTGTGCATGATGGCTGCCATTGGTGGTTTACATGAACTGAAAATTAACACGCCCTTTAATGAGGACATCAAGAGAAATCAGGAGAGACGCATCAGTTCATCGCCATCAATGACGAGGGAGAGACGCTCGCTGCCGCACCAGCTTCTGACGCCGCATCGGAGATTGATGCGTCGCTGAGGCACGCATCGGGCCGCCGGGCGGGTCGCGTGTGGCCGGGCCGCCGGTCGCACTCGCACGGTCGCCCTGCCCTCCCGTGGCCCAGCCGCTGGTCGCCCTTCCGTCGCCCAGCCGATCGCCTCCGCGTCGCCGCTCTCGTCCGTTGACCAGAGCCCGACGGGTCGCGAGGAACTGTTTTTTTTTTTTTTTGAGAAACTGTTGGGCTTTGCCCGTGGTCGGCCCAAACGAACCACAAAACGTAAAAATGATGCCCAGAGCAGCGTCGTCAGGATATCCGGCCCACGCGCGAGAGTATCCGGCCCACGCGCGAGAGGGCGGCCATCCGACGGCCAAAAACGGCCAGAAAACGGATCGGACGGCCAGAACTGGAGGAAAACTCCAGGGTGCGTGAGAGAGCGCGTGGGTGTCGCAGTTTTACTATCCCTAATTTGATGTTTATACCGGAAAAAATGTACACGAAATGTATGCGCGTCGATGAGTGGGTTTAGTTCCCGTGCTTGGTTTTGAATTTTATCGACTATAACTTCTCAATTTTTTCACCGAAGTTCGCACCATTTTTCTACAAATTTTATCTAATTCATCGCACTCGGTCGACCATTTGTTTTCTTTAACGAGTAGATTAATCTAACTGTTTTTCACATATTTATCATCTATCAAGGATTTCATCTCAAAGGGAACCATGGGCTATAATTGCAATTACAATTGCAATGACTATTAGGGCAGAGATTGTGGACCCGGTTTGGAGCTCTAGGACTCCGTACAAATTTCTGTCTTTTTGCCTGACTAGCATCACATAACCGTTACCGGATGGACGACATGCTCATAAGGCGTGTCAATTTAATGGAAAATGCACCATAACACAATGGGCTCAAACAGATTATTAGTTTTAGCATCTTAAAACTGTAACTCCTCAATTTTTTCAACGAAGTTCGCACCATTTTTCTAAAAATTTTGTCTAATTCGTCGCACTCGGTCGACCGTTTGTTTAATCTAACTGTTTTTCACATATATATCATCTATCAAGGATTTCATCTCAAATGGAACCATGGGCTATAATTGCAATGACTATTAGGGTAGAGATTGTGGACCGAGTTTGGAGCTCTAGGACTCCGTACAAATTTCGGTCTTTTCGCCTGACTAGCATCACATAACCGTTACCGGATGGACGACATGCTCATAAGGCGTGTCAATTTAATGGAAAATGCACCATAACACAATGGGCTCAAACAGATTATTAGTTTTAGCATCTTAAAACTGTAACTTCTCAATTTTTTCACCGAAGTTTGCACCATTTTTCTACAAATTTTGTCTAATACGTCGCACTCAGTCGACCGTTTGTTTTCTTTAACGAGTAGATTAATCTAACTGTTTTTCACATATTTATAATCTATCAAGGATTTCGTCTCAAATGGAACCATGGGCTATAATTGCAATGACTATTAGGGTAGAGATTGTGGACCGAGTTTGGAGCTCTAGGACTCCGTACAAATTTCGGTCTTTTCGCCTGACTAGCATCACATAACCGTTACCGGATGGACGACATGCTCATAAGGCGTGTCAATTTAATGGAAAATGCACCATAACACAATGGGCTCAAACAGATTATTAGTTTTAGCATCTTAAAACTGTAACTTCTCAATTTTTTCACCGAAGTTTGCACCATTTTTCTACAAATTTTGTCTAATTCGTCGCACTCAGTCGACCATTTGTTTTCTTTAACGAGTAGATTAATCTAACTGTTTTTCACATATTTATCATCTATCAAGGATTTCGTCTCAAATGGAACCATGAGCTATAATTGCAATGACTATTAGGGCAGAGATTGTGGACCCGGTTTGGAGCTCTAGGACTCCGTACAAATTTCGGTCTTTTCGCCCGACTAGCATCACATAACCGTTACCGGACGGACGACATGCTCATAAGGCGTGTCAGTTTAATGGAAAATGCACCATAACACCATGGGCTCAAACAGATTATTAGTTTTAGCATCTTAAAACCATGTGCTAAATGAGATTAAATTTTCTAGGTGTAAAGGCCCATATTCGTGTATATTTGAACCCGAGCGTCCGTTCATTTTCATCGAAGTGCAAGGGAGAGGGGGGCCAATGCCCCCTTCCCATTAACATAGTACATTCATCACTACTGTCCCCAGTTACGAAGATACGTTTTGGCTGCATGCTGCTTGCCCAAAATGGAAACACATCTAGAGACCGCCCATCCCAATCAGGTTGGGAGACGCCGTGGTCCTGGTGTCACTCTTACTGACCGTCCATGCCTCGCGTCCCTCTCTCTTGTACAGACCGCTTCTTTCGTTGGCTTTGATAACCAACGTAAGCACAGGGTAGAACTGAGCTAAGCTCAACGTATATATATCCGAGCAATTCTAAAGGCTCCGTGAGTCAATCAACGGCTGTTCTGTGTCGTCTACCTCGGTCGAGTGATGAACTGATGGTAGCTGTGTAGCCTGTGTGTGGCCTGGCGGCAGCTCTTAGAGCCGTCCAAGGCGTTCCGTCCTGGGCAAAGTGCTGAATCGTATTGATGATAGACGATTTCGTGTAAGAATTCACTGAATTATTGTGTCACTTATGGGTCGCGTCGTCCGGAATCCCAATTCATTTAGCAGGTAACATGCGAGATTTTTTAGCGAATAATTCATTTTCAAACCAGAAATACTTCCAGAAAAGCATAGTCGAGTACCACATGGTCACCCTGCAGCGCATCTACCTCCCACCTCCCCCTACGGCCCTACCCATTGGGCTGCCCACATTCCGAAGTGTTCAGCGCTGGAAAGCCTGATTGGCAACCGAAGATCGACTCGTCAGTGGAAGACTCGTGCGGGGCTGTTGCTACGAGCGAGAGGGACAAGAACAACCAATGGATGGCAATTGCGTTGGTGTTCTGATGCTTATGGCGCCAAAGGAATGATGTGTTTTTTAACTAGGTTGCCCATCAGAATAGACTAACCATGAGGATCAGGTCGGAGTTTGAGTCCTAGAGGATGGCGGGTCTCTTTTGTGGTGAGGCTTTCGGCTTTCCGTTGCCGATGTAGACGTGGTGGGTTCTGGAGATTAGTCATTTTTCCTTATTGGGGAGCTATCGGTGTTGTAAATGTCGCTTAACATCCCTCTATGATATGTGATTTACCTATCAGGGTATATTTTTGATAACAAACAGAATGTGCATATGAGATAGGCCTATGGTGCAAAACTATCATGGACGTGTAGCTAGCTCTGTTAGGACCTCTACCTTTTGGTTAGATAAGAAGAAAATAATCGATACAATAATTTTACAAAAAAATCTTTGGAAGGAAGATATTATTCCCGATTGAAAAAAAACAACTAACTCTACTACTTACCTCTAAAGGGTGAAGTTCCACCCTTTTGAGACGGGTATTATTTGATCCGTTTGGGGCAGACTTGAGTAAAAATTTACCTACTGTATTTGTGATGTCCCTAATTGAGATACTAGTGGTATTTGGCGCGGCGCACGCCGCGCCCTTGATGTTAAATTTTGATGACGGTTTGGATTTTTTTTAAAAAAGAGAAATGTTCAGATTTAAATTGTTTGAAATGAAGACAAAATGTGTGAGTCTTTTGTAAGGCATTTTTCTTGGAATTTTCGAATTTGATTTTCGGCAATGTGGCATGTAATGTTAGCATTTTTTTGTGTGTTCTTATGTTGGTATGTCTTCATTTTTTTTTCGGTGAGTATGTTTAAATAGAAAATTCTTGATGAATTAATATATTTACATTTTTGATATATGTAGATAACGGTTTTTCTATAGCATTTTATTTTTATTTTTTATGGAATATCGGAATATTCGCGTAAATGTTGGCCAAATTAGAATATTCAAACATGTTTTTACTTTTGTGTGAGTATGTAGCAATCTAACGCGGCGGTTTTTACATTTTTGATATATGTAGATAACGGTTTTTCTATAGTATTTAACGCGGCGGCACGATGCGATTTTGTTAGTTCGTATTTGTTCGTAAATTTGTAAGATAACTCCGTAATTAAAGAGTATATATTTTTGTGAGTATTTGTTAAATTTAAATTGTTTCATAATTTGATGAAGTTTGCTTATTTTGTGTGTAAATGGTAGCTAAGTTGAATTGTTTAAAAATATTTGTAATTTGGCATTAATAAGCTTTTTTTTTTGGCACGGCGATATGTTTTGGAGTATTTCTAATATGTTAGTGGTTTGAAATGTTTATTTATGCTTTTATCTGTAAACGATATTTAATTTAAGTCTTTAGTTAGTCGTAATGCATATTTTTTGATTCGAGTTTACAATTCGAGAAAGTCTGCTTATGTCGATGTCATGCCGTGATTTTGTTAGTTTTTAATCAGTTTGAATTGCTTAACTATGTTTTGTGTTTTGCTGTACGTAGGTAATGTTTTTTTAATGAGCATTTTTTAATATAGTTTATGGAATATCCAAATATTTGGCAATATGGAGTGTTTAAATATGTTTGCAAGTTGCCATATTTTATTTTACCATATTTAGAGAAAAATGTGTTTGAATTGTTGATGAACATTTGCTAATTTTGAATTTTGCTGCCAATTTGGCGTGGCGTCACGGTGTACCTGTCAGGTTTGAAAATATTTAAATTTGTTGGAATTTGTCATTTAGGGTATCTTCAAATACTTAACAAACTGCATTGTTTAGAAATGTTTGTATTTTTTTCATAAATTTGGAAGATATCTCCATAATCAGAGAATATGTATTCTGTGAGCATTTGTTTATTTTAAATTCATAATTACGTGAAGTACACCTAGATCGTATATATATATTAGTCAGTTTGAATTGTTTAAATATGTTTGCATTTTGGCATTAAAAAGTACCATTTATTGTTCTGAGCATGTCGATGTGTGTTGCAGTATGTGACATAAATTTTTAATTTAGCTCCGTAGTTAAAAAGCATGGTATGAGCATTTATTAATTTTAGCTACGTAGTTAGATACATTATGGTTTAGCGGGAAAGAGTAGTTACATTTGTGGTACAAAATAAATTATGGTGCTAGCAAATCTATGTACAACATCAAAATGCATTCAATCACAATATTATATATAGCACGAAGCATAATTAAGAACCGTGTAGATTCTAAGCTATAATCGAAAAAAATGATTTATCATATGAAATAAGTACAACTAATTTTGGGCGCATTGACAAAGAATCGCGCTGCTTCTTTTTTTTCGTGAGGTTATGTGTAAATTTATACAGATTTTAGTTAGAAATTTGTTTTCCGCGGGGAAATTACGTAAAGAATGACTGTTTGGAAACAATTTATGGAATTGTTTTGTTGTAAATATGCATGGATTTGAGAAATCTAAAAGTCTGTAGTTCACATATTGCGGTCAAAAACTTGTTTTGTTGTTAACTTAAAAAACTACCATTAGGAAATTATGTCTGAAGGAGTGTTTTAAAATGTGAGTGTGGGGAAAAAAATTAGAGGAAAATAAGATGCTATTTCTTTCTTGGTTATTTTGTTTTGGAAAAAAATTCAAATCCATACAATTGTCCATATAGTTGGAGTGAATGCATTTTTTTTTTCAAATTCTTTTGGTGAATTGGAATGTTTGAATATGTTTGTAGTTTGGCTTAATTAGTAGGCACTTTTTTTTATGGTTAGTTTGAGTTGTTGTTCATATTTTTCCGGTAGGAAGATTTGAATTTTTTGTATATGTAACCTTATTCGTTTAGATTTGGACATTATTCTTTTTCTGTGATTATCATTTTTATAGAAAGATTTGGAGCTCATAAATTGTAGTAAAAAAATTGTTAACCGTGGGGCCAATAGTTTAAAGAAACAATTAACGGAAGATTTTAAAGAAATTGTCACGGTCTCTCCGCGCTCCGAAAATTCCTAAATTAGACAACGTGTAAACATTTCGTAAATTCCAATACACTTGAACCCAAATTAATTGTCACGGTCTCTCCGCGCTCCGAAAATTCCTAAATTAGACAACGTGTAAACATTTCGTAAATTCCAATACACTTGAACCCAAATTTTAGTGTGTGCACGGTGGTCTGGAAATTTCATGTTTGAAAATGTACGCGTAAAATTATGCTAAGCTTTTGAATGAATTGGAATTCGAGGAAAGTTTGCACTTAAAATGTATTTGAATTTTGGAGTTGTTCAAATGTATTTGTAAAGCTTGGAAAAAAAACAGAAAAGTAAAACAGAAAAGGAAATTGTAAAAAAAAAGGCCGACGCAGCCCAGGAACGGCCCACGAAGCGGCCCGTCCGGCCAGCCCAGCAATGCCGAGACGTCACGGTGACGTGCACGGCGGCTGAAGCAGCCGTGGCGGCAGCGAGGTCGCCGGCGGCGCTACGGCGCGTCCTGGGCCGCGCGGCTGAGCACGTCCGAGTCGCGCGGATGCGGGCAAGCTGGAGGTGGCGGCGCCGCCCCGTTTTGGTCGCCGGGGCGGCCGCGGCGGCGTGGAACCGCGGCGGAAGCGGCGGAGGAACTTCGGGACGGCACCGGCGATTCCGCCGCCGATGAGGCGTCCCGGGACGCAGCGCTTGGCCAGGACGGAGCGGCGGCGACGGCGGACCGCGCCGTGGCCTTCGATTGGAGCGCGGGGACGTGCTGCGGCGGCGCCAGGCGTCGGCGTCCGCGGCGAGCTCGGCGCCGGTCGCGAGAGAGGAAGAGGATTCGCGGGGATGTTGTGGCGCCCCGACCCGACTGCTATACAGTGATACTGTGTCTCCGGTTATCCGATACCAGCAGGCACACTATCAAAGCATAAGAGAGAGATCAAGACTTGTGGAACAACTGGCACATCGCAGACTCTACGACACAAATCATATAGTTCAACTCTTGTAATAGAGAAAGATAGCAAATGACAACCAGAGGTCACAGACCCAACATTACATCAAGCGGAAGCGAAATTAGGTTGTTCTAAACAACAAGATCCAACATATGGCCTAAGAGGCCTACAGATAAACATCACAACGCCAGCTGTTCCAGGATGTCCCAAGCTGCCACCTGGGAACCCCAGACTACTCGTCGACGTCCACAAAGAACCCACCTTCGAGGTCGGTGAAGTCCTCTCCTGAAAATAAGCAAACGACGTTGAGTTCGACGAACTCGCAAGATTAAGAGCTAATATATGCTCGATGATTGGCTTTCAAGGTTTTATGGCTGTTTTGCATAAAGCTGATTTTATTTATGAAAACATAACTCAAAGGCATCGACTATTCAGAGTATTTTCAAAAGAGGTAAGAAGTACTCTTTTCTTGATCACCTTTCTCAACAACAACCATCACCAACCACTGTACCTGTTCATCAAAGGCACCTCCCCGAATCACCCTCGAGGAAGCTCACCTTGCTTTTGTGGAGTGGTACCTCTAGTACCCAGTTTTTAATCATTCCGTTGAAGTTATTCTATGATCTTACCTTCATTTCCCAAGTCGTCCATAACCGCGGACACGGCTTTTCGAAAAGATTTAACCCTGCAGGGGTGTACAAATGTTTGCCACGCGTACCGTCCGGCCCATTACCTGATCATTAGCTCTCTTCCTTGGAGAGCCGGCTGGGTGGGAGCGGTGTCGACTTCTCCCTCGTTAAGGACTAACCCAGGATCATCAGTGAGGACGAAGCACGGATCATCGACACCGTGCCCCGTGGCCACTCATTCTCCTAACACCACAATCCTCATCTCAGCTCATCCCACCATCATCACGCACGCGCAAATGGAAGCCCGAACTAGAGGACCCTGGCTAGCCCCGCTCGAGTTATTTAGTCTATGAGGGTTCCTGCAAATGCATAGGCCTCACGCATGGTTGCACGCTCAGTCTTGGTTCAAGAGGTAAAGAACTCGCACCTAGGCGGCGAGAACGAGACAAAACACCACAACCACAGTGGCCTCTCATCCACACCTTCTTAGCATTTTATTATCCATCTCCACCATTCTCCACCATCAACATCACTGTCACAAGTTAACACCTGTTTCCAGCATTCACCATCCTTAGTACCACTAGGCATTCCACTAAGCATGGCTAAGCACTTGCATAGCATAGTAAGTATTCCATGGCCAACAATACAACCCTATGGTATTAGGAAGGTAAAACAGGTATTAGCAACAGGATTCTAATGCAACTAGTAGGATACTCTAATCCAGGCAAAAGACATTTAGAACCGCATGCAATATTATAGTGGAGAAAATAATTGCGGAAAATAGGATAAGATATGCTCAGAGGGGGGATTACGCTTGCCTTGTTCAGAGTGCTGGTAGTACTGCTCGGCGGGGTATTGAGGTGGAACCCCGTCTGCTTGATCTAACGAAGCACACACGGAAAAACAAAATCAAACACCACACATGTGTACCATGCAATGCACAATCACATGATGACATGACAAGTTTATGCAAAGATAACATCATTTAGTTTATCTAGCAACATTAAATGGGGAGCCAAATAAGTAGTGCAATTATTTGGAAGCAACCCCATATTTAGCTTAATGACTACATTGTTCATACATTTATTACATTACTAAGAAGTAGCTCAAATATGCATGAACATGGCATGAATGGATATGTTTTGTTCTCCCGATCAATTTGGTACCTCATTTGCAAATTTCCGAGTACCGATGAATATTTCGTGAATTAAAGAATTAAATGAATTTAATTCTTTTATTCAATTTAGGAGTAACATCAAATAAATATTTGTGATCATGAGGTGAGATTTGCATGGTTAGCTAGTATTTGAGTTGCTGATCACCGTGATATCTTATTCGCTAAAATTGAAGCAATATTTAAATAGTTATCAATTGTTTTATTTTAGAAAGAAAAAGAAAACTGTTTTTACTGTTCCGGCCGGTCCACAGCCCGGTTGGGCCGGCTTGCAGGCCGGCCTCGTAACAGAGAAGACCGGCCAGCAGCCCGGTCTGGGCCGGCTCCTGGGCCGGCTATGGGCCCGAGACGGCCGGTTCGCAGCCCGGCTAAGCCGTTGCCACGGCCGGGCAACGTTCTTCGTCGACAGGAGCACGGTGGCGATGTTCACAGCTACGGCGTGGATCGATACGAGCACGGGGAAAGGAGAAACGGAGGTCCCGGAGGTCGGCGGCTCACCCTGAGCAAGTAGGAGCATACGGCGAGGTCGGAGACGGCGCTACGGCGACGAAATCGCCCGCGGCGTCCGCGGCCGGAGCTCGGGAAGAGTTGGATGGCGGCGTCGATTGCGGCCCTCCCGCGTCGATTCCTCCGGCGGAGATGGGGAGGACGGCGAGGCGGAGCCAGCGGTGCTCTTCGATTCATCGAGGGCGGCTCTGAGCGACGGCGAGGCGGCGGCGGAGCCCGGCGGCCGGGGCTCGGGTGTGGGAAGAAAAGGGGATCGAGGGAGGCCCCAGGCGAGCAAGGGGGAGTGGATAGAGAGGGCAGAGTGGAGCGGCCTCGTGGTCTTCTGCTCCTCTCCACGGCGCGGCAGGAGGACGTGGGGCAAGGCGCGGCACGGTGCTGGTGCGGCGCGAGCTCGCGCTTGCTCGCACGGTCGCTACAGCGTAGGAGACGGTGAATTGCAAAGAGGCCCCTGGCAGAAAATCTTCCATCACCGATTAGTCCTTGCTTCCTTTTCTTTTATTCCAGCAGGTTTTAGGGATTTTTCTGGAGGCACTTAAACATTTAGATAAAATCTGAGAAAAATTGGGGAGGCTCCCCTTAGCATTTAGTAGCTCCACAAATTTTAGTGTCTCCAAATAAAATGTTTTTGACAACATTTGTTCATAGGTTCAAATTAGGGCATTTTGCTCGATTCAAAAGGTTGCTCTTTTGGAGAATTAAAAGCAAGTGCAAAAATATTGTGTTGAAATCTTGGAACCTCATTGACAAATATGGATTTGATATTTGTATCCATGTTTATCAAAACAAGCACAATTTGTTTGCAAGTTTTGAATGCTCCCATTGATTTGGGGATTTGTTATAGCAAGTTTTGGCATTTTGTTTTAAATGGTGCCAACACCATTTGTGTGTTGTTTAGCAAGTTAAAAGTGGATGCCATGATGCAATGCAACACAAAAGCGAAAATTTTATTCGGGTTTTTAGGTTTCCGAACTTTGGGCTGTTACAACTCTACCCTCCTTATAGGAATCTCGTCCCGAGATTCTTAGAGTAGGAAAGAGGGAAAGGTTACGATGGTACTACACGATCTTCTCGCTTCAGGTAGCAAGCTGTGGCTTCTTTCTTGAAGAGATTGATCGGGGGCATCATGAAGATCTTCATAAGCTTCACCTCAAGGTCACTATCAACGTACTCCACCGGAAAAGAAGGAAGACTCTCCGGAAAGATGGGTCTTTGTAAAAATACTACGACCGAGTATCTCCTAGTAGAACTTAGGATGAGGCCCCAAGCATCCCCTGATTTGGCAGTTAGGAGACACATGCGTTTGACGGTAGATTGATAAGAAGTTTCCGGTTGGCGGACAACTGTTTCTCAGAAGGATTGCGAATATGAACTTTGCACAAGGCCTTTAGACTCCGAGAAGAAACATTAAAACAAGATTCCGACGGATAAAGAGATAACTTGTACTAGTCGGCTTGAGTAGAACTTTCCTCACGGAGGAGCATTTCAGATCACGGGAGAAGGATCGGAACGCTAGACCGAGAGAACTTTTCAGAACCCCGGGAAAGTTAGTATCGGGAAAAACTTCCTGAGGATCACCAACTATTGTTTCTGATTGAGATTTAGATCAGATCAGGTGTAGAGATACTTCAGACTCAACATGGAGGGATAGGGGGTCTTTGCACGGGATATCGACAGATTACATCTGCTAGGAACCCGAGAGCTAGATTAGGATGGCAAACTCCAGAGGAGGAGCGAGATTGCGGAACTCACGTATCAACAACGGTCAGAAGATAATCGGCACCTACTTGAACTACTTGCAACGGAACACAATTGAGTCCTTATTGGGGAACACCATAGAAGACATTGAAGTTCTTGGACTCCTTCTCTTTCTTGAACGGTGCAATTAGTGGCTTGGATGCATAGATGAAATTCCCGAGGAAAGGAGGTAACAACATACCATTCCGAGAATATTCTACACATGCTTGATCAAGTTGAAATGATTTCGAGGAAACCAGACAATTCACTCAGATCCACGGCGGCATCTTTCAGCAATTGCGCGTGAACCAGGGAAAGTCACTTCTAACTCCAGAACATTGCCTTGTGACGACACAAGGTTAGTTCTGACAAGCTTTCCAATCAAACAGGGAGGAAAAGAATGTAGTGGATGGGCTCAATAACAAACTTATCCAGATACTCCAAGACGGTCGACATCACAAGGTACGTGTTCTGAAGTTATCACATGAACGTGCATAAGTATTGGTCGGACTAACACAATCACGTAGGTTGGGCTGAGTTTGATTTGACGATAGCCCAATTCAAATCAAAAGATTTGGAGATTAGCATTTCCACCAAGGAAATACCACCTTGCTTCGACACAGGAAGCTAGACATCCATTGAGAAGTGAACTATATCAGATAGAGCTTTTGGTCTTTTAACTCTCCAAGTGGTTTAAGCTCACCCGAATAATCCAGGACATCCAGCACGATTTTTCTTGGAGAAAGGAGTTGTTCAGAGAACCCGCTTACTCATAAGCGCAACATCACGGTCAGGTGACAACCTGGCGATACTTCTGGGAAGACACCCAGAATATCACGATCCACATATAGGATATCACGACATACCGTTCCAAAAATCTTCTGCATTTGCATTATTGACGAGAATATCACGATCCACCGGTATGTCTTGAGTTCGAGAGAGAATCATGCCTTCCAAGGCACAACAAGGTGGTCTTGGGAGCTTCGGCACAAACCTAGCTCTTTGACCGAGGGAGTGCATCAGAGCCAACTGACTTGGTAGCACTGTCAAACTCAGCTTATTGATTTGCTAACCAATCATGCTAAGGAGGGCAATGGATATCTCTGGATTTCCGCACAGTAAGAACTGCTATGAATATCCGATAGCCACATCATTGCTCACGACTTATCCTTCTCGAGTAACATGTCACTCGGAAAACGGAGAGCAACGAGGAGTAAGAGCATCACTTCGTCAAGAGGATCATGACACTCAGCACGACCCCTTGATATGAAAGAGTGTGATACTCTAAGGTGGAGCAGAACAAAAGCTAGACAAGGCCCTCATTCTGCGGATTACAATACCTTGACCTGGTCCGAGAAATGGACAGGATACGGGAGGTTATTTCTCCTACAAGAAGAAGTGTAAAGACTTGTCGGATCAAGAGAGGGACTTGCATTGGAACATACCAACGCAAGGTAAAACTTTACTGTCAAAAGACAGTCAAGGGTCGGGAAGCAGATCAGAGTAAGAAACATGCTCAGGAGAATCCCAAGATGTTGCAGATGCACCGGTTATTACTCAATTGTGATAACCATGCTCAGAAAGGAGAGATACGGCAGAGTCAAACAAAACTGTAGTAAGATTGTTGTTGATTCGTAGCTCACCCATAAGGACGCCGGAATCTTCTTCAGCGTCTTTAGCAGAGACGCGGTTCAGGCTACGACGCACAATAGGTCCAGCCTTGCCAGCTGGAGTGGCATGGGCTCGCGCAGGATTTCCCGTGAGGGGTGCCTTCTGAGGGCAATCCCTGCAGTAGTGGCCAGCCTGACCACAGGTGTAGCAGATAAGTCCAGGTGGAGCAGGTAGCCGAGGACGATACCCACTTCCGCTTGGCCCAAATGTCGAAGTAGTGGGGCGCGTGGTGGCGTGCTGAGCAATCTTCTCCTGGGCATCCTTTACTGCCCCCACTATGAACTCCATAGAACAATCAGCCGGGAAATGGTCATCTCCTTCGCATAGGTAGCAGGTGGCGCTAGCGGTTGGGCACTTGCCGAGTGGATGCTTGTTGACACAATGCGGGCAACTGCCGGGGCATCGACTCGCCTGATGTCCACCCCTTCCGCACTGACTACATGCCTTTCCTTGTGGTAGTCCCCACTCTCCGGGGTAATTAAGGGGGCACTTCCGGTACGGATGTCCAAGCTCCTTACAAGTGTAGCACCTACGTTTGTCTATAGCTTTCTTGGGCAAAACTTTAGATGTATGGGATTTCTCCCGATCAAAGGGTGTCGAGTGGGTCCCTGGGGTGGCTTCGATTTGATGGAGCGAAGGGCGTTGGGCCATTCTGTAGATTTGACAAGGACACAGTTAGTATCCACCTCGGTATGGTTGAGACTTTAGCATTAGCGTACTCCAGTACTCAGACTAGGGACGATAATACTTGTGCAACAACGAACAAGGAACCAACAAGATGGGACTTGGGTCGAAGATCAGCATCATGTACCAGTAGCGTGAGATTCAAATGGCTAAGGAACCACGTGATTCATCCCACACTATCCGGCACAATCCGGGACCTTATGTTCAAGTCCTTGGGTTAAAACCCAAAGAGAAAAAGCAATGATTAGATTTGGTAGAAGCATCTGAGTTGATTTGGGATTGCAACGCAGCGGGAGCAACGTGACACATAACACTAAAGGTCGAACCCAACCCCGTTTCTACTCATTTTGAAGTAACAGACGAGGAGTAAAACCTTTTAAACTCAAATCGAGGTAAGATTGCTCCGAGATTAGAAGGTAACCAGATAAGGAGTAAAAAAGAATCCTAAGATGGTTTTCACAACTCATTTTTAGGTTCAAAATATTTTCACAAACACTAGACTCAACATCGACCAGTAGAAGGGTTTCCTACAGGCAGTACTGCTCTGATACCAACTTGTGGCGCCCCGACCCGACTGCTATACAGTGATACTGTGTCTCCGGTTATCCGATACCAGCAGGCACACTATCAAAGCATAAGAGAGAGATCAAGACTTGTGGAACAACTGGCACATCGCAGACTCTACGACACAAATCATATAGTTCAACTCTTGTAATAGAGAAAGATAGCAAATGACAACCAGAGGTCACAGACCCAACATTACATCAAGCGGAAGCGAAATTAGGTTGTTCTAAACAACAAGATCCAACATATGGCCTAAGAGGCCTACAGATAAACATCACAACGCCAGCTGTTCCAGGATGTCCCAAGCTGCCACCTGGGAACCCCAGACTACTCGTCGACGTCCACAAAGAACCCACCTTCGAGGTCGGTGAAGTCCTCTCCTGAAAATAAGCAAACGACGTTGAGTTCGACGAACTCGCAAGATTAAGAGCTAATATATGCTCGATGATTGGCTTTCAAGGTTTTATGGCTGTTTTGCATAAAGCTGATTTTATTTATGAAAACATAACTCAAAGGCATCGACTATTCAGAGTATTTTCAAAAGAGGTAAGAAGTACTCTTTTCTTGATCACCTTTCTCAACAACAACCATCACCAACCACTGTACCTGTTCATCAAAGGCACCTCCCCGAATCACCCTCGAGGAAGCTCACCTTGCTTTTGTGGAGTGGTACCTCTAGTACCCAGTTTTTAATCATTCCGTTGAAGTTATTCTATGATCTTACCTTCACTTCCCAAGTCGTCCATAACCGCGGACACGGCTTTTCGAAAAGATTTAACCCTGCAGGGGTGTACAAATGTTTGCCACGCGTACCGTCCGGCCCATTACCTGATCATTAGCTCTCTTCCTTGGAGAGTCGGCTGGGTGGGAGCGGTGTCGACTTCTCCCTCGTTAAGGACTAACCCAGGATCATCAGTGAGGACGAAGCACGGATCATCGACACCGTGCCCCGTGGCCACTCATTCTCCTAACACCACAATCCTCATCTCAGCTCATCCCACCATCATCACGCACGCGCAAATGGAAGCCCGAACTAGAGGACCCTGGCTAGCCCCGCTCGAGTTATTTAGTCTATGAGGGTTCCTGCAAATGCATAGGCCTCACGCATGGTTGCACGCTCAGTCTTGGTTCAAGAGGTAAAGAACTCGCACCTAGGCGGCGAGAACGAGACAAAACACCACAACCACAGTGGCCTCTCATCCACACCTTCTTAGCATTTTATTATCCATCTCCACCATTCTCCACCATCAACATCACTGTCACAAGTTAACACCTGTTTCCAGCATTCACCATCCTTAGTACCACTAGGCATTCCACTAAGCATGGCTAAGCACTTGCATAGCATAGTAAGTATTCCATGGCCAACAATACAACCCTATGGTATTAGGAAGGTAAAACAGGTATTAGCAACAGGATTCTAATGCAACTAGTAGGATACTCTAATCCAGGCAAAAGACATTTAGAACCGCATGCAATATTATAGTGGAGAAAATAATTGCGGAAAATAGGATAAGATATGCTCAGAGGGGGGATTACGCTTGCCTTGTTCAGAGTGCTGGTAGTACTGCTCGGCGGGGTATTGAGGTGGAACCCCGTCTGCTTGATCTAACGAAGCACACACGGAAAAACAAAATCAAACACCACACATGTGTACCATGCAATGCACAATCACATGATGACATGACAAGTTTATGCAAAGATAACATCATTTAGTTTATCTAGCAACATTAAATGGGGAGCCAAATAAGTAGTGCAATTATTTGGAAGCAACCCCATATTTAGCTTAATGACTACATTGTTCATACATTTATTACATTACTAAGAAGTAGCTCAAATATGCATGAACATGGCATGAATGGATATGTTTTGTTCTCCCGATCAATTTGGTACCTCATTTGCAAATTTCCGAGTACCGATGAATATTTCGTGAATTAAAGAATTAAATGAATTTAATTCTTTTATTCAATTTAGGAGTAACATCAAATAAATATTTGTGATCATGAGGTGAGATTTGCATGGTTAGCTAGTATTTGAGTTGCTGATCACCGTGATATCTTATTCGCTAAAATTGAAGCAATATTTAAATAGTTATCAATTGTTTTATTTTAGAAAGAAAAAGAAAACTGTTTTTACTGTTCCGGCCGGTCCACAGCCCGGTTGGGCCGGCTTGCAGGCCGGCCTCGTAACAGAGAAGACCGGCCAGCAGCCCGGTCTGGGCCGGCTCCTGGGCCGGCTATGGGCCCGAGACGGCCGGTTCGCAGCCCGGCTAAGCCGTTGCCACGGCCGGGCAACGTTCTTCGTCGACAGGAGCACGGTGGCGATGTTCACAGCTACGGCGTGGATCGATACGAGCACGGGGAAAGGAGAAACGGAGGTCCCGGAGGTCGGCGGCTCACCCTGAGCAAGTAGGAGCATACGGCGAGGTCGGAGACGGCGCTACGGCGACGAAATCGCCCGCGGCGTCCGCGGCCGGAGCTCGGGAAGAGTTGGATGGCGGCGTCGATTGCGGCCCTCCCGCGTCGATTCCTCCGGCGGAGATGGGGAGGACGGCGAGGCGGAGCCAGCGGTGCTCTTCGATTCATCGAGGGCGGCTCTGAGCGACGGCGAGGCGGCGGCGGAGCCCGGCGGCCGGGGCTCGGGTGTGGGAAGAAAAGGGGATCGAGGGAGGCCCCAGGCGAGCAAGGGGGAGTGGATAGAGAGGGCAGAGTGGAGCGGCCTCGTGGTCTTCTGCTCCTCTCCACGGCGCGGCAGGAGGACGTGGGGCAAGGCGCGGCACGGTGCTGGTGCGGCGCGAGCTCGCGCTTGCTCGCACGGTCGCTACAGCGTAGGAGACGGTGAATTGCAAAGAGGCCCCTGGCAGAAAATCTTCCATCACCGATTAGTCCTTGCTTCCTTTTCTTTTATTCCAGCAGGTTTTAGGGATTTTTCTGGAGGCACTTAAACATTTAGATAAAATCTGAGAAAAATTGGGGAGGCTCCCCTTAGCATTTAGTAGCTCCACAAATTTTAGTGTCT
Source organism: Poa pratensis (assembly GCA_947311845.1). Classification (NCBI taxonomy): domain Eukaryota; kingdom Viridiplantae; phylum Streptophyta; class Magnoliopsida; order Poales; family Poaceae; genus Poa; species Poa pratensis. The sequence goes on along the minus strand of CAMZMU010000115.1, from coordinate 5,039,421 downwards.
CCAAATAAAATGTTTTTGACAACATTTGTTCATAGGTTCAAATTAGGGCATTTTGCTCGATTCAAAAGGTTGCTCTTTTGGAGAATTAAAAGCAAGTGCAAAAATATTGTGTTGAAATCTTGGAACCTCATTGACAAATATGGATTTGATATTTGTATCCATGTTTATCAAAACAAGCACAATTTGTTTGCAAGTTTTGAATGCTCCCATTGATTTGGGGATTTGTTATAGCAAGTTTTGGCATTTTGTTTTAAATGGTGCCAACACCATTTGTGTGTTGTTTAGCAAGTTAAAAGTGGATGCCATGATGCAATGCAACACAAAAGCGAAAATTTTATTCGGGTTTTTAGGTTTCCGAACTTTGGGCTGTTACAGATGTGGTTTTTTTACAGAAAAGAACCCGATTTTTTCCGAAATTGCGGACAGGCCCCTGGAACCGGTTTTTTTGAGAAGAACATATGATTTTCGGCCGCACGCGGGCTTATCCGTAAAAATCCGCGGCGGGTTGTGAGGCTGACGTGCGGGGCCCACACGCTACTGTAGCTACTGTAGAAATCTACAGTAAGAACTGTAGCTAAGCCACAGTAACTCGGGCGTCTCTCGGCCGCGAATGTGCACAGCTATTATACACTCGCTAAGTGTGAAGCGCGTGTGGGTTCAATTACAGCGCCGTGTTCGAAAACACTCAAAATTCGGTTAAAAAATCGTTTAAAAAAAATCACTCGAATGCTTTTTGTTTGGAAAACTCCAAGGTGTATGGCGCTGATTCGCTGACAGTCTGATTCAGTGAAAATTTCGGACTGATAATTGTGTTTGTTTTCAGTTTGTCGGTTCTCGCTTCTCAGCACTGCCAAGACTTTGCACAAAAATGTCAAAAAAAAAAAGACTTTGAACCGAACCGGAGAAGGGAAAGGGGATGGGCGACGCCACCGCGTACGCGAAGCGGGTGCTGCTCACCTGCAACGGCGGCGGCGACGCCGTCGCGCGGGGCATCGCCACCGGCCTCGCAAGGCACGGTTGCAGGTACCACCACCAGCTCACCTCGCCGCCGCTCCACCTCCACTCTTCTTCTCGTTCGCTTCTCATCTCGCGCTGCGCGCAGGCTGGTCCTGGTGGGCGACGAGGCCGCGCTGGCTGCCACGGCGGAGGAGGCGCGGCGATGTGGGACAGGAGGAGGAGCGGCGGCTGTCGCGGTGGTCGGGCTGGACTTCGAGGCCTGCGACGAGGCGGCCGCCGGCGCGGCGGTGGAGGCGGCGTGGCGCTGCTTCGGGGACGGCCTCGACGCCCTGGTGAACTGCTGCTCCTACCAGGGTATGAACTGACACTGAGAGACACGTTCTCTCTCTGAATCCTAAGTGATTCTTCAGTTCTTCTCTGAATCTTTCGCTCAGCTTCTGCTTGAATCATCCATTAATTTCCTCCCTGAACCTCTTTGAACCATGGATTCTTGCTTGGCTATATGAACAGGGGAAGTGCAAGATTGCCTCAGCATAACTGAAGACGAGCACAAGAAGACCATAAAAGTCAATGTAACCACGCCGTGGTTTCTCATCAAGGCGATCGCGAAGAGGTTCCGGGACGCGCAGTCCGGTGGATCTATAGTGTGCTTAACGCAGATCATCGGTGCCGAGAGAGGATTGTACCCAGGGGCTGCAGCATACGGCACAAGTTTAGGCGCAGTTCACCAGTTGGTCAGAGTAAGCCTTCTTTCCTGCTACCAAAAAGCCTGAATGCCCACCGAAATCCTACGAATGCTAAATGTTCGTCATTCTTTCAGCTGTCAGCAATGGAGCTCGGCAAGCACAAGATCAGGGTGAACGCCGTCTGCCGCGGCCTGCACCTGCGAGACAAGTTCCCCGTATCCGTGGGAGAGGGGAAGGCCGGGAAGGCAACCGGGGAGGTGATGCCGCTGGGGCGATGGCTGGACCCTGACAAGGACCTGGCGTCGACGGTGCTCTACCTGGTCGGCGATGAGTCCCGCTTCATGACGGGTACCACCATCTACGTCGACGGCGCACAGTCCATCGTGCGCCCACGCATGCGTTCCTTCATGTAGATTGAGGTGGCGATGTCTGGGTTTTCACATTCCATCGGCATTACTTTGATATATGTTGTTGTGTAGTAGCAGTGGTTTGTGCAAAGAGCAAGTGTGATGATTAGTTTGGTCTGCGATAATCAACCAGTGTTTAAGATGATCGACTAGAATTAAACTTTGATACACAGAACTGACACGAGTAGGCGAGTAGCACAGCAGATCCTCATATGAACGGTAAACTGAAACTTATCCTATGGCCTATGGTTCTGACAGAAGAAATGCAACCTCATCAAATAAACTATGAGCAAAACTTGAGATGAAATGAACGGGTAATGCTGTCGAGCAAGTCAGCATAGGATGCACAATTGGTTGCTTGTTTCACTCGTTCTTCTCTGCCGCGGCCTTGCGGCTGCTTCTCTCGGCGAGCACCGACTTGGTCTTCTCCAGCACGCCAAAGAAGATGGACCCGCCGATGCCGATCCACAGAACTCGCGGCTCGATGCCCTGCCAACATTGCCAGAATAAGATCAAAGCAATGCAAAAGACCCTGACCAACCTATCATATGATTGCAGGTCAGATTTAGGAACTTATCAGGTCATCTAATTTTGGTTAGCATCAGGTCATCTATTTTTTTCTTGAAGAGTTTAAACTGCTTTGCTCACAAAAAATACAAAAGAACTTTAATTGCTGCTCATGTCTTTGGTACTGTACCCTCAAGAATGCCCCAGGACCTTCCTCTCTCAAGATTGTTTTAGCACAGCTAACAATTCCAGAGTATTGTTTTGTTTGCCCCTGCAATAAATTGGAACCAAGTAATAATGTCAATTATGCAAAAGAGGGTTTCGGTTCGATGTGAAATGTTCTACCAAGAGGATGAAGTATCCACCTGAACCATCAACCTTGTCTTCAGGACATCGAGGGGTGTCGTTATAGCGCCGGTAATTGCACCTAGCGGAAATGGGGTACACGTGTAAGATAGCATAGTCTTGGTTCAAAGAAGGAATATAAGAGCAGGGGAAGCCAAATACTATAAAAGAAAAAAATGGAAGTTGGAAGATTAAATTAAGAAAAATAGGTTTTACCAGCAAAAGCACCAATAAGTGCATTTTCTGGATCATTCAGCTCCCTCTTTGCCTGGACAGGTTGTTGAAAAGTTCAGCTAAAGTATGAGTTGGACAAAACTTAACAGAAAGTGATTCTCTGTGAGGAACATAAAGATAAATCAGAATGCATGTGGATAGGATTTGAGGAAAACAGCATGCAAAAACACATCTTACATAATCAAGTTACAGACATCACGATGAATCAGTAATGCAATGCAGTGATGAAACCATAATGCCCAAAATCGCTACCATACTATTTATCTGAACACTACTCATCAAGGTACAAAAATTGGGAAAATGTGAAATAGTCAATCCAATATCAAAACTGAAAGTGTTTGAGGCATATAAACAAGAGAGTACTGTACGGGAGTGGCTTAGCAGAATGATTAATAAATATATTATCTCAGCAATGGTAGACTTTACGTACCACAAGCTTGTAACCAATTCGAAGTTGCTCGTATATGCAGAATTGAATGGCATCAAATGGAAGATCTCGGAGTAAAAACGAACCATAGCCCTGAAAACCAAATTAAACCAGTCTCAGAATGGAGATAATGAGGTGTATTATATGACTGCATTTTTTTTCCAAAATATGAAATAGCGAGTAAAACTTAATCTTATATCAGTTGAAAAATTGTTCACCAAATAAGAGCTCAGATAATACATACAGCATAAAGACCTTTAAATCCTTCCATGCGAACTATGAGACGAACGGCATCAGGCGCAGTCCTGAATTGACCAGTTTGCATCCTTTGTTTGACCACCTGAATGTAATGCAATCTATTTCGATGAAAAACGACATTTAATGTACAATACATAAAATAAAACTATCACAAACCTCTGTGGGGACACGAATGAGAGAAGCACCAAACCCTCCAACAGCCCCTGCAGTCTGTACGATCCTCATTCAGAAAACAAGGCTGACATAAACCAACATTCTTAAGGGAGTAAGGATCGATAAAGACAGCACACAATAGTATTATTTACGCTTTAGCATTATAAGGGCCGTCGACAAGCTTGCCGGTGCAGTATGACAAGGTAAAAAGAAAAAAAGACAATGTGCATTGCTTTAAGCAATCAGCTAGTTCCACATAAAGTGTGTGCAGACTTACAAGATGAGCAACAGCACTCAAATTTTCAGGTAACATGTCCAGCAGTTTCCGCTTAGTTGGCTCATATATCCCCACAAACATAGCAGAAGCCCTGCAATAATTCAAATTTTTACCTTAAGTAAATCGCAACAACATATATTGGAGGCAATTTTGGCCCTAATTTCATCTAATGATATGAAGCAAAAGTAAGCAAAAAATGATGGATACGCAATATTTATGAAAAGAAGTCGCAATGAACGGGAATGCAATATGAAGATAATGCATGTACTAGTACTACTGTTTAACATGTTCTAGACTCACGGAAGAACACCAACAATATTTCCACCTAATCCAGAATACAGGCCTTTCCATTGAATTTGACTTCCAGCTCGAACAGCCTGTATATGTAAAAAATCAAGTCAGATAAAACGTGCATGTGCATTGCCTGCAAGCCATGAATATCTAAAAGAATAAGATTTCTCAGAGCAACACTAGATGGTAAATAAGAAAAAAATGATGCTGACACTCTTAAAAATTGGTGGAAACTGAAGTTACACTTTATTATAAGTATACTGCAAGCACAAGCACATTCAGGTTTCTTATTCACTTTACCATGATGTGTTGCATTGGACAAAAGGCTAACCACCTAGGGAAGAGCAAGTGTTCACTGTCTTTGCAGTAACATATGACGAGACTTAGGGGGCTCAAGCCATTCACATAGTGAAGTGCATGATTTTATATTTTGGCATGTCATATACAGGGAACTTGGATTTATGTCAGGTTCAGACATGGCATCCAGTGCAAGTAACTATTACAGGTCTAATGATTCTGTGGCACTGCAGACATTGGCATCCCTAACAAAGTGGGCACAATCCACAATCAGCATGAGATAATGCAGTGTATGGGAGTAGGTTCAGGGGCATAATTTTCTGACCATTAATATTAATCAAAATCGAAGATCACAATTAACTGCTAACTATCCATGTAAGACCGAACTGCACATCTTCAGACAAAAAACTGGCTACAGCTTTGCAGCAAGCGCAGAAGTGATTCACCTGAAGCCTGGTCTTGATGGTGTCGATGGGGTACAGGGCCGTCTCCACCACGACACCGGCGGCCCCTCCTGCTATGACGCCCTCTGCCAGCAGACAAAAACCGTGCACAAAAGTCAGTTCCCTCCATCTCGGCACCAAGGTTGCAGAAAGCGAAACGAAACTGTACTGTGCCACTATGCGGCAGAGTGTTAGGAGGAGTCTGACGCACCGCAGAGGACCTGGAAGAAATTGAATGGCTTCTCCTCTCCGCCTGCGCCGCCGCCGCCGCCGTCCATGGCTCCCCGCCGCCAAGAATACCACCACTCTGCGCCAAGAAAGGCTTAAGCCAGGTGAAATTTGGCCGAATCAGCAGTAGCCCAAGAATCTGCGGGAGGGGAAGAGAGAGCTCGCACCTGAGGAAGGGGGGAGGAGGATGAGCCGCGGGGAAGAGGAGGAGGAAGGATACACAATGGATTGAGGAGGAGGAAAAAGGTTTTCTGGGAAAACCTATAGGTCGCGTACCGCGACGGTTGTTTAGCATCGCGTACCCCCGCGTCAATTTGGGCCGGCCCATTAGTGCTTTTCATCCGGAAAAAGAGATAGAAATAGGTGTAATGGAGATTCGAACACGAGACTGCATGTACGAGCACAGGGCCCTTACCACTAGGCTAGGGTCGTGTTCATGTCAACGAATCATTATTCTACTTTGTACTGTATTAGTTTCGGGTTTTCGGTTCTTATTTCTTTTCCGTTTCTTTAAAATGGTTCCGAAATTTAAAATGGTTCCAAATTTAAAAATGGTTCCGAAATTTAAAATGGTTACGAAATTAAAAATGGTTCCGAAATTAAAATCTTTCCAAAATAAAAAATGGTTCCGAAATTTAAAATGGATCCAAAACTACTAATGGTTCCAAAATGGTTCGAAATTTAAAATGGTTCGGAAATTTAAAATTATTCCAAAATTAAAAATGGTTCGGAAATCTAAAATGGTTCCGAAATTTAAAATGGTTCCAAATTAAAAATGGTTCTGAAATTTAAAATGGATGCAAAACTACTAATGGTTTCAAAATGGTTCGAAATTTAAAATGGTTCCGAAATTTAAAATGGTTCCGAAATTTCAAAAGGTTCCAAAATTAAAAATGATTCCGAAATTAAAAATGGTTCCGAAATAAAAAATGGTTCCAAAATTAAAAATGGGTCCGAAATTTAAAATGGATCCAAAACTACTAATGGTTCCAAAATGGTTCGAAATTTAAAAATGGTTCCGAAATTTAAAATGGTTCCAAAATTTAAAATGGTTCCGAAATTTAAAATGGTTCCGAAACTAAAATGGTTCCAAAATGAAAAATGGTTCCGAAATTTAAAAATGGCTCCAAATTAAAAAAAAATGGTTCCATTTTCAAAAAATGGTTTCAAATTTGAAAATGGTTCCATTTTCAAAAATGCTTACGAAATTAAAAAAATGGTTCCAAATTTGAAAATGGTTCCAAATTAAAAGAATGGTTCCATTTTAAAAAATGGTTCTAAATTTGAAAATGGTTCCAAATTTGAAAAATGGTTCCATTTTCAAAAATGGTTAAGAAATTAAAAAATGGTTCCATTTTCTAAAATGGTTCTGAAATTCAAAATGGTCCCAAATTTTAAAATGGTTCCCAAATTAATAAATGGTTCCAAATTTGAAGTTGGTTCCAAATTAAAAATGGTTCCATTTTCTAAAATGGTTCCAAATTAACTACGACTACAAAGGGGTGCAGCGGGCCTAAATTTTTAAAATGCTTCCAAATTTAATAATGGTTCTTAAAAAATGGTTCCAAATTGAAAAATGGTTCCAAATTAAAAAATGGTTCCATTTTCAAAAAATGTTCCAAATTTGAAAATGGTTCCATTATCAAAAATGGTTACGAAATTAAAAAAGTGGTTCCAAATTTGAAAATGGTTCCATTTTCAAATATGATTCTAAATTTGAAAATGGTTCCAAATTAAAAAAATGGTTCCATTTCTAAAATTGTTCCGAAATTCAAAACGTCCCAAATTTGTGCAATGTTTCCTTTCATAAGCAGTCAAAGCATCCGATACAGCACAGGCAGCAGTCAAACGTACGAACCGAAGGAACAAATTGGAATCGAAGCAGTCAATGGGCCGCGGCCCAACTGCGCGTCGAAGCGAAGGGAGAGGACGTGAGGTACGCGAAGCTATGCTAATGTCGCGTACTGCGACCTATAGGAGCTCCCGGTTTTCTGGGATTGGGTCGCATCGTCCTAGTGGGCCCATTAGCATGTACGAGACCCAAACCATTCCGGGCTAGTTTCGGCCGTAGTTCCGGCCCATCCTCTTTCCATCTTTTAAAATCTTTGTCTATAAGTTTTTAATATGCTTCTTAGTTTTTTTTAGATAAAGGGCTTTATTACTCAAATAGTTTAAGCATTACACCCAACCTCTGCATCAAAAATGCACACAGCCGCAATCCAACAGAGAAAGAAAAAGTTGTGCAACAATAGACGCATTACAACCAACAAGATAATGTAAAACGCCTATGTTATGGCTAATCTCGATGGCCTATGGAGGTCCAATGCGGCGATCAAGCGACCACCCATGTTGTAAGAAAATGTCCCTTGCCACCTCCTCCAGGCGTGCACACGCCTCCGTAAAGAGGTCTCGATGTCCCACGTTGTAAGGTGGACCACATACGGAGAATACTTGTGCAACGGTAGAGTACCTGCATATGAGAACATTTTTATCATTGAAAACCTTGTCATTTCTACTAAGCCAAAGCGACCATATAACAGCTATCGCTCCCACCCTAATAACCGTTCTAAGCCTTTTATCTATCCCATGTAGCCAGTTACCAAAAACATTGGCAACAGACTTGGGTGGATATAAGTTAGACGCTATTTGGATGGCTGACCATATAGAACGTGCGAAACTACACTCGAAGAATAAGTGTTTTATTGTCTCTTCATGTGGACAAAACATACACTTCGTACTTCCATGCCAATTTCGTTTAACAAGGTTATCCTTTGTTAGAATGACACCCCTACGAAGATACCACGAATACTTTAATCTTAAGTGGTATCTTCATTTGCCATATTTTTTTATTATCATCAACTGGCACATCGGAATGTACTAACGCCCTATACATGGAATCCACAGAGAATTTACCATTCTCACATAGATTCCAACGAAATTCATCGGGCCCTGTGTGAGTTGAACTGATCTCAACCGTGCCAGCAGGGCGTTCCAAGACGCTAGTCTTGGTCCGAACAAATCTCGCCTGAACGTCACATTCGGAGGAGAGCATTGCATGACGGTGGCAATGGTATCTCCCTTATGACGAACAATATTGTATAGGGCTGGATATCGATCCCGGAGGGTGGTGTTGTCTAACCATTTGTCCTCCCAGAATCTAATCTCCGAGCCATCCTTAATATTAAATACCCCGAAGCGATCGCCATCAGTCCAGCCCAAAAGTGGGAATCACCAGGTTTCCAATATACCTGTGATACCGCCTTTGTGCCAATGTATTTTCTCTTAAGGAGTGTTTGCCATATCCCTCTTCAGTAAGCAGCTTAAAAAGCCATTTACCTAGGAGGGCTGAGTTCTTGACATCAAGGTCATGAATACCAAGCCCTCCCTGATCTTTAGGGCGACAAACAACATTCCATTTAGCCAGTCTGTACTTCTTCTTCTCACCATCTCCTTGCCAAAAGAATCTTGATCGGAAATAATCCAATTTATGCAAGATCCTTTTGGTATTTGGAAGAAGGAAATCATATACAGTACCATGTTTGTTAGTACCGAATTAATGAGAACCAATCTTCCACCAAGAGATAGCAATTTTCCTTTCCAACTAGATAGCCTAGCTTGTAGACGTTCTTCGACGTGTCTCCATTCCGCATTAGTCAGTTTCCGTAATGTATTGGTATCCAAGGTACATATTGGAAATTGACCCTGCTCGCAGCCAAAAATATCGGCATATTGAGCAGCTGCTTCTTGAGCCTCACCAAAGCAAAACAATTCACTCTTATGGAAATTAATTTTCAATCCCGATAATTGCTCGAATGCTGATAGTATCAATTTCAGATTCGCAGCTTTATCTAGATCATGTTCCATAAAGAGGATTGTATCGTCTGCATATTGAAGAATAGATAAACCACCATCAACAAGATGTGGAACTACTCCTTCAATTTGGCCATCCGTCTTAGCTCGTTCAATCATGATCGTCAACATATCCGCCACTATATTAAATAGTATAGGCGATAGAGGATCACCTTGCCTTAATCCTTTTTTTGTTGGAAGTAGCGGCCAACGTCATCATTGACTTTTATCGCCACGCTACCTCCGGTAACAAAATTATGGATCCAAGCACACCACTCCTCTGAGAACCCTTTCATTCTCAGAGTCTGTAGCAAGAACGGCCATTTGACTTTATCATACGCTTTTTCAAAGTCGATTTTAAATATCACCCCATCAAGTTTTTTCGTGTGCATCTCATGTACGGTCTCGTGTAAAACCACAACACCGTCTAGGATATTCCTCCCTTGCATAAAAGCTGTTTGGGTAGGTTTTACCACATGATCTGCCACTGAATTTAACCTGATGGTCGCTACTTTTGTAAAGATTTTGAAGCTAACATTCAGAAGGCATATTGGCCGATACTGTTGTATCCTTTCGGCATTCTGAATCTTAGGCAACAAAACGATCTCCCCAAAATTAAGGCGAAATAACTCAAGTTGTCCGGCATGTAAGCAGCCAAATAACTCAAGCAAATCAGACTTGATGGTTTCCCAAAAATGCTGGTAAAACTCAGCCGGAAAACCATCTGGTCCTGGTGCCTTATTATGCTCCATTTGAAAAACCGCCTTGCTTACCTCCTCCATAGAGAAAGGTGCAGTAAGAAAGTTGTTTTCCTCAGGAGTAACTTGGGTAATATCATCTGTTCGAGACTCATCTAGAGTAAAGTTCCCTTCCTCGGGAGCCCCGAACAAACCTTTATAGTAGTTTGTGATATATTCCTTGAGCTGATCCTGTCCTTCGATCAAGCCCTCATCCTGTAGGAGAGAATGAATACATTTCTTTCTATGTCTGCCATTAGCAACATTATGAAAGTACTTTGTATTCGAGTCCCCTTGTAGAATGAATTGAGCTTTAGATCTTTGGTACCATTTGAGCTCTTCTTCCCGCAACATACGACCCACCTGCTCATTCGAGTGCCGTTTTAGGTCACTCTCATTGCTGATAAGGGCGTACTTCTGCTAGTTGATCAAGCTCATCAATAATGGAACACAGGCGCTCCTTTTCTTTTTTAAGCATACCAGTTGTGTGTCTTGCCCACCCACGAAGGAATTTACGCAAATTGCGCATCTTATTATTCCACCGCTGGATAGCGCTATCACCCACAACCGGTTGAGACCATATCCTTTTAACCAAATCATCGAAACCATCCCGTAACAGCCAACCTAATTCGAATTTGAATTGGTGCTTCCCGGGCGATGTCAACGTTCCAGTAGATAGGAGTATGGGGGCATGATCCGAAAACCTCTATACGTTCAAGCGCACGAACCGTTACTAATGGATATTTATCCTCCCAGCGGGAGTCCATCAGAACCCGTCCAGCTTCTCGTACGTCGGCTCGGGGAGACTATTAGCCCAAGTGAATTGTCTCCCCGTCATATGAACCTCTCTTAAGGACAAGCTATCGATGACAGCGTTGAACAAGTAGGCCAATGAGTATCAAATCTACCCCTACTTTTCTCGTGTCGGTACCTCAGCATATTAAAATCCCCTCCTATAATAATAGGATTTGGGTCATCTTTAGCTAGATTAACCAACTCTCTAAGAAAAGCAGCCTTATATTCTTCTTGGGCGGCACCATACACAGCAACTAGACTCCATGTAAAGTTGTCGGACTTGTTGCGATTTGAAATTTAATGTGAAATTCACCATCCGAACATCCCAACAACTCCATAGTTTCCGTTCTGATGCCAAGTAGCATACCACCCGATCTACCTCGAGGGGGACAGGAATGCCAATCAAACTCCACACCGCCTGAAAGTCGGTCTAGTAGAGCGTTTGATGCTTAGTTGTGATGCGACAGATGCAATTTCTTCCAACAAAGAATAATATATCAAATACCAAGATGCAATCAATTACACTCAGCATCTGCAACAACATGCTGTCAAGGTCACATGGCTGATTGATCTAAGTAATTGTATTGATCCTTTGTGCATAGGTTTAAATAGACCACAATCGACGGATTTCGAAAAACCCTGCATAAACATTAGCTCGACATTGCCATGGTTGGCCGCGAAATTATTTAAACCACACAATTTAAGCTTCCCTAACTATACATCTAACTTGAACGAGCAATAACCACACATGATGATCATACATCACATAAAAATATGCCAGCAATATAATACACAAGAATGATATGTATTTTTAACACATTAAAGTTGATGCCCTCACATCAGGCTCGCGATTTGAATTATAATTTTTTTCATGTACCAATCCAATATCGAGCACATGCGGGGTTGATCGTCGCACACTCAAAATACTAGCAAGCTCGACATGCTTGCTTATTCTACATATAGTTGCATTGATTAGTTCCACATTACCACATCTTTTCATGCTTTCAAAATAATTACTCGAGTTTCTTAATAGTTGTTGTTTTTCTTTTCTTCACATCAACACGGTCTTCGAAACTTCATATTTGACCACAAACTCTATTAAAACTGTAAGGGCTCAATATTTTGAAAGTATGTTTCATGATAAATACACACAAATTATTTCCGAGTATCTAATCCATTACTATTAAGATTTTCGTAGCCTAAAATCTTGCCTCTGCACAAAACATCAACTTTTCTTATGAACCAACGATAATAGGGTAATGAAAAGGATAAATCTCAAGAAATAAAGACGATCAATAGTATTTCCTGCGTAAGCTAACTCATATTATTTTGTACAAAAAGCTAACGACAATGTTATGAGCTAATGCAATGTCTAGGAACATATCACGTTACAAACAAGTTATACGTTTGAGCATCTTTTGTCACTCAACATGTATGTACATTAAGTTTAAAGTTGTACAAATATCTCTCCGATCGGTTCTCCTTCTGTTCATGGGAGTAGTAATGTAGGATACTAAATCGAAGCGTCGATGTTCTCATTTCCCATGGCCAGCCGTTCAACTCCCAAAGGCCCTTCGACTTTGATCGATTCTCCTTCTCCAATAGCAGACGAAACGTGCAGCCGCTCTGCATTCACAAGTCTCACTGAAACCCCTACTTTAACGCCACCACTACACACTTCAGCCACAACTCACAGAACCTCCTCTCTCTGAAAATCTTTCCAGCCATGGCGGACTGGTCTTCGCTCCCGCCCGAGCTCGCGAGCCGCATCGCCGACTGCTTCCTGGCCACTAACGACCTGGACTACTACATGGACTTCCACGCTGTCTGCAGCAACTGGCGATCCGCCACGGATGACCCCAAGAACTCCTCTGAACTCCGCTTCCGCCCCCGCCGATGGATGATCATCAAGAACCAATTTAGGAGCACCGGCGAAACTCGCCGCCTGGTGAACACCGTCACCGGCCGCGTCCTCCTCAAGGATCTGCCTCTGCTTCGCGACTACATCATTGTCGCTACGACCCACGGTGGCTACTTCGTCCTGGCCGACAGGAAAGCCCCTCACGGTGTAAGCATCCTCAACCCTTTGACCGGCCACATGAGTCGGTTCATGGCTCCCCTGCCTTCCAGTAGGATGGATGACGTTCTTGCTTCTGTCACCGGTTCTTCGCCCACTCTCATCCTGGTTTCTCAAGGAACTGACGAGGACTACATGTCTACATGGCTGATCCTGCCAGTGAATCTTTCACCATTTGCAAAAGCCAAGACACTTATTATGTGACGAACCGCCTGGCCGTCATGGGTGGCGTGTACGCCGATGGTGTACACGAACCAGTGGCAACGATTCCAGTTGTTGAAAAGAAGATCTATGAATTGATCGACATGTTTCCTGATATACCGCCTGCGGGTCTACGTACCAGGCAGGTCGTTATTCCCTAGCAGAATTCGCTGGAGAAGTATTTCTTGTCGTCAATCTACGACGCCACTTCCTGGTTTTCAAACTGAACAACGACGGTGAAGTGTTTGAGCCTGTGAAAGGGATCGACAATCTTGCAATATTCATCGGTTCTCGCAGGAGCTTCATAGTGGATGCTTCGAAATTGCTTACTGTCGACGCCAACTGCATCTACTACCTCATATCCATCAATGGGGGTGCGGCCCTCTTAATTGACATCCGCAAGTATGACCTCAAGGACGAGAAAGAAGAGACGATCTCTGATCTATTTTACCCCGAGTCTGTACACACCGACGTCCACTACCTTTCGGGCCACACCATGGACATCCAGGACTATCAACTTGATTAGAAAGGCTTTGAAGTGCTACATTTCTTATCAGCAAGAGTTCTTTCTCTTACTCTGAACTTGATGGCATTGAGCATTCCGTGAACTTGCTTTGGTAGTACAAAATGTTGGCTCGTGTTTTGGAGCTATCGATTCAATAAAGTTATTTTGCAGTACATCAATTCATTCTGAGCCGTTTATCTTGTGTGATTCAATGGTCCAGATTGCAAATACTACACCAGATTTTGTGTAGTATATTTAGGCATCAGGGGCACCTTCCCCATCACCCCATGTCACCATTGCAAGCAATAGAATTTTGGCCGCCGCTGGCCGTCGTCCACAAGCTGCCCTAGCCTGCTCTGTACATACCTCACTGCGTCCTAATCACAATTGCCTCACCGTGGCCGTCGCGCGCAGGGACAAACACTCTCCACGCCGCGCGCGGCGCAGCGCTCCCGCGCCGGAAGGGAGGCCACCGGGGACGCCTTACGTGAACCCTCCTCCGCCCAAGTCGAGGCTATTCTCCGTGACGTACTCCCCAGCCTTTTTTACGACCACGTCCTCCCCTCCCGCACCGGTCGCGTCCGCCTCCTCCCTCGCTTTCTCCCGCCCACGACCCCATTCTACTCCCGGGGTTGGTTACGGCGCGGCGACTGGGCCACTCAAAATTTCTGTGATCGCTGCAGCAAACGAGAGGAAAACCACCGCGGAAGGCGAAGCTGTTGTGCCTATGCCGCCGACATGAATTGCGAGTGGCCGGCGGGAAGGATGACCTGTGACTCTGTGAGCATGATGAAGATGATTCCACTTCGGTTGTAACTATGTTCTCAACGCTTCTTCACGTGCAAAGATATTATCAAAATTTCACATCATTTTGGCTGCAAACTGTTCTACTATTGTATTTTGATTTTATTCTGTCATGGATTTCTTTTTGTACATGTGATGCTACGAATGGATGGAAATTAAATATGTGGGGCAGCAGTCAGTGAAATCTGTTTGAGTTGATCTGTACCAGCTAAATATGTATATGAGTTAATATTTTCATGACTTGTTATTTCACTTTGCCTAGAATATTCGTCAAAACATTAGTTCAAAATATATCGGTGTTTATCTGTGTGTGTTGTTGCCTTCGGTGGTTGTGCCTGTGATGTTTCATTGGATCAGTAGATTTGTTGTAGTATTTTCAACCACTACCAGACTATATCTTCTATATAAGTGAATTTCAGTACCAAGTAAAGATTCATATAGATAGCTGTTGGAAGGTAAATCATATGCTATGAAAAGAATAAGAAATGCATGTGCTTAAAACTGAGTTGAGAGTTAAGACACCTAAACAGGGAGATCCGGATAGCAACAGTAGAACTGTAGAAACCGATAGATATCTCGAGCATAGATTTTTTTTCAGTGGACTGAGAAGGAAGAAGGGAAGAGTTTTCGTGATTGGGTCGCAATTAAGCTCATTAGTCGCATATGGTCCTAGTGGGCCCATTAGCACGTACCAGGCCCAAACCCATCCGGACTATGTAGCCTGTGGACTCTGATGTAATCTCCGGGCTAGTTTGCACGACAGTTACGGCCCATCCTTCTCCATCTTTTATAAGTTTTTTTCAAGTTTTTTATATGCTTCTGAGTTGAGACTTTGTGTGGCAGCAGATTCATGGCACCACTCGTTGCTTGAGTGCACGATGAACCGATGTGTTTGGGCACTTGTCCCGGGTTCAACAGAGCATATGGAGGGCACGTCGGAACGAGATGTGAAATAATGGGTGGATCTTCTCGATAGTCAATCCCCTCAAACACAATGAGCTGACCCGAAGTCTTGTGACACTCTAGGCAATATGGTTTACTCGGCATAAGCACAAGGGTCTCTTTTATATTTTTCCTCCCCACATGTACCTTTGTCGAGTATAGTTTTACCTTCAACATAAATCTAGCTAGACAGACAGTTCATGCCTATATTTGCTAGGATGTGTCCGATACGGCTGGGAGGGCGAGGGGTGCAGTGCGGCGTGGTGTGATTAGAAGCGCATGACGGATAATTAAAAAAAAATCTCAAAATTTGACAGAGTTTGATAGATTTTGACATGACGTTGCCCATTCTACTACCACGTCATCCTTGTAGCTAGATCCGAAATTTCAGCTATAATTGGAGAGAAAATGGGGCAAAAATATAAAGAGGGTAAAAATGTCACTAGGTTATAATTAGATAGCTTTGTTGCCGAGTTGGCATTATATTCGCATCGTGACAAGAATGGTCCATACCTGTTCAAAAGAAAAATGGTCCGTACTTTTATAAGCTTACTTCGACATGTATATATAACGAATAATAGTGGAATCATACGTTCTAGCATATACACTACACAAACTTAATATTGGAGGCCACGTTGGTGTTTTGTGTGTGACGAATGCGATGCTTGGCGCGGATGGGCGAGATGCACATGCGTAGGCGACGGACCATCGTTGCCTCCTTTTATCGACTTCCTCTTCATCATCGAGGCGAGATCAATCCACCGACATTCGACTTGCTGCTAGCTGCAGATAACTGATAAGTATTAGTAGTAGAATCCGATGGGTGGAGTGCAGTGTAATTAGGGAGGCCAACTTTTTGGCCAGCTTTTTGGTTGCTAGCGTGACGGCGACGTATGCTTGCGTGCACCCAGATTAGCTGTGAGGTCTCCGTTACTCACACTGTATCTTCCTACCAGTATTCCCTGCCCTCCGCTCCAATCTAGCCTGGCTGCCGGCCGGGGCTCCGTGATTATTCCCATACGTACGCATGCATGCTAATTCGGTGCCAAGAACTTTTTTTTTTTTAGAAACACAGTACAGACGCAGACGCTCACAAACACGCACGTACAGACACCTCTATCATACAGATTTCGTCAGGTTTAGTTAGCCATGCATGTCGAATATTGTGTGCCGGTAAAACTTTGCAAGGACAACGTGTCACAACGGTGATCCATCCACCCATACGTTCGGCGTAAGAACACGTGTCGTAACGGTGATCCATCCATCCATCCGCGTGACTACGCCGAACGGGAGGTAGCCACTGTTTTAAGCTATAGGCAAATAAACGATGAATAAAAGCAAGATCAACGGACACGAGATTTAACGTGAAAAATCCTTCCAACAATAAAAGAAAAAAATCATGGGCACCAACCAGCAAATATTCACTATGATCGGGTGAGGTTACAAACGTCAGAAATTTATAACTTTCGACATATCCCAACAAGCGGCTTACAAGACGGAAAAGTGTTTGTGCTCCCGAGCAACAGTGCTCCTGGTGCTTTCAAAAAATCAAAAAAATATTTAGAAATTTCAAAAAAAATTGAAAACAATTCGGGATGTAGTTAATGAAGTATTCTACAAACGTGCAAAAGATCAACTTCAAATACATTGTATTTGGAGATACAAAAAAAAATGAAAAAATCTAATAAATTTAGAGATTTGAAAATAAGCATACTCAGATCTGCAATTTTGTCATTTTTGTGTAGCCCAAAATACAAAGTATTTAGAGTTTATTTTAGGCACTTTTATAGAATACACCAATGGCTGCATTCGAGATTTTTTCTGAATTTTTTGCAACATGTAAATATTTTTTTTGATTTTTTTAAAACGACGGAATCATTGGTGCCCAGGACCACAAAATCTCTACTCCTTACAAGAGGTATATATAATGATGAAAAACTCTCAGCTACAGTCCGACTCGACAACGATCCGTACTGTACTGCTACAAGCCTCCGGCGGGCCTCCCTTCACACTGTCCGAAGTTAACTTTATCTTTATATGCACAATAAAATAACAGCCACATACGATATATATGCACAGACGTACTGCTAATGCTGCATCATGTGCAACAGCAACTACTTACTCATAATTCGTTGCAGGTGCAGGCCAGTGTAGCTGCTGCGAGCAACCCGCCATAGCATTTTCCGCTGGCTGGCTAGCTAATTAGACAGACTTGTCGAGTGATGCGCTGTGTTGACGGCGACGCGTTCTGCAGATGGAAGGTTCCTAGCGCAGCACAGAGGTTTGGCTTATTCAGTTCTGGTGTGCGGTCATTCATCTATTCGTTAGTTCGCAGAAAATCTTGTGAGGCTAGTACTTGTACAATGTATGTTCGTAATGCATCCATGTACTTATACTGTACTAGCTAGCCTGGCTGCTAAGTACCTATCATTCATGTTTACTGTACTTCTTAGCTATAGTACCTACTAGCTCACTGGTCGTGTTAGGTTCATCTGCCAACGGCCTGGACGCCTGGTTGAGCTGCCTGATGCACAGTAAGGTTCGATCATCTACTGTCGGGATTTGGTTTCCCATCACTTAGTCAATTTATTAAGGCTTGTTTGGAATGGAGGTATATTTTTACACTCATCCAAGCAGGGCCTAATCAGTTCAACTACGGACTACTACCTGTTGCCTAAAATACCCTAATTATTATATGAAAGGGAGTCTTCTTATGATTTGTCGGCATCATTTCCCCCTGGGGCTACAAAGAACGCACGGGAGCATATATCCAAATTAAGATCCAGTGGTATCATGACAGCAGCACTGAATAAGCATATTGTTAACTGTCAGTGCAACATCGGTGCAAAAGAAAGAAATTGACCATGCAGAGCATCATCCCCGATGAGGTATATTTCTGTGTGATCGTCCGATGCCTTAATTAATTGAGCAGCCACCATGCATCCCCGGCCTTAATTCCAGATCTTAAGCAGTGAACGCACCATGACGATCCATCTCCATCGTTAGGTGGACAATCGCTCTACTTAGCTTTCCACAAGAACGTGCTTACGCGCGACTAGTCAGCTCTTAAGTAGTGAGAGACGCGACGGCTCACAAGTTTCTTCTCCGGCCGCGAGTGTTTTAGTTTACCATCGCCGAGAGAGACGCGACATCGGCGTGATATTTGCTCGACCTTTAGAGCTATATATATAGTTCCTTTAAAATCCATGTCAGTCTACTACAGGACGGCGTGGTATTTTAGCGATGCATGCATCCATTAATCGATGCGCGGGCTAAAACATTCCCTCATTTTCACAATATAAATGAACAAATAAATAAATAGGAAGTACCGAAAGTAATTAGCGTGCCATGCATTTATGTTGTATGGTGACCTTTCATCTCTGTTGATAACATCTATCTATTATATACTCACTCCGTTCGGAAAAGGATGTCACAAAAATGGTCTATCTATAGTTCATTTTTGTGACATCCTTTTTTGAACGGAGGGAGTACTAAAAGCAAAAAATGAGGAAGTTTTTCGAGTCACCACGTTTATCCACATCCCCTTAATTATATTGACTGTTAGATCCAAAATATGTGGTTATGATTTAATGAAGATTATTAATTAAAGGTTCGTTTGACACGTCTAATATGTCCACAGTTTTTCTTTTAAACATGGACCCGTAATTACGAAGCACCGGAGTACTTTTTCTCTTCAGCCGTGAAAATAAACTTTGTGTGGGGCCCTAGACGTTTTTCCCTCAGGAGATCATGCATGCGCATTGAATCTAGGGATGCCAAAGAAACCCAAGTACCTGATATGCACGAACATGCAGACCACTGCATGCAGAGTGGCTTATCCACGCAACTTGGTCGCTAGCTTTTTTTTTTGCCCACCGGCTAATACGTTGATGTAATATTAAGTTGATATCAAAATGTTATCCTAAAAAAGTGAGTACAATGTATAGACATAGGGGGATTGCCATACTAATATACCCTCTTTAGTTGACGGAGATTTTCGCTAGTTTTTTTTTTTTTGCCCACCGGCTAATACGTCGATGTAATATTAAGTTGATATCAAAATGTTTTCCTAAAAAAGTGAGTACCATGTATAGACATAGGGGGATTGCCATACTAATATACCCTCTTTAGTTGACGGAGATTTATTTCGAGATGGATTTATATACACACTAAAATACGTCTACATACATTCGTATTTGGATATCTGCGTCAACTAATTCGGGACAGAAGGAGTATATATCATATTAAATATGTTGTAATGTGTTTCACATGTGCGTAATAGAGTTAAATTATTACAAGAGAAAACATTTTCAAAAACTACAAACCCACACCGAGAGCGCGTGAGAGGGTTTAGGAAATTCTATTGGTAGACACAACATACACCTATTTTTATATCGAAAAAATGAAATATGGAGGCACTAAATTATGTATATTGCAAAAACATTTTGCAAGATATTATATGGATATCACAAGGGGTTTACATATACAATTCAATACACCGATGATGGATTAAAAACTATGATTTAAATTACATTTGATAGACAAATAAAAATAGCTTAACACACATAAGATAGGCAAGGTAAATGCATTATAGGCTAAATACTTGAGCAATGTTTTTTCCCATATACATGAATGAATTTACACAATAAAAAAATGCCAACATATAACTATTGCATTTCAATCCATATAGTACTTTTAAATAGTTTTCACAATGTATTTTCAAGCTTCAGAAATCTGCAATCACCCAGAATGTCTTGAGTTTTGTCTCGGGTGGTTATTTCGATATCCGCTAACGAAATATCAGATGCTAATAATATCCCTGTTAATGCAAAATATGGATGTGTTTTAATACTTAGTGATCATATTTCATATTATCCATGGTTATACAGATAACTGTATCCATGCAGTATTTGAGATAGATAGGCCCATGATACCATCTTCCAGCTGTTTACTCCGGAGTGAAATTTTCGTGCTGTCACAATAATACCTTTGTTACCTCTCTGTACGTCAACATGTCGTGAAGAATGTCAGAGTTAGGAATTAGATTTTATCTCAGTTGTTCATTACCTCCAAACGTAGTTGGTTTCAACCAAAAAAAATATAAAGCAAGCCCAAGATGTGCATAGAGGTGAGGATTATCAAATAGATAGAAAAGCGTGGCTACTATAGAATTATTAATGCCAACATATCTGATTGATGTGATAAGAAGTCTTCGATAAGGTGTCAACTTGGTATGGACAATGTATGTCTATTCACTTCATGCTGAAAGTAATTTCAAATGGATGTTGAAAAATATGTGTTCCTACGATTTGTTTTATCTATTGAGAATGTTCGCTGCATCGGGATAAATCTTAATAATGATTCTCTATGGATCACGCATAAAATGAATTTAATTTTTTCTGTAGGTGTATTTTTAAAAAAAAAAAAATACTCTTTTTCACATAAGTTTTAAATATTTAAGAGTTTAATGGATATATAATTACGACCAATTTTTTAAAATTTATTTGATAGTTTCTCTTTTAGATAGGCGAGTAAAATAATTTACCTAAGATATTGGTGCATAATTATGACGCTACCAAGGACTGTTGATGATAGTATGAGAACAATTTTGTGGTGCCTTGGAAAATAGTAGGGATGAATTATATCTGGATATGTAGTAAATCGGGGAGATTTTTTTGAATTTATGAGCAGTCTGAGTCGGCGTAGTCATGCTACTGGACACAACATATTGAGTGTGATTACAGCTCACCTGGATTGAAAAGTCGGGAACAGTAGGAAAGACGTAAAAAATAAATCAAAATACCACTGCTGCTCGACATTACAAAGCACATGGAATTTTTGGAAATGACCCAATAAATTAGGCAACAAGGTAAATTTGTTCGGACAATTCTTCAAATTGGTATACTTAAATAATATCCATGGATATGTTCAATATGATAGGTATGATGTATTATTTTACTTACCATCACATAGTTTGTGTACATAGAGCCGTGTAATTAAGAATTCCACATATTTACTACCTCTGAAACCATAAATAGTTTTGATACATCTATTCAATATGGTAAAGATGATGCCCTCGCATTTGCGAGGGCCACCTTGCTAGTTACCAAACATAAGGAGACCAAAATTAGCTATTTACAACTTCATCAAATTTGTAAATATAATGACATATTTATTCCTCTAAAAAGAATAAACATATATAATGTACTTTTTTATTTTACATATATAATGTACTTTTATGTTATATGAAGGATTTTGTGAGTCCTTATTCTTTATTAAGCTGTCGAGCTCCACCCTGAAGCTGACAAAAAGCTGTACCGGCAGTAGCGTGGTCCGCAACAGTTGGTGATTTTCTTCTGTTTTGCCAGACACCTAAATCCTTTTTTGCCACACGGCTAAATCTCTATTCTGAACATGTTGTTTCAGTATAAATAAGCTGTTGCATTCATGCATCTCTAATTAATTGCAGGCAAGGAAGAGCCAGGAAGGATACATGCATGTGCTGCATATATATACTTGTCTAATCTGCGTGTACTGTATATATATATAAGTACATATTAATTACATTCAACTTATTAGATCCTCTCTATGTAAATTAATTTCAGAAACTGTACGTAGTTCCTCTTCCTTCCTCCACATATATATCCAGTGCATGCAGCGACGATCGACGATCGTTCACTTGACCTTGATGCAGGCGCCTGGCACGGTCCACTTGGCCTTATGCTTTCCCAGTGCGGCAACCTAGTGTAATTCTTCCAATCATCCAGGACGCTCCTCAGATCCTTCATCTTGTTCTTCAACCCAACACAACAATTGGCATGCATGGTCACAATCTTCCCAAGGTCCTTCCCGTAGCTGCAGAAGCCGCCGACGTGCGCCGGGTACAGGTACCACAGCCGGACCCCGAGCTCCGCCACCAGCCGCTTCTTGATCATGTTGAACACCGGCTGCTCGTTGGCGCCCGGGTACTTGGCCCTCGAGTCGTGCCACATCTTCGTCATGGCGATCGTCCGCTTGTTGGGCTTCACGTGGAAGAACCCCGTGTTGGGGAAGTTGCCGATGTTATCCGGGTCCCCGAAGTAGACGTCGGCGGAGACGCTCATGTCAGCGTACACCGTGATGTGCTTGAACGGGTCCCTGAACCACAGGATGTCCACGTCGGTGAAGAGGAACCCATAGCCGAGCTCGAGGATCCGCCGCTGCAGCTTCAACTTGCTCCACACCAGCTCCAGCCAGTCCTTGGAGCCGAAGAACTTGGAGGAGGTGAAGTCGATGTTGAGGCCGGGCATGGTGTAGTGGTAGCAGTGCCGGTGCACGACCTGGCACCGGGCGTGCGCGGCGGCGTCCATGGAGACGACGAGCACGTGCGGGAGGAGACGCGCCGTGCCGTCGCCGATGCGGAAGCTCTCGAGGAAGAGGTCCAGCAGGGAGCCTGGCGCCGCCCACGCCTGGTTCACGCACGTGATGATCACCGTGCGGTCGTCCGTCGCCGTGCGCGCCACCGCTTCCGCCAGCCCCCGGAACTCATCCGCCTCCTTCGCGACCTGATCGAAAGACACGAAAGCATGATCAAGCAGCAAGTTTAGTATATTTAGGCACCGGCCGGTCTGATCGGATTTGCCGTTAAGTCTGGAACGAATTTAACGGTCTCTAACTAACAACAGACAGCATTGACTGACTCGTACTAATAAGTTGGATCAACAAAGAAGTTGGGTTAACTAAATTTAGTGGCAATCCGTGACTAGTTGGTAAATTACAGTTGGTACTGCAAGTAGACAGCAGCCTGAATTAGCCCATGGAAAAGCAGATAGATTGGTTAGAAACTGAATGGATCAAAACCAACCTCTTCATGGTGATCATCTGTGGTAGGAAGACGACTTAGAACAGCAGGTCGAGTACTTGTAGAATTGGCCTTCAACGTGACGTTAGGCTGAACATGATGATGATCTTCTCCTGCACTTACAGTTGGCGCCTGATGATCAGTAATAGTTACTGCTGTGCCGTTGAGGCGGTGGTGGTCCAATGATCTCCAGCCGGAGAACTGCCCGTGCGACCTGGCGCGGCTGAGCCCGGCCGCCGGAGCCCGGTAATGGACGAGCATGACGAGGGTGAGCGCGGCGGCGGCACCAAGGACGAAGGACACCGCCTGCCGCGCCGTGGCCTCCGCGACGATGGCCTTCCCCATTGTAGATCGATCACAAGCTAACGAACTGAGGGTGTGTCCTGGTTCGGCATCCTAGAGTACTAGCGAAGTACAATGACCACTCACCTCATAGATCATGTATTAATGATAAGTAAGTACTATACATGATAGAATTAGCTAGGCTTGACTAAAGAGAGTATGTGAGGTGTTCCCGTCCCTTAAATAGGCGGCTCCGGCCATCCCGCCGGTCCCGACAGTAGTACTATACTAGTATTGGACTAGAATCGATCATGATTGGGCTGCCGACCTGAATCTAACCAATAAATTATGAGAAAAATTCACCAACTCGCCCTTACTTTGACCTTGAAAAATCGTTTGCTCTTTTTAACGAATCATCTACAATTTTTCCTCCGAGTAGATACCATGTTACTTGTCTTGTGCCAATTTTATAATCTTGATCAAACTAACAAGACGATAACAAAGCAACTGATTAGAGAGATAATTTTTAGAACAACTCGAAGGAGCTCTGCAAAATTATTCATTGAAATCAAGATAGCCAATTTATGACGAAAACTGGATGGAAATCGATACATCTGCGACACACACGCCGACACTAGGTTCACGCACCAGACGAGGCAAAACAACTTCGTTGCCCAAATGACAAAAGACACCACCCTACGACACGATGGGTTCGGCGTCCCTACCGGCCACACACCCATCGATTCAGCGGATCGGACGCCATAGTGACCAAATCCGACACCAAACAGCTCGAAGACGAGATCCCCACCCTGCCGCCCCTCGCATCCACTACCGACCTTCCGGCGATCGTCTCCTCCATGTCGACGGATGGGAGCACCAACACTGTTGAGGCCGCCGCCTCGGTTTCCGCACGCCAGTGAACTGACCAGGGACACCCCAACAACTCTTGACGCGCTGGGGTGCGTCACGGGGAGGGGGCAGTCAATTTTCGATAGGGGTGTATCCGATATGACACGAGCGTTTAGTGGTTAGATGCGTGTATCCGGAAATTAATCGTACAATCAAATAATTTGATGAGTTTGATGGATTTTGACGTCGTCTTATAGTAGTTGTCCAGCTAATAATAAAATTGGTAAAACAACTGAGGAAAAAAGGGTAAGAGTGTGATTTATGAGGCAAGAATTTTGAATATGTACAAGATGTCATTAAGTTATAATTAGGGTCATAGGAAGTAGAATCGATGCTAAAAAAAATCAATTAGCACTATATTCACATGGAAGCTTCCCTCCACATGGATAGCAATGACGAATAATGTAATAATAATGTGATCATGATCCCATCATATTACGTTCTAGTTGTAATGTCAACACAGTTATGAAAAGTATAAACTGATGGAAAAGACTAGGGCATTCTACATATACACTTCCCACGCGTGACACGGAAAGTCATCATGTGAATGGAAGGAGAACAATCTCACGGACGAGACAAGAGGGCTATACGTGGATGCCGGGGGGAGGGGGGGGGGGGGGGGGGAGACCATGTCATATTTAATGTACTAGACAACAAAATCAAAATTCCGAATTGATGAAAAATATAGCTAGTGCAATCCACTAATACATTTCAACACTAACACCTACAGTAACTTAAGTCTGGCGGCCACATTGGTGTTATGTGTGTGAATGTGATGCCAATGTCGGGGGCGCGAGAATGGTCGAGATGCACACGCTGCCATGCGGATGCGAGCACCACCAGCGGGAGGGGAACCGCTCCCTTTTTAGTCGCCGGCTTGCGGCCGGATCCCAGAAGGCACCACGCTGTTGTCACCGCCAGGGCTTTGCCCGCTGTGACCCCGGCGGCGGCGAGGGCGGGAAGGTAGGGAGCGGCAGCGTCGCCTTGGCTGCCTGACGTAGGCGACGCGGGTCCTCCTGTGTTCACACCTGACATGTACTTTATAAAAACCATCCCAAAAATTATCTTGTATATCTATGTCCATCATGTCCTCTTTACGATAAAGGTCTTTATAAAACACTAACTTAATGGTGGAGGCCACGTTGATCTTTTATGTGTGGCGAATGCGATGCTTGCGAGTGAGAGTTGGTGCCGATGGTGATGGGTGAAGTGCACATGCTGCCATGTGTAGGTGACGGAATATATCGAAGCCTCCCGGCCCTTTGACTCTTCTTCTTCTTTGTCGAGGCGAGATCATTCTATGGATTGATGTGCTGCAGATAATTGGTACCCGATTTGGTATTAGTAGAGTTGCTCTAAACTAGTAGTACTATTGTAGTAGAATCCGATGGGTGGAGTGCAGTGTAATTAGGGAAGCCAACTTTTGGGTTGCTAGCATGACGGCGACGTATGTCGTCGATTCTGCATGTCGACTATCGTGTGCCGGTAAAGCTCAAGTTTATATTGTCCTATCACTAACTATATGAAAGATGGGCGATTCCTAGGAACAGTGTTGAATAGTGTTTCGATCCTAGCCGTCGTCCGGCAATCGAATGGCACACAGAACACGCCCGTCACGGTTTTGCAAAAAACCCCTTCCCCAACAGACAAAACAACCCACAGTCCATCATTTTACGCTACAAAGGACCAAACTGAAATTAGGGCAAAATAGGAGGTTCTTTTTGCAAAAACATCACCAAATCCCCCCACTCCCCTCCCCCTCGCGCGTGCGGCCGGAAAATCGCCGGCGACGCCGCCGCGCCTCGCCGCCGCTCCGGCCCTCCTCCCTCCGATCTACGCCCACGGTGGTCTCCGCCGTCGTCGCCTCTTCCTCCCTGCTGCAGATCGCGTGCCGGGCCGCCCCACAGTCGCCGGAATCGTCGACGTCGCGCCGCGCGCCCACGGCTGCGTCCGCACGCCGTAGCGGCCGCTCCGGCGACCTTCAGGCGGTGGTGCCGCCACTTCCGGGTTCGCCGCGTCGCGGCGCGTCCACTGCACGCATCCGCGCATCCTGGATGGCAGTGCTCCGCCGCCGGCGTCCGCATCGCCCCTTACGTCATTGTGACGTCAAAGCAGGCCTGGCTGGGCAGTGGGCCGCCTCCTGGGCTGGCCTGCTTGCTGCGCCCGTGCCTCAGCCCTCTTATTTTTTCCCCTCTTTTTGTTCTTTTTCCATCTTTCCACAATTTCCCTAACTTTTGAAATACAAATCAAAATCAATTCAAACCAACTTCTAAGAAAACTATGAAAACAAAAAAACATTTCAAATATTCTGAAACCTTCTCCAAAATATTTCAAACCATATTTCGCAAACAAATATATTTCAGCCAAAAAAACAAAATTACAACCAAAAATTGTTATGTCGCGCACTATAGAACCCACTATCCAGACATTAATATATAGATACAAAAATACGTACACACTATGGTAAAAGAATATGCAAAAACACATAGAAACACACATAACATAAAAAAAACAAAATCAAAACAACCATTTCTACAACTTTGTGACCTTCTCAAAATTATTACAAATTATACAAATTTTACACCACACATAGACCAACCATTTTCCACATACTTGTGACCTTTTTCCAAATTATTTCAACTTTAAAAAAAAGGAAAAAAAGAACAGCTACTTCAAATATTATGGTGCCTTCTCAAAATAATTGCAACTCTTCAAAATCTTAAACAATACATACAAAACCATTTGACACTTAATGTCATTTTATACATGGATTCAATCATTTTCTTTCAACCTCAAATAACATCCAGAAAAATATTATCAGTGCTACAAAACATATCATTTAAATAGAGTTTAGTACACCACTTAAATATAATTATCCATTTATATCATGGGCTTCAAAATATCAAAATATGAATACCACACAAATGTAAAAATTGACAAATAGCTGTTTCAAACTTATTTTTCCACTAAACATAAGTGAATCAAAGAAAAAAATGAAATAGAACATGCTTTACATAATTTCAAACACTTCATTGCTAGCTCTTAGAGCATTTAAACAATTTAAAAAAAATGCTTATTGCTTCAAAATGGGTAACTTAACCTATATCCATCAGCAAATTATGAAAAATATATAAAAAACAACCACACACAAAAAATGACTACTTATGGCGTACGATCAAATTTCGATATTTCAAACTTTTAAATACCTTCCAAAACTAATCAGTTCACAAGTGTTGAAAGAACTCCAATATGAAAAACTTCCCAATTTCAACGAATTTAGAAACCTTAACAGTTTTACACCACAAACTTTCTCTACAGTCTAATAATTTCCAGATCAACACACTTCTAAAATGTTGTCATTTTCAAAATTTCAATTTAAACACAAAAACGCGACATACACATTTAAATATTTTAAAATGTGTCATTCCTTCCAAATCTAACCATGCTTCTACCGTTAAAAGAATTCAAATCTAAATAACTGTCCAATTTGAACAATTTTCGAGCTCTAAACAAATTCCAAATGTAATCCCTCTTTGCATTCCAACATTCTCAAATCCGCACAATCTTAAAATGTCAAAATCTTCATATTTGAATTTCACCACGCGCTTTGGAGTTCAGTTAAAAAAATTTAGTATCATATAACCATATATCTGAACATTTCAGTCCACAAACTATTTGGACATACTCGACACAAAAAAAAATCCATAATATTTCAAAATATGCATTACAAAAAAAAAATTACAACTATTGCATTCCATAAATCAACTTCAATTTGATTTTAATTGAACTTCCACAATTCATATATCTATTTTTATCATTACAGTAAGATCTAAGATTTGTAAAATTTATAACTCCCCATCTAAAATTCAGAACAATGCAAAAATGTATGAAAATTTGTGGACCAATTGCATTCCATACATGATTGATGAACTTAAGAATAATTACAACAAAACATTACAATTTGGTGAAATTTTAGAGACAAACTATATGCATTTTCTCCAATTTTATATAATTGAATCTAATAATTACTCGCATAATGTATTTCCTCCAACTGTGAAGTTACAATAAAATTTTAAAGCCAAATACTAACTAATTGCATCATTTCATGTAGATTAATATTTAGAGATCATTTAACTGAATTCCCTCCAATTATGCATATAACTTAAATACATGCTAAAAACAATCAATATTTTGAACTATCCATAATATATTCCCTCTTATTATGGTGCTAAATAAGAAAACTATGGCAAAATGGAACTATATTTGACCATTCCAACTTAGATAACATGCTTACAAGCAGTATAACTTAAATCCACCTAATTACGTACTTACATTTAAAAAACATGAATGATTACATGAATAATCCGAGGAAATACAAATTTGTTCTCTCTAATTATGGAATGATTTCAAATTGAACTTATAGCCTACATACATTATACAAATTAGAACTACCTCCTTTCCTTATAATATATATGACACAATTAAAAAACCACAAATTACCACAAAATATTCTCATCAAACGCGCGGCGTCACGCCGCGCAAAATTTAACTAGTTGTATATAGTTTACGGACGAATGTATGCGCCGACTGCTACTGGCCTACTGCTGCATCATGTGCAACAGCAACTACTTACTGATAATTAGGTGCAGCTGTAGCCGTTGCGAGCAACCCCCCATGGCCTTTTCCGCTGGCTAGCTAAGCTAATTAGACAGACTTGTCAAGTGACGCGCTGTGCTGACGGTGACGCATTCTGCAAATGGTATCTTGTGAGAGAAATGGATGTTTGTTGTGCTAGGGCAGTTAGGCTAGTACGCAGTACTACCATATATGCATGCATGTATCACTACTTCATAATCCATTCGTGTACTTTTACTGTACTGGCTAGCCACCTCTTTCATCTGTACTCAGCTAACAACAACTAGCTCGTCGATCGTGCTTGCTTCATCTGCCAACGCCCTGTTGGATTGGTTGCCTGATTTGCAGTATGCTTCGGTCATCGACTGTCAGGATTTGGTTTCCCCACCATTTAGTCAAGTAGTTGGGCCATGGCGACCAATATTTCGTGTTGAAATTTTACATGTTGTTTGTAGAATACAACATTGTGTACATCTAGGAATTTTCCTTAGATATTTTGGAACTTTAGAACGTTGTTAAAAAAATAAATTCAACTTAAGGGCTACATGGAGCCCGAGCTCCATCTATCCGCTCTCGTGCATCGATCGGTGTATATATGGCCGATACTTGATCTGATATATATGTCAAGTGATATAGACCTATATGTGGATAACTTCTCGAAAGAAAACAATGAGAGAAATATTAGGTATCTAAAACTTCGAGGGATGGAGCTGGGCAGTTCATCCAATGTGACAGTGGTTGGTTTTCTGCTGTTTTGCCAGGCAGGTAAGGCCAGTTCTTTTCGGCTTCAGGACGACTTCCCGGAGAAGCTGCCTTATCCCCAACTCCTGGAGAATTCGCCCCCAAAATTTGGTTAGGCTTCTAAACTAATTTAGGCTAAACTAGTTTGGAAACCTAATAAAATTTGTGAGGCGGCTTCTCTAGAAAGTTAGGGCGAGGGCAGCTTCTCCAAAAAGCCGTCCTGGAAGCCAAAAGACCTGGGCCTAAATTTGAACCTACCGGGTGTAGTCCGTGGCAGTCGATCTTTCTTTTTTGCCACACGGCTAAATCATAAGCAGTTGCATTCATTCATCTTTAATTGCAGGCCAGGAAGAGCCAGGACACATGCATGTGCTGCATATACTCCCGCCACACATCGTAAGCAGTATATACTTCTGATCTGTGTGTGCTGTATACATATACATATTAATTACATCAAGTTATTAGATCATCTAACTTGATTAATTTCACAAAATGTAGTTCCGCCACACATCGTTCCTGAGATCATGCAGTGATCCTTCACTTGATGCAGGCGCCGGGTACAGTCCACTTGGCCTGGTGCTTCTCCCAGTGCGGCAACGGGTATAATTCTTCCAATCATCCAGCACGCTCCTCAGATCCTTCATCTTGTTCTTCAACCCAACATAACAATTCGCATGAATCGTCACAATCCGGGTTTTGGTGTTTGCAGTGGGGGAGTACGGTGGAGCTGGGAAGTGGGGATGGGAGTGGGGATGCCCGTCCCTATCCGCACGCATCGCATTAAAAAGGACCGTGGAGGGAGACTAGTGGAAGGTTGGGTCGCTGCTGCACAGCGAACACCGAGCGGACACGTGGACGGTCCGTCTCTTGTCCGACTGGACGCAAATCTGACCAAATTTGGTTCGCGAATGGGCCAGTGCAGACTCGAAACGAACAGGAACAAACACAAGGCCAAAATGCGTCCCACGTTGGGTCACGATTTTGCCCACGCGACCCAAACGGATAGGAACAGATCAAATAGGTCGACAGAGTTGCCCTAGTCGATGGCGTTGCTAGAATCAGTTAAACTGCTAATCGAGAATTACGGGCGCCACTACTAGCTACTGCTGCATCATGTGCAACTGCAACTACTTTAACTTAGTTCGGTGTAGATGCAACCCGCAACATGGCCTTTTCCGCGCATTGGTAGAAATTAGACAGACTTGTCGTGATCGCTGTGCTGAGGGCGACGTGTTCCGCACATTGGTAGCCACGCTCGTCCCAGCGACGGTGGGTTTCATCAGTCCGTCTGCAGAGGGAAGGTTCGATCCTAGCTAGCGGTACTAACTGAATGCGCCATAGTGATTGGTTTGCAGAGAATCTATCTTGTGAGAATGCGTGCATGCATGTTCTGCTAGGGCAGTTAGGCTAGTAGTACCATGCATGCATCACTAGTTCATAATGTACTCATGTACTTGTACTGTACTAGCTAGCTACCTCATTCATGTAGCTCATCTGTCGTGTTAGGTTCATCTGCCAACGGCCTGGTTAAGCTGCCTGATCATCTGCAGTACGGTTCGATCATCTACTGTCGGGATTTGGTTTCCCATCACTTAGTAATGGAGGTGAGATTAGTGGTGGCACCGGTATGTAGATCAAACTTGAACCAAGAGAAAAATGCAAGTTTAGTACTATATTAACTTGTCGAGAATGTGGGGTTTGGCCACGAAGCTGTAGAACGTGAAAAGCGGGCCAGGAAGTTGCCACGCGCGAGCATTCTAGTCATGCGGCCGTTAGTTTGCTGAGTGACCAAACCGCACATTTCCGACAAATTCATGTACTAAATCTGGGTTTTCCTCTTTAACTAAATACTGGTGGACCCTATATTTTTACACTCAGTCCTAACAGGGTCTGATTAGTTCAACTGGAGTTAATAGCATAAAACCACCACAATTGCAGCCAAATTTCGAAAAACCACCACTTTGTGTTTTGATCACAGATACCCACCGGTATTCGTGAAATTTGTTGCAATGTGCGCTAAAAAAATTGAACACAAATTGACACGATTTCTGACAAGGGGACCCACCAATCAGTGCTTACGTGGCAGAACATGTTGACTTTTTGCTGAGGTGGCACCATGGGCCCACATGTCAGACAATAAAAAATATCTCCAAAAAAAAAAAAAATCGAGTCTGATCCCCGCACGCCGCCACGGCCGAGGGCTCGCGCCTCCTCCGCCCTGGACGAGGGCCCAGACCATAATTTATAGTAGGATTCGGAACACAATGAAACAACATAATTCCAGCTCTTAAAGCAGTGAACACAACCATGGTCCATCTCCATTGTTAGGTGGACAATCGCTTACATAGCTTTCCACAAGAACGTACGTACGCGCGCGCGACTAGTCGGTGTAATCGTTTATATACCTGGATCGATCGGCCAGTAATGATAGATGCGACGGCAAGGCAGCGACGGCTCGACAAGTTTCTTCTTCGCGAGTGTTTTAGTTTACCATCGCCGAGAGAGACGACGCGACATATCGGCGAACACCCGTGCTTTGTTCGAGCTGGCCGGCCATGAATTTCGCTCAAGCTTTAGGGAAGCTAGTATGCTTAAAATCCATGTCAGTCTACTATAGACCGCATGGTGTTTGAGCGATGCATGGCTGAATGCATGCATCAATTAATCGATGCAGGATGAAAACGTTCGTACCTATTAACACAGTAAATAATACCGGTTTTGCTAATTCTCAATCGCATGAGAATTAGCTTAGTTCTCAATCGCATGACATCATCAGTTGCGAGTGGAGTTACAACTGATTCGGACCACTTGATTTGCTTCGTAATTCGTGCATCAGTTGCAAGTCAATTTGCAACTGGGATTTGATGGCGTCATGCGATTGAGAATTAAGTTAGTTTTCATTCGCGCGAGTTGCAAGTGGACTTGCAACTGCTATTCGATTTGCTTCGTGATTCGTGTTAATCATGAGTTGCAACTTGACTTGCAACTGAGATTGATGATGTCATGCGAATGAGAACAAAGCTAGTTCTCATTCGATTGAGCGTTAGGAAGATCCAATATAATAAATAAATAAACAAAAATAGCAAGTAGCACCTGGCCCGTGGTGTTTGCACGCTTGTCCAGAATAAATGAGTAGAGTACGGCAATTGTAGGTGAATGTAACGGTTCGGTATGGTGACCTGTCATCTCTGTTGGTAACATTACCATAATCAGCCTGGTTGCCGAATGCCAGATAGATTGCTGAGTGCAATTTATCGGGCACTCGAACTCGCAACAACGACGTATAGGCAAAACAAATTAATGTGACAAACACTTGACAACAATATGCATTCGGCAATCAAGGCTATATGCCGAGCGTTCATTTTCCCACCTTTTTCTCCCGCGCTTACTCTATTTACCAGGAAATTTTTGGTTGGAACAAAGAGAGGGAAATATTATTGATTTTTTTTTAAAAAAAGAGCGGGAAAAAGGTGGTGCAAAACTTTGACTTGAAAAAATGGTAGAGGGGAGATTTAAAAAAAAATCTATACATCCAAAATCTCATTTGAGTTACCCCTATCTCTCCCCAATTCTCTCGTCCTCTTAATCTTAGCACAGACAGTCCGCACTCTTGGCATGGTTAAGCTGGAGGAGTATAAGTGGCGCGAGCGCACTGATGACCATGGTAGAAGGTAGCCGGCCACCGGTGTCACCGAAGGACTTACTGGTTGTGGTAGTGACGCATTGCGGTGTGAATCACCGCGACTTAAAGTTGGAGGTTTATGGGTCGCCATTTGATTTCTTTTGCGCTTTCGTTACATTGAGGACTGCAGTCGCGTCCTCCATGTATCCCACACAAAATTCCTTTCTTGTTTTATTGTATTCCTTTCCGTAGGGAGATGGAAATATGAGAAAGTGAAAAGAGAAAGAGGTTAGATGAACGACCACCAACTATCATTTAATTGTAAAGATAGAATGATGCATCGAACTGGTATGGCCGATTTTTTTATCTGATTTGTCAAGTGAGATAAACCTATAAGTAGATGACGATGATTCTTTGTCAAAAGAAATAATGAGACTAAAATTAGCTATTTAAACTTCTTGTAAATACAAATATATTTATTCCTCTAAAAAGAATACACATATACAATGTACACATATGAGCCTTGGCTGAGGCGTGGAGCTACCGGCCACCACGGCGTCCGGCCCGGCAGCGCATGGCGGCGGCCATGGCAGGGGCGCGGGCGGACGGTAGGGCGGCGCTTCTCACCTTGACGGCGACTGTGGCGACCCGAGATCTCGATGATGGCTGCTGGGACTTGGGGGTGGATCATGCCGGCGGATCGGCACCATGGATCTTCCAGGTGTTGAAGACGCAGATCGGATCCCGGCGAGGATGGAGGAGCAGCGAGGGTTCCGTCAGTGGTGCGGCTTTGGCCCGCCTCTTGGCGTCCTCCTGCCTCTCATATCCTTGCGGCGGATCTGGAGGCAAGTTTGTCGGCCAGCGAGAGCCGGGCTCCGATTCGGTCGGGGCCGACGACGGCAACGCCCGCGGGCGTTGTTACCTTGTTGAAGGAGTCGTTGCTGCGACGTTCTTGCCTCCCTCCCTGATGCTCTGGAGGAAACTTCAGATCTGGGTTTCCCGGATCGCACGATGGCGGCACTTCCGGTGTCGTTCTCCTCCTTAGGGGCATCGTGTTGGAGCACATCCTGGCTGGAGAGATCTGCTGGTGGAGCTGCGTGCCATTTTCCACGTCGACAATGGTGACTCGGTAGCATGGTGCAGTGGGTCTCGGCGTGGATGCGTGCGAATGGACGAGGGCAGGGCGGTGGTGCTGTTTGGCGTCATGGCGACGTCGCCGTCTGGCCTTGCAAGGACATGGCGTTGATCTTTGCCTGAAGATGGGTTCGAGGAAGACGGCGAAAGCGACTTCTGTAGCGCGCGCATGCGGTGCGCATTGAGGGTTTGCTGGACCGGTACTTCGGTTGTAGATGATGCGTGTAGGTGTGAGGTCAAGGCATGCGGCTCTGATCATGGCCACCCCCATCATAGTTGTAGCGACTTTTTGTTGCCGAGTCGGCTGACTTCGATTTGATCAATGTTGTAACTTGTAAGCTTTGATGAATAATTGCAGATGGCTGTGTGCATCACTTTGATGCAGAGGCCGGGATCCGCACCCCCTTATCTAAAAAAATGTACTTATATGTTAGGTGAACGATTTTGTGAGTCCTTATTCTTTATTAAGTAGTTAATAAACTTAAAATGATATATTGGTTTTATCCAAGCATCGACATTGTACATTTTTTGTACTAAACCAACACATTTTAAAGAAGAAGAATGAGAAAATTCAGGTAAGTTTTCTCTTGTTGTTGTATTGGATGACCTGCTGAGCTCCACCCTCGAAGTTGACAAAGCTCTACCGGCAGTGGTGTTGTAGGTGGTTGATTTTCTCATGTTTTGCCAGACAACTACTACCTCTGTTCTTAAATATAATCTGAACCTTGGCGATCGATATCTTGATTTGCCGCATGGCTAAATCTGCATTCTGATCAACATGATGTTCAGTATAAGCTGTTGCATTCATTCATTTCTAATTGCAGGCAAGGAAGAGCCACATGATACATGCATGTGCTTCATATATACTTCTCTAATCTGCGTGTACTGTATACTTATACATATTACTTACATTCAACTTATTAGATCAT
The DNA here is from genome assembly GCA_947311845.1 of Poa pratensis. Taxonomy (NCBI): domain Eukaryota; kingdom Viridiplantae; phylum Streptophyta; class Magnoliopsida; order Poales; family Poaceae; genus Poa; species Poa pratensis. Next base: position 5,003,909 of record CAMZMU010000115.1, on the reverse strand, counting down.
CTAAATTAATCAATTTCACAAACTGTAGCTCCTCTTCCTCCACATATACAGCACGTTACTGAGATCATGCATGCTGCGATGACGATCGTTCACTTGATCTTGATGCAGGCGCCCGGCACGGTCCACTTGGCCTTATGCTTCTCCCAGTGCGGCAACCGGGTATAATTCTTCCAATCATCCAGCACGCTCCTCAGGTCCTTCATCTTGTTCTTCAACCAACACAACAATTCGCATGCATGGTCACAATCTTCCCAAGATCCTTCCCGTAGCTGCAGAAGCCGCCGACGTGCGCCGGGTCCAGGTACCGCAGCCGGACCCCGAGTTCCGCCACCAGCCGCTTCTTGATCATGTTGAACACCGGCTGCTCGTTGGCGCCCGGGTACTTGGCCCTCGACTCGTGCCACATCTTCGTCATGGCGATCGTCCGCTTGTTGGGCTTCACGTGGAAGAACCCCGTGTTGGGGAAGTTGCCGATGTTATCCGGGTCCCCGAAGTAGACGTCGGCGGAGACGCTCATGTCGGCGTACGCCGTGATGTGCTTGAACGGGTCCCTGAACCACAGGATGTCCACGTCGGTGAAGAGGAACCCATAGCCGAGCTCGAGGATCCGCCGCTGCAGCTTCAGCTTGCTCCACACAGCTCCAGCCAGTCCTTGGAGCCGAAGAACTTGGAGGAGGTGAAATCGATGTTGAGGCCCGGCATGGTGTAGTGGTAGCAGTGCCGGTGCACGACCTGGCACCGGGCGTGCGCGGCGGCGTCCATGGAGACGACGAGCACGTGCGGGAGAGACGCGCCGTACCGTCGCCGATGCGGAAGCTCTCGAGGAAGAGGTCTAGCAGGGAGCCTGGCGCCGCCCACGCCTGGTTCACGCAAGTGATGATCACCGTGCGGTCGTCCGTCGCCGTGCGCGCCACCCGCCTCCGCCAGCCCCCGGAACTCGTTCGCCTCCTTCGCGCCCTGATCGACCAGAGACGAAAGCATGATCAAGCAGCAAGTTTAGTATATTTAGACACCGGCCGGTCTGAATTGATTTGCCGTTAAATCTGGAACGAATTTAACGGTCTCTAACTAACAACAAACAGCATTGACTGACTCGTACTAATAAGTTGGATCAACAAAGAAGTTGAGTTAATTAAATTTAGTGGCAATCCGTGACTAGTTGGTAAATTACAGTTGGTACTTTAAGCAAACAGCACCCTGAATTAGCCCATGGAAAAGCAGATAGATTGGTTAGAAAATGAATGGATCAAAACCAACCTCTTCATGGTGATCATCTGTGGTGGGAAGACGAACTTAGAACAGCAGGTCGAGTACTTGTAGAATTGGCCTTCAAGGTGACGTTAGCCTGAACATGACGATGATCTTCTCTTGCACTTACAGTCGCGCCTGATGATCAGTAGCAGCTACTGCTGTGCCGTTAAGGCGGTGGTGGTGGTCTAGTGATCTCCAGCCGGAGAACTGCCCGTGCGTCCTGGCGCGCTGAGTCCCGCCGCCGGCGCCCGGTACTGGACGAGAATGACGAGGGTGAGCGCGGCCACGGCGCCGAGGACGAACGACGCCGCCTGCCGCGCCGTGGCCTCCGCGACTATGGCCTTCCCCATCATGGATCACTAGCCAACGAATCGATCGCTGGTGTGTCCTGTTCGGGTATGCTAGAGTACTAGCGAAGTACACTGGCCACTCACCTCAAAGATCATATATGAATGATGAGTAAGTACTATACATGATAGAATTAGCCAGGCAGGACTAAATGGAGGACATGAGGTGTTCCGGGGCCTTAAATAGGCGGCTCCGGCCATCCCGCCGTCCCTGTGCAGGGGGACTCCCACGAACCTGACGCACGTCGACCCGCCTCCAGGACTATACTCCGGTTTCTTAAACTAGCAGTTAGTACTGGTTGTATTCGACTAGAGTCAATCTTTGGCTGCCAATCAAGCTGAATTTAACCAATAAAATGTGTGGAAATCCACCAACTCCCACCCTTAGTTTTGGCATTTTGTCAACTTTTCATTCGATTTAACAAATATTCTCTAATTTTCCCTCTGAGTTGCTACCATGTGACGGCTGTTGTGTCAAACTAACAAGACCAATCCATATATATCCAGATAACGTGGCAACCTACCGGAGAGACAACTTTTTAGAGCAACCCGCTAGAGCTCTGCCTAATTATTTATTCAAAACCAGTGAATCAGTCAATTTATGACAAAAATTGTCCAAAAATCGATACATCTCCGACATGAACGTTAACCCTAGGGTCACACACCAGATGAACTAACCTTTTGTCACCCATGCGACAAAAGGCGACACCATACAACATGACTGCAATTTCCAGCTCCGACTCACACACCCATTGAGTCGACGGATCTACCGCCCTAGTGACCAACCTTACACCGAGCAGCTTGAAGACGAAATCCCTGCCTAACCGACAACGAAGCTTCATGGAACCCAAACCAGTGTCTTGGATGATCGGATCTCCGAGGCGACGTTCCAAAGGGAGATGCGACGAGCACAATGCCGATGCTCGTTTTTGACCATGGCTGAAGTTTGGGTTTTCACCCAAAGAGCCAACGCTAAAATGAAATGCTGAGGGAGGTGAAGAGGCTCCACAACAACCGCCTCCAAGGAAGGAAAACGGAGTCCGAGGATGCCATCATCGCCAGCATCAAACATATTTGCGCGAGGCTTTCACATGGAGCTCACCAAACTCAACATCAAATGAGCCTACCGAATCAACCACGAGCGGTAGTAAACTGACCTAAGGGTCACGCACCAGACAAACTGACAATTTTGTCACCCCGTGCAACAAAAGGCATGTAACCGCACGGGAGGGCTGCAAGAGACGACAATTTTGTAATCCATACCGACTCCAACCTGTGAGCAAGAGGGTCGCCTGGCCCGACTTCCGTAAGCTGCCGTCCCATGTAACCGCGGGGGAGAGCTGCCGGAGACGAGGTGTCACCCTCGGTGTCACTAGGGGTGTGGCACGGGGGTAGTGTGTAGACAGATAATTTTCAGTTGGGGTGAGCGTGTGGTGTAGTTAGACGCGCCCAGAAATTAATACTAACAAAATTAAAGACCTGATGGATTATGACATCACCCTGTGCGTAGTTTGCCCTCCTAATGAGCTAATAATAAAATTGGGTCGTCCAAGTCATTTGAAGAAAAAATAGGTCAAAATCGCCACACATGAGGCAAGAAAGAATTAAGATGTCACTAAGTTTATAATTACTAGTGCTGTAGAACTATATTCGCATGGAGACAATCAGACAAGAATGGTCCATACGGTTGGAATGGAAGCTTCCCTCCACATGCATGCATAACAATCACGAATAATAATGGAATATAATGTGACCATGCATGATGCATCTACACTTGGTATTGGGAGGGAAGCTATACTTGGTGTTGTGTGTGTGACGAATGTGATGCTTTGGGAGTTGGTGCGGATGCCGGGGGCGCGCGGATGGGCTAAGAAATGCACATGCTAGCTGCCATGCGTAGGTGACGGATCATCGCGGCGCCTTTGACTCTTCTCTTCTTCATCATCGAGGCCAGATCGACTTGCCGCAGAAATTGTAGTATTAGTAGTAGAATCCAACTTTTGGCGTTGCTAGCGTAAGGGCGACGTATGTCGTCGATTCTGCCTAGCATTCCACGTGTGGGCGCCTATGGATTAGCTGTGAGGTCGCCGCTCCGCACACTGTTCTATCATCCTATACCCATCTGCCCTGCCCTGCCCTGCCCTCTAAAATACATACATACATCACGGACGTCGCCCTTGCCGACGTCGCAGGCCGGGACCCGGCCGGCCATGCTCGGACCACCGGTGACCCCGAAACGATCCATCAACGGTGCACACAAATAGCCGGCTGCCCCGGGCAAACCATCAACTTCTGCCCTGCTCCGCGATTGACGCATGCATGCATGTTAATTCGGTCAAGAGCAATGCATGTTTCCACGGGAAAATGCTAGACTTCGGAACTTCAACTTAGTATTTGTGTATTTTTTTTTTAGATTTTATAAACTTAAAAGTATATATGTTCTTTCCTAAGATCTAGAAATTCGTTTTGTCTTTGTGTCTCAGGAGTAATCCAGCTACGTACGCCGAATCAAGCAAGCTGCTGATCAAGAATCATGAGATACTCCCTCCGTCCACAATATAAGAGGTTTTAGGTGTACACATGTTATCTAAATTCGGACTAAAAAAGAGTGTATGTGTACATTAAAATGTGTCTAAATACATATGTATGTATGTATATATGTGCATGTGAGAAATGGCTAAAACATCTTATATTGTGGACCGGAGTGAATTGTTGTGAAGAGCGAGAGAGAATCACTAGAGCCACCTACGTACGGGCAGGTGCTGTTGCATCATGTGCAACAGCAACTACTTACTGATGATAAATTCGGTGCAGGTGCAAGCTAGCTGGTGTGTGGGCAGCCCGTTGTTCTTGGCCTTTTCGGCGATGCATTAGACAGACTTGTCAAGCGGTGCGCTGCGCTGACGGCGACGTGTCCTGTACATTGGTATAGCCACGTCCCCGACGGACGGCGGGTTTCATTAGTCTGCAGACGGAAGGTTCGCGGTGGTACTAACTGAATGCGCCACAGTGGTTTGGTTCACTTAGGTCTGTTCTGCAGTCCTTCATTTATTGGTTAAGTTGGTTTGCAGAGAATCTTGCGAGGATGTACGTACTGCCAGCCAACATTCAGCTAGGCTAATGGCCTGGAAATGGAAGTACCGGGCGAGGCTAGCTTACCGCACGCGAGCCCTCGCGCGGTTTCCGACAGCTAGCTAGACTGCAACGGCGTCGGAACCGGGAGGAAGAAAACCACCTTCACCCTGGCTGTCACCACCGCCGAACCGCTTCTGTCCCGCCCTCACGAATCGCTCCCTATGCCGGTCTGCCGCCGCCCGACCACCCTCTAAGCACTTTCGTTAAATACCGTGCACTATTAGCTCATAATGTATTCAAGTACTTACCGTTGTACTAGCTAGCTTGCTCGTCATGCATGTTAGTCCATCCACCACCACCGGTAGGTTGATTTTCCTGATTCGCCTACGGTTCGTTCATCGACTGTCTCAGGGTTTGGTTTGCGACGATTGGTAAAGCAGTTAGTTCAACTGCCGCTCCGTATGTCCCCCAGGGCTACAAACAACGTCGTACGGGACCCACAAATTTCTTAAGAGAGCCAGTGTGTGTGCAGCAGCGCTATACACTGAGAATATGGACGCATGTGCTCTCGATCGGTGCATCACGTAATATACGAAGCGATCGACTGTGGCAGTGTCCTGCCCATTCTTAATTAATGCTACCACTAGCAACAACCTGCTCGATCGGCTACTTATGACTAGCTTAGCCAAACAAAATCCAACCGCCACCATCCCTCCTCCCCCGGCCTTAAATAATCCCAACGCTTAACAACATCTTGATCTTTAGGTGCGCCATCGCTCTTCCAAACGCAGCTTACATCAGCCATTAGCGACTAGCGAGCTACTGTATGTATTCTCGCGCAACAGCGACGGCGGGTTCGACATCTCCGTCGGATGTCGACGGCGGCTGAACACACGGCGATATATACCTACGGTGTTTGGAGCACATGACATCTTTTCACTGGAGTTTTGGAGGAGTTTGCTGATTTTTCTATCATCAGGTCATTCTCGGGTAGCTAGAGCCGAAGAGAAATTAACAGATCCATGACACATAATCCGCGTTTTTCTTTAACAAGGAACGGGCTGATCAAAGTTAGTGAAGTTTAACTTTCACGAAGACCTTCACTCTAGCGAGCTTACTGTATGTATTCTCGCGCAACACGACGGACGGCGGTCGACATCTCCGTCGGATGTCGACGGCGGCTGAACACACGGCGATATAACCTACGGTGTTTGGAGCACATGACATCTTTTCACTGGAGTTTTTGGAGGAGTTTGCTGATTTTCTACAGCAGGTCATTCTCCGGGTAGCTAGAGCCGAAGAGAAATTAACAGATCCATGACACATAGTCCGCGTTTTCTCTTAACAAGGAACGGGCTGATCAAAGTTAGTGAAGTTTAACTTTCACGAAGACCTTCACTCTAGCGAGCTACTGTAAGTATTCTCGCGCAACAGCGACGGCGGTCGACATCTCCGTCGGATGTCGACGGCGGCTGAACACACGGCGATATATACCTACGGTGTTTGGAGCACATGACTCTTTTCACTGGAGTTTTGGAGGAGTTTGCTGATTTTTCTATCAGTCAGGTCATTCTCCGGGTAGCTAGAGCCGAAGAGAAATTAACAGATCCATGACACATAGTCCGCGTTTTTCTTTAACAAGGAACGGGCTGATCAAAGTTAGTGAAGTTTAACTTTCACGAAGACCTTCACTCTAGCGAGCTACTGTATGTATTCTCGCGCAACAGCGACGGCGGGTCGACATCTCCGTCGGATGTCGACGGCGGCTGAACACACGGCGATATATACCTACGGTGTTTGGAGCACATGACATCTTTTCACTGAGTTTTTGGAGGAGTTTGCTGATTTTTCTATCAGTCAGGTCATTCTCCGGGTAGCTAGAGCCGAAGAGAAATTAACAGATCCATGACACATAGTCCGCGTTTTTCTTTAACAAGGAACGGGCTGATCAAAGTTAGTGAACTTTAACTTTCACGAAGACCTTCACTCTAGCGAGCTACTGTATGGTATTCTCGCGCAACAGCGACGGCGGGTCGACATCTCCGTCGGATGTCGACGGGCGGCTGACAACACGGCGATATATACCTACGGTGTTTGGAGCACATGACATCTTTTCACTGGAGTTTTGGAGGAGTTTGCTGATTTTCTATCAGTCAGGTCTTCTCCGGGTTAGCTAGAGCCGAAGAGAAATTAACAGATCCATGACACATAGTCCGCGTTTTTCTTAACAAGGAACGGGCTGATCAAAGTTAGTGAACTTTAACTTTCACGAAGACCTTCACTCTAGCGAGCTACTGTATGTATTCTCGCGCAACAGCGACGGCGGGTCGACATCTCCGTCGGATGTCGACGGCGGCTGAACACACGGCGATATATACCTACGGTGTTTGGAGCCCATGACATCTTTTCACTGGAGTTTTGGAGGAGTTTGCTGATTTTTCTATCACAGGTCATTCTCCGGTAGCTAGAGCCGAAGAGAAATTAACAGATCCATGACCATAGTCCGCGTTTTTCTTTAACAAGAACGGGCTGATCAAAGTTAGTGAACTTTAACTTTCACGAAGACCTTCACTCTAGCGAGCTACTGTATGTATTCTCGCGCAACAGCGACGGCGGGTCGACATCTCCGTCGGATGTCGACGGCGGCTGAACACACGGCGATATAACCTACGGTGTTTGGAGCACATGACATCTTTTCACTGGAGTTTTGGAGGAGTTTGCTGATTTTTCTATCAGTCAGGTCATTCTCCGGGTAGCTAGAGCCGAAGAGAAATAACAGATCCATGACACATAGTCCGCGTTTTTCTTTAACAAGGAACGGCTGATCAAAGTTAGTGAACTTTAACTTTCACGAAGACCTTCACTCTAGCGAGCTACTGTATGTATTCTCGCGCAACAGCGACTGCGGGTCGACATCTCCGTCGGATGTCGACGGCGGCTGAACCACGGCGATATATACCTACGGTGTTTGGAGCACATGACATCTTTTCACTGGAGTTTTGGAGGAGTTTGCTGATTTTCTATCAGTCAGGTCATTCGGGTAGCTAGAGCCGAAGAGAAATTAACAGATCCATGACACATAGTCCGCGTTTTTCTTTAACAAGGAACGCTGATCAAAGTTAGAGAACTTTAACTTTCACGAAGACCTTCACTCTATTAGAATATTGCGTCAATGCTCCAACTCCATTTGGCAACGGACACAGACCACAACTCCCCAAAAGATATAAATAAGAAAGCTAAAGCAAACAGTGGGGTTGGCAGTGATACTAAAGATAATCAGGAGGAAGGAAATGCAATGGTTATGGAGGACGCTGGGGTAGAGCAGATAATGCTTCAATGGAAGATGGGAACAACAATTTACCGAAGGATGGAGCTGTTCCTCCCCTTCACCAGGATCGCGGGCTCTTTTGAGGAGCCTGTCCGGACGCAATGAGGATATTAGGACTTAACTGTCAGGGCTTGGTAATGCCCCGACAGTTCTTGCGCTTGTATGGTATCCAGAGGCGTTATAACCCCGAGGTGATGTCTTGTCGGAGACACACCTTGACGACTATCCGGCATATTGTTTAAGAAGAAGACTAAAGATGGACCTGAAAATTGTCAACCCAAGTGATGGTAGAAGCGGTGGTGTTATTCTCTTTTTGGAAAAGGAGATTATGATTTAGCAATTTTTTCCCATCCTAAGTACATTGATGTCCGGGGATTATTGAAGGGCCTAATAAGATCTGGAGGCTGACTGGGATTTATGGTGAACCAAAATGGGAGGATAAGTACAAAACATGGATAACTAAGGGAACTGAATGGGGTCTCGAATTTACCTTGGCTATAATCGGCGATTTTAACGAAATCCTGTTCTCTCCATGAGAGGAAGGAGGTAATCAGCGACCCCAATAGATACTAGGGATGCGTTTCGTGATGCTCTAGTGGACTGTGAATAGAGGACTTAGGGTTCACCGGCCGGAAATTTTCACGTGGAAAAAGAGGGTCGAATAAGGAGAGACTTGATGTGTGGTCGCTAACGGAGCATGGTCCCTCATGCATCCACGGCTGACTAATTCATTAGATTAATTAAGTCTGACCATCGTCCAATTGTCTTAGATACTGAACACTTGTTTCGGCGGTGCAAGGACGAGTAGAAACAAAGAGAGTTTGAGGCGAAATGGCTTCAAGAGAAAGGTTTTTTCTGAGGAAGTGCAACGGGCCTAGGATCTTGCTGGGCCAGCTAATGGTGTCCTATCGATTAGGGGCGCATGCATCGTGCTCCATGAGTGGGATATGCAGGGTTCTGTGGAAGCCGAAAAAAGCGCCTACGCAAAGCATAACGTGAATTGCAGGCAGCCGGACGGTCCTATCTCTGATGAAAACGAAGCTAGGCAAAAGATGGCTAATTTAGTGGAAATTGCTTCTGGAACAGGAAGAGATATACTGGTCGCAGGCGTCTAGGGCGAACTGGCTTCAATATGGAGATAGAAATACTACGTTTTTCACAACTTTGCTACAGCTCGCCGTAAAAAAAAACTATATAAAAAGTTGCGGGATGGAGATGATAATTGGCTTGAAGGTACTAATACGTCTCCAACGTATCTATAATTTTTGATGTTCCATGCTTGTTTTATACCAATTGCTACATGTTTTGCATCTACTTTATATCACTTTTATACATTTTTTGGGACTAACCTATTAACAAGATGCCGAAGTGCCAGTTCCTGTTTTCTGCTGTTTTTGTATTCCAGAAAAGCTAGTCTGGAAATATTCTCGGAATTGGACGAAACTTCACGGATCCCTATTTTTTCCAGAACACACCAGATGGAGCAAAGAGCAACGGAGGAGGGCACCAGGGCCCCACACGCCACAGGGCGGCCCCCCCTGGCGCGCCCTATGGTGTGGGCCCCTCGGGGTCTCAGCCGCCGCCCTTTCGCCTACTTATTCCCCCCGAGAAAACCCTAAGCCTGAGCCATATCCACGAAAAGTTCCAGAGACGCCGCCGCCGTCAACCCTAGCTCGGGAGGGTCCAGAACCTCTTCCCGGCACCCTGCCGGAGAGGGGAATCGTCACCGGAGGCTTCTACATCGCCATGCCTGCCTCCGAGTGATGCGTGAGTAGTTCATCCTTGGACTACGGGTCCATAGCAGTAGCTAGATGGTTGTCTCTCCATTTGTGCCATCATGTTTAGATCTTGTGAGCTGCCCTACATGATCAAGATCATATTATTGTAATGCTACATGTTGTGTTTGCTGGGATCCGATGAATATTGAATATATGTCAAGTTGATTATCAATCTATGCTATGTTATTTAAGATCTTGCATGCTTTCCGTTACTAGTAGATGCTTTGGCCAAGTAGATGCTTGTAACTCCAAGAGGAGTATTTATGCTAGATAGTGGGTTCATGCCTCCGTTTAATCTGGGACAGTGACAGAAAGTTCTAAGGTTGTGGATGTGCTGTTGCCACTAGGGATAACCTAACGATGCTATGTCCACGGGCATATGTGTTTGTTTACATTACGCTTTACTTAATGCAATTATCCGTTGCTTGCAACTTAATACCAACGGGGGACTCGGATGACAACCCGGCGGTGGATTATTAGTCATAGACGCTGTTGGATAACGGTCTATGTATTATGTCGTAATGCCCAATTAAATATCATAGTAATCATCATGTCATGTATATGCATTGTCATGCGCTCACTATTTGTCAATTGCCCAGCTGTAATTTTTTACCCAACATGTTAGTTATCTTTATGGAGAGACACCACTAGTGAACTGTGGACCCCGGTCCATTCTTTTACACTGATTAAACCCACAAACTGCAAACTGTTCCTTTTTCATTCTCTGCAATTTAATACTCATTTTCCACACGACGTTTAATCCTTTGTTTTCAGCAAGCCGGTGAGATTGACAACCTCACTGTTTCGTTGGGGCAAAGTATTTGATTGTGTTGTGTGCAGGTTCCACGTCGTGATCGTGTTGCGCCGCACACGCACAACCTTCTGAAGAGTTGCTGCTCCTACTGGTTCGATAACCTTGGTTTCTTTCTGAGGGAAAACTTGCTGCTAGCTACATCACCTTCCTCTTGGGGTCTCCCAACGAACGTGTGATTCACGCCATCAAGCTTTTTCTGGCGCCGTTGCCGGGGAGACAGCAGTCTTCTGCAAGGGGAGTTTCACGCTTCCAATCTCTTTACTTTGTTTTTGTCTTGCTTAGTTTATTTTATTTTATCTTGTTTGCTTTCAATTATCAAAAACACAAAAAAATTAGTTACTTGCATTTACTTTATTTCAAGTTATTTTCTGTCCTGTTTTTAATTCTGCTAAAATGAGTACTCCTGAGAACACTAAGTTGTGTGATTTCACTAGCACGAACAACAATGATTTCATATGCACACCTATTGCTCCACCTGCTGCTTCAGCAGAATTTTATGAAATTAAACCTGCACTTTTAAATCTTGTTATGAAAGAGCAATTTTCTGGTGTTAGTACTGATGATGCTGCTGTTCACCTTAATAACTTTGTTGAACTTTGTGAAATGCAAAAGCTCAAGGAAGTAGATGGTGATATTATTAAACTGAAACTTTTTCCTTTCTCCTTGAGAGGACGTGCTAAAGAATGGTTGCTATCTTTGCCTAGAAATAGTATTGATTCATGGACTAAATGCAAAGATGCTTTTATTGGAAAATATTATCCTCCTGCTAAGATTATTTCTTTGAGAAGTAGCATAATGAATTTTAAGCAATTTGATAATGAACATGTTGCTCAAGCATGGGAGAGAATGAAATCATTGGTTAAAAATTGTCCCACTCATGGACTGACTACTTGGATGATCATCCAAACCTTCTATGCAGGATTAAATTTTTCTTCAAGGAATTTATTGGATTCGGCCGCTGGAGGTACCTTTATGTCCATCACTTTGGGTGCTGCAACAAAGCTTCTTGATGATATGATGATTAATTATTCTGAGTGGCACACCGAGAGAGCTCCAACAGGTAAGAAGGTAAATTCTGTTGAGGAAACCTCTTCCTTGAGTGCCAAAATTGATACTATTATGTCTATGCTTGCAAATGGTCAAACACATGTTGATCCAAATAATGTTCCTTTAGCTTCTTTGGTTGCTCAAGAAGAGCATGTTGATGTGAACTTCATTAAAAATAATAACTTCAACAACAATGCTTATAGGAATAATTTTGGTAATAGCAATTATAGGCCCTATCCTTCTAATAGTGGCAATGGTTATGGAAATTCCTATAGTAACTCCTACAACAATAATAAGAGTGTACCCTCTGATCTTGAAGTTATGCTTAAGGATTTTATTAGTACACAAACTGCTTTCAATAAAACTGTTGAGGAGAAATTTGGGAAAATTGATGTTCTTGCCTCTAAAGTTGATAGTCTTGCTCTTGATGTTGACTTGTTGAAACTAAAGAACATGCCTCATGATGTTAAAGAGAGCAAAACTCTCAATGCTATACAAGTTAAAATTGATAACAATGTGAGGATGTTAGCTGAATTGCATGCTAGATGGGAAAGAGAGGATGAAATTGCTAGAAAGAATAATATTGCTAGAGTTTATACTATTACTACTTCTGAAAATGCTTCAAACTCAAGTGTTAGCAAACCTCCTACCATTAATGGCAAGATAATTGGTGTTGGTAATGTTTCCACTTCTATTGCAAAATGTCCTAAATTGCCTGATAACTCTGAAACTGTCCTTGATAAAGATGCTGAAATTTCTAGCAATAAGGAAGATAATAACTCCATTACTTTTGATGATAATAATTTGATTTTGATGGTTGCAATATTTCTGAAGTAATTAATTCTTGCAAAAGCTAGCTAGAAGTCCTAAGGCAAGTGCTATAAACATGGCTTTTACTAAACATATTACTAATGCTCTCATACAAGTTAGGGAGAAAATTAAAACGTGAAGTATCTATCCCTAGGAAGTTAGAAGATGGTTGGGAGCCTCATTAAAATGAAATTGAATGACTTTGATTGCAATGCTTTGTGTGACCTTGGTGCTAGTATTTCTGTTATGCCTAAAAGATTATATGATATGCTTGATTTAGCACCTTTGGAAAATTGTTACTTGGATGTTCACCTTGCTGATTCTACTATTAAAAAACCTTTGGGAAGAATTGATGATGTTCTTATCATGGTTAATAACAATTATGTCCCGTTGATTTTATTGTCTTGGATATTGAATGCAATCATCATGCCCTATTGTGCTTGGGAAGACCTTTTCTTAGAACTGTAGGTGCTATTATTGATATGAAAGAAGGGAATATAAAATATCAATTTCCTCTCAAGAAAGGTATGGAACACTTTCCTAGGAAGAAGATTAAGCCACCTTATGATTCTATTGTTCGAACAAATTACAATGTTGATGCTTCTTCACTTGGTAATACTTGATGCATGCTTTGTGCCTAGCTAAAAGGCGTTAAAGAAAAGCGCTTATGGGAGGCAACCCATTTTATTTTTCTGCAATTTTTCTTTTATTGAGTCAAGGAGTTTGTTTACTTCTGTAGCAACTCCTTTGTATCTTTATTTTCTCGCATTGTTGTGCCAAGAGTAGCCTCTATGTTAAGGTGCTTAATTTTGATTGCTGCGCAGAAACAGATTTTTGCTGTCCACTGTACGAAAATTAGAAAACAGATTGTTAAAAAATCTGAAATTTTTTGTGCGTAATCTTTATGAATGTCTGAATCTTTCATTAGTTCAAAGTTTTTTGATCTGAGCGTCGTAAGTGCCTCGAAAAAATTCGTCTTTGCGGACTGTTCTGTTTTAGACAGATTATGCCTTTTTATTTTGCATTCTCTCTTTTACTAGTGTTGAGTGAAATTCTTTTTTGGGTGAAAGAGCTTCACATAACATCAGTGGCTGTAGCTAATGTTTAAAGTAACGAGTCATATTGTGTCTTTATAGAACACTAGTTGCTTTGCACGTGCAACGCACGTCTCTAAAATATAACACAACGTATATTCTTTTGATCAAATAGAAACACGATACACAAAAAGGTTGAGCAAATCAAGGTTTTCGTTACGGTAGAAAAAAATCCAAGGGTGTCGAGATTTTCCGGACCGGTTACCAACAAATTTGAAAACTAAAATTCAAAAAAAATCACACTATGACCATTTACCAAAAAAATCATTACCATCCAAAACAATTCAAAAAATTGAGATTTTTGGTCGGTTACGGCCATTTCGCGGGGGTGCTCGGGATCAAACACATCAATGGTGGAGGCATGTAAGGCCACTTCAATCAACTTCCCATTAGGGGCACAAGCACGTTGTGTCAACAGCAAGGCAGAAATCAAGCAGTTGACACTTGATAAAAAAATCAAATGTTACAATCAAGGGAAAACTCTGAAATGACCACAAATATTGTATGCACAAGCATATGAAATTATATGGTGAACTGTACAATAATCTAATAAACGAAATCAATTCAAACTCGTAGAGGCATTAGTCGTACCAGCAAGTCGAAGCAGGGAGTGTAGCATGGCAGCCTAGGAAGCAATCCCTGTAAGCGTACATGATACGGATTTAGTGTGAGGCATGGCACCTAGATAATCTGTGAGATCATAGTTGGAGCAGAGCAATGAGTCACCTCATCATGTATGCTGCTTTCATCTTCCAACGGATTTGCATTGTTGCATTGGATCAGTAAATATCAAAGCATGAAAATTTGCTCTGCAACGAAGTTTTTGCGGGTTATTGTCCACTGTCCAGTATATTCTAGATCCTGTAGTCACATTTCGTCATCCGAATAACTTGCATCACGCTTGTGACTTGCGAGTGAGAACATTTTTGTCCTGAAATCTATCTAAATTAACCTCAGACCAAAATGGGTTGGAATAGAAATTAAACTACAGGTAGAAGCATAGAAAGTCATACGATGTACCAAGATATGTCTACAGAATAAAACAGAGTTCAATCATCATTGAAAAAATAACCCAGGAAGGTAAATATGGTAAAGGCTATCTAATAAAATGTATAACTGAGTTTAGCCTGCTGATAGGTTGTGGGTGGCAAGAATAAGGAAATTTCAAACACAACCATGGCTCGTACTATGCCACACGGTCAACAACTTACATGTTTCTTCAGACGTCTATGCAAGAGCTTCAGGTAACATTGTGGAGTACATTTCCCGGGGGCTAGGCATTTGGTCGAGCAGGTAGTAGCCACGGAGGAGTATGTCATGTCTTTATTTTTTTGAAACCGATTCATGTCTTTATTGGGCTGCAACTTGAACCGATGAATCCTTGGGCATGCCAGAGTCCGCTAGGACTAGTTGTAGCAATGGAACGGCGTGGTCGACGTGGTCGAGATAGTAAACCCAGCCTGGGAGCCGTCGACCTCGTCGTGGGCATGGTCGTCCTGGTGGTCAGAATCTTGGCCTGGTCGTGTGCGCCGTGGGTGGGATAAATCCGGCTGGATGGAAGTATGGAACTGAGATCGATGGAGGGGGCGTTCTGGGCTGCTGGCAACCTGCGAGAGTGCGAATGCTCTCCCGAGTAATTTGTGACCTTCCCTCCGTGTATTGATATGTTTCCGGATTCGGTTGTACATCGCTGATTTCTTGACGTGAATGTCGCGAGCCGTGATAAGTGATGTGTGCGGGATGCGAAGGCATATGAATTGGGATGGGGAGAACAAACGAATGTGGGTCGTTGGATAAACTCATCTGGACAGCCACAATTTCATTTTCCTGCCAAGTTCTCTCTTTTATAAGTAGTGGAGATGTGAGTTTTTGATTGTGCACTAACCCTCTAATGAGATTTACTTTGAGTTTGGTGTGACGGAAGTTTTCAAGGGTCAAGAGAGAAGGGTGATGATAGGATCAAGAAGAGTGAAGAGCTTAAACTTGGGGAGGCTCCCATGGATCTCCCCAACATATTTCAAGAAGACTCAATCGTCTAAGCTTGGGGATGCCCAAGGCATCCCCTTCTTCATCGCCAAATCATCAGGTCATCTCTAGTGAAACTATATTTTAATTATTTCACATCATATGTGCTTTTCTTGGAGCGTCTGTGTGCTTTTATTTTCAGTATTGTCTTTTATTTTCAATAAGCTTGACTGGACCCTAGCATTCTTGATTGGGAGAGAGATACGCTCCGTTTTTTCATGAGAATACTCCTGTTCTTCACTTATACTTGTTGAGTATTCATATCTAGCGTTGTTCAGCTTTTAGCTCTTATTTTCATGTATCTCTTTTCAGAGCTATTAGTTTTCTTTTGTAGAAAGTACTCTCTTGCTTCACTTATATTTGTTTGAGAGTGGTTGAAATAAATTGATTGGTGTTTGGTTGGTTCCTAAAATGTTGCATGTGGTAATTGGTATAAGGAAAAAACTTGCTTAATCTTGTAGATCACTATTATGGATAACTTGATGCTTGTCAATCGTTTTGAGTTAACAAGTAGATCATGATTAAATTTGTGCATCACATGAGTTAAACCTATTAGTGAAGAACTACCGTAAAGCTTGTTGAAAATTTGGTTTGCATCGGTGGTATCTCTAAGGTCTAGATATTTTATAGTAAACGGGTTTGGTTAACAAAGAAGACGGTATGAAGTCTTATAACGTTTGCAATATGTTTGTCATATAAAACTTGGTGTACAGGTTATATTCTTGTTTGCTTACATAACCTTACTAGCCTAAACTCTGTACTGAGAGGGAATGCTTCTCGTGCATCCAAATCCTTGAGCCAAAATCCATGCCATTTGTGTCCACCATAACTACCTATATGTGGTATTTCCTTGCCACTCCAAGTAAATTTTTCATGTGCTACCTTTAAATTATTCAAAATGTTATTATTCCCTTTTTGTGTCAATGTTTACGAGCTCATGAGGAATTAGTGTGGTTATTCTTTATTCTGGTTGTCAAATGGACTTTCACACCTGGACTAGCGGCATATACATCCGCTTATTCTCTAATTTTGCAAAAAGAGCTGGCAACGGGGTGCCAGTCCCAATTAATTACAACTTTAACCATTAATTCTCTTCACACTGTTGCCCTGATTCATCAGTAAGCAATGACAACACAGTGAAATATCTGCATGTGTGTAAACCAAAGAGAAAAAGGGATGATCTGCCTTGCTGGTAGAAATAACGTCCCTATGGGAGCCGCTCTTGAAAGTCCGTTTGACAGGTAGAATACTGTTATCACCTGCTACCATTCGTTGACAATTAACATACACCTCTCAAAAATAGATACTCCTCCATGGTATGTGATTGATGGAAGGCACCCGAGGATTCGGCTAGCCATGGCTTGTGTTAGCAAGGTTGGGAGGAGTATCAAATATTTTATGCAATCTCTATATGCTTTCAAAAACCTAAAAGCTCTAGCACATGATTTAATCCCTGCTTCCCTCTGCGAAGGGCCTTTCTTTTACTTTTATGTTGAGTCAGTTTTCCTATTCTTTCTGTCTTACACAAGCAAACACTAGTGTCAACTTTGTTACAACATGGGTTATATGCAATGTATTGGACTTGTTATACTGCTTTGTGTTGACATTATCCATGAGATAAATATGTTGAAAGTTGAAGCAATTGCTGAAGCTTAATTCTTCCTTTGTGTTGATTGAATACCTTTTATTAGAAACTATTGCTTTATGAGCTAACATCTATGCAAAACAGTTTGATGCTTGTCTTGAAAGTACTATTCATGAAAACGTTTAGCTTGTTTGATTCATTGTTTACTCATTATCTATTTGGTAGCAAATTATAGACCATTGACTTGGATCACTTCATTCATTTACATGTGCCTTACAATATTATATGATCAAGATTATGTTGGTAGCATGTCACATCAAAAATTATTTTGTTTTTATCGTTTACCTACTCGAGGACGAGCAGGAACTAAGCTTGGGGATGCTGATACGTCTCCAACGTATCTATAATTTTTGATGTTCCATGCTTGTTTTATACCAATTGCTACATGTTTTGCATCTACTTTATAGCACTTTTATACATTTTTTTGGACTAACCTATTAACAAGATGCCGAAGTGCCAGTTACTGTTTTCTGCTGTTTTTGTATTCCAGAAAAGCTAGTCTGGAAATATTCTCGGAATTGGACGAAACTTCACGGATATCCCTATTTTTCCAGAAGACACCAGATGGAGCAAAGAAGCAACGGAGGAGATGCACCAGGGCCCCACACGCCACTAGGGCGCGGCCTGCCCCCCTGGTGCGCCCTAGTATGGTGTGGGCCCCTCGGGCTCTCCAGCCGCCGCCCTTTCGCCTACTTATTCCCCCCGAGAAAATAACCCTAAGGGCTGGAGCCATTATCCACGAAAAGTTCCAGAGACGCCGCCGCCGTCAACCCTAGCTCGGGAGGGTCCAGAACCTCTTCCCGGCACCCTGCCAGAGAGGGGAATCGTCACCGGAGGCATCTACATCGCCATGCCTGCCTCCGGAGTGATGCGTGAGGAGTTCGTCCTTGGACTACGGGTCCATAGCAGTAGCTAGATTGTTGTCTCTCCTATTTGTGCCATCATGTTTAGATCTTGTGAGCTGCCCTACATGATCAAGATCATATTATTGTAATGCTACATGTTGTGTTTGCTGGGATCCGATGAATATTGAATATTATGTCAAGTTGATTATCAATCTATGCCCTATGTTATTTATGATCTTGCATGCTCTCCGTTGCTAGTAGATGCTTTGGCCAAGTAGATGCTTGTGAGTCCAAGAGGAGTATTTATGCTAGATAGTGGGTTCATGCCTCCGTTGAATCTGGGACAGTGACAGAAAGTTCTAAGGTTATGGATGTGCTGTTGCCACTAGGGATAACCCAACAATGCTATGTCCACGGGCATATGTGTTTGTTTACATTACGCGCTTTACTTAATGCGATTATCCGTTGCTAGCAACTTAATACCAACGGGGGACTCGGATGACAACCCGGCGGTGGATTATTAGTCATAGACGCTGTTGGATAACGGTCTATGTATCATGTCGTAATGCCCAATTAAATATCATAGTAATCATCATGTCATGTATTTGCATTGTCATGCGCTCACTATTTGTCAATTGCCCAGCTGTAATTTGTTTACCCAACATGTTAGTTATCTTTATGGAGAGACACCACTAGTGAACTGTGGACCCCGGTTGTCGGGGGGCTGCCCCCGGGTAGGGCAAAGATGATGAGTTATGAGCAGTTAAGGTCTAACCGGATCAAGAGCCGGCTAAGTTATCCGGGTCGGATCTCAAGGCGATTCGGTCAGTCCTACTTCAAGCCGGTGAAAGAAAAGACCAAAGGGGATCCGGTGAGGTTTAACCGGATCCAGGAAAGAAGAGCCGGCTAAGTTATCCGGGTCGGTCAGGAAGGACCCGGGTAGGGCAACTCGGATGATGCACAGGGGCCAAGTAATGTCAGTAAAAGTCACGGGCACTGTAAGGTTGCTGACCGGGGCTCAGAAGACAGCAAGGTGCTGCCACAGGTTTTCCGGGTCACAAGCCCCTAGGCGCTGACTCGGCCTATTCGGGAAAGGGGCAGTGGCTAGGCTACTGTGGTCTACACTGCCTTAAGCTCAAAGAGGAAAGATAAGTCTGTGGTGAACAGAGGGTGAGCTGGGCTGAGTGACAGTGGCCAGTGTTTGTCCTGTTCTCCTTGTCCATGCCATTGTCCTCTGCGGCCAGGGGCAAAAGGGTAATTCGGTTACTGTATATAGGCAACACCACCTCCTTCTGTGGGGAGGATCGACGATTGTGAGCATCTTTTCCCCCCAAGCTTCATCTTCTACCTAGAGCCCGTTCCTTTGTTCATCATACAGCTCAAGGAGCGCTCTGTACTTGTAAACACTTGAGATATAAGAGAGTAGGCTAGAGCTGCAGTAGGGGTGTTACCTCCACAAGAGGGCCCCGAAGCAGGGTACATCGTGGTGTTCTTCGCTGTTCTTGGTTTGCTTTGTTCTTGTTGATTCCTGCGAGGTTCTTGTTTGGTCTTCATGCGTGCTTCGTAGGCGCGCAAACCCTCCCCGGTTCCCCCAACGCCCAAGCGAGCCCACACTTAAGCCATACCCATGGCATCTGCCGTGACACCACCACGACAGTTGGCGCCCACCGTGGGGCAAGCATTGGCGTTGGCTGGGGTTTCCATCCGGACGGGCTCCGTCACTGGTGCCGGCGAGCGGGTCCTCTCCGGGCTCGTGTGCAAGCTCGGCGAGTTCAACTTCATCAGCGACAACGCGGGGTGCTTCTCCAACAAGCCCTTCCCCGCGGATGGCTTCCTCATGACGCTGGGCAGCTTCGTCACCTACGTCGCCACCGAGCCAGTTCGCGAGTACCCGGCGCAGGTGCTCGTGGCTGCAGATCCTCCATCTTTCCGCGCAGCTCGCGGAGGGCGTAGCGCTCACCCTGGGAGCAGCGTGGAGGTCATGGTGGCTGCCGCAAACGCTGCTGCAGGCAAAGGAGGTGCCAGCACGAGCGTGCCAGAGGAGCTGGCCACGCCAGTCGATCCGGATGACATGCCGACTCGGACAGCTAAGTTCCCTAAGGAGAAACCCGATCCGGTTGGTCCCCTTGGCACGTCAAGCAGGGGTGCTTCCTTAGAGGGTATCTTGGAAAAGCTAGCTCGGCCAGTGGCTCCTGGAGCAAATGTTGATCTTACTGTAGCTCAGCTAGAGGCAGAGCGCCTAAGGTTGCAAAAAGAGGCTCGGTTAGTGATAGAGTCTAGGCAAGAGTTTGATAGAGACCTGAGAGAATACAATGCTGCCAATGGTATCACAGATGGCTTTACTCCTGTAGTGCACCGCTCGCGCAAGAAAGCCGAGCTACGTAACAGAGGCAAGGACCTCAACGACGAGTTGGCCAGAGCTGCAGGTTCGAGCTCAAGTAAAGCCACTAGTCATAGGTCCGGAACAGGCAAGCCGGTTTATAGCTCCCCGGCTAAGAATCTTAGGGCTGCAGTAGCAGCGCGAGCTGAATTAAGTAACCTGACCGGGGATGCTTGGCGCAAGCAGGCGGAGAGAGTGAATGAGCTAGTGGATGTGTGCAACAGGCAGAATGAGGCCTACAGGAAAGCTAATCCGGATGCTGGTGGTTCCCGGGTAGTTGTCTCGGTTAGGGCTGCTAGCCAGAAGTCTAAGGGGCAAGCGTCCTCTCCGCATGTTGGGATTGACCGAGCCCAAAGTGTGAACTCGGGTAAGAGCAAGCAGCTGCAAACTTATGATGCGGTATACGCAAGCAAGCAACTTGCAGCCCAAGGAAAAGGCGGACAAGGCAGAAACCGTGGTGGTCAAGGCAATCCGGGTACTGGAAGGGAGAATTCGGCTGGCCGAGGTCAACCGCCTCGCCACCCCGGACAGCAAATGATGGCACAGGTGCAGCAGCAGAGTGGTGGCCAGGTGGGCTACCATTATGACGATGGCAATTCGGCTATGGCGCGAGCCGGATACCAGACGTATGACAATGCACTGGCGTCGAGACTGGGGCCTCGGATGTTGGATCCGGATGATCAGCGTCTCAAATTGGACAGAATCTACCAGTCCGAGAAGCTGGAAGAGCAGGGCCCACCGGGTCCACCATGCTTTGGACCTCGGATAATGAATGAGCCAAGTGTGCCTTTGTTTCAGCTCGGCCGCAACACGAAGCCGTATAATGGGAACACCAAGCCACAGGATTGGCTGACGGACTATGTATCATCAGTGCACATTGCGGGGGGCAATCGCCGATGGGCGGTCCGGTATCTCCCGCATATGTTAGAAGGTCCAGCCCGGATCTGGTTGAATAACTTGCCGCCGGGTAGTATCAATTGTTGGATGGATTTGGAACAGGCGTTTAACAGCAACTTCTCCAGCACCTACAAGAGGCCAAACCGACCTCAGCTCCTGGCTGCGTGCAAGCAGGAAGAGAGGGAGACAGACCGAGAGTATTTGACTCGGTGGAGCAACATGCGCAATTCTTGCGAAGGTGTAGTGGAGGAGCAGGCCATTTCATGGTTTGCACAGGGATGCAGGCATGGTACACCACTTTGGCAGAAACTCCAAAGAGATATGCCGAAAACCCTGGCAGATATGATCTGGATAGCAGACACGTATGCGCTGGGTGATCCAACACAGCCCGCATTGGATGCAGTGGGAGCAAACAGGAGGCAACCAGTTAATAACCGAGTTGGACCATTAAGGCCTAGTGACCGACATGAATTCGGTTACAAGAGAAGAGATCCGGATTACAGATACGGTTCTGATCAAGTTGCTGCGGTAAACATGGATCAACCCGGTGGAGGAGATGCGCAGAGGCAGAAAACTGATGGTCCAGCTTGGAGGCCGAATCAAGGTGCTTGGCCGAAGAAAGTGTGGGAGGGACCAAGTCCACCTCTGACTTTTGAGTCCAGATTAGATGGGCCTTGCTGTTATCACACCACCGATCCGCGCAAACCGGCTAATCATTCGACCCGGAACTGTAGTTGGCATCACCGCATTCAGGCGGAAGGTCAAAGAGGACCACCTCAAAGAGGTGCTCCTAGACCGAATTTCAGGCCAAACATGCCGCTAACCGAGCCAATGCGACCCCGGTCAACGCTGGAACTCCGAGGCCAGCAGCAACGAAGCCGGTTAACCTGGTGAACATGGGAGGCAGTGACAATGGTGATGGCCCAAGTAGGCAAGGTGGATACCCTGGGAATGATTACAAGGAAGCACATCAGAGTTATGTGGTTTTCGTGACCGAGCCGACTGACAAGAAAAGTCAGTTGAAACGAGCAGAGGGTGAAGTGTGGCCTTGCGGGAGGGCGCCCGCGTAACGAGCTGCACCGTAGGGTGCGCGTTCAAAACTGGAAAGGGAGGGTGATCTAGTGCTGAGGCTGGTGCAGCGCAGCAAAGGCCGACACAAATTGTCACCTCCATGGGAGGGACCATTCATTGTGAGCAGGGCTATGCACAATGACTCGTACTATCTTATAGATGTACAGGAACCAAGGGAGGATGGCTTGGACAGACCCGGACAGGAAACCAAGCGACCTTGGAATGTAGCTCTGCTTCGACCCTTCTACTCTTAAAGGGCGCAATGTATGTATTTCAATTTATCATGAATGAAATCGCAGTAATCCGAGTCTGGACTCGGGGACTGCTTCGTCCTTATGCGTGTGTTGTTTATTACGGCTTTGTTTGTTGCCGTTCATGTGCCGAATCGCTTTGAACCTTGTTCTGAGTTTCAGTAATGTATGTTGTGTTGTTGATCTCGTGACTCGACTGACAAACACCAAAATGGTAGTCAAGAGCAGAGATGAGGAATATGGGAAACATGAAAATGGACACGGGGACTCGGTCCAAAACCGATTCGGCACATGTCGTTTACTAACCCCTGTTATTTATTTTTTCGTTTATGTTGAATGATTCTAAACCACAACTCGCATGTTTCAAGTACTGTATGCTATGATTCCTATCTTGTGACTCGACTGTCAAAACACCCAAAGAGGTAGACAAGAGCAAAGATTTGGCAAAAGTAGTAAACAAGAAAACAGACTCGGGGACTCGGTTTAAGATGATCCAACATAAACCTTGTCCGGATCACGTTAAGCATGATAAGCATAGTCTCGAAAGAACTTAAAATAGTCTATTACATCTGCTCCCGGCATACCGGGGATTTAATGTTTTTGTTAAGTACTTCAGGGGGCAGCGGACTCGGTCGCGGCAGACTCGGTCATAGGAGTTTCAGTTGCGGGAACTTCTGTGGGAGGAGCTTCGGTTAGCGGAGCTTCGGGCGCGCGAACCTCGGTTACGGGTATTTCGGTGGAAGTGGACGCGGTTACGAGAGGTTCTGTTGCTGGAGCAGATTCGGAAGATGGTGGCGCTCCGGAAGTAATCTTGACTGGAGAGCTTGAAGGATGGGCGGATTCGGAAATTTCCGGATCGCGTGAAGCCTGTTTAGTAATCACAGTCAAGTTAGTGGCTGAAATCACAAAAGACTCGGTTGGAGTTTGTTCGGTGAGCTTGGCCGAGTCGGAGGCTGGTACCTTGCTGGATTTTTCTTCATCAGACTCGCCCTCTGAGTCGGCATATTCTTCAGCGGAGGCGTCGTCTGATTCCTCTTCTTCAGTGTCTTCTCCATCCGAGTAGACTGGAGCCTCCAGATCAAGATGCTTGGTGCGTGCAAATTCGGCCATGAAGTTGGCGGCTTCTTCACGGATCTTGATCCGGATAGGGTCTGTAGCCCATGAAGAACCCTCGCGAAAGGAGCGCACTTTGGCAAGGTCAATCAGCTCGTACCAGGACATGATGAATAACAAAGCTGCGTCAGCACCAGCGCGGGCAGACGAAGACCTCCACTGTTTTAACCGGGTCATTGCTTGATCCAGGTCTCTGATCAGCTCCTCCACGGGCACAACTTGCCGCGCTTCAGGAAACAAGATTCGGTGAGCCTTGAGACTTGCATTAAGCAGACCAATGTGGGAATCCTTCAGAGGAGCAATCCGAGCCTTAAGTGCTGTAATATGATCTTCGATGTCCCATGTCTCGGATAGGGGAGCCTCGGTTAATTTAGCTCTCTCAGCTCGGGCGTTTCGCACAGCCTTGGCGGCTTGAAGCCGAATGCTGGTAAACTCTCCTACAAACAAATAAGCTAATACTGAGTTCAGCAAGAAGGAACACAATCATATGTATCGGTTAAGAGCAGAAAGAAAAAAGGGGATTCGGTGAACTTACGATCCATGTCATCGTTAAGGCTAGCAAGTTGAGCCAGCCATTTCGCACTGGCCGCTTGGTGAGCAGCCAGTTCTTCTTTAGCAGCTTTCAGTTCAGCTTCAGACTCGGCCACTGTGGTTTGAATCTGCTTATCCATTTCGGCTCGCCTCTGTAGCCCGGCGTGCAAAGTGTCTCGCTCCTTCTGAATTGTATCTTTCTCCTTTTGGAGCGTGTCTCTCTCCCTCCGCAGTGCATCCCGCTCTCCTTTAACTTTGTTCTTCACTTTTTCAACCCGGTCAAGCTCCCGCTGGACTCGGGCTACCTCTGATTTTTCCTCGGATAAAGCACGCTTTTGCTCTTCCTCTTTGCTATTCATCTTGAGGACCAAGGCATCAAATGATTTTTGGAGCTTGTGGTACTGGTTGGCAAGCTGCTTAAAGAGGTCGCTGCGAGTGCCCGTGCTTTCCTGAAAGAAAGTAGATAGCGTCAAAAGAGACTCGGGGACTGATACCCGAGACAAGGTGGAGCCAAAACAAATCTCGGAGATTGGCCGAGACTGACCGAATCGGTTAAAAAGAAACCCGGGGACTGGGGGTCTCACAGTTTTTTCAGTTAAGAAAAAGATCATGATCAAATTTTTTAAAAGATTCAAGCCGAATGACTTTCTTACTCCAAAGAGTATCAGTCGTTCGACCCGAATCTCGGGGACTGGGTGTATACTATTTGATCATGACGAACTAAAAGCAAGATTCGGCAAACTTACCTCGAAGACTTGGTGCGATGCAGTAAACGCAACCTTCACTGAATGAAGAGATTGCATCATTCGGCTAGGACCAGCAGGGTGCGGCGTTGCAGCGGAAAAGCCTGGTGCAAGGTCCACGGCGTTCCAGGCCTCAATAAAGTCATTGGCAGTGCTGAGCTTAGGCTTGGCTTGGCCGGATTGAATGGCAGAGGAGGTAGCGGTGGTTTGCTTGACAGCAATCACTTGCTTATCCGGAGTGGAGGAAGTTGTGCCAAAGACAACTTGAGTCGGCTTGGGTGGAGGTGATGCACCCGGGGTCTGTCTCTGATGTTGCGGTTTCTGTGGTTTCTCGGAAGTTTGTTGCTGTTGTTGCTGCTGTTGCTGCTCTTCAGGGGTTACTTGTGGTTGTTGCTGCCTCGGTTTCTTCTTCTTCTGCTGCTGCTCTTGGCTCAGTGCAGATTGAGTTGCAGGAGCAGGACGGGAATCCGGCTTAGGTGTGGACTTAACCGATGTCTTAGCCTTTTCCTTCTCCAGCTCCTTCAAAGGACGTGGCCAGCTTGAATCTCGGATTGGAGCCGAGGTTTCCTCACTCTCCAAGTCGATAACCGGCTCTGAGATGGGAGTCGGCTGGGGAATATTGGTAGTTGGGACACGCGTGGGTGAGGTGGCAGTTCGGTCAGGAGACTGGGTTTCCATGGCCGTATCCAATGGAGGAATGGGAGAAGAGATGGATGAATGAGTCTGCGCGGTGATGAGGACATCACTGCATAAAGCAAAGCAAACAGTTAACTCGGATAGATATGACTCGGTTAATAGAGGAAGAAAGCAAATAAAGTTCGGTCAATGTTACCCCTTGGTGGTGGGCATCGGTTTGACACGGCTCGGCTTGTCGCCGGATTTCTTTCTTCGCTTGGTCTCTGGGGCATTTGTCTCGGGCGCCTCAGCGCGTTTCCGAGATGTCTCTTGGGTATCATCTTTGGCTGGAACATAAGGTGGTGGTAACCATGAAATCGGAATAGCATTGATGGGTTCTAAGATGCAGCAATCTTCATCTTCCTCGTCGGAAAGGTGTGAGTGTTTGATTGCTTACCCTTGCGGACTGGCTTGGCACGGGGAATGGGCAAATAGTCATCCGTATCCGGATCTTCTTCGCCCTCGCGCGGCGGGCTGAGATCCGGTGTCCATGCCTTGGTGGAGAGATCTCCGTCTTCAGTAAGTTGGCGATCAAACAGCTACAAAGAAGGTAATGCGAATCCGGATCAGGCCGCGGTTATGCGGATGAAGTAGGTTGGGTTCGGAGAGTGGTGAGCTAACCTGTGGAGGAAGTTTTTCCCGGTAGAATGGCTTTACACCCCACCGCCATTTGTCCGACATCTCATTGACAGCAATGGCGTTTACCCGTCTGAAGACGGAAGCTTTGTTAAGCTCGTGCTTGCTGATCCGGGTAGGATCTAGTGCGCCACGCATGTGGCATATCTTGTGGTCACGCCTTTGAAGAGGGCTGACCCGGCGAGAGATGAAGGTCCGGAGGAGGTCGTCAGAGATCATGCCATTCTTCAAAAAATCCTCCAGAGCGGTGTGCACTGTCTGGAGTTCAGCAATCGTTTCAGCCGGATTGTAACCGAAGTTCAGCTCGGCTCTGGGCGGCTCCATCCTGAATTCGGGCAGATTAAGAGCGTCATGGCCCTCAGCGCTCTTTATGTAAAACCAGGTCCTTTGCCATTTCTTCACCGTGTCTAGGCCGGTGACTCGGGGAAAGGCGGATCCCTGCCGTGGCGTGATGCTAACCGAACCGCAAGCGGTCAGCTCTTTCGGCTTGGTACCGGGATGGTGTGCTTGCGAAGGTGGAAGTACTTTGCCCATATATCCACACTCGGCCAAAGACCGAGATAGCCTTCGCAGAAGGAAGAGAAAGCTGATAAAGAGACGAAGGCGTTCGCCGGGAGGTGGTGAAGCTGTAATCCGAAGAAGTCCAGAAAGGCCCGGAAGAAGTCACTGGCAGGTAACCCGAGCCCGCGCTCGAAGTGTGCTATGAATACCACGCGTTCACCGGGTTCGGGCGCCGGTGCGAGTTCTTTTCCGGGTCGGCGGCAGATGGCTTGGGGCGTTATGCGTCGGGTGGCTCGTAGCCATTCCAAGTCATTTTTGGTAACATCAGATCCTTCCCATCGGCCAGGGGGAAGTTTGGCCATAACCGAATCGGTCCTGCAGCAAAGAGTCGGATAACCGGGTCAGGAAATTCGGAATCCATGGGACCAAAGAAGAATCGGATAACATTAAAGCCGAATCGATCTATGGTGACTCGGCTAATCCTATCCCGGGTAGGGTTAACCGGGTCCGGTGGAGAAGGTGAAGCGGTTGGAAGTCGCAAACATCTTTCCGCAAGTTTCTAGGGTTGGGAAGATCTACAGCGGTGGTAAAAAAGAAAGAAAATCACGGGTAAAAACATGGTTGAACTGCTCCAACGGGGACAGGTGTATCTAGGCCAGTCTATTGCGGAACTTGGACAGAAAATTTGCGGAGTGTGCTACGGCAGGAACACGGGCTTAGATACGCATCAATCTACCAAGAACAGGTGTGTGTATTCCGAGAGTATGAACTCGTCACGGTGGCTATGGCGAGAGGAGGAAGAACTTACAGTGCGAGTCGCTCGAAGGAGGAGTTCGACGGAGAAACGTCGGAGATGGGCGCGAGGCGCGGCTCCGATGGTCTTGCTCTGGTACGCTGTGCGTCCCTGGCGCGGCAACCTTGAATGGCGAGGTTGCGGCGGCGTCGATGGAGCGGGTTAGTGGGAGTTGAGAGGAAGAAGAAGGGGAAAAACCACCGCGCCCTCTTTATAGCCTCCAGCGGTAACTGCCCCCCACTACCGCGCGGTTACCGGAGCACGGTTAGATCCCTTGCGTCGCGGAACTCTGTGGCAGCTGCTGTGGCCGTGTATTTCAAGCACTCGTGGCCACGCCGCAGAATTGGAAGCGGTGGAGCGGATCCTATGTGCCGGTCAACGGAGAAAACGAGGAGACGTGGTCTTCTGGTCAAACACACTCGAGTACCCGGTGGATCCGGATAACGAGCTGACAACCCGGGTTATACGGCTTTGCACAGGCTTTTCCTGCCAAATGTCCCGGAAAATTCGGTGACAGCTAGAGGTGATCCGGTTAGTGATGTTGGTTTAGAATCTGGAACGGCCCTTCAGCCGATGCCGTAGGACCGCACCAGCTTCGGGGACTACTGTCGGGGGGCTGCCCCCGGGTAGGGCAAAGATGATGTGTTATGAGCAGTTAAGGTCTAACCGGATCAAGAAAGCTAAGTTATCCGGGTCGGATCTCAAGGCGATTCGGTCAGTCCTACTTCAAGCCAGTGAAAGAAAAGACCAAAGGGGATCCGGTGAGGTTTAACCGGATCCAGGAAAGAAGAGCCGGCTAAGTTATCCGGGTCGGTCAGGAAGGACCCGGGTAGGGCAACTCGGATGATGCACAGGGGCCAAGTAATGTCAGTAAAAGTCACGGGCACTGTAAGGTTACTGACCGGGGCTCAGAAGACAGCAAGGTGCTGCCACAGGTTTTCCGGGTCACAAGCCCCTAGGCGCTGACTCGGCCTATTCGGGAAAGGGGCAGTGGCTAGGCTACTGTGGTCTACACTGCCTTAAGCTCAAAGAGGAAAGATAAGCCTGTGGTGAACAGAGGGTGAGCTGGGCTGAGTGACAGTGGCCAGTGTTTGTCCTGTTCTCCTTGTCCATGCCATTGTCCTCTGCGGCCAGGGGCAAAAGGGTAATTCGGTTACTGTATATAGGCAACACCACCTCCTTCTGTGGGGAGGATCGACCATTGTGAGCATCATTTCCCCCCCAAGCTTCATCTTCTACCTAGAGCCCGTTCCTTTGTTCATCATACAGCTCAAGGAGCGCTCTGTACTTGTAAACACTTGAGATATAAGAGAGTAGGCTAGAGCTGCAGTAGGGGTGTTACCTCCACAAGAGGGCCCCGAAGCAGGGTACATCGTGGTGTTCTTCGCTGTTCTTGGTTTGCTTTGTTCTTGTTGATTCCTGCGAGGTTCTTGTTTGGTCTTCATGCGTGCTTCGTAGGCGCGCAAACCCTCCCCGGTTCCCCCAACGCCCAAGCGAGCCCACACTTAAGCCATACCCATGGCATCTGCCGTGACACCACCACGACACCGGTCCATTCTTTTAAACTGATTAAACCACAAACTGCAAACTGTTACTTTTTCATTCTCTGCACTTTAATACTCATTTTCCACACGAGACGTTTAATCCTTTGTTTTCAGCAAGCCAGTGAGATTGACAACCTCACTGTTTCGTTGGGGCAAAGTACTTTGATTGTGTTGTGTGCAGGTCCACGTCAGCGCTGGAATCCCTGGTGTTGCGCCGCATCATATTTCGCTGTTGACAACCTTCTGAAGAGTTGTTGCTCCTACTGGTTCGATAACCTTGGTTTCATACTGAGGGAAAACTTGCTGCTAGGCTACATCAAACCTTCCTCTTGGGGTCTCCCAACGAACGTGTGATTCACGCCATCAGGTACGGAGCCGCTAAAACCTCTGGTTTTCAATTATTTCTCTAACCTGTATACATCTGAGGTACAGGGTATTGACCCAGCGGTGATGGACAAAATTCAACCAAAAGTCACTCAAGCTATGAATGAAAAATTGCTGGCTCCTTTCACTGCCGAGGATGTTAGGAAAGCAGCCTTCAGCATTGGAGATTTGAAAGCCCCAGGGCCGGATGGGCTACACGCGATTTTCTACAAGAAATTTTGGAATGTGTGTGGCCAATCTATTACTGATGAGGTTTTACAAGCTTTGAATTCCGGGGTAATACCTGAAGGGTGGAATGACACAACGGTGGTCCTCATCCCAAAGGTGGACAATCCAGAGCTGATTACACAATTTCGCCCCATTAGCTTGTGCAATGTGATCTACAAAATTATCTCGAAAATGCTTGCTTTTAGGCTCAAAAGGATTTTACCAGAGGTGATCTCCCTACACAGAGTGCTTTTGTCCCTGGGCGGCTCATTACTGACAATGTATTGGTTGCATATGAATGTGTGCATTCTATAAAAAACAGAAGGAGTGGGACTAATGGTACCTGTGCAGTTAAGCTTGATATGCACAAAGCCTATGATAGGGTCGAGTGGCTGTTTCTGGAAAATATGATGAGGAGACTGGGCTTTTCGGAGAGATGGATTACTTTAATGATGGCGTGTGTGAGTTCGGTTAGATACCAAGTCAGGTTTAATTCGGAGGAGACTGAAAAAATTGTACCGTCGAGAGGTCTTCGGCAAGGGGATCCCCTTTCCCCTTATCTGTTCCTTCTATGTGCGGAGGGGTTATCTTGTTTGTTGTTGTATGAAGAAGAAGTTGGTGGCATGGATGGGATGCAGGTGTGCAGAAATGCACCGTCAGTTTCACACCTTTTATTCGCTGATGATTCCCTGATTCTCATGAAGGCTGATATGAATAATGCAACTTCCTTACAACAAGTTCTGGATACCTACTGTGCTAGTTCGGGACAACTGGTAAGCCTGGCTAAATCGAGTATATTCTTCTCTCCTAATACTAATGCTCTTATTAGGGCAGAGATTTGTACAGCCTTGCACATTGATACAGAGGCTCTATCCGACAAATATCTTGGCCTGCCGGCTCTTGTGGGGGCGGACATGAGTGATTGTTTTGAGCATTTTATTGAGAGAATTATTCAGAGAATAAATGGATGGAAGGAGAAGCTACTGTCTGGAAAGGAGATACTTCTCAAGGCGGTTGCTCAGGCCATCTCGGTCTATGCGATGTCAGTTTTTCTTATACCAAAAGGAGTTTGCAAACGTATGACCGATGCCATAGCTAAGTTCTGGTGGGGAGATGATGAAATTAGCAACAAGATGCATTGGCTTGCTTGGTGGAAATTGTGCTATCCAAAAAACGAAGGGGGGATGGGGTTCCGTGACTTTCACTCATTTAATTTGGCTATGCTAGCTAAGCAGGTTTGGAGGTTGATAAATGCTCCAGAGTCTTTGTGTGCACGAGTTCTCAGGGCAAAATACTACTCAAATGGAGATATATTACAAGCAGGTCCAAAGGCAGGCTCCTCGTTTACTTGGCAGAGTATACTGGCTGGTTTGAGCACTTTCAAAAGAGGTTACATTTGGAGAGTGGGTAATGGAGAGAGTATAAATATTTGGAATGATCCGTGGATCCCTTCCAGTCCAAACCGAAAAATTGTGTCTCCTAGAGGTGTGGCGGTTTATACAAAAGTACATGAACTAATTAGTCCAATCACAGGAACCTGGGATGAAACTCTTCTGAATGAATTGTTTTACACTGTTGACGTAAATCGGATCGTCCAAATTCCGGTGAATAGCCAAGGTTTTTCGGACTTCATTGCATGGGCTCACACCGCGCATGGACGATATGAGGTAAAATCGGGCTATCATATTCAGTGGAAGCATAAGTTTGGAAATCCGGCAGCTGCGCTAGCCTTCCCAAGTGCCTCGATTACTAATCCAGTCTGGAAGATTATTTGGAGTCTCAAGGTACCTAGTAAAATTAAAAAATTTATTTGGAGAATCATGCATGGGATCGTACCACTTAACAGCATCCTTGCTAATCAACACATCCCCATTAGTGGGGCCTGTCCGATATGTAATCAAGGGGCGGAGGACTCCCTGCACCTCCTCTTTCGCTGCTGTGCTGCAAGAGATCTTTGGACAGCCTTTAACCTGGATGATTTCATCGAAGAGGCGTGCCAAGTGGACCGTGCTGGCTCTGCTGAACATATACTCTGTCTTCAGTCTAATCAATTACCTGGCATGGAGACGGTGCAACTGAAAGAAACGGTGGCTATTTCATGCTGGTACTTGTGGTGGATGAGGCGACGACGAACGCATAATGAAGATGTTCCACCATTAACAAGATGCAAATTCTCTATTCTATCCATGGCAGCAAACTATGGCAAAGGCAAAAAAGTAATTGGGTCTGCGGAAATTATTAAATGGACAAGACCGGCACCAAGACAGGTAAAACTTAATGTTGACGCTTCCTTTTATGATCATATGCGTGCAGGAGCAGTTGGAGCTGTTCTTCGAGACTATCAGGGGTCTTTCATAGCTGCATCATCCATGTATATCCCAAATGTCTCTACGGCTTTGATGGTTGAAGCGTTGGCGATGAAGGAGGGGCGGTCACTAGCGAATAGGCTTGGATACAATGTTGTGGAAGCCGAATATGATTCATCTGAAGTGATAGAGGCTTGCAAAGGAGATGCAATGTGGTGGAACGAATCTTCAGCAATTTTTGCTGATTGTGTTGACTATGTTGCTTCGATTGGGAAGGTTATTTTTCAGCACTGTCCAAGAGAAGCAAATGGTGTGGCTCATGAACTAGCTAAGAATAGTTTTTCTTATAAAATTACTTGTAATTGGGTCGATGAACCCCCTGGGTTTTTGCTTGATACGCTGCTAAACGATGTAATAATGTGATTTATAGAGGCGGCAAGTTTCAGACGCACTCTTTCCCTAACCAGGGTACCGATAAGGGACTGGCAGGGTTTTAATGAGTCGGCTTGCTGACCTAATATATGGTGGAAAATTTCAAAAAAAAAGTAGTTAGGCACGTGCAACGCACGATCCCTCTATTTATCGAATATATGAACTTAGAACTCAATCATAATTACAGAGAGAAAAATCCTAAAACCGATAGCAGCATCACTTCAAGATTCACGGTTACTTTCTGAAATACAAGAGCATCAGAACTTGTTAAAGACATATGAGGTCAGGGTAAAGAAGTTCCAGCCCAACAGAGATACCGAGATTAGCCATCTACAGCAGCAAATTAACAAGGAATCTAATGAAGAAGAATACTATTTCTCCATTTTTTTTGTGAAATAAATACTACCTCTGGTCGCTCCCCATGTTCCAATGCAACGGCTGGACCTTCACATGGGGTGTGGCAGCGCACGGCGGCGCGAGCAGACACCATGTACGGCGCCATCGCCAACCACGACGTTACCCACGTGTGTGTCGCGCCCGTGCTCTTCAATGTCTTCCTAGATACGCAACGCGAGCCACTGAACCGCGCCGTCGAGGTCCTCACCGGCGGAACGCCCGCGCGCGGAGCAGCCATGAGCCTGTCTACCCCGCCGGAGGGGATTTCGGAGGCCGCCGGGGCGCGCGCGAGGAGGCGGTCGGCCTAACTCAGGGAAAGACAAAAATAACGATTCGGAGATGAGTGACAATTTAGTAGTATTATGTGATTTGATGGGAGGGTAAAACGGGAAAAATCGGACATTGTTGAGTTGCCAAACATTGAGATGATCTGGTCTGTTTGATCGAATATTGAGCGGTTCAGATTTAAAGTATCTCAACAAGTTTGCTCTTTTCTCCACTACTATTAAACAAGCAAATATATTCATCCCTATGGTCACCTCACCTAACGTACCCACAACAACTGGGAGCAATTACAACCTCATGATCAGACCCACTAATTGGGATCTAACGGTTAAGATAACAGCTATCCCTCACCGTGTGTGCATTTAGCAATTTTGACTAGGCAGACGAAAACTCTGCCAGATCAAACGTTCCGCGCCCCCACCCACCACATCGCTTCCCCAATCTCACCGCCCGCGGCGGCCTCCACGCACGCTGCTCGCAAATCATGTCGTCGCCTCCCTCGCCCCGCACAAAGCCATCACGGTCTCACCGCCGCCACATGCGCCGCTGCACTGGCCAGGCGACGACGAGAAAACCGCCACCGTCCGCTGGAGACTCCGCCAATGCCCGGGTAAGGGCGAGCATGCCGCCGCACTGTCCCGCCGGAGGACGCCACCGCCTCCGCCCCAGACCAGCAGCCTTCCCACACGAAGGCACCCGACCTGTGGCCCCTCCGTGTCCTGCTGCGTCGCGCTACTTCCGGGGCCGATGTGGAGCCATCTGGATCCCGGTGAGACGGAGATAGTATTGATGTACATCGCCTCCTCACTAGAGTTTCAGAAATCGGGAGGGATCGGGGAGAGGGGCGGCGGTGGTGGCCGAGGACTCTCCGGGAGGGGCGGCGGAAGGCAGCCGGGAGGGGACGCGCACAACGACCGAGAAGACTACCCGAGGGATGCCGGTGAGCATCATGGCGACGGAAGCGGCGAGAGCTGCATCAGGAACGTGATGATCCCTCTGCCTAATCGCCTCCTCGCCAAAACGGGCGATGTTGCCCCTACTCTCACCGGACCGGATTCACTCGGTTTGGGGAACATCGAGGTTGAGCTCGCCGGAGGCCGAGGCTCGAGCTCTGTCGGCCCAGCCGGAGGCGCGGAGAGGTCCTCTGTCAGGAGGGACAGCGTGCTGGCTTTGCGGAGGAATAAATATCTCTCGCCTCGCGGCCGGCGCAGAGGACGAGGACGTCAGCCCGGCCAGCGCGGCCGCGAGGGCTGCGACGCGCGTCGAGTGGGGCTGAGCTGCTGCGGGTAGTGGACACTGGACACCAGCGGGCCTGTCGTGGTGCTGTTGCCAGACATCGACACGGATCAGTAGTCATGGATCCCTAGGCTCCCGTACCTTCACTCGCCGAGCCGGCCTATGCAGGTGCGTCAACCGGTGTTGCGCTGACACGGTGTGCGCTGACGCCGGACGGGCGGCGATGGGCAAGGACCGAATTGGCCGCCTCCGTGAGGAAGGAGTGCACCCCGGACATCTCGCTGCTCACATTGGAGCACGCCATGGTGTTGTCTCCTGCGCGCTCCCTTTGCCCGTCATGCCTGCGCCGGGAGCACTCTGTCACCTGCATGCCGGAGCGTGTCGATTTTATCCTTCCTGCAGCACAGCCACTCTTCCAATGAATGTTGCCGTTGGTACGAGCCTGGCTGCCTGCAGCGAGTCGTGCCCGCCGAGCGTTTGGCGCCTCCAGTTGCTTGTTCTCTGCGCTACTCGATAAGCAGAGCACGCGTGAGTTCCCTTAGTAACATGACGAAGAGGAATGACACACGGCCGTGGGCAAGTTGAAGAGAAGGGCGAAGGAAAACGCTCCGGTGTCCATGGGCATGACCGGATGAGCAATGCCTATGGCTTGACGTTTGGTGCAAGTTCCATGTCGGCAATAGACGCCGTCCCGCAGGGACATCAACTTCTATGAGTTATAATCTCTATCCTTTTGCGTGTACTTAATCTGTATTGGGGCTTAATATTTTTCATTCGATTTCAGAGTACTCCATTCATATTCATCATACTATGTGTGCCGATTCAACCTGCAGACCTTTCCCGGAGGTGCTTGCTAGGTGCTCGACCAAATGCCTACTAAAAGTATTGCGTATAAGGATAACAGAACAACCGGCTTTGGGTATTTCAGTTACATGTTGATTTTCGAAGTAGGTAGGGATTATGGTCACTCTCAATAATATGCAGTCCTTGCATCACATATGTTATTATTACAGCTTTGATGCCGGCTGGTTCTGTATCAATGAATAAGCATCAGACCATGCGCACACTGACGGCGCATGTGGACTGATGATACCTCTCGCAGAACAGCTGGGGATCGGGAAGGTGATCTTCTTGACGGACTGCACCGAGCTCAAGAGGGCGATTGAGTCGAGCTGCTACGACATGTCCAGATTGGGGCCTCTAATCTTGCACACAAAGTTCCTCCTGCGCATGGCTTTTTCTGAATTCAGTGTTGAGTATAGCCCGAGGGCGTGTAACAGCCCAGCACATAAGCTGGCTGCGTTGGGTGGTGCGTGGAGTCTTTGGTAGCCAACGATTCTGTTGGGCATTAATAGAGTTCTGTAAAAATTCAAAAAAAAAAATACCATGCGCACACTATCTTGTAAATGTTAAGGCTACTAAGGTTGGAACTATTATCCACCAGCTATACATTTTGCAATATTGAGCCTCTTGTTTCCATGAGATTTTGATCAAATTGCAATTTTGGATCTGTCAGTTATACGTCAGCTGGTGAACGCTTCATATCCGTTGTACTGCATGACTGACCCTAAATTAAAAGTTCATCTTGTGCATCATCTTGTGTTTCATTTTGTAAGACCGATTACCATTCCTTTCCAATTATTCACTTGAAGATCTAGGCCCTAGCTCAGCTCTTAATTTTATGTTTTCTATTTAATTCCGATATCTCTACCATTACACAAGACATTTAGCCTATATCAAGAGTATGTTCATAAATTGTTTTGCTTATGAGAGGCCTGAAATATTTGTCATTCGGTGTGTTCTTGCCACTGAGTAATGTATCCTCATAAGAGGCGGAGAATATTTATTATGAGAATGGAGCAAGAATTATATTTGCCTTTCACGTCAGAACATCATCTCGGATTTTTGTAGAAAAGAATCTGATTGATGTTACTCTTTGTTTTGTTATAGATACACGACAATGATCTATGATTACGACAGTAGAATGCTACTTTATGACAATGTTCTATGATTACAACAATATAATACTACTTTATGTACCACTTTAAATATTGTGTGAACGTGTTTCTTTCATATTAATTTCAAGGTATTAAAATTGTATGAGTGATTTTGCCGGATGTTGCGCGCTGACTAATTTATGTAAATTCGATGATAATTTATCATTCAACAGTATTACTACTTCGGAATATAGAAACAATTATGTATTCACAAATTTAGTTGAGACGTGCGTGCACGTGCAAGGCTACTAGTAATAGTAAGTATAGATAGATATAGAAAAAAAGTTTTTTTTTCTTGCTTTTGCATCGACAAAAATTAATATGGGCTTTTATAATACAAATGCAGGCGTTTGAGCCCACGTGAATTCTGCGCTACCGAGTTTTTTTTGTCTAGCATCTCTCCCACGTCGCTGCTCTCCTCCGTCACTGTCGCTGCCGCCGCCTTTTCTTCAAGGTCGCGGCTGTTCTCTCGCCGCCACCAATTTCTCCTACCTCCCTACCGGCTCCCTATCTCCTTACCACACTTGCCACGCCGAACAAGACCTCAAGCAAAAAAGAGCGGGGGAGGACGGGAAGGAGCCGGCGGCAGTCGCCGATGCTTGGGCGGTTCACTGAGGCCGGGGAGAGCTGCATACAATGCACATGCACTTCAAGCGACCGGACCTTACCGTCAGTGACTTCAACGAGGACGAGATTGACCTCACCACTCGTACCAGTCAACAAAACAAGGTATTCCTTGTGCCGTTACCCAATGCACTCTACGTGTTTGGTGAATTGCTCACATGCCAGTGCTTGAATTATAACTGAAGGATTTTCCCTGGGAATGATTTACAACAAAAATTCCAAATCATGACATTGTTCTCTGAATTCCTTATCCCGCGGCCTTAACTGTCAGTGTTCTCCCATGACCCTTTTATGTTAGCACTATAGCAGCTTAACCCAACAGTCCGCCACAATCCCTCCCCGGGCTGGCCTTAATTCCCAACGCATAGCAACATATCCGCCGCCATGACGACCAGGAATAGCCTACAGGACTCGATCTGCTCGTCGCCATTGCTGGTAGGAGAAGACGCGCGACCACTGCTTTCATCTGTTTGCAGCACTTGGAAGCCGTTTGCTAATCAACAATCCGAGATGTGCATGCATGCGTAATCGGGATAAGATTTTGTCTCAGCTCCCATAGCTTTCAGCGAAGCAAAATCCACCGTCACGACGAAGCCCCCAACCCCGCCCTGCCGCCCGCGGCCAAGGCCCGCACCAGTCCCCGTCCGTCCTGAGCACAAACACCTTCGCCGCTAGCGAGTTCACCGTTGTCGCCATGCCCTGAAGCGGCTGCGTGACCGGGAAGAAGGTCCTCGCCGGCAGCCCCCCCAGCGCCGCCCTGCCGCCCGTGGCCATCACCACCGCCCGTGCGCCCAGGACCTGCCCCTGTCCCGTCTTACTCGAGCAGGACTCGATCGAGTCGTACGTGTCTGCAGTTGGGTTCAGTTCGAACCCAACGAATGTCACGCCACATACAATACAAAACGAACCCAGCAATCCAAGGCGACGGACTGTCTCAATCGACCCAATGAGCCAGGCTACGCCGACGGCCACCCTCGGCGTAGGCCTCTCCGAGCCGTCAGCATAGAAAAAGCCCTCGGCATAGTTGCCATGTTTTGTTTAACTCTTCATTTTTAGCTATGCCCACGTCATTGCCCTCGGTATAGCTCTCTCCTTTGA
Source organism: Poa pratensis (assembly GCA_947311845.1). Lineage (NCBI taxonomy): Eukaryota > Viridiplantae > Streptophyta > Magnoliopsida > Poales > Poaceae > Poa > Poa pratensis. The sequence goes on along the minus strand of CAMZMU010000115.1, from coordinate 4,965,750 downwards.
TCTATGCCGACGGCATTGCCCTTGGCATAGGTCTCTTTTGATCTATGCCTACTCACCGTTTTGATCATAACTTTTGCGTTTGAAGTCGGATTTTGATTTTCTTTATCTCGTTTCGAAGAGAAGAAGGAGATCTACATCATCATACAAATTGTCAAGCTATATTTTTTAAAAAATTCATGAGAAAGGACGAACCAACAGTAAAGCCGTCGACGTAGGTGCGATGCATCCAACAAAACCAAGAAACAAAGGTTTTCCACACAATACGTTGTGCAAATAGAGTCCTCACGAAAAAATTAAGCCAAACACAAATAAAAAGAATTATAGACCATATTAAACGGCTCCACTTTTTTTTTGCGAAACACAGTATAACGCGGGCGCTCACATACACGCGCGTACACTCACCCATATGAACGCACACACGCACACCCTACCCCTCTGAGCACCTCCGAGAGACTGAGCCGGCGGGTTGAGTCTTGAGATTGACGAAGTCACCACAGGCGCCTCGCTGTCGACAGGAACGTCGCCTTCCACTGAAGTATATTCCGCCTTAAATGAGAAACACCAGCGTCAAAACTGAGGTTTGAACTCTGGTGGGTTGGGGTACAACCACCCTCCTAACCATCCTACCACAGGTAGGTTCTCTATTAAACTCAAGATATGTCACACATCATTGCATAAGATATATGTCCAGTTTCAGTTGAAAAGTGACGATAAACCTGTGGGATTCGAGGCTGGGTGGACTGGTGGACATGTTGTAATAAACTTCTTCGGATCAATCACGGACAACTGCGGTCGGCATGGAGCGGCCAAAAGTAGCAATGGTTTAACCTTCGAGAAAGTCGTGGCATTTTTGAGTGGCAGTATCGTCCATATCGCATAGATACAAGTTTATTTATTTGTCCCGCTAATGAGTCCAACAAAGCGAGAAATGAAGGATATCCACACATTACGTTGTGGAAATACGGTCCTCACAAAAAAAATAAACCACACGAAATTTGGAAAATCGAGAACCGTAGACATAAAAGGTTAACTGACTCCAGGTCTTCGCTGCAGCCGCGGTCAAGCTAGGATGTGGTGTGAGAATTTCGGATGCATGAGATGCAAGCAGGGCCGGCTCTGGCTCTAGGCGACCTTGTGCGGCGCACAAGCGCCCACGTTGGTGGGGGGCCATCACCACACATGTCTTCACATATTGCCCTAGTTATCTTGATGATTTTGCATTCATAAATGGCCGGAGAAGATTTTTTATGAATCACTGCAATATTATTGTTGATGAAGTTATTTAAATTTGGTTCTTATTTGAGATAATCAAACTACATGGACTATTACTTGTTATATTTTGTTACTCTTTTAGTCTTTCTGTCGTAATGTGGCATCAATTATTTATAAACATCTCAAAATATCAAAATAAGAATGTGTGGTCGGATGTAAACTTTTAATATTTTGTGTATATATCTAGATATGCGCGGACATATATATTACCCATAGGGGCCAATTTTTCAGCTTTTCTAGAGCCGGCCCTGGATGCAAGTGTGTGGATGAGAGGACGCTGTAAATGTATTTTTAAACCCATGTAGCCTCAGCCAGCTGAGCATCCAACATTCGTACTCACACTCCACAGCTCACGCATCCAGCACGAGTAAAGGCTGCCGTGCTGTTCGTTCCGGCCAAGCAACGGTACGCTCCTCTCTTCTCCATATTACCTATCGAGCGGTAGTACTAGTACCACAACATCATTGTTTTTTTTTGCGAATGCATAACATCATTGCTTATTGCGGATGAAGTCTGAACATTTCACAAAATTAAGCCTTATAATCACGTCATATTCTTGTACCATCATGTTAATTATCTATCTAAAGGAACCCCGCAACTCATTCATGTGCTGCTCCTGCGGTGGCGGTCCTAATAAAGCGGCGGCGCGAAGGTTCCCTACTGTTTGGCGCGCGTCCGGCAATTGTACTCGGGAGAGGAGCAGAGCGATGTGCTCCTCGCTCGGGGGCAGGGCGGTGATGCTCCTGCCCCGTCTCCTCGTAGGGGCGTGGCTTCGTCTTGCCACGAGCAAGTACAATAAGATCCAGTCAGCTGGCTATAAAGATTTAAATATTATATTTATGCTTACATTGATGTGAGAGAAGAAGAGAGAGAAGGGGAGTGGGCTCTCATGCAAGAGACAGCTCTTGCACGTGCTCCTAGGCACTTTGTGAGAGTGGAGGTGGGCCAATTAGCACATATCTATAGCTAGCTTATTATACATGTTGACTATAGTGTTGGATATATATGACATGTCATTCTCTTATAGCCAGCACTTGGCTCTACTATTGTATTTGCTCTTAGAGCAAGGCTAATGCATAGGCGCTTAAAATCATTCCTATTGTGTAGGTTGCCGCGTGCAGTAAGCGCCGGCAGCCTGCTATTCGTATTTTCCAATGATCGTTTAGGTGCCGGACTCTTGCTACTGCATCGATGTCAGGAAAACGGTCGGGAATATTGTAAAACAGACGGGATTTAATCCATGGTGGTTCCTACAGAATTTCCTATATTTCGCGTACCGCAATGGGTACTCCGTCCCGCGTACCCCCCAGTCGACTAATGGGCTTGGCCCATTTGTTGTCTATAGTTGTGAATCTTATCTGCTTTCTTCTTTCCGCACAAAAATCTGCTTTCTTCTTCTTCACTTCTTTCCCGACCGCGCATTGTTTTCTTTTTACGTTTCCAGTTTTGTTTGTCTTTCTTCCTCCCTTTTTCTTTATGTTTTCTTTTTCTCTGTTTCCTTTTTTCTTTTTTATACTAATTTTCTTTCACATTTTCCTGTCCCTTTCTATTTTCTTTTTTATTTTCCTCATATTTCATTTTCTATTTTCTTTTGTTAATACAATTATTTGGACTCTGGAATAGTGTTTTTAGAAAAAACGTTGAATATTTTGTTTTCCCATAAACATCTTTTGGCAGTCGATCACCTTTCCGGTTCATTTTTATTTTCGCATCACCGGGTATTTTTGGTTTGCTATTCTTCTTGTTCACCGACATTTTCGTTCATAGACATTTTTTGTTCACCGGCTTTTTTTTGCTATTATTTTTGTCCACTGACATTTTCTTGGTTCACTATTATTTTTGGTACACTGGCATTTTTTGGTTCACTTTTTTCGTCAGTGGCATTTTTCGATCACCGACATTTTACGTTCACTCTTAGTTCACGGCGATTTTTGTTCACTATTATTGTTGGTTCATCGACATTTTTTTTGGTTCACTACTATTTTCGGTTCACCGGAATTTTTGTTCACCTTTTTCTGTTCCCCGATATTTTTTGTTCACCGACATTTTTTGTTCACTGTTATTTTTGGTTCACCAACATTTTTTGTTCACTGTTATTTTTGGTTCACCGATATTTTATTGGTTCACTATTATTTTCGGTTCACCGGTATTTTTTGAACTGACATTTTTCGTTCACCAAATTTTTCCTTAACTCTTATATCACCGGGATTTTGTTTTCCCTATATTTTTGGTTCACTATTACTTTCGGTTCAACGGCATTTTTGGATCACTTTTTTTTTGTCCACCGGCATTTTCTCGTTCGCTTTTTTTGGTTCACTTTTTTTTGTATACCGGAATTTTTCGTTCATCGACATTTTTCGTTCACTCTTAGTACACCAGGATTTTTGTTCACTATTATTTTTCATTCACCGACATTTTCGTTCACTTTTATTTTTGGTTCACCGATATTTTTTGTTCACTATTATTTTCCGTTTAGCAGTATTTTTTTGTTCACCGGCATTTTTCGTTCACCACATTTTCCGTTCACTATTTTTTTGGTTCACCGACATTTTTCTTCACTGTTATTTTTGGTCTAACAACATTTACTGATTCACTATTATTTTCGGTTCACTGGTATTCTTGTTCACTTTTTTTTGTTCACCGACATTTTTCGTTCACTCTTAGTTAACCAGGATTTTTTGTTCACTATTATTTTTGTTTGCCAACATTTTTTTTGGTTCACTATTATTTTCGGTTCACCGACATTTTTTTGGCTCACTTTTTTTGTTCACCGACACTTTTTGTTCACTATTATTTTTCGTTCACCCATATTTTACATTCACAATTATTTTTGGTTGAGCTGCATTTTTTGTTCACTATTAGTTTTGATCCGCAGAAATTTTCTTGGTTCACAATTATCTTTGGTTCACGGACATTTTTTTGGTTCGCGTTTTCTTTGTCCACGGGCATTTTTCATTCACTCTTAATAGACTGAGATTTTTGTTCACTATTATTTTTTGTTTGCCGACATTTTTTAGTTCACTATTATTTTCGGTTCACCGAAACTATTTGGTTCACTTTTTTTGTTCACGGGCATTTTTCGTTCACCGACGTTTTTCGTTCACCGACTTTTTTGTTCACTATTATATTTTTGGTTCACCTGCATTTTGTATTCACTACTATTATTGGTTTACCGACATTTTTCGTTCACCGGGATTTTTGGTTAACTTTTTTTTTGTTCATCGGCCTTTTTCGTTCACTATTATTTTTGATTCACCAGCATTTTTTGTTCAATACTATTTTTGTTTCGCCAACATTTTCTGGTTCACTATTATTTCCGGATTTTACTTTTTTTTTTCTTTATCAGCATTTTCTATCGCCGACATTTTTGTGCATCGACATTTTTTGTCCACCGACATTTTTCAATCACTATTATTTGGATTCACCCGTATGTTTTTGTTCACCAACATATTTTTTTGAGAAAAAATAGATTTGGAAATGTTTAATTTTTATAAAGATCAGATTTGCAAATTATTCATTTTTAAATGGTTTAGGTTTAAAAAATGTTTGCACTTGAAATTGGTTTATCTTAGAAAATACTCTTATTTGAAAAAGGTTCAGATGCTTGATTTGATTTTTTTGTAGACGCAAAAAAATTGATAGATACTTTGATGGGTGCAAGCTCGCTCGCCGGCGCAGTACAATATACAAATTGACCTAGCTTGTACAGGATCAATCGATCGTCTAGTACTCTAGTAGAGCTAGCTCATCGAGCACTTGCCTCCGGCGTTACGTCTAGGAAATTTGGGCCGGGCCCAATAAGCGAGGGTACGCGGACTGGACGTTCGCGCACGCGGGGACCTCCTTTGCGGCGCCTGTTGGCCCCGCATACCACTCGTGCCACCTGCACGGCTCGCCCACGTGGGCCGGCCCACTGCCCCCACCGCTCCCTCTTCCTCCCTTCTTCCTCTTTTCTTCTTCATCCCGCGCCGACGAGCTCGTCCGCGGTCAACGCCCCCACCGCTCCCTCTTCCTTCTTCCTTCTTCCCCCGCCGCCAACGCCGGCCAACCGCCTGCGACCGCCACCCACGGCCGGCGGCGCTCCGCGACCGCCTCGCTGTTCCGCCCTCCTCCAACCGCCCCCCACCGCCGATCCACCGCCGCCCACGGCCATCCCTCTAAGCCCGACCCCGCACCCCCCCACAGTTAAGTTTCTTCCGAGACTTCGCCGGCGCCACCGCGGCTCGCCGCGTCGGCCCCGTCTCCGGCTCGGCCCTGCCTCGCCGGCGCCTTCTCCTTCGCGCCTCCCTGGCGGTCGGCGCGGCGTCGCCGACGCCGGCTCGTTTGCTACTTCGACGCCTTCTCCTTCGACGCAGGCGAACTGGGCCCGGCCCGTACCGCTTCGCTTCAGGCGGCGCGACCTTTATGCGGCGTCAACGGGCGCCGCATAGGATTTGCCCGCACGCGTAACGCGCGTTTTAGGAGCTCCGGTTCCTACCGGTTAGATATAAATCCGCCGAATGTGGGCCCGCTGGGCCTGGTCCAGGCCTGTCGGGTGTGGATGGGAGGTCCGTTGGCTAGCACAGCAGGAGTGCCTCATAGCGCCGAGCAAAGATTTGCTTCTGGTGTTGCCCGGAGCCGGCAGCGAGACAGTGTACCCGGGGTGTCGCCTCCTTCAGCAAAGTGTTGTCGTGGTGTAAGGCTTGTCCCCTCGTCGCTCCCTCGAGAAACCTAGATCCAGACTCTCGAATCAAATAATGATGTCGTCTTTCGCCATGTTCCTTGTTGGGGCGTTGCTTTTGGAATTGGGCTCAGCTGGAGAGACAAGTGGTGTCTTCGTGACTTCTTCGCCGTGGCGATCAGTTTGGTCAAAATGATGAAACAAAGCGAAGCAGGGAGAAGCCAAGCGTTTTGGTCGTAAGACTTTCTATCGTGTTTGAGGGGTCTTCGTGAGGCTGGGTCGGCACAAGCCCTTCATATCTCTCATGTGAAACTTTCGTCCAAGTCGATGATGTCCTCCGTAGGCGCTGCAACCATATGTTTTTTTCATATGGATCTAGGGGTTTTTCCATATGGATCTAGGGCAGTTGCTGATAGGTTTGTGCCTCCTACGGATGGCACCCGCCGGGTTCGGGTACGGGTTTGGCACCCCATACCCGTACCCGCCCCTTTTCCCCGCCCCGCCACCCGCCCCCATACCCGTCGCCGGGTACAGATTTTCCCCATACCCGCCACCCGCCGGGTATGGGGGACCCGCCGGGTACCCGCGAGGCCGACGAAGTTGCACATCGATCGCAGCGCGATGCAGGAGAGAGCGCCGATGCGGGAGCGGCGCATGAGTGGAGGTTGCCGGTAAGAGGAGGAGGCACGGCCGCACGGGCTCGGGACGACGGATGGGGATGGGATCGAATCGACGAACGGCAGGACGATGCAGGGCGACGGAGCAGGCGCCACCGCGACGCAGGGGTGACGAAGCAGCGTGGGGCGCGGCCGCACGCGAGATCTGCCTGTGCCTGTCCTATCCACAGCGCCGCAGCGCCAGATCCGCCGGTGGCCGAGAGGAGGGAGCAGGCGAGCAGCAGTGTGAGAGATGGGAAGGAGAAGATAGAGCACGGTGCGGCGACGGCGCGTGCGGGAGAGAAGATAGAGATTGGAAGAGGATAGAGAGGCGTGATGGAGTGTGCCTGTGTGGTTCCTGTGCGTGCGTACGGGTGGTGTGTGTGGCTGTGTGCTGTGCGGACGTGCGGTGCGTGCGTGTGTGGCTGTGTGCTGTGTGGTGTGTGCATGGAATATGCTAGATTGGCCACGCGTGATGTGGTGTGTGGCTGTGTGCTGCGTGGATTGGGGAGTAGTGTGCTTAGGTGAGACTGTGAGGCGGGTATGCGGGTCTGCGGGTATGGGTTTGGCACCCCCATACCCGCACCCGCTAGACCCGGCGGGGCTAGGTTTTTACCAATAAACAGCCCTGTGGTTTTTTTTTTACCAAACCCGCCCCATTTAAGGCGGGTACCCGTCGGGTATCGGGTTTGCGGGTACCCATTGCCATCCGGAGCGTGCCTCCCGGTCATTTTTTGGCAAGTCGGAGCCACGAGTGATGTGAGATGATAGGTGATGACGATGATGCCTTGGATGGCCTCGATGGGTTCTTCCCTTATCGTTGGTGTGTAGTGTGTACGGTGTTTGTGTCGGTAGCCAGGTTGGCTGGGTTTGTTTGGCGGCGGTCGTGGAACATAGTCGGCCTTTTTGGTTTGTATCGGGGTTTTCTCCTGCTTTCCTAATAAACTGGGCAATTTAATTAATAGAGTGAAACGCACCGGAGGTCATCAAGTTGCACGAAAATGAAGGATTGGTCAACAACTTGAAAAAGCTCAAAACGGGGTCACGAAGTTGTGGCTTAGCGTCTTTTGGTCATTCAACCATTATTTATTTATGTTTAATTGCATATCTCAAGTTCTGTTTGTCACAAAAATACAAACTAAAATTCTACAGATAGCTACCGATGTGTAGAAGACAACACAAATTTGATTTGGATTAATTGGAGTTACCAAACTCCCTACATAATTATTTTAATCCAGTAGCTTAATAATCAAGTTTTAGCTACAAATCAAGTTCTGTCGATCCAAAAATTAAATCCTTTTAGGGGTGACTAACCATGACCAAATGTGATCTAACAAAATTGGTCCTAATTCATTTGGGTTAACCAATAAACATCTATAATTGTTTTAGTGCAGAAGGGTGTTCTAACTTCCACTTTATGCTAAACAATTATCATTGCATAATTAATTCTACCAAAATTAGAGAAGCTAATAGATCACAGTACCAAGCTAACAAAATTGGTTTGAAATTATTTGGCTTAATAGAGTATCAGAAAAAACAAGTTTATATTTTAAACCTTCTGTGGTATTTTTAATAATGCATTTTTATTATTTATCTAAATGAAATGAAACCACTTGGGTTGGTTAAACAATTTCATAAGCTTTCCAAAACATTTGGATTTGATTTATTTGGATTTGTAAATCTCTAGATATTGAATTTCCAAGTTGATGTCAGTACGGAATGACCAAAAGACGCTAAGCCACAACTTCGTGACCCCGTTTTGAGCTTTTTCAAGTTGGTGACCAATCCTTCATTTTTGTGCAACTTGATGACCTCCGGTGCGTTTCACTCTAATTAATATATTGAGGTGTAAACCTCCGTTTTGAAATTTATCTAGATACACGTAATATCTAGTAGTAGTTAGCAAACATTCTCGAGGATCAAGGTCAAGTTTGAGAACATCTATGTCCATAAGCTTGTCCTACTTCGACATATTTTTTTCTGACGGAAACAGTGCCTTGTCTCGTTTTATATTTTGCAGGTAAAAATGACCTCAACACTCCCCAGGCGACCGGGAAAACTCAGCATGCTTATATTATTTGCATTATTGCTGCTTTTCTTGGGTGCTATCAAAATCAATTGCGCTACGCTACCTGATAACTTCATAGATGTGCTCTGGCTGCAAGCTTTCAGAGATGAAATCAGTTCCGATCCCTCTGGATGGTTCAGTTCTTGGAACTCCAGCGCCCAGCACTGCACGTGGCCGGGAGTCAGATGCAGCCGGTTAGATTCAGGGCGTGTGGTGGCGCTGCAACTCTCTGGCTTAAACTTGGCTGGTCACATCAGCTCCTCCATTGGGAACTTAACGTTCCTTAGAACACTGAACCTATCCACAAATAGTTTCTCCGGCCAGTTACCTCCTCTGAACAATCTACAAAGCCTTCAAGTCCTTGACCTGAGCATGAACCAGTTGCATGATACTATCCCAGTTGGAATTTTCAACTGTTCCATATTAAGGACAATAGACTTCTCTAAAAACTTTCTATAGGTGAAATTCCTCCAAAAATAGGCGTCCTCTCCAACCTCTCAGTTTTACTTCTTTCTTGGAATAATTTCACCGGGTCATCCCTCCAATCCTTAGCAACATCACTAGCCTAGAAAAGCTTGGCCTTGCATACAATAGTCTAACTGGAAGTATTCCTGATGAGCTTGGGAAACTGAACAATATGTGGTATTTGGCACTGGGAGGAAATAGGTTGTCAGGCGGATTCCCTCTCAGTTTATTCAATCTTTCCAATTCCCTTGAAATATTAGGCTTGGAGTTTAATATGCTAACCAAGGAACTGCCACCCAGCATAGGGGACCGTCTACCAAATCTCCAACAGCTTATTTTGAGTAACATGTTTGAAGGTCAAATACTGGCATCACTAGGCAATGCTTCGGGGCTGGGAAAAATAGATTTAGGACACAACAATTTCACTGGGGAAATTACCAGTTCTTTAGGAAAACTTTCAAAACTGTTTTCGTTAAACCTTGAGGAAAACAATCTTGAAGCTATGGACAGCCAAAGCTGGGAATTCTTTCATGCATTAACAAATTGTACTAGTCTTCAAATTCTGTCACTAGCTAAAAATGAACTACATGGAGCAATACCGAATACGATAGGTAACTTCTCCAGTAGCCTAAGTAAAATATATATCGGTATAAACAAGCTTTCAGGCATGGTTCCCCAAGCATAGGGAACCTCGGGAGCTTATTTGCCCTTGGACTTGAGTATAACAATTTAACTGGCAAGGTTGAAGAATGGATTGGAAACCTAACAAAATTACAACTTCTGACTCTCCAAGAGAACAGCTTCATTGGGTCATTGCCGTCATCCCTTGGCCTGCTTACCCAGTTAACAGTGTTCAATCTAGGAAACAATAAATTTGAAGGTCCTATACCGCCCACCTTAGGGAACATCCAATCACTCTTGCTGTTGAACCTTAGTTTCAACAATCTTCAGGGTAACATACCTATTCAGGTTGGCAGCCTTACAACACTTGTCACCCTAGATCTGTCATCAAACAGGCTTACTGGGGAAATTCCTGATTCTTTGGTCAAGTGTCAAAACATAGATACCATCCAAATGGCCCACAACTTTCTCGTAGGAAACATTCCAATAGATCTGGGCATGCTACAGAGTTTGAGCATGCTAAATCTTTCCCATAACTACTTGTCGGGAGTCATCCCTGTAGATCTAACTGGGCTACAGCACAGCGAGTTAGATCTTTCATACAATCTTCTTCAGGAGCAATACCAGTAATTGGAATATTCGAAAATGCTACTGCTGTCTCACTCCAGGGTAACTGGGGGCTATGTGGTGGAAACACGGATCTCCGTATGCCTGCGTGCACAATTTCTTCAAAAAATAAAGTGGAATACTATGTGATCAGAATTGTGATCCCAGTATGTGGCTTCATGTTACTCGCATTGTTACTTTACTGTTTACTCCGCGTGACTTACAAGGATCTAGCTCAAGCCACATTGGACTTCTCAGAATCTAACCTCATTGGGAGAGCAGGTCATGGTACAGTATATATAGGAAAGTTGGGGGAAACTGTTAAGATAAATAACAATCATGCCAAGACCAACTGGATTCGCTGGAATCCTCCAGATGGACGCAAACATCTGCTATTAACCACCTCGCACTCAAAGGATTCCAAGCTATGCCACCGCTTCTCGTTCATGCAAATACAGGAAGCCACCAATAACTTCGATGCAGCCTTTCTGCTTGGCAAAGGTGGGTTTGGGAATGTATACCACGGTCAGATAGCTGGTGGGAAGAAGATGGCAATCAAGCGTGCTAACCCGCAGTCCAAGCAGGGTATTCAGGAATTTCGGAATGAAATCGAGATGTTAACTGATCTCCGGCATCGCCACCTTGTGTCACTGATTGGGTATTGTAATGAAGAGTCCGAGATGATCTTGCTCTATGATTACATGGCCAATGGGACACTTCAGGAGCACTTGTACAACACCAACAAACCACCGTTGCCGTGGGAGCAGCGTCTTGTGATATGCATTGGTGCAGCGCTGGGGCTGCATTACCTGCACACCGGTGCCAAGCAGGCTATTATCCACCGTGATGTGAAGACTACCAACATCTTGTTGGATGACAAGTGGGTGGCAAAGGTTTCCGACTTTGGTCTGTCTAAGGCTAGTACAGACATGGATATAACCCATGTGAGCACCGCTGTGAAAGGCAGCTTTGGATATCTAGACCCTGAGTACTTCCGGCGGCAGCGACTCACCAACAAATCGGATGTGTACTCTTTTGGGGTTGTTTTGTTTGAGGTTCTGTGTGCACGTCCAGTAATAAACACCAGGCTTCCGGAGGAGCAAGTGAGTCTGCGTGACTGGGCGTTGTCTTCCCAGAGAAAAGGTGTGCTCGGTGAGATCATCGACCCCTATCTTGTAGGAAAAATAAACCCCCGGTGCTTCAGGAAATTTGCTGAGACTGCGGGGCAGTGTGTTGCTGAACATGGCATGGATAGGCCATCCATGGGTGATGTTCTGTCAAACCTCCAGGTCGCACTACAGCTGCAGCGTGGTGAAACGCAGCCGAACAGCTGCGACCGCTCCGAGGAGATAGCATTGCCGACCAACAGGGTGCGACCATCTTCAGGTTCAGTGATGAGCATCTCAGGACAGAAAGCCGTATTCTCGGAGCTCATGTGTCCAGATGGCCGATAAGACAAAACTGCTGTTTAATTAGGACTTTTAGTTGTAATTGCTCATTCTGTGAAGCTGGCAGATTCAGATTTACATGTCGATTTGTCCCTCATGTACTAGCAAGTGTGTTGCTGAACCGTTTCATAAACCTTCTGGTTATCTTCCTAACTGATGATATCCTAAGTTGTTGAACTGATATATATGTACCACCAATGTATCCTTTGCTTCTCAAAGTACCTAAGTTAGCAGACACCACATGCCTCAAGTTTTAACTCGAAGCCCATAAAATTCACTCGACTTTTAGCGGAGTAATGCTCTTTTTTTCACGAAGTTAAATTGCAATCACTATATTTTTTGAGAAATGTTTGAGCATCCCTCTATCTAAGCACTGCTTTTGTAGAGAATACTGAAAGCACCTACAGTTCAGGGGACACTCTTTTGTGTTAGAATTGGATCGTGTTGGCTTTTTCCCTCCATGGGTATAGAGATGCTTGGCCTTAATGCTTGCTCTAACACAAGTACTATGTTTTTCAGGGTATAAATAAGCTGTTGCATTCATTTCATCTATAATTACATGGAAGAGCACATATACATAACACGAGTATAACTTATCTTACTTGTAAGACCCCCTAAGCTTAATCTGACCAAAAAATAATCAATCGATCGATGCTGCTGCTACCTCTTATCTGAATCCCAATCTTTCGCCTTATAATCATTGTGATCTAGAGGACGACGACGAAGAAGAGCATGCCATGCATCAGAAAGAATGGACAACCACCACCGGAAGAACCAATCAACCAACCAACTGTTGTATGCATTCTTCAGTTCAGTTAGTGGATGCAAATGCCAGGGACCTTCCACTGGAACTTGCCCGCCCTCTTCTCGGCCACCGGCGCAGCGGTGTAGTTCTTCCACGTATCCAGCACATTCCTCAGATCATGGAGCTTGGCGCCGAGCCCGACGCAGCAATTCGCGTGCAAGGTGCAGATCTTGTTGAGGTCCTTGCTGAGCTGACAGAATCCGCTGACATACCTGGTGTCGAGGAACTGGATGGCGACGCCGAGGCGGTCGGTGAGCTCGTGCTTGATGAGGTTGAAGACGTCCTGCTCGTGCTTCCCGAAGAAGCGGTACCGCCCCGCCTGCCAGTGCTTGTAGAACTCGATGGTCTTGGGGCATGACCGTACGAAGAGGAAGCCCCCGTTGGGGAAGTTGCCGAGGCTGTAGGGCTCGCCGACGTAGACGTCGCTGGAGATGGCGATGTCGGCGCCCATGGAGATGTGCTTGAACGGGTCTCTGAACCACATCACGTCCACATCCTGCATATTAGCATGTTTGTGTGAGTACTGATCGAGTCGCACGGTAGCCTGCAGCTTCTTCAGTGATCAGGTTCAACTGCTACTGTATGTATGATTAGTGCCAATTATTTTTTCTACTGAACATTGATTTATGGTTATTGCCATATTTGTGTCGAAACTTCAGCCATCAGGATCAACTGCCACTGTATGATTAGTGCCAATTATTTTTCCACTGAACATTTGATCGATTGATCGATCAACCGGTGGGTCCGGGACATGTAGCCATCAGGGACAGGAAAAGCTTGTCTGGTACTTACTGTACACGGAATCTCTGAAATTTCCGTTGTTTTCAGTCGACCAGTTTGGTGGACGGGACAAACCGCAACTTCCAACCGGCCCACATGCATGATCGTTGCAGGATGCAGCGATGAACATGTCAAAGTCCACACGTTAATCAACCTAGCAAGCTACGAATCGAGTCCAGACGAGTGTAACATCTCAACAAACTGTCTCCCAAAGTGACCTAGACGAATAATCCCCCGTAAAAAATGTGGCTTGCAAGAATGTGCATAATAATTGTAGCAAATCTAGGCATGCAGCAAGATAGACAATAAGACTTACCGTGAATAGGAAGTTGTATCCGAGCTCGAGGATGGTCTGCTGGAACTTGTTGCGGCCCCACATCATCTCCAAATAGTCCTTGCTCATGAAGAACTTCTCCGACCTGTAGTCCACCCCCGTCCGGAGAAAGTAGCAGTGCCGGTGCACCTTCCCGCACTGCTCGTAGGCGGCGGGGTCCATGGTGACGATGACGAGGTGGTCCAGCAGCCGCGCCAGCCCGCCCTCGCCGGACCGGAAGCTCTCGAAGAAGAGGTCCAGCAGGGAGCCGGGCTTGGTCCACGCCGCGTTGATCTGCGTCATGATCACCGTCCGGTCCGCCGTCGCCGCCCGCGCCAGCACCTCCTCCAGGTCGCCGTACACCGACGCCGCCTGCAATGTCAGTCATGGTTCGTCGTGAGTGAGTGTCAGACAATTGCAAAGCTGTGAGTTAACTTCCATGGACGGATTCGGACACACGGGGCGATGAATGCCGGACTGCCGGCCATGCCGGCCGGTGCTAGCTAGCGAAAGCCAGTTATTGAAACCATTGTTTCAGTTACATGTGGAGCCTAATGAAGGCCACATGGGATGGCTCTACAGGAATAGATTTTGTCTGTCAGAGAGAGCTGCCCCATGCTTCCGTGCCTGTACTTCTCATGCATGGAAACGGCCAGGCAAAGAGGGACGGTGGTCCTCTGCCGCGTAGGGCCGTCCGATCAAGAGCAAAATTAACAGCTTCGGGCGCCACGTGTACGGCTGGCAGGGCGACGCATGGCCGACACGTGTGTAGGGACGTGGCAGCCATGCCGACAGCAGTGACAGGAGCAGAGTGCACCGTAATGACTCGTGTGATAAGTTTTTTTGTCATCATTTGGAGAAGCAACAAGAGTGATGACTCGTGTAATAAGCAAGCTTTTTTGGCCATGATATGGAGAAGCTACAAGAGTGATGATGTGTCGTCATTAGCATTTTTAATGGCGATACCTGATGACACCTAAACAGGGACGGAGCTGCCTTGTAGCAGCTGGTGTCAGCTGACACCAGTGAATAGTTCAAAAACCTTCATTAATTAGTGCTAACTAATGCTTATTTTAGAGGATGACTCCGGTGGTAGTAGAGAGATTCTACTTCTGACCCCATTGGCATTATTTTCTAGCTTCGTCCCTGCACCTAAAGATACACGAGGAGGATGGAGAAAAAAAGTGGTGGGTGAAGGAGGGCGGTCAGAGAGAGTGGGCGGAGAAAGCATACGTCCACATACGCCGCTAGCTAGCCGCTAAGCCGCCTCGCCCTCGAAGCGTGAGCTGGTCTCGCCTCTCCAACAGCTTTCTTTCGGCTTAGACTCGATCAACACTCACGCGCGCGGCTTTTCCTTTTGGTTAACCGGTCGCCATCACGTCACGCAAGCTTATTCCAGGAGGGGAAAGAATACGAGGATTCTGTTAGCATAGCAATTTTTATCTTCCTATCGGGTGTTGATTGCCTTTCAGCGCATGAAAATGGCATATCTGGTAACAAAGATTAATAAAAAGTCCCTGCTGGGAATTGAATGGGCCCAGCATACGTCTCCATGAAGTAGATCATACTATTCCGTTGTGAGGATAATATTTTTTGGAACGGAAACAGGGGGGATTAGGCGAAGATGGGAAATTAAGGTGCAGTACGTATTCATGATCCTACAGTTGTAATCCTCGGAAATCCCCATAATTTGCAGTTGATCTGATCGTGCATAAGAAAGAAAGTACAGTACTCTAATGAGTTATGTCTACTCGTAGTTGGCTTAATTGAACAACAGTGATCAGTGGGAACGGCAAAAAGCCGACAGAACAAGAGAATCAAGACCGAGATCGAGCTAATGATTAGCTAATTCGTACCTTGGCGGGTGCGGGGGCCGGGGCTAGGGCCACGGTGACGTTGCGGGCGGCGTCGGAGGCGGCCGCCGAGTAGTCGGCGTCAGCCACAGAGCGCAGCTGGGTGGAGGTGCTGTTGTTCTGGCTCCATGCGGCGATGTCGACGAGTCGCCTGCCGGGGCTGGCGGACATGAAGAAGAGGACGCAGACGGTGGCCATGGCGGCGCCGAGCATGAAGGACACCAGCGGGCTAATGCTGCTGCTGCTGCCCTCCCCCTTCATCTTCCCTCCAAACATCTCTGTCAGCAGCGCCGCGTTCAGAGCTCTGTGAGATGAATGGTTTGATCTGTGTGTGTGTGTGTGTGTAGAATAGATGGCTGGGAATTGGCACCGCAAGAACACGGCGAGGAAGAGGGGAAGAGGCGAGAAGCAAGGAAGCGAATTAAGGAAGCGGGAGGCTTTATGGAGGAGAAGGGGAGATCCTCGATGATGGAATTGCGCGTCGTGGCGGCTAGCTTAGAGACAGATCATCATCGATGTTATTCCCACTGATTGATGGAGTAGCTTGTTTGATGACCCGCGCCGGTGGTGCCTTGGCTCTCTTATTTGTTCTGTGTGTTCATGGAGCAGGTTCTTGTGCTGCTAACTACCGATGGTGGCCATGTCTCTGTCGCTCGTGGCTCTTTCGCTCGAGCGAGTCTTCAACTACAAAAGGAAGTGGTACTTGGCTTGTTCGGTTGGGTCCACCTGTTTGGCCCCATCAATCGCGTGCATGCGTCAAAGTTCCAATTCAAAGTCTTCCGTCACACGGTTCGTTGCTGTTAAGAGAGAGGGAGGGGCCGGCTTGGCAGCAAGCGCACCGAAGCTAGCCCGCCTCGGAAGGGGTGGTGGCCGTCCGTGGCCGTGCCGCTCAAGACTTTTTTTTCTCTAAAACAACCACTATTCAGTAAGCATAGCAAAACACACTGATAATGCAGTTCAAGCCTTCTAATTAATTTTCTGACCGGTGGAGCCCACTTTCAGGCTAACGTGGCCAGGATGAATCGGTCAAGAAATGCGTGTATGGATTTGTTTGGATGTATTTGGGTCTTTTTTTTAAAAAAAATATCACCTATATCAAAAGATATATAAATCCTACCTGCAACCCATCCCCTCCGCGCTAGCTCCTTCGCGTTACTCTAACCGTCGACCACCGGAATATCTCCAGCTCCTGCACCATGCCTGCTGATCTACCTCGTCACTCCCTCCTTCTTCAACAATTTTTAGCCTTCCTTTGTCCCCCAAAACTACCTCAACGACCACCGGAAATGAGCGGCATCCCAAGTCAAGGAAGAGCTAGGCTTCGTCTTGAAGCATAAGTGGATGTCAGTCGTGTTTCATACAGCACGGACGTTGCCGACGACATTGTCACGTAGATAATACAATGTTCCTTTTATGTCGAGAAGTTCTATTTTTTTTACCAAAGAAAATAATTTAGTTTTATGATACTTTGTCGAGAAATTTAGTTTAGTCTAGAGGTTAGGGATGAGCTGTCCGCTTGGCAGAGAGAGAAAGGAGAAAGAATAGAGGGGGTCTGATAAATGGGCCTCTCTCTCCAGAAAAACCCAAACGTCATAGAACCGTTCTAACTTGTGAATCCTTTGACCGATTCATTCTTGTCGTGTCAATCTAAAATCTAAAAGTGGGCTCCACCGGTCAGAAAATCAATTAGAAGGCGCAAGTTGCCTGGTCAGTAATTTTTGCTATGCTATTAGAAGGCGAAAAATTATGCGTATCTATGGTTTTGTTGAAATCCCAACACCAATTGTGGTGGCTATTTAAATTTTTCTTTCATGAAGTTGATGCCTCACCGTGATCGGTGCGCCTGCTCGCGTGTTCGAAAGTTAGCCTGCCACCGCTAAGCACGATTACCACCTCACAAACCAAGTCACCGTCTAGGACTAGACTTGTGTAAGGTATCCAGGCTGTGCCCGATGGGGTGGTGAAATTAAGATGCATGTTACGGTCAATCGATCGGGCTCGATTTGGATCAGTCGACCGTGTGGAGAAAACTCAAAATCGACGTGCTACTTGCTGCTGCTTATTTCAAGTGGCGCACTTAATTTGCCGTGTTAGGTTAGCCTATGTGCAGTCGCCGTCGTCTCGCGCGACGCAGCCGCTTGCTACCCGTTGCCCCCGTCGACGCTGCAAATTATAGTATAGGATCGTAGCTACCACTTACCACTAATATTTTTCTCGCACAAAAAAAGGGGTTACTTCTTCTCATAATTCTCTGCTTCCTTGGTCCCGTGATAGTGTGTGACTGCTGATCGATCGTCGTCGTCTAGTGTGCAGAATTTTTTTTTTCCCGTTGTGCAGACTTGTAGGTTCTGCCAACTTTGTTTCCTTGTGATCACCGGCATGGAATTCAAGGCCGGCCCCAGTAGATCTCTTCCCATTTCTGGAGTAAACAAATGCTGTAGGAGAATCAACACCGCCGATGATTAGCGACATCCATTCCTCCGGGCATCCTGCCGCCAATCCCGGAGGGTAATCACGAGACTAATCACCTCTGCTTTCGGGTCGAACGAACATGATGCAGATACTATCTCCGATCCATATTAGTGGGCACAACTTTGTCTAGATACATATGTATCTAGTTTAAATACTTAACTAGATACATATGAATTTAGACAAAGTTATGTCCACTAATATATATCAGAAGGAGTACTTTAATTTGTCGGTGCGTCGACATGCAGTATAGTATTACTCCTTATTTTCTCTTGACAGGTGCAGTAGATTACTAATATTGAGTACCATTAGTATCTTGTGAAACACACTGGCGATACTATATTTCTGGCTCCCGTCGTCTTCAGGGTTTATTCGTCGTCACTCTGGCCGGATGCCGATCGAGAGAGAGAGGGATGGTCGGTCCACATCCCGCGGCCTAAACTTAGGCGCATGCGTTGATTAATCTGCCGGCTTTGCATGGCTTGAACAACGTCAAGGAAGTGCCACACATTCCCGGCCGCATTAATAAGTGTGCCCAATTAAGTTCGGCGCTGACGTTCGTACGCGCCGTGGAGTTAGGCTGGTCACCGGCCTCACTCGGTCAGGCGGAGCAGGGCGGTGCCCAAAACTTGTTTGGATGTATTTGGGTCTTTATTTAAAAAAAAATCTATCACCTATCTCAAAAAGAAATAGAAATCCTAGCTGCAACCCATCCCCTCCGCGGCAGCTCATTCGCGTTAATCTCACCGTCGGCCACCGGAATATCTCCAACTCCTACACCATCCCTGCTGCTCTACCTCATCACTCCCTCTTTCTTCAACAAGTTTTAGCCCTACTTTTTATCCCAAAAACTACCTCAACAAGTACGGGAAATGAGTGGCACCCCAAGTGAAGGAAGAGCTAGCCTTCGCCTTGAAGCAGAAGTGGATGTCACCCATGTATCATACAACACAGACGTTAACGGCCGCATTGTTTTCGGCAAGCAGAAGTAGTGATAAAAATTTAGGGTAAGAATTTGGGGGTTGGACATCCGATTCTTATTACACTATGGAATATCAACCGCCGCAATTTTGATTCTAAGATTGTCACGTAGATAACATAGTGTTCCTCTAATGTGGAGAAGTTCTATTTTTTGTACCGGAGAAAATAAGTTAGTGTTATGTTACTTTGTGCGAGAAGTTTAGTTATGTCTAGATGTTAGGGATGAGCTGAGGGCGATGTCCGCTTGGCAGAGAGAGAAAGGAGAAAGGGAGAGAGGATCTGACAAATTGGCCTCTCCCTTCAGAAAAACCCAAATGTTTAAACCGGTATAACTTGTAAATCCTTTGACCGATTCATTCTCGCCATCAATCCAGAAATGGGCTCCACCGGTCAGAAAATCAATTAGAAGGCGCAAGTTGCCTGGTCAATAATTTTTGCTATGCTATTAGAAGGCGAAAAATTACGTTGACGGTTTTGCTGAAATCCCAACACCAATTGTGGTGGCTTCCAAAAAAAAGATCTTTGATGAAGTTGATGCGTCACCATGATCGGTGCGCCTGCTCGCTTGTCCGAAAGTTAGCCTGCCACCGATTAAGCACAATTACCACCTCACAAACCAAGTCACCGTCACCGACTGGCCGTGTCTAGGACTAGACGTGTAAGCTGATGAAATTAAGATGCATGTTACGGTCCATCGATCGGGCCCGATTTGGATCAGTCGACCGTGTGGAGAAAACTCAAAATCGACGTCTGCTTGCTGCTTCAAGTGGCACACTTTGCCGTGTATCCTATTTCTGGAGTAAACAAATGCTGTAGGAGAATCAACACCGCCGATGATGTGTGTTTACTGCGAACGAATGCCACCAAAGTCGCGGTTTTGTGCGATCCAAAATCATTGTCGCGATTTTTCACAATTTCAGCTTCAAAGTCACGGTTTTATGCTAACAACTCGGCTCCCGTCGTCTTCAGGGTTTATTCGTCGTCACCCCGGATGGAAAATGCCGATCGAGAGAGATGGTCGGTCGACATCCGCGGCCTAAACTTAGGCGCATGGATGCGTTGATTAATCTGCCGGCTGTGGCTTCACCAACGTCAAGGAAGTGCCACACATTCCCGGCCGCATTAATAAGTGTGCCCAATTAAGTTCGGCGCAGACGTTCGTACGCGCCGTCCGCCGTGGAGTTAGGCTGGTCACCGCCGTGAATTGGTGATCCAACGTTTTTCTCCTGATGTGGATGGTTCAGTTGAGTCCAACGCCTCACCAGACTATCTGCTTCGTTTTTCTAGCAAGGGAGAGCACTGGAGTACGTAGTACTTTTTTCTACCCGGCCGGCCATGCTTTGATTTGTAGGAAACGTGAAGGAAACATGCAGGGTTAGGAAATATTCCAGAGTTTCCACTATTCACGTGTTTGATATATAGGATTGGTGCTAGGGAAGAGTAAAGGAAATCTTCAACAACTATCACCGTTGGGGATGGAGCAAAGACGCAATTTTGGGAGGCTCCTTGGCTTGATGGTCACAAGCCTAAGGATATTGCACCGCTTATTTTCCTTGCCTCCTCTAGGAAGAATTGGACCATTCACCAAGCCCTCCTCAACGATGCTTCGGTGCAAAAGATAAAGTTGGACGAGGACTTCTCCATGCAACACATCTTCGAGTTCGTTGACCTTTGGACCAAGTTGCAAAACTTCGGTTTTGATGCAACCCTTGAAGACTCCATTGTTTGGAACCTCACGCCTTGTGGTGAGTACTCCGCCAAGTCGGCCTACCAAGCCCAATTTTTCGGTGCTATCTCTTCCGATATGAGACGCCTAGTTTGGAAGGCTTGGGTGCCCCCGAAGACCAAGCTATTGCTTGGCTTGCCCTCCAAAACCGCCTTTGGACGGCGGACCGGCTAGCTCGTAGAGGTTGGCAAAATTGTGGGCCATGCCCCTTTGCAAGGCAACGCCCGAGACGGCCGACCACCTCCTTCTTCATTGCCGCTTCACCACCCGGATTTGGTCTCTTTTGAAGGATTGGATGGGTCTTCCGCTTGATCAATCGCTTTGGCCAACTCTTACCTTCAAGGCGTGGTGGGAGCAAATGTCCGGCGTTGGAGTTGCAAACCGTAAGGCGATGGCTTCTCTTGTGCTTCTAACTACCTGGGAAATTTGGAATGAGAGGAATGCTAGGGTATTCCGAAACAAGCACACCTCCTCGCAAGCCATGTTCTCCAAGATCAAAATGAAGCGAAGATTTGGGCCCTTGCGGGCGCAAAACGTTTAGGAGAAATTTTACGGGAGAGTAATCCGGTTGTATCTTATTTCGGGTGTTCTAAATTCGTTGTACTAACTCTCTCTTAATTAATATATGGGGCAAAACTTTTGCCCCACAGTTTCTAAAAAAAAAATTCTTCCGTGTCCCTCTTTCAAGGCAGAATGCGTAGGAAAAGAAAATTTCACTTGGAGCTCATTGTTTGAATCCTGTGCACAAGGAACGAGGTAGGTTTGCACCGGACATCCTATCCTATTCCAATCCCTTTCCTATTCCTTTGGTTTCTTTTCCTTTAAATCAAAGAGGCCCTCACTGGCCTGCAGCCAGGAATAACGAATTTGAGCGAGAGACGGATAAATAAGAGCCGGCATGCATGGCGAATCACCAAAATGCGGTAACACTGGCGATGAGAATGCGTCTACCTACCAGTCATCGTGGTAACCGGCGGCCAGCTGCATGCACCTGTCGATTTCTTGTAACATGAGGAAAAGATTGTAAAAGTCGCGTTCACAACCGATATGCGACCGGAGGCCGGTTTCATGAAGCTTCGTCATTTTTGAAAAATTCAGAAATCATTGTTTCAAGTTGCACTGCTCACTGTTTTGAACGTTAGACGTTGTCATTTTTGTGCAGTCCAAAAATATAACATATTTCTAATTAAAATTTTACACGTTGATATATTTCGTACCTTCAAAATAAAAAAAACTTTAGATCTTTTGAAATTTAAATATAATTTTCGAATTTTAAAAATAAAGTGCTTTCATGGAGCTCTGCCTCCGTTTGTCCATTTTCCATCGATATGTAAAAAAAATGTAGGTAGAGTTTGCCAGATCTAGAGAGAAGAGCACTTGCCCTGACCCACGTATGTGAAATACTGAAATGAATCACAAGAATGTGGCGACAGCGGTGCGAATGCGTTTAGCTAGCAGTGGTACGACGCAGCTGCATCGATCTGTTCATTCCGTGGAACATGAGGAACTTTCTTCAGTACAAGTCACATTCACGAAGACGAATATGACGGTCGATATGTGGTTATAATTGGTCTTAGAAACATGTCGCCTATGTTGGTAGAGTTTGACTTTCTCATGGGGTCATCCTACGTTGAATTCTGCAGACACGTCGCCATAGCTAGCAACATGTCGGTCAGTAGTAAAGAATAAACAAAGAAGTGGCTAGCGAATTAGCGATAGTATCAGGGCTGGAACCCACGCCATGACGCAACCTAGAAGTCGACGATTATTACTAAAGTTTTTTATTTTGAACTTATCAGTGATTAGTTAGTTGCACCGGAAAGGAAATAATATATTGTAGAGGAAATTAAAAGAAAGAAAAGGTGTTGGCTACAGATGGATGAGAGTGCATGGATGCGTCAACAGGCCAGGTACTTGTTTGCACTTGCACATGCCGCCTAGGAGTACACCTGCTCTGCTAGCTGCATTGACGTTGCTGCCGGCGCCTCTGGAAACAGGGACGGTTGGAGGGAGTCTACTGTTTGATTAAGTGCAGCTTATACATATGGTGGAGACAAACCTAGATATTATGAGAAATCTAGAACAAGCGAGATTAGATTCGATGAAACAAAATTTAGATGATCCTTGTGAAAAACAAATACCTAGCTTAGCTCGCCAGTGCATATTGACACTGGTGATGCTCGCCAATGCATATTGACACTCAGCTCGGATGTGAAGTGAATCGCCAGAATGTGGTAACAACGCGCGGTGAGAAACTGAGAATGCGTTTGCCTGTCCATTTCGTTCGTGGAACATGAGGAACTTTCGTTTGTTCAAATATCACATTCACGAAGACGAATGACGATCGATATGCGTGGTCATAATTGGTCTTACGAACATGTCGCCTATGTTGGTAGAGTTTGACTTTCTCATGCGGCGACAGGTGCAACACATGGCGTGGGTCGGTGACCTCATCGAGTCATCGGACGTTGGATTCCGAAGACACACGTCGCCATAGCTACTAAAGAAAGGATTCGCTAGCGAATTAGCGATATTTATCAGGGAACCCATGGCATGACCCAACCTAGACGTCGACTTAGTAATTTTTATTTATTTTGAACTTATCAACGATTAGTTAGTTGCTACACCTACACTATTCCTAATTGCCACTGGCGCACCGGAAAGAGAGTATTATTAGTATAGGAAAAGAAAGAAAAGGTGTTGGCTACAGAATACAGATGGATGGAATTGCATGCACGCGTCAAAGCGCCAGGTAGCTAGCCGTTCGCCCTTGCTTGCGCTTGCACTTGCACATGGCGCCTCTGGAAACAGACAGGGCACGGTTGGAGCAAGTCTACTGCTAGATTAAGTATAGCTTGTTAGTTTAATATATATGCAGGGAATGCATCATCATGCATAGTTGAGTATATATAGGGTAAGCCAGGTCTGCATGCCATAGCTTTTGACAAAAAGGAATATGTATGTTCCGGGCAATCAGAGAGCTACAAAGAGCTGCTTTGCATGCACAGTCTACAAAGTGGAGAGTGATTCATGTTTAATGAGCTAATCCTATATCGTAGCGCATGTATACGAGCAGAAGAGCGCACTATCTGATCAGACTGACACATTCTTCTACTCCCTCCGTACAAAAATAAGTGTCTCAAGTTTGCACAAAGGTTGATGTATTCTTCTATCTTAATTTAAAGCCGGCTGGCTTAAAACCCAGGAATTGACAACACCAAGCATGTACATACACTCCACATCAGAGAACATAATTCAGTTACTTGCCATTTCAGCCACAACACTTTGATAATCATTTTTCGAATGGGTCCGAGTGTGGAATCATCTTTCCTTGCGGTGGAGGGATACCTTTGAGAGAAGAAACAATCCCTAAATACTATATTTAGTACTCCTACTCGAATGTGGAATCATCTTTCCTTGCGGTGGAGGGATACCTTTGAGAGAAGAAACGATCCCTGAATATATTTAGTACTCGATGATTGTGTTGCCGGTGTGCTCTAGTTTAACAAGTCATCAAAAAGGAAAAGGTGCCGTGGACAGAGTTGAGCACCGGCGTTTTCCGAGGTGCTTTGGAAGGGCATGAGGATTTGAGGAGAAGAAAAATATCCTAATCCGAAAGCAGGCAAGGCAAGGTGGCAGCTAGCTCAGCTTGCAAGCGGCTACGGTTGGTGGTTGTACCGGAAATCAGCAGGGCGGCCGGGGAAGCTTCTGAACGAGCTGTAAATTCGTCGGGTTGTGCTAGCTGCGAAACTAGCTAGCACGCGTCTTTTTCTTCCTTTCTTTCCATGTGCGTGGCCCGTGGCCGTTACGGTAGTAGCGGTTGTTGTGTTAAGCTTAGCTTGAGTTGCACATGCAAGATGCATCATTGACCGGCAGATTGTCACACCATTTGATCACCTCGAATGCTAATTACATTGTTCGCATATGTGCTTGGTTAGTAGTCCGCCGTACTTAATACGGAGTACTTAGTAGGAATATGAGCTGCTCTCTAGGTTTGCACATGATGTCTGATAGACCGATAATGAAGGAAATGATTTGTAATGGTGCCTCGCCTTGGTACATATATAATCGCCCTACACTATACTTGACCTTCACTGCACAAACCTGTAAACATTCTCCACCTGTAGTCCAAGGTATGTTGAGATCATGTGGGGGAGGATCTTTGTGCGTGGCTCCATGCAAAAGCAGATTAAGTATTGCAAAGTACTCACCGTGGACGACAATCATTGGCGATTATCCCCAGCTTGATTACTTTTTTCCAGGAAACATCAGGACGAGGCCTCGATCGAGGAATATGTATATGTACTGGGTGCCACTGACGATATTGCGTACAAAATCGTCGGAGGGTGAATGCTCGCCGAGCAGTGTGGGATCATGTGGAAGCTGGTACCGCGAATGCTGGGCCGGGGTTCGGTGACGACCCACTGCGTGTAGGTGTAAAACGCATGCATGTCTGATGACTGAATGTATTGTCATCATGTGCTTCTGCTGGGCTACATTCGTCCACGGCCATGTCTTGGCTTGTGTAGATTTATCGTTTACCCATGGCCGGCCGGTATGGGGAAGGCACATCACCCGGTGCCTCCTAGCCTCCTAGCTATGGTCTATACTCTATAGTACTTTGTGGTTTCAGTTCTGATCATTTTCGCAGTATCTACCCACACCTTAGGCCTAGAAAAGGTTAGAGCAGAATTTGTTTTCGCTTTCTCATCTAACGTGCACCTAGCCGAACACTTAAAATGGCTAGAGGAGTAAAATTATAAGAGTTGTCCTCAAACCAAGGCCAGCAAGGTCGTAGCGGCCACTGTGGCGGTGGGTTGCCTTCCCGTTACGCCGGCCGGCGGCAAGAGGGCGACGGCGGCCATGAAGGCGCTCGAAGAGGCGGAGGCGGTAAAAAAGAAAAAGGAAGGCGGCGGCGGCAGCTCTTCCTCATCTGGCGGCTCGTACCCTATCACCGGCCAATCTCGCGCCTCGCCGTCCAGCCCGTTCGGCTGCCGTAGCCGCCGACGAACACCATGACCACGCAGTGCTCAATGATATGCCCGAGAGGTGCGAATTCTTTTCTTTTCTTTTCGGCCGATGAATTGCGGTGGTGACTTGTTGTTTTTGTTGAATGTAGTCCAGCTATGACAGAGGGGGTCGACTTCATGAGTCAATTGGATGATTCGATAACCCTTGGCCCCGATGATCTCAACTATGACACAATGGATGCACTGGAGACCGAGGAAGAGGCCAAGGAGGTTGAAGTGGAGGAGGTCGATTATCCCGTTGGCACCTATGAATCACAAGGAAGCACCAAGAGATGACGAACCAAAAATTATTGCTTTGAAGAAGATGTTGCCTGCTTGTGCCATGCTTGCATGGCTGAATGTTTCACTTGATGCCACAGTTGGCACGGATCAAACCAAGGATAGGGTTTGGGGAGGATCGTGGAGTACTATACCTCTACTGTGTTCATCCCTTCCAACCACACTAAAGGCTCTCTTGGTCACCGTTGGGGTATGATACGTCTCCAACGTATGTATAATTTTTGATATTCCATGCATGTTTTATATCAAATACCACATGTTTTGCATCTAATTTATGTCACTTTTATACATTTTTGGGACTAACCTATTAACAAGATGCCGAAGTGTCAGTTCCTGTTTTCTGTTGTTTTTGTATTCCAGAAAAGCTAGTCTGGAAATATTCTCGGAATTGGACGAAATTTCACGGGGATCCCTATTTTACCAGAACACATCTGAAGGACCAAAGAACAACAGAGGAGAGCCACCAGATGGCCACACGCACCTAGGGCGCGGCCCCCCCTCTGGCGCGCCCTAGGGTGGTGTGGGCCCCTCGGGGGTCGTCAGCCGCCGCCCTTTCGCCTACTTATTCCCCCCGATGCAAAAACACTAAGTGCCTGAGCCAATATCCACGAAAAGTTCCAGAGACGCCGCTACCGTCAACCCTAGCTCGAGAGGGTCCAGAATCTCTTCCCGGCACCCTGCCGAAGAGGGGAATCGTCACCGGAGGCTTCTACATCGCCATGCCTGCCTCCGGAGTGATGCGTGAGTAGTTCATCCTTGGACTACGGTCCATAGCAGTAGCTAGATGGTTGTCTCTCCACTTTGTGCTATCATGTTTAGATCTTGTGAGCTGCCCTACATGATCAAGGTCATATTATTGTAATGCTACGTGTTGTGTTTGCTGGGATCCGATGAATATTGAATATTATGTCAAGTTGATTATCAATCTATCATATATGTTATTTAAGATCTTGCATGTTTTCTGTTACTAGTAGATGCTTTTGCCAAGTAGATGCTTGTAACTCCAAGAGAGAGTATTTATGCTAGATAGTGGGTTCATGCCTCCAGTAATCTGGGAGAGTGACAGCAACTTCTAAGATTGTGGATATGCTGTTGCCACTAGGGGTAACCTAACGATGCTATGTCCACGGGCATATGTGTTTGTTTACATTACGCGCTTTACTTAATGCAATTATCCGTTTCTTGCAACTTAATACCAACGGGACACTCGGATGACAACCCGGCGGTGGATTATTAGTCATAGATACTGTTGGATAACGGTCTATGTATCTTGTCGTAATGCCTAATTAAATATCATAGTAATCATCATGGCATGTATATGAATTGTCATGCGCTCACTATTTGTCAATTGCCCAGCTGTAATTTGTTCACCCAACATGTTAGTTATCTTTTATGGAGAGACACCTCTAGTGAACTGTAGACCCCGGTCCATTCTTTTACATTGATTAAACAACCATAAACTGCAAATTGTTTCCTTTTTCATTCTCTGCAATTAAACATCATTTTCCACACCATACGTTTAATCCTTTGTTTTTAGCAAGCCGGTGAGATTGACAACATTACTGTTACTTTGGGGTAAAGTAGTTTGATTGTGTTGTGTGCAGGTTCCACATCAGCGCCGGAATCCCTGGTGTTGCGCCGTTCATATTTCGCCGTTGACAACCTTCAGACGCGCTACTGCTCCTACTGGTTCGATAACCTTGGTTTCATACTGAGGAAAAACTTGCTGCTAGACTGCATCATACCTTCCTCTTGGGGTCTCCCAACGGACGTGTACTGCACGATAAGCAGGGTACTATCCAAGAGCAATGCAACCGGTGGTCCAGTTATGTTGATCAAGTGAATTTTTTACACCAGCGAGTGGGATGCCTATCACGGAGTACTGGCCTATCATCTAGGAGGGCAGCGGCAAGGGCTTTGCATTGCACCATTGCTACAAAGATTTGGTGAGTTAGGAGAAGTGGACTCGTAGGAACTACGAGACCACACCCGATCAGGGGCGGAGCCCAATGGGCTGACCCTGATGCACAGGAATACGGGTCAATTTTTTTTTTCTAGTACCCATTATCGCAAAATGGCCTGTGCATCAGGGTGGGCTGGATGCAGTGCATCAGGGTGGGCTAGAAAGTGGACAGCACACAGCCGGACAGGCCCATTCTCATTTCTCTCCCGCGCGGCTGCTCGCGTAAGGCAGCGAGCCCAGTCCCGAGCGAGACAAGCGCTAGCTTTGCTTTTTCCTAGTACGAGTATACGAGGAGTCATACGAAACGACGGTTCGATGACTCGATCAGATCGATAACTCCTCCAGACTCCAGCGGAAAAGAGATCGCCGATCCCCGACCGCCCGACGGCGACGGCGACGCGCACACTCCGTCCGCACTGCCGCAGCGGCAGCTAGTACGTGAGTACAACTCTGTTCCCTTTGTGTGTATCGATTCATCACCTGATCACCGGTCATCTAGTTAATTTGCCAATTCTTTTCAATTAGGAGGTGCGCTGTCCCGTGGCCGGTGCGCCGATACATAATTCTGCTGCCTGATCAATTCGCCCACTGGTAATTCCCTATTGTTTCCTCTGTTCTTAAGCAAATGTTGTGGCTAGTAGATGAAATCCTCTAAAATATGTGGCTACTATAGTACTGTTTATGCACGGTATACATGTATATATCATTTTATTTTTAAATTTGAAGTCTCATATGAAATATTTATTTATCATATGCAGATATATTATGGACAGATATGTTCTAAAAAGAAAAGCACCGTCCCAAGATGTTCCTGATGATATGAATTGGAAAGAGGAGATTCAATATGATCCCGGCAAGAGGAAATTGATAGAAAATTATCATCCAAATTTGAAAGAAGTGGTAAGAAGAAAGTACTTGGTTAATGGACCTTGCCAACCGAGAGAATTTAATTTTTCATATTCTGAGTTTGGAGTAAAAAGGAGAAGGTTCCTTCCTGATTGGTTTGATGAATTTGGAAGCTGGCTTGAATATACTGAAGAGAAGGACAAAGCGTATTGTTTTTGTTGTTTCTTGTTTAGGGACCGTGGCGGTAAGAAGGAAGCTGGGTACGAGGCATTTGTCCTGAATGGTTGAAATAACTGGAACATGAAGGCGAGGCTGAAAGATCATGTTGGTGATGTTGGTAGTGTCCACAATCAAGCAATGAAAAAATGTATTGATTTGCTAAAGAAAGATCAGCATATTGATGTTGCAATTAACATTCAAAGTGAAGCAGCCAAGAAAGCCTATTTTACTCGACTGAATGGCTCGATTGACACGGCTAGATTGTTGCTCAAGCAAGATTACCTTTTCGGGGCCATGATGAATCAAAGAACTCCTTCAATAGAGATAATTTCTTGGAAGTTCGTGATTGCTTAGCTGAGCATGATCCAGTTCTAGGCAAGGCTATGGGAAAAGATGCTGCAAAGAATGCTATGATGGGGTGTCCAGAGGTACAGAAAGATATTGCTGAAGTTTTGCACATGTGATAGTGCAATCTATTCTCAAAGAAATTGGCAATAATCCGTTTTGTTTACTTGTTGATGAATCTAGGGATATCTCTTGTAAAGAACAAATGGCAGTGGCGTTGAGGTATGTTGATAGTTCCGGACGTTCTAAAGAAAGTTTTGTTGGTCTTGTTCATGTGAAAGAAACAACTTCTTCATACCTCAAGAATGCAATTGATTCTCTATTTGCAAAATATAAGCTGAGTTACAATCAAGTTAGAGGACAAGGATATGATGGTGCTAGCAATATGTCAGGTCAATTCAATGGTCTCAAATCACTGATAATGAGGGAAAATAGTACAGCTTATTATGTCCATTGCTTTGCGCACCAACTTCAGTTGGTTGTTGTGGCCGTGGTAAGAAAACATAAGGAAGTTAGTAATTTCTTTAGTATGATTGATGTCTTGTTAAATGTGGTGGGTGGATCTGCCAAGAGAAGGGACATGATTAGAGATATCAATCTTGAAGAAATGAGCAAAGCTTTAGGGTGTGGACAGCTTACAACGGGTACAGGTCTAAATCAAGAGCAATGTCTTCAAAGACCCGGAGATACTCGTTGGGGTTCTCATGCTAAAACACTTAAAAGTTTGGTTGACTTGTTCACATCAGTTATTAAAGTTCTAGAATTTGTGGGAGAGGAAGACACTGACAGAACTAATAGAGATCAAGCAAATGGTCTTCTAATGTACTTTCAGTCTTTTGACTTCGTCTTTTATTTGCATCTCATGTTGACAGTGCTTACAACTACAAACACATTGTCATTAGCATTGCAACGGAAGGATCAAGATATAGTAAATGCCATGAAATGTGTGAAGTCAACCATAACTATTTTGTGTGAACTTCGGGAAGATGGATGGGACTCTCTACTAGTTGAGGTTCATGGTTTTTGTGAGAAACATGACATTGAAGAGTTGATTATGGAAGAAGCCTATGTTAATCCAAAAAAGAGAAGACATCCAACTGGAATTACCAACAAACATCACTACCAAGTTGATTGCTTCAATGATGTTTTTGATTGGCTCGTTCAAGAGCTTGACGGTAGGTTCAATGAGACATCCTCCAATTTGCTTGTTTGGTCAGCGGCTTTGAGTCCAAGGGATTCATTTCGTGATTTTAATTTGGAGAGTTTGGTAAATTTGGCTAAGCTATATCCTCAAGATTTTGATTGTGGGGAACTAAGGGATCTTGATAAGGATCTGCGCCTATATATTGCTGATGTACGTAACGATGATAGCTTTTCCAACTTACAAACAATCATTGATCTTTCTAAAAAAAATGGTGGAGACAAGGAGGCATATTATGTATCCTTTGTTTTATCGGTTGCTGAAACTAGTAATTGTGTTGCCTGTTGCCACTGCTACAGCTGAGAGGTGCTTTTCAGCCATGAAACTAGTGAAAACATTTTTTGCGCAATTGATGACTTCCAAGTGCAGGAGATCAATTGTAGTACCTTTCGATTAGAAAAGGTTGTCGAACCCGCAGGGAGCTGAAGGTATTGGTAACAAGAATGATAAATAAAACAATGAAAGATGCAAGTGTTTTTGAGATTTTTTGTAAAAGTGCTGAAGGTAAATGGTAGCAAGTAAAAGCTCTCAAGGAGAGAGAAAGCCCAATCCTCTATGCAGCAAGAGGACAAGCTCAAGTGTGAGTTTAAAAGCTCTCAAAGAGAGAGAAAGCCCAATCCTCTATGTAGCAAGAGGACAAGCTCAAGTTTGTGTTTCTCTTATAGGAACAATGGACATGGGTTCATGGTTTCACTCATCCTCTCTCCCAATCTATGGTGGTGATCATGTTATAGATAATAAAAGTACACACAATTGTCATGCTTTCATGTAAACTTCTATGACGGCTACATGTTCTAAAACACATAGTTGGAAGAAAATAATCATTTTGTGTTGCTATGTCACCCTCGTAAGGCTAGCGTGGTTGCTGTCACTCCCACATCATACTTCTTCCTTTTTACCCATAAAAGATCCAACACAACGGTAAATGCATAACAAATATCATCTCACACCACAATATCCACCATAGGAATTACATAGATGACCGTAATCATGTTTGGCAGCTCATACGGTACTAATTAGTGAAGCTCAAAGAGAGGAGAGATACATAAGTTACCACCACAAACCCAAATCCAGGGGGTGGACTACTCCCCCTTCATCATGGTGATGATGGTGGAGAAGATCTTGCTGTAGATGTTGATGATGAACACGCCGGAGGGGGGGGGAGCCCTCCGGAGGTGATTCCGGCGCGTTTCCCCCCTCCGATCTTCTCCGGTGGTAGCCTTCTATCTCTCTGTTTCGTGGTTTTGTGTTTCTCCGCCGCCTCCTTTCCGAAGAGCCCCGGGGACTATTTTTATAGTTGGTTTTAGGTCAAGACGAAGTCGGTGGAGCAAAGATCGACGGCAACGGAGCTCCGAGGGGTAAAAGAGGTGGGCCCACGTGGCCAGGCAAGGAGGCCGCTTGGGACCCTCTATTTTCCAGCCTGTTGGGATTCTGGTCTTCAACTTGAGCCCATTGCGTTCGTCTCGAAAATTCTGAACCGTGCTCTTTGACCTTGCCCTTTTTGGAGTCCCGATGCTCCCGGAAAGTCTGAAACACTAAAAAAGACGTTTTCTAGAAAACAGGGTTAATTCCAAATAAATGGGGGAACAAGTGAATTATCCCAAAATCATTATAGATCATTGATATAACACTTATATGATGCAAATATGATGGGAATATGAATAAAATAATGCAAAGTTCATGTATGCATTTTACATGCATCAGCAATCGCCTCAATGACGACAGCTTGAGTGATGATGTTATTTGTTACGTGGAGAAAGAAGAAATGTAGAAAGTCACGAATGATCAAGTGGTTAAGTATTTCATGGCTTTAAGGGACCGACTGTACTATAAGAATAAAAGGTAATGTGAAAAACTTAGCTACTTGAATATTCTTTTTTTGTCATTCTACTATGTACGTCCAGTTTCCACTGAAAATTAAGTTCAGTTTTCTTATATTGCAGATTATTGGACCTTGGTGTTTGATGATGTATTTCGGAATTGAAAAATGCTAGACATCTTTACAAGTAACTTTGCCCATTGTTTTATCAAAATAGTATACTTTTGAATTTTTGTTACAAGTTCTTTTGTATTTGTACGTTGTCTCTTATTATGTCCTATTTTCTTTGTTACAAATACTTTTACATAGTGAAGTATTTCGTGAAAATTGTGTGCCTTAGAAAAGTTGTGCATCAGGGTGCCTCGAGCTCCAGCTCCGCCCCTGCACCCGATATATTACGGATTAGCATTGCACAAGAGGCCGATGACGAGAAGGATGAAAGCCCTCACAAGAGGTTGGATGGGCAAAAGATTGCGAAGGAGAGGAAGAAGAGAGGAGGTGTCGGCGCCTACAAGGAAGAACTTTCAGCCGTGATTGAGACCAACAAATCTTTGGCGGCCGAAGGCAAGCAAGAAAAGGAGCCTAGGTGGATTGAGCTCAAGACTTTGGAGGACGAAAAGTGGTGGTCCAAGTTGGCGGCCAAGGAGAAAAGGCTTGCATAAAAAAAAGAGTCGTGGATCGTGCTATCATGTTCATGAACCCAAACAAGATGAATGTGATGGCAAGAAGGTATTGGGAGCTCACTCGTGGTGAGATCGTGGATGCAACCGAGGCCTCTCGTGGAGGTTTTGATGGTGGTGGTGGTCGTGGTGGTGTTGTTGGAGGTGGCTTTTGGGGGGGGGGGGGTGATATTATCGGTAGCGATCATGGTGGACATGATTTCCTTCGTAGTGATAATTTCACTAACACTTGAGTTCGTTTAGTTCATTTTGGTAAAGAGCTGGCCACAACGAAAGACATGGTATGTTGTAGTAATTTTGTATCAAACTTGATCGATGATGATGTCTTTTGGATGAACTCTATGGATGTTTTATTTGAATTGTTCGATCCGACAAATTATATTTATGACTAGTATATATTTGTGTCGCGTGTTGAATTTGAATGATTTAAATGATTGACGAAATGTTGCGCAATTGCTTTAAATGAATGTGACAATGCTAAAAAAAAATTGGGCAATTTTTTCCGGTTAGAAACCGACACCCTTTAACTACTCAAATATAAAGAGTTAAATATAAGAAGGCATATAAAGGACTAAACTTTAGAGAATCGATTAGGGATTCCCTTGGCTCGCTATAAACGGCGTGTAAAATTAAGGTTGGTAATCAAGAGTGGCAACATGTGCCTGCTGCCGAAGATGCTCGCTTTGGAATGGCGCACCAAACATTGGTTTTTCAGATGATTCTTTTCGAGGAGGCACAACAGCAACGCACGTGACCCTTGTTAATAGGGCTAGGGCTAGGCCCATGTCACTGGCTCTAGCCAGTCAAGTATTTTTCGGCCGGACACGATGGACCGTTTCCATTCCGCTTTCCGTGCTCGGGCCACGAGTAGGAGAAACAAAGCCCGCGAAAGCCCATCCCACTCGCTCCTCCAGCCCGTCGTTTTGTCGAGTCGAGTCGCTCCTGCCAGTGCTAGATATCTTTTTTTTTCCGGAAAGAGTGCTAGATATTTACTACTCCCCGTATCTGTCATTTGTGAACTCGAATTGTATCCTGCATACAGATGATCCGTGTCACTCCCGACTACTTTTTATCACTTAGTATGAATAATCCCATGTCTTTGCATGCATATCGAAGTTTGTGACGTATCATGTTGTTGCTTTGAATTGTTCTCATGTCGAAAATAACTTCTCTGCCATGTCGAAGATAACTGCTCTGACGTGTTTACCTAATTGCTTTAGCCTATCAAAGGTTCTTTTTTTCATTCAGTTGATATATTTTTTTAAACGAAGACAAAAGCTCTGCCTTATCCATTAATTAATAAGAAGGTGTCCCGCTTATTCACGGAAGAAACCGGACGAAAACCATACAACGACTACAATACCACGGGCGACGCCCACACAACCTCGAGAACGCCTAGAGCCAAGCTCCAAACACCACCTCGCAAAGAGCCGACCAACCCTCCATCCTTGTCGGAGAGAAGAAGCCGTAACTGCTATGGGAGGAGCAGATACGGGACACTCCAACATATATGAAAGCGACCTACCCACCGGGGAGCCCGACAACGACTAACACCGTGAGCAACCTTGTTGCCCGCACGACACCAAGTGGAGCACCCTCGATGTGGTAGTACTCTCAGCGCAACCCCCCCCCCCCCCCCCCCCCGCGCGCATCCACCTCTCCATATGCCCTGCGCAATCCACCTGTACCACCTTCCGGGGCCGCCACCCCGACATGCCACCGCTCGCACCTGCGCTGCAACGCCGCACGACCTAGCTGTCCGCAGTCCAAACTGCACAGGGCAACTACAAACAAGGGCTACACAGTCCATCTGATTCGTCAAAGGTTGATGTTGATTCCGTCAATAAGGGCTACAAGTGTACTACCATACTATGCTTGCTTGCAAAGAATGTCTGTGTATATTTATATCATTGCAAGTGAAGTATGCTTTCACTTGTCCGTGTTATTTTATTGTGATCCAAATTCATATAAAGATAAAGCTATCTTTGGACAACATCCGACTTAGGGTATACCGTTATATATACCTATTGTAAGCCGTCGGGTTGGGACAAGTCGCATGTTGTAAATTCCCGTCGTCGTTTATAACCTCACCCGATCATAGTGAAGTTTTGCTGGATAGCGCCCGTGGTTTTTTATCTTCTATTGTTGGAAGGGTTTTACATGTTAAATCCATTGTGTTGATCTTGATTTTGTTTATCGTTTATTTGCCTATCGTCTATAACAATTCGTTCCTCATATGAGGAAGTGATCGATGTCTATAGCAACTTTGATATGTAACCAGAGGTGTTACATTTAGCTGCTGATGGTGTGACATTGAAGTTTAGTTCACTGTATCCAATTTATTGTCGTGTTTTACCGAGAGTTGTCGAGCTTAACACATTTGCATTTCTGATTTTTAAGGATTGATGATTACAATTGTTCGAAGTTCCAATCTCTCAATCTCTCTTCTAACAAGAATACAAACAAGAACATGTCACACACGCCAAGGAAATACAAACACAAGGGTTAATTGGATAATTGCCGCTGCAATTCATGCCAAATCGAGAAACACCACTGTAATTATCAACTTTTGAAAAATGCCACTCCAATTCTTGAATACATTTATAGATGCCACTGCAACCACTTTAGCTCACTTCGGGTCAAAAAATTGTCAAATATTCATCACGCTTTTAATATTTTTGACCAAAAGTTGGAAATTGCTGCGGGAAATTGTCAAACTTTTGACCAAAAAAGTGAGCCAAAATGGCTTCAGCGGCATCTATAGATGTATTCAAAAATTGGTGTGCATTTTTCAGAAGTTGGAAATTACAATGTTGTTTATTGATTTTGCATGAATTGCAGTGGCATTTATCCAATTAACCTCAAACACGATGACTTTGCCACGGGACAGCAACCACAAAGACTACAATTTTTTGTCCCTTTTTCATTCGCTTAAACCAATAACAAGATTAGTTCCAACATGATTAATTGACCTGTAATTTATTTATCTGTAGGCTACTGCCCTTCCAAGTCTGATGTAACAAAGTTCCGCTCTGATCCTGCTTACACAGATTTTTTTTTCGAAACTTTTCCACTTATATTAGGTCAGCAAGCCGCCTCATTAAAACCCTGCCAGTCCCTTTCGGTACCCTGGTTAGGGAAAGAGTGCGTCTGAAACTTGCTGCCTTTAACCATTGTCAATCGTTACATCATGTATCAGGCTGCTTAACAGAAAATTAGCGGGATCATCGTCCCAATTACAATTCAGCCTATCTAAGTAACTTTGTTTAGCAATCTCATGTGCCACCGCATTGGCTTCTCTTGGAGTATGTTTGAATTCAACCGAAGCAATATTGGTAGTTAAATCCACAATATCCGCAAAAATAGCAGCAGAGTCATTCCACCACATCTCCGTCCCAGTGCACGCATCAATAGTATCAGTGCAATCGGATTCAGCAATAATAGAATTGCATCCTAGTCTACAGGCAAGAGTCAATCCCTCCTTCATAGCCACTGCTTCTGTCATTGCTGCGGAAGTAGTATTAGGCAAGTATTTGCAGCTTGCCGCAATGAACTGACCTTGATAATCTTGAAGGACGGCACCAACTGCTCCTGCCCCTGCATCAACATGAAATGACGCATCTACATTTAGTTTTACCTGGCGAGGTTCCGGGCGAGACCATCTAGGGAACGAACTCGGGACTGATTGTTTGGCCCTTTTTGCATAATTAGCAACCATTGTTAATATTGAAATCTTGCATCTGTGTAGTGGAGGCACAGGCTCATCATGTGTTCTCTTCCTTCTCAACCACCAGAGGTACCAACATGCAACCGATATTGTTTCTTTTGTACAAAAATTCCCTACATTTGTAGTATCGGTGTCAGGGCGTCTTAGAAGCACTTCAAGTATACCCGATCCAGACCGATCTTCCACTGAAGCTTGCACAATTTCATCAGCTAGACCAAGAGCAGTCCAGAGATCACAAGCAGTTTGACATTGGAAGAGAAGATGACGGACATCCTCCGGCCCATTGCGGCATATTGGACACTCACTAGTAGTGCCAATGTGTCTGTTTGCGAGGATACATTTGAGCGGGATGATTCCATGGAGAGTTCGCCAGATAAAGATCTTCACCTTGCTTGGCACCCTGAGTTTCCAGAGAGATTTCCACATTGGGTTATTAGCTGAGCTACCTGGAAGAGACATATGATTTGAATTACGGAACTGATGCGACCATTGCATGTGGTAACCAGACCGTACCGTATACCTTCCGTGCTTCGTCCCAGTCCAGCTTACAAAATCGTCAAAACCTTGGGCATGTAGGGGAATACTTAAGATCCGGTTTACATCAACTATTAAAAACACCTGTCTTAGCCGATTCTCATTCCATCCACCCGTCTGGTCATCAATTAGTTCACTGACTCGGGAGTAAACTGTTGTTCCTCGTTGGGATATAATCCTCCTATTAGGGCTGGAAGGTATCCAAGGATCCTGCCAAATATCAATTTTTCCCCATTTCCAACGCGCCAAATATAGCCTCTTTTCAAAGTTACTAGGCCTGCCAGAATACTTTGCCAGGTGAATGAAGACCCAGCCTTTGGTCCAGCTTTCAGAATATCACCAGATGGGAAGTATTTGGCTCGTAAAACTCGAGCACATAAAGATTCAGGGTCATTTATTAATCTCCAACCTTGCTTAGCAAGCATGGCAAGGTTAAATGAATGAAAATCCCTAAAACCCATACCTCCATCATTCTTCGGGTAACAAAGCTTCCACCAAGCATACCAGTGCATTTTGTTGCTGTTTTCATCATCGCCCCACCAAAACTTTGCAATGGCGTCCATCATTCCTTTGCATACACCCTTCGGAATAAGAAAGCCGACATTGCATAGACTGGAATGGCTTGCGCCACAGCTTTCAGAAGAATTTCTTTTCCCCCAATAGACAATTGTTTTTCCTTCCATCCATTAATTCTCTGGATAATCCTTTCAATAAAGTGCTCAAAGCAATCACTCCTCTCCGCACCCACAAGAGCAGGGAGCCCAAGATACTTATCCGATAGTGCTTCAGTGTCAATATGCAAAATTTCACAAAGCTCTGAACGAATCAAAGCGTTAGTATTCGAAGAGAAGAAAATGCTAGATTTGGCCAGACTCACCAATTGTCCTGAGTTTGCACAATAGGTATCCAACACATGCTGTAAGGAAGTTGCATTAGTCATATCAGCTTTCATGAGAATAAGGGAATCATCAGCAAAAAGGAGATGTGAGACTGACGGTGCATTTCTGCACACCCTTAACCCATCGATGCCACCA
Source organism: Poa pratensis (assembly GCA_947311845.1). NCBI lineage: Eukaryota > Viridiplantae > Streptophyta > Magnoliopsida > Poales > Poaceae > Poa > Poa pratensis. Next base: position 4,927,350 of record CAMZMU010000115.1, on the reverse strand, counting down.
ACTTCTTCTTCATACAGTAAAAGGCTGGAGAGGCCTTCCGCACATAACAGGAACAAATAAGGTGAAAGAGGGTCCCCCTGACGGAGTCCCCTTGTCGGAACAAACATATCAGTTTCTTCAGAATTAAACCTGACCTGGTATCTCACAGACCTGACGCAAGCCATCATGATTGAAATCCACCTCTCTGCGAAACCAAGTCTGCGCATCATGTTTTCTAGAAAGATCCACTCGACCCTATCATAAGCCTTGTGCATGTCAAGTTTCACCGCACAAGAACCAGTAGCTCCTCTTCTTTTATTCTTGATGGAATGGATAGTTTCATATGCCACTAAAACATTGTCCGTAATTAGACGACCCGGGACAAAGGCACTTTGCATAGGGGAAATTACCTCAGGGAGAATCAATTTCAGTCTTAACGCCAGCATTTTGAAAATGATCTTATATATAACATTGCATAAGCTTATAGGTCTAAACTGAGTCACCAATTCAGGGTTGTCAATTTTTGGGATAAGCACAATCATGGTATCGTTCCACCCTTCCGGGATGACCCCTGTATTCATGGCCTGCAATATTTCATGGGTAATTTCGGCACCACAGATGTTCCAATTTTTTTTGTAGAAAATAGTATGAAGTCCATCCGGGCCAGGAGCCTTATAATCACCAATACTAAAGGCAGCTTTTCTCACCTCATCGGCAGTGAAAGGCGAAAGCAGTTTTTCATTCATATGTTCCGTTACCTTGGGGAAAAATTTCTCCATCATAGCTGGGTCAACTTCCTGAATTTCGGAAGTAAAGAGCTGCGAAAAATAATCATGAATCAAAGGTTTCAGATGGTCAGTACCTTCCACCCAATCGCCATCACCATTCTGCAGCCTCTTGATGTAATTCTTCTTGCGTCTGGCTGAGGCAAAACTGTGAAAAAACGCAGTATTTCTATCCCCCTGCTGAATCCAGTTTGCTCGTGAGCGCTGCAGCCAGTGTACCTCGTCCTGTTCTAGTAGTATCTCAATAAGAGCAGCTTTATCTTTAGCAATAACTTCATTCTCATCATTCATGGGGCCATTCATAGCTCTCTCTAATTCTTCCTGCGCCTTTCGTAAACGTTTCCTCGGGTTTTTAAGTACTGACGCATCCCAGGCATGCAAGGAACCATGCAGGAGACCTAGCATGGCAAGCACGCCACCCGGAGGAGCAGCAGCAGTCGCTGATTCCCAAGCCTTAAGAACAACATCATGAAATCCTTTCTCACGTAACCATCTGGCCTCAAATCTCCGAGGTTTTGCTAGGTGGTTAACATGTGGAACTTGGAATTCAGTATCTATCATTATTGGGCGATGATCAGAACGAACAAAGTCAAGATGGTGGACCGCCGCCCCGGGATGCATAACACTCCAGACATTATTGCCCACTGCCCGATCAAGCTTTTCTCTAATCCTGCCCCGTCTCCAGGTAAACGAATCAACAATAAAACCTAAATCCTCAAGATCACAATCAATAAGAACATCTCTAAAGGCATTCATATAATTCTGTGGCCTGGGATTGCCACCTTCTTTTTCATGGGAGTAGAGAATCTCATTGAAGTCACCAACGATCACCCATGGTAAATCATGGTTACCTTTCAATTCTCGCATTTTGTCCCAAGTTTTGTATTTATCCTCCCATCTTGGTTCTCCATATATACCAGTCAGTCTCCATATTTTCTCAGGGCTTTCCACCACACGGACATCAATATATTTTGGAGCCGAGAAAAGCTGTTGAATAACAATTTCTCTTTTCCACAACATCATTACCCCTCCCGATCTGCCATCACTTGGATTTACAATTTTGAAGTCCATATTCAACCTTCGTCTCAAACACTCAGCCGGATAATCATCAAGGTGTGTCTCCGACAAGAACAACACATCAGGGTTATAACGCCTTTGTAGATTCAAAAGCGAATGAACTGTCGGGGTATTCCCTGCCCCCTGACAGTTCAGAGATATAAGTTTCATTGCGCCCGGACGGACCCCTCACGGGAGCCCGCCGATCCTATTGAAGAGGAGTTAGCTCCACCTTCTATTTTGCTCAATGTTGAACCATCACCTCATCAGGGTCTGTAACAACTTCAGACTCAGCACCTCCAGTAACTTTCTCACCCATATCAAGAGAGTCAATAGCTTCCCCATTCTGGGCTTTCAGCTTTTTCTTATTCGCGCTCTTCTGCGGGGTTGCAGTTAGAGCATCATTGCTACTCTTACCTGTCTCACCCTTATCATCATTGTGTGGGACAGAAGATTGTTTCTCAGCTACCACCATTGACAGGTTACCCATCTCATTTGGGCTGGGTTCCATATTCAGACGTTTCTTAGCAGAAGGAACAAGCTCCAGCAGGTTGTTGTTGGGTAGAATCTCCGTAGGGTTTTTAGAGGCGTTCCACCGCCAACTATGTTGAGAAGGATCAGATTCCTCGTTAACAGTTTCAGTCGACCGAGGCAAGCTACCTCGACCACCATCTCCTCTACCAGGGCCACCTCTACCACGTCCGAGGTCTGGTTGGAAATCACCCCGGCCACGGCCACCATCCCGTTGCTGCCCAAAACCGCGGCCAAAGCCTCTACCTCTCCTAGGGGCCAAAATAAATGGTCCCCACTCGAGCTGATCTTCCTCAAATTCTCCAGATCCGCATTCCTGGTGCCAATGACCCATCTTGCCACAAGCATGACAAAATTGGGGCAGCCTCTCATATTTTACTTGAAAAAAATCAGTTTTCCCTGCCCTAGTAAAACTCACAAACCGTGTTAGCTTCTGATTAACATCCAGCTTAACCCGGACCCGGATGAACTGGCCAATGAATCCACTCGGGAGGGTAATCTGTAATTCCTGAACTTCACCGATTCGTTTTGCCATGTTCTTGACAAAATTCTCGTTTTTCAGCACAGCATCCGGCAGTTTGTGGATTTGACACCATGTTTCCAATCTGTCCAGCTTGATTGTTTCAGGATTTGAGAATCCATCGTATTCTGCCATGATCAAAGCTCCGAACCCTCTAAACTCCCAGGGCCCCTGATGCATCGCCTTATTCCAATCTGCAAGGCACTTGAATTGAATCGAGAACAAATTAGAATTTATACGCCTCCATGTAACTTGCTGCGCCGGGCTCCAGGCAGCTCTCATGTCAGCGACCAACGCCCCCTGGCTGAAGGTTTTCGCCGTCAAAACCCTAGCAATGGCGAGCCACTTCGGTAACTCCTCCGGGGCGTCGGCTTCCTCCTCCCAAATTAGGTCATCAAGTTCTTTCTCTTCTAGGTGCAATCTTCCCAGGAGAGCACTTGGATCCTCTCCACTTCCCGATCGGGAACTGCTCTCCGCTCTCGCCATGGCTACCGCCGAGCGAGAACCACACAAAAGCGTGCCCCTAACCAGACCACGAGAGGTAAGGAGCAGGGCGTCGCGGCGGACCAGCGAAGACGAGAAAACTCCGGTGAAAACTACGGTACTCACGGCGGTCGCCGCCGGAGGACAAGAAAACCCTAGGCTAAGACCCTAGGGGACCGGCCTTAACCAAAACGCCTGCTTACACAGATTTCATGCGGCTGTGGCACGCTAGTGTCTACTTTTCTGTGAGGTAAGCATTCATTTGTCAAAAGCTCCTCACATGAGCGGACGATTTGCTTCCCAAGCGCATCAATGGTCGAGTTCTGCGTGATTTTTTTTTACTCTTGACGAAAAAAACAGTATGCCCACTGTACTATACTAGTATAGAGGGATCTGGCCCATTAGGTCAAGTCAGATGTAGCATCTATGCTCTTTTGCTGCATCTCCTTCGTCTAGACATTCCACATTGACGCAGGTTACATCGAAACTTGCAAAAGAAATGTTTATAGCTAGCCGATATTAAGCAGTTGTATAGTTCACCATGTGATCCACATCCCAATCATCAGCATAATAAAGCATCACAACTCACACAGAAGAAAAGACATGAAATATAAGATACATAGGAACAGGATGCTACATCCTTAAGACGGAACAGGATGCCATATCCTTACATAACACGATACTACTCCCTCTGTGTCAAAATATAAGTCGCACTAGTCACTTACCACACACATGTATGTAGACATGTTTTAGTGCAAGATTCACTAGTCACTTACATGAATCTTGCACTAAAACATGTCTACATACATGTGTGTGGTAAGTGACTAGTGCGACTTATATTTTGATACGGAGGGAGTAGCTGACAATAAGTAGGAACAGGATCCTACATCCTTACATAACACGACTGGCCTCACCAGGGGGTACCGTGAGCTACGACGAACTTGGACAATGACTTGAGCTTAGTAGCCAAGACGGAAACAGCCCGCTGACAGATCACTAACCTCTAACGACTTTGTTGTTTCCAGTAACGATATGGTTGTTCCCAGATACCGTATTGTTGACACCAGATACGGTGTTGTGGGTCCCAGATACGGTGTGGTAGCTCCCGGATACATTATTGTCTTCTCCTGATACGACATTGTTGTTGTCGGTGACGATATGTTTGAGCCCATATACGACGTTGCTGCTACCAGAGAGAGTGTTGAAACATCCGGTTACGACGGTGTTGTTGCTCCCGGACACAGTATTGGTGTTCCCGGACACGACAGTGTTGCTGCTCCCGGACATGGTGTTGTTGCACCCGTTCTTGACAATGTTGTTGCTCCCATGGATTGTGTTTGGCTCTTCGGCGAGGGCTTCGGTGCCGCCTGATCTCCTGTTACGCTTGAGGAGCTCCTCCAGCCCTGCCACACCCGCCATGGTTGCTCCTGGGACGGGTCCCTCGAGGCTGCGCCTTGGGAGCCACATCGCCGTGACGCGGCCGCTGGCGTCGTCGCAGCTCACGCCTTCCCAGCCGCAGCACGAGTCGCCGGACCACGCGGCGCGGAGCAGGACGGTCCCGCCGCTGAGGTTCCCGGCGAAACCCCGCAGCGCGTCGAGGTCGTCGGGGTGGCACGGCGACGTCGCGCTCGCCGCCTGCAAGAAGAGGAACGCCGGGAAGAGGAGCAGCAGCCAGCATTTCGCCATGGAGTCGAGCTGTGTTACGCTATGTCTACACAAAACGCAACGACTCGGTATGAAACTTGTTGGAATGCAAGTGATTCGCGAGTGTTCTTGGTAAAATTTGCTTGGGTGGTGCATCCTATTTATAGTGTCAGCGTGCATCGCAAGTGCAGTACGTGGTTCGGTACTGCTAGTCCGTGACCACAGAAGTACTTCAGTACTGCTTGTCCGTGGCCACGTCGAGGCCCACGACGGCCTCGCCATTGTAACTTGGTTTTTGGGGTTTTCTATCGACAGAGATTCGTCGGTGCCTGGATTCATGGACTGAAGCTGTCGAACTCCTCCTGCTCACTTCAAACTTCTTCTGGTCCATTATTGCTTACCATCCCATTAGATAGGAGAGAGGGGATTCGGAAAGTCTTTTGCTCCTGGCCACCAGTGTTCCTGCCACTCAAAAAATTCGAAAATCTTACTGAGGAGATTGTCGTATGCAATCACATAGACGCGTCTCGTCACCCATGCTACACAGTGAACCCATGCGGCTACAGCGTTGTTCCAGTGCACAGAGAGAACGAGGGACACAAATCGGAAAGTACAAGCGGCTCCCGAGCTAACAAGTGCTCGATTTTTTTATTTAAAAAAAGTGAAAACCATATCTCTAGATCTAAAATAAATCTAAAATTTGGTATACAAGTACATATACATATTACGTACATATGCCGGAAGTTTCGTAAAAAAATAACTTTACATTTTAGGCTACACAAAAAACAGAAATTTCATGAGAAATCCCTACTATTTTCCCTTTTTTTGTCCACATTTTTTGTTAATTTTCTCTAGCTCGGAATACGGTTTTTTGCACCAACAATTTACATATATGTAGAAAACATTACAAAAAAGATTTAATTTTTCATACACATTTTTTAAAATTCTTTGCATAAAACTGTGACACAAATACCGTAGAAAGATTTTATCATGCAGGCGTGAAAAGAATCGACACCAAGAATCCAAGATGATGTGGATGACATGGAATGGCTATGAAGAGACGATGCATTGTGACCGACCTGATGCCAGGGCTATGTTGATTTTTTAAGCCGACTAATTCTACCCTAATATAGAAAAAATGTGTGAAAATGTCCCATCACCGTCTTAATTACCAAAGATATGTGTTGTTTGGTTGAAATGAAGATTTAGAAACTTTCAGTTTTCTAGCAAATCAACCAAGGCTCCCACACGAAACAAGGCGGTCAAGATCAACGAGTAGCATGTTCATTGCAACATGGTTGTAAGGTAATTAGCAAGTACAAAGTTCATTACAAGAGATTACCCTCTAATATAGATTTCAACATAATACATCATAACGGTTGAAAAGACATAATATATTACTCCAAATCAAATGTGTAATGATTATGCATACAAGACATACAATACCTTTGTTTCTCATGATTTGACTTGTGTGGCATTGTCTTCCACCACATGGCAGACCGGTGGACTTATATTGGGAATTAGCTCGGCCACTCTAATAGTATGTGAGCTCGCGTTGGGGACTTCTGTGTGAATTCTACATATGGTATACAGTTATTGGATTTGAGTGTGTTTGTTGTTTGTTTATGGCTTAGATGAACCGATAATCATGAAATATATATTTGTAAATGTTTATGTTCGGTTCTATCAACATGGTCAAATGCACGAAGGTTTGCCTATTTTGAAAAATTATTACCGTCAGATCTAGTAGTTTAGACTAACGAAAGGGTAGAGGTTAGTTATATGTGCACTACATTCTTACATGTGAAATTTAGAAAAATTAAAATCCTTTTGATCAACTATGACAATGTGATCAAGTTTTCGCTTTCGTTAAGGAATTAGGGCTTAGATAATTATCTAAATGCGATAGATTGTGACACGATCATTATTTATGTTTCATTTGGCGATGAAAGTGCATCTGATGCTGTCCTACGTGGGTTTTGTATGATGAACGATAACATGATTAATTGACTAATAATTTTATCTAGTATACATAGGAAGTTAGTCCCAACAATTCGTTTGGTTACGCTTAACCCGTATATGCAAGCAAATCTCTCTTTGATTGACTGAAGATTGAAGCGAAGATTTCAAGAATCGCTCAAAAACAAGAAACTTTGACACGCACATGCTTCCCTTATGGATCATAAGTAATGCGAACACATATAAGGATCAATACGCAGTTCTGACCAAGAAAAACTTGATGAACCACCTCAGGAGATGACTGTTTCAAGAGGCTGGGTGTAATTGGTATCTCCGCGATATTAATATATACTCTTTATTTAAAATAAAATAAAAATCTCCATGAAACTATAGTAACCTTGAAGATGACCCCTCAAAACAACCGAAGACATAGGCACCAGCTGTTATCACATCAGTCATGTTTAAGGATCATAGGAAGACAATGTTGAAGACGATATAAATTGAAAAACTCAAGGCGCGGACATTTGCTTCAAGCAAGAAACTCAACCGGTGGCCTTAAGAATATCTGTTGTGCCCAGATTCCATGCACTGCATGGCATCATGTGTTTCTGCTAGGAAACCTTCGTCCACTGGGCACCCACCATGGCCCCATGCACGGGACATGCACATCACTCGTCCATTCTATCCTATGCATGGTACATTACTAGTACCCTTTTTTGTTTTCATTTTGCAATACCGGAGGCTGGAGCCCATGAGACATTGATGCATGTAACATTGACACTTGCACACGAGAGAAGTCCATGGCTAGCTAACATAAGCTGTTGATCAACAGCGTAATAAAGCATCACACGTCACAAAGAATAAAGACACGAAATAAGATATGTTATGGATTTGTATTTAAAGTAGGAAAAGGATCGTACATCTTTGAAGTTACATAACACGATTGGCCCCACCAAGGTATTGTAAGATACAGTTCAAAAAAATAAAAGGTATTGTAAGATACGCTGAACTTGGACAAGGAGGTGAGCTTCTTCGTTAGTGAAGATGGAAACAATCTTGTCACAGATCATTAACCTCCTGTCACGACTTTGTTGCTCCCAGTTACGATATGGTTGCTTCCAGATACGGTATTGTTGCTCCCGGATACGGTATTGTGGGTTCCCGATACTCTATTGAAGCTCCCGGATACATTATTGCCGTCCCCGGATACGTTATTGTTGTTGTCGGTTACGATATGGTTTCTCCCATCTACGACCTGGTTGCTACCAGATAGTGTATTGAAACACCCACTTACGATAGTGTTAAAACTCCCAGACACGGTGTTGTTGTTCCCAGAAATGACAGTGTTGTCATCTCCGGAAACAGCATTGTTGCATCCATCTCTGACAGTATTGTTGGTCCCATGTATCGTGTTTGTTTGCTCCTCGAGTGTTCTTCTGTTATGCTTGAAGAGCTCCTCTAGCTGTGCAAGGCCCGCCAAGGATGCTCCTGGGACAGGCCCCACGAGGCCGCTCTTGGGGAGCCACATCGCCGTGACGCGGCCGCTTGCACCGTCGCAGCCCACGCCTTCCCAGCCACAGCACGAGTCGCCGGACCACGCGGCACGGAGGAGGACGCCCCCGCCGCTGAGGTTCCCGGCGAAGCCCCGCAGCGCGCGGAGGTCATCGGGGTGGCACGATGTCGCGCTCGCCGCTGGCAAGAGGAACGCCAAGAAAAGGAGCATCATCCAACACTTCGCCATGGATTCAAGCTGTGTTATGCGATGTGTACACAAACGCAACAACTAAGCAGGAAACTTTTTTTTGGAATGAAGTTATTCCCAAGTGTTGTTGTTAAAATTTGCTTGGGGGTGCATCCTATCTTATAGTCTATGTGTTTCTGTAAGCATGGGTTGCAAGTGGTTCAGTACTACACTAGTCCGTGGTCACGAACCATGCAGCAGGAGCACTGCATGTTACTAGTCCGTGGCCACAAGGGTATGTGCTTGTAAGAGCATCTCTAGTGGCTCCTCTAAACGGGCGTGGAAACGAGATATACACGTTCGAGGCCCAAAATGTTTCTCCAGCGGAACGTGCAAACCGTCGTGGAAGTTATACACGCCCATCCACGACGCTACTCCTCGTGGAAGTAAACACGCCCACGCCACGCTCGTGGATTCAACGAAAAGAGAGGAAACTGCTCTCCACCCGCCCCGTCCGGAGCCCCATCGTCGGAGTCCCCAAGGTCGCCGTCGCCCGCCGCCACCCTCTCCGGCCGAACAAGGTACGACTTCTTCCTTTTTCGCACCACTGCAAGAGAGACGAGAGGGGCGGCGGCCGCACGCCTGCCGCCAGATCGGGCGGCGGCGGCGCGCGTCGTGGTGAGCGAGGCGGCCTTCAGGGCGAGATCGGCGCGCGCCGTGGTAAGATGGGATCGAGGCGGCCGGGGCGGCAGCGGCGTGCGCCGGAGAGAGGGGAGCTAGGTGGCCTGGAATTCGGCGGCGGCGCACGCCGTGGAGAGAGTGGATCAAGGCGGAGGTCGACGGTCTGCACGGTAACGCGGAAGTCGAGGACGGCGCGGTGGTCTGACTCGCCGGTACCGCGGCGCAACCCCTCGCGATCTTGTCCAGAGCCGGTGAGCTAGGGGAGGTCGGGGTGGATTTGGTGGTGCAGGTTGGGGGAGGATGCAGTGGTGGTGTAGGTTGGGGGAGCCGCCGGAGGCGATGCTCTTCAGCCGGCGCATCATATGCATCCTCTAGGGATTTGGTTGGGGGAGCGGCCGGTGGTGTAGGTTGGGGGAGCGGCCGGTGGTGTAGGTTGGGGGAGAAGAAGGTGAGGATTAGGTGCTGGGATGGTGTAGGTTGGGGGAGAAGAAGGTGAGCAACCACCTACACAGCAGATGCTTCAGCAGCAAATACAAATGAATGTAGTGCCCTCGATGCAGTTCACGCTTCAGCAGTCCGGTGCACCACCTTTCAGGCCTTTGCAGCCACCTCCAGGGATGCAATTTTTCCATCACCAATCTCAGTGAAATTTTTGGTAGACTGTACATTTTGTGTTGTATACTTGTATAGCAGAAAATATCAGAGGAGGATGCTGTACATTTTGTACTGATCTAGTGATCTAGGGTACATTTGGTAGAGATGCTGGAAGAGAGCTGGTCGGGGTGATTTATATAGACCAGAAATATGGCGGTTGAAAATATAGCCGTTGGAAATATAGCCGTTGGAATATAACCGTTTGAAAATATAGCCGTTGGAATATACACGTCCTGATTTACACGTCCATATACACGTTCCACTGAAAAACTAGGACTTGTATAATTTAGCAAGGTGTATATGGACGTGTATATGGAGATATACACGTCCATATTTACACCATCCACTAGAGATGCTCTAAGCATGTGTTGCAAGTGGTTCAGTAGTCAGTACTGCTAGCTTGCCCGTGGCCACAAGGCACACAACGGCCAACATCCGCGGGGCATTAAACTTGGCTTTTGTTGTTGTGTAGTGCCGACAGAAATTCATGGACTGAAGCTTTTGAACTCCTACTTCTCAATTCAAACTTGCTCGATCTGGTCCATTATTGCTTGCCGTCAGCGGGAGGTAATTACTATAAGAGGGACAGGAGATTGTCGTATGCATGCAAGCACATCACATAGACGACTCTTGTCACCCATGCCTAGATTGTCGTATGCTTGAGTGATCCCGTGCTCGTGCACAGAGAGAAAGATGGACACACAAATATCCTAGGAAGATTTTACTATGCACAAAAAAAGACGATAAAAGAAACGACATCAAGAATCCAAGATGATGTGGATGACATGGAATGGCTCGGAAGAGACCACGCATTTTCACCGGCCTAGCTAGTGCAAGGACGACGTACTATGTCGAATTCGCTTAAGCCCACTAATTCTAACATAATTGTGGTGAAATGCTGCATCACACCGTCACTAATTACCAAATAAGACGTGGTGTTTCGCTTAGCGTGAAATAAAGATTTAGAAACTTGCAATTTTCTAGCAATCGAGCAAGGCTACCAAACAACACAAGATCAAGATTATCGAAGAATTTGTTCATTTTTTTTCGATAAAGGGAGTATATTGATATCAAAGATAGCAATTACACCCTGCCGCTGCACCAACATAATGTCAAAAACTACTCGAAGAACTTGTTCATTGCAACATAACTGTAAGGTATAGCAAGCACCGAGTTCACTACAAAATCGTGATTACCCTCTAATATAATTTCAACATAATACAACATGCAGTTCACAAACAGAATAGATCATGCTTTAGTGCAAATCACATGTTTAATGGTTACACAAGCCAGACATATCATCCGTCACCCGGTCTCCTTTGCAGGGGATTAGACTTTGTGTGGCATTGTTTTCCACCGCATAGCAGAACCAGAGGAATTATATTTGGAATTAACATGGCTACTCTAGTCGTATGCAAGATCGGAATTGTGGCCTTTTGTGTGAAGTTCTGCATACGGTGTAAAGATGATGGATTTGAGTGTGTTTGGTGTTCGTTTATGGTGCATAACAACGTAACTAACTCATGAAGTTCTGCATGCGGTCTAAAGATCATGTTTATATTTTGTTACATGGTCAAACATTTATATGTTTGATTATTTAGAAAATTAATACTTTTATATTTGAAATGAATGTAGCACAAATTATAACTGTACTGTAACAAGATGCATTATACTCTGTTCAAGTTTGTTATCTGCAAAGACGCTGACTAGACGATTGTTACGACCGACGACCGGCATCATAATAGGCACCTCTCTATCAACTTGGATGTGGCGAAAATAATCTTGTTGACTTCTACATGTCGGCAAGAATAAGAAACAAAAGAATGAGAAACTACTCAATACCACCACAAATATCTCGAGCAAGACCAAATATCAAGCAACATGCATGTTGGTTGGATGAAGTGAATCTGCTACTAGAGTGCTTGTGCAAGCTAGCATAGACAAGTACCAGCTAACTAAAAAGAGGATGCATGAGTTGTGGATATGGAGTACATGAGGTGTGTATTGGTCACTAGATAAACTATTAGTGTGTGTGAGAAAACCAAGCCACAAGCCAGTGGCGCGGCTAAAGGACTGTCAGGGTGATTCATGGACACGAAATTTTCCAATACTCATAGGAAAATAGTTTTAAAATAAATAAATTCATGTGAATAGTTCTTCTCGTGGACCATCCTAGGCCATTGGGTTTGGACACGCAACTGCTGTGAGATGTAATAGGAATTCATTCGTTTCAAAAAAAAAAATAGGAATTCATTCAGTCTAGTGCTACCACACTTTTAGGTTTCCCGTGATACCATTGAGAAAAACGATTATAAATGTTTCTAAGAATTCTATGAAAAAGTGTGTAGAACATATGTGTCTACAACCTTTATAATTTTCAGGTCCAAATTCGAAAGGAGCATCAAGAAACAAAAAAGACAAATCTAGCATGAATAATGGGAACTAAACTTTACAACTAGTTGTGGCCGCACCCTATTCTGCATGTCGCACTTTCAAGTTTTCAAAAAAATGTGAAATAAATCGTGGACATTGGTTATTCTCGTGCATCCAAAAAATTTCATCCAAAAATTTGACAATATGTGTCATGCACAAAATGATGTGTGAATAGTACATGATGTTATTCACTTGTGTTCTCTCTTTTTTGCACAGGACACTTATGGTCATATTTTGGTATGAAGAATTGTAGGTGCACGAGAAACAAGATAATCCATGATTTATTTCACATTTTTTTAAACTCAAAAATAGGACATCCGTAATGGGGTATACACGCAACTAGTTATGAAATATCCGCTCTCTGAATAATTTAATTAGTGTCAAACAAGGCCAAATAAAAAAAACGACTCTATTCATGCTATATTGACATTTTTGTTTCCCGATGCTTCTTTCGAATTTGGATCTGACAATTTTGAAGGTTGTAAACACTCATGCTTTTCGTACAATTTTTTGAAATGTTTTAAATTGTTTTTTTTTCAATGGTGTGGTAGCACTAGATATTCCACCTGAACCTGTAGTTGTTCCTATTTTGAACTACCCCAATGTAGCAAAGTCGGCTCTGAAAGGGCATGACTAGTTCCCTGTAATAAACGATGATGTGTGGCCTCCATTTGACGTCACAGTGAGTGCATACACATATTACTAAATACATTCCACGTATTTTCCTAAGCTTGTTTACTCTAGAGTGACATCTTGTGCTTACTTTTATTTTGCTTTTATCCGGCTTCTGTCCTGTGTACAATTTTTATGTACGACAACTTGTCGCAATTAATGTACCATACAGACATACAGTGCTAATCCTAGAAATGCACCGTACTCTCTACTTCAGTTTACTGGAGTACAGCTTAAGACAGAAAATGCACTATACTCTGACAGGATGACAGGTACACTGCACTTACAAGCGCCATGATCTTTGTCCAGCGCCTCTCGGTCAACTTGTTTCTGATAAATAATCCTATTGATCTCGACATTTTTGGCAAGAACGAAAGCTACATGATATCGCAAGAAATCTCATTATCACGAGACAATCATGCATGTGGGATGATATTTAGTCCGCCTATTAGCCGGTGTTCACATTTCAGTACTATCAAGAAAGAAGCTGCAGTTTCTCTTGTGAGTTGTGGAGATGAAATACGTGAGGTGTACTCCCTCCGTTCCAAATTAATTGACTTCTATTTGCCCACATGTGAATGTATCTAGACATGTTACAAGTATATATACATCCACATTTAAATAAATGGAAATCAGTTAATTTGGAACGAAGGGAGAACCTATTAAGTGCGAACAAATGGAACCCGAGGTCCGGAGAGCAATTTATTTCGAAAAGAAATCAAAATTATCTTCTGAAGTTTCATTAAAAAATTGAAAACACATTTTTGTGTGTGGGCAATGTTATATTTCATCGACGTGTAAAATCTCAACTTAAAATATCTTGTATTTTGGAGTACATAAAAATGACAAATCTGAGAACTGTGTGAAATTTCAAACTCTCACAGATATGTCAGATTTTGTTATTTTTGTGTAGCGCTGAATATGAATTATTTTGAATTGTGATTTAGCGCATTGGTAGACTGCATCACTGTCTATATCCACGATTTTCAGTTGTTTTTATAAAACTTCAAAATATGAATTTTGAAATTTTCATGATAAATTGATCCCTGGACGTTTCATTTGTGGTTCCGCACCAACTAATCACTAGACAAGGTATAAGTTACTACTTCCATGTATTTGCCTCTTTCGAACTGTCCAATGTAATTAAGTCGGCTCTAGAAGAGCATGCCTAGTTCTTGTGACAAACAAATCGATGTTGTGACTTGTGAGGCCCCCTAAATGCATTTTCAAATCTCACAAAAAATCCACGTAATTAGACGAACACATGATTTCAAAATCTCCTGAAACAGAATCCAGTTATCATTTCAGTTTTAGCAAAATGCATATTCCGATAATTTCGGTGGCATCAAATTTATTTTTGGATAGCCAAAAAAGTGATTTCAAATTTCAAATTTAGTAGAAGAATATGAATTTATTTTTTTGTAATCAAGGAGTTCATTAATAAAAATACTCAACAGTTTTATTTTTACAAAAAAAATTGACACTTAAAAGTTAAATTTCAGTAAAAAAATATCAATGTAACTAATTAAAAGAAAATTCATATTTCAGTAACCTCTTTTCACTCATTCCACAAACACATATGATAGTCATTTCAATTTTAGCACATTTATATTATGATAATTTCATTTGCATCAATTCACATTTCGGACTCAACTCCACAACATGTTTCAGTTTCACGGCATATTTGGATGACTGCAATGTATTCGAGTTCCACATGTAGTTCATAACACATGATACACACAGATCTGACTACAATCAGGATTCGCCTCCGAAATTGTCAAGGACCCTACTCGTCCCCCGCGTCGCTCCCGCTGGGGCAACACGGTCGGAGCCCTAGCCAGCCCACAGCCACCACCTCCTCCACCAAGCTCCCTCACCGTAGCGGCGGTGAAATCCAACAAACATCGATCGACGCTCTAAAGCTCCCTCGAAGCCCTCTGTGCTCTAAAGTTGCTCCTCCGTCCTTTGAAGCTCTTACACCACATGTTGTCCCGCCAGCCGGCCAGGCCTTCCTCTCCCCGCATGTCGCCCCCTTCGGCGGGGATCTGCCATCAGACCTCGTCCGTATAGATCCGCCGCCAGGTGCATTGCCCCGCCTTCCTATCGCCCCCGGCGTGGATCTATCGAAGCTGACCTCCTTGTCGTCGCTCCTTCGTTGTGCTCTTCTGGGTCGCTGCTTCCCGGGCGTTGGGCATCGTGGAGGTGCCCTTATCCCACTCGCGGTCGGCTGCTCCCCTCCGCCTCTCCCTGGTCGCAAGGCCAGTGTCAACAACTGTAGTGGACTGTGGATGTTGTGTGCTGCTTTGCTTCGGGTGAAAGCCTTCTCTCGGTCTTGGCCAGTGCCTATAACGGTGACGCTGATCGGCGCTGTCTTCCTCGTTGGAGGCGTTGTCGAGAAGTCTCAGCATTCCACACATCCCTTGTGAGCCCCCTAGGCGAAAGCCTAGATCTAGTTTCTAGATCGGACGTCGGCGGCGTCTATGACATCGCTACCCCCTCTGGGGAGATGTCTTGGTGCACCAAGTCCTTGTTGTTTGATGTCTCGGTGCAGCCAGCGCCGCTGATCGGGGTCGTCTTCCTCGTTGGAGGCTTTGTCGGGAAGTCTCCGCAGTCCACACATCCCTTGTGAGCCACCCAGGCGAAAGCCTAGATCCAGTTTCTGGATCGGCGTCAGACGTCGCTACCCCCTCTAGGGCGATGCCTTGGTGCGCCAAGTCCCTGTTGTTTCATGTCTCGGTGGAGCCGGCGCCGCTCTCGGTCGAGGTCTACAAATTTCTCTTGAAGATCGACAAAGTTTTGGAGGTCTTGATGTTTTTGTCAGAAGCCGGGTTAGCGAGCCTCTGATCCAACCTTGGATCATCGTGTTCTTGCTGATGCCCCTACCTCTCTTTGAGTGGTGTCAACGGGTGCCGACCGGATAACCAGCGGCCATGGTGACTTCTGCGCTGGTTAGATGAAGATGAAAGCTGAACCCCGCCGGTGTCTTTGCCGATTGCTCAAAGAATTTGATGTAGACCTTGTATCCCCTTTCACCTTCTATAGTTCTGTAGTGGATGTGTGGTGTGTTATTCTCTCCTCTTCTCTAGGAGAGGTTGAGTTTCTTCCTCCTCTTTGTTTTTTCGTTTTTTGAGTTCTTTGTACTCGTTTACTCCTCTTCATGAATCGAAACAACTCTAACGCTGCTTTCCGTAAAACAAAAACAGATATGAGATCCATGCGTTCCAATAATTTCAGTAACAAAAAGATAAACATGTCGGACAGATGCATTCCAACGATGATGTGGAAGCTGGTGCCAGCCGGGGCTTGGTGGTGACTGATGACTGACCGGCGCATCCCTGATCGCACGCAGTTCATGTCAGCATGTGCCTCTGCTCGTCTACAGCATGGAGGAAAGCACTGCCGCCTATCCTATATTCCTACGTATGGTCCATTAGAGGTACATGAGACATGACACATGAGTATATTCTGCAAAAAGGAGTGCTCCGTGAGACCGTGACACATGAGTCCATGGAGCACGTACTGGCTTCTATGTGCGCCTACTCCATATATGCCTCCTAGCCCATCAAATCACGTGTACGGCGTGCGATTATATTTTTCGTGGTTGCATATGCAGTATACGATCTATCCATCCATCGCGTCAGTGTCTAGCAATTGTCGGCATAGAACCCATACACCTTTCTTTTCAAAACACCATACAAACACAGCCACTCACATATGTACGCACATAATCACTCCTATGAACGCACGTACGCACAACATACCACTATGAGCACTTTTGAAAGACCGAGTTGAGTCTTGAGATTGACGACAAAGTCACCATAAGCGGCCCGTTGTCGACAGGGATGTCGTCTCACACTGAGGAATATTCCGCTTAAATAAGAAACTGTGTCAAATCTGAGAGTTAAACTCTGATGTGTTGTGGTATAATCACCCTCCTAACTATCTTCCATAGGCCCCATACACCTGAAAACCTCCTGGGCACTAGTGCGCTCATGTTTGAAATATGAAAGACAATATTTTTTGGTCTAAAAAAAGTTGAAATAAAGTATACAACACTAGTGGAAACAAAGCCTCTCGTCCCCGGTGGTAAGGCCCTTTGGTACCGGTTGGCCACCCGGGACGCGGCAATCGGGACTAGAGGGCTCCCCCCCCCCCCCTCGTACCGGTTGGATTACGGCCCGGTACAACAGAGGTCCACGTGGGAGCCGAGGCAGAGCGCCTGGCTGAGGACTTCTTGTACCAGTCTGTAATACGACCCGGGACAAGAGGGTCCCCGCGTGGCGGCCTCTGGCTTTTTTGTTTCTCCAGCTTATTGAATATAAAAACTACGATTAATCTTGCGGTTAATTAATTACAAATCAGAAAAATAAATATAGCATATCAAAATATTCATAAAAGAAATATTTATGATAAATCGACCGGGACTAGAGCCCGTCTATTCGATTACAACCGGGACTAGATCCCGTCTATTCGATTACAACCGGGAATAGAGCCCGTCTATTCGATTAATTACAACCGGGACTCGAGCCCGTGTACTAATTACATAGAGGTCGACCGGGACTAGTCGACGGCATTGTATTTTCCCTTTGAGTTAATGACATAGTCGACCAAAAATCCCGCAATTTCCTCTTGAATTGGTCGAAAGCTGTCCTTTAGGTCCAGGTTCCTCCGCATGCTATCCATCTATAAAAGAAGGAGAACAATGCGAATATCAATCATCATAACAGAAATTAGACACTCAACACAATTGATGGTAATAAAATAAAACTGTGAATATATTTTGTTCACTTACGTCTAGAAATTTCTGTGGGTTCCGCTCAGAGACCTCCCGGCGAATCCACTGGCACACGAAGTATCCACACAAATTGGTCCCCGGTGGCTGCCTTCACAGTTCTTTACGAGAATAGATTTCAATCAAATAGTAATCAAGCATGGTATGATGGTATTGAAATTTGAATTAAAAAGATGCGCGAACCTAGCTCGTACTACTTACCTTGTCAGGATAAAAACTAAGCTCCTCTTTAAATTCACCTGTTGTCCTCTTTCTGAATTCTTTCCAAATGCTGCCCGGCAAACAAATGAATAAATGAGTTATTAATTAGTTACTTGATATCTCAGGAATTGAACAAATTAGAGAGACGATATAGTACGATAGAAAATACCTTTGGAGGACATCCATAATTGGTTGGTACCTCTCTTCGGGCCAATGCAATGAGTCGAGGATGTCAACTCTTGCATCATCAACTTGAATGATTAGCAGAATGTAATGGTCGCTGCGCACGTTTATATATGTCAGTAACTAATCAGTTACACTTAACATCGAGTAAGCAAAAATTAATGTGTACAAGACAGTAACACTCTTAATTACCTGAAGTGGTAAGGAAACAATATCTTGCTTTTATAATTTTGCCTATGTATGAACCTAAACAAGTTGGCCTTCGTTTCCTGGGGTAATCCCGTAGCAATTTTTCATTAACTCGGACCGGGTCAACGAACCCAAAGTCAAATATTCTATTTCTGTCACATTCATCACTCTTCATTCTGCATAATAGCGTAGTGAGCATAATTAGAACAAGCAATGACCGAGCTGAGCTATAGACTTTATTTTAGAAATAATAAATGAATTGAATCACTTACAGACAATAGGTACTGACGATACTCAAGTCCAGGGAGTCAAGCTGGTATAACTGATAGAGTTCTTCAAGATAAACATTTATCTCGTCTTACCTATGTAATGTTCATGTAACTTGCACAAGGAGCACGAGGCGACCTACCTTTGTGACATCCATGTACCAGTCATGCAGTCTTCGCATTTGTGTTGGTAGAAACTCGATCTGCTCAGGTGGCACTAGAGACTCCCGTATTTCCATTTCCATTTATCAACATGCAAATAGGTGGAGCTCTTCTGCATCCAGTTGAGAAAGTGACATACCAGCTTCTGCAGCAAATTTCGCGCGGGCTAATTCATCATGTTCCCGCGCGCGGAGCCCTTATCAGTGGTCACCTTAAGCGGGGAGATCGACTGTTTTGACTGTGCTCCGAGCTGGGCAACGTCTCTTTTTCTTTTCCCGCTGCCACTAGTACTTGTCTCTTGCTGGAGCTAATTCTACCCAGACAGCGTGCATAGTCATCTTTCCTATTTATCTCGACTTGCGATGGATGATTAAGAAAGTTCGTAGCCCACTTTTTTTGATCTCCCGTATATACTTGCTTCGGCGGGGGCTTTTTCGGTGCCATCTGTCTTTTAAGGTCGGCTGCCACGGCCGCCGCGTTTTCCTCTACAGTCCTTTCCCAAGGTCTCGGGGGAGGAACCTTCGGTACTTTTGGGAGGGGCTCTTGTCGGGGTACCGGCGATCGGTCGCGACGGAAACCCATTAGTGCGAAACGACGGTCTTCGTCGACTGGTTGCTCCTAGGGCGGAGACCGCGGAGGAGACGGCTGAGGTGTCTGCTGAGGCAGCGGCGGAGGAGACGGCTGAGGAGTCTGATGAGGCGGCGGCGAAGATCGAGATGGACTCGTGTTGTGGTGGTCGTCCAAGTCGTCATCATGTGGACTTGGAGGCGATGGTGGCCTTGGCGCCGTCCAACCTGGAATCACGATGTATTTCTTGGGCCATAGAATGAGTCCACCTGGACATCTCCCAGTGTCCTCTCATCATCACCTCCAGGGATTTGAAGTTCGAGTGATTCAAATCCGGGGTGAACTTGATCCACGCCGACACGAGCAAAGCCATCTGGAATCTCATTGCCCAAATACAGTGCTGTAGATTCACAAGGTAAAGCATAGCCCTCCGCCGCCTTCACTGATAAGTTGCTCATGGCCCCATGTAGCTCACAAGTTGTCTTCTCAGTGATATAATCCACGGGGTAGGTTTCCTTGTTCGATGGCTCATCAGCACCAACCCCCGTGGAAGCCACGCTGCTTCTCAGTTGAGATGGACCACCTGTTGGAGCACCTTCCTGCAGCTGACGAGTTGCCCCATGCTCGCGCATTTCATCTACTTGCTGATGAAGGTGGCTCACCATACTTTCTAGTTTGCTAAACCGGTCTGAATTCTCCTGCTCCTTCCTCTTCTTTGCTCTTGCTCGGCTTCTATAAGATTCACGGTCCGCGGGAAACCCTTGATCCCACGTCACATCAGCTCCCAAGCCTCGTACTCGTCCTCCTTTTTCTTTATTACCGAGGGCCTAGATAAAAATATATCTATGTCAAGTTGGTCGGCATGATTGTCATAAACACGAAACGAAACAAATATATAGTTATAACAAACCTTTGACAGCTCGTCGTACTCTCGGTCGGGAATAAACCTTCCCTCTTTAGCATCGGTGATTGCATCAAGAATTTGCTGCCGGGGTATAGGAGTTTCTTTCTGTTGATCAACTATTAGATCCCCTGTTTCCATGTCATACTCCGCCCCATGCCCAAGAATCCAATTTCTGCATCTACGGGGCCATCCATCTGTAATTGGAGTGATCCCTTTATTGCGCAGCTCAGCCTCAATCTTACCCCACTTAGGCTCGGCACTTATGTAGCCACCTGCCCCCATCTTATGGTGATATATCTTTTTCGCTGCATTTTCCTTATTCTTTTTCGATCTTTCCTTAGCTTTTTCTGATCCCTTGTATTCCAGAAATGCCTTCCAGTGAGGCCGCTGCCTCTCTAGTGTCCCAGTGAAATCTGGAGCTTTCTGTTTCGATTGCCATTCACGGTATAATCTGTTCTTGTAATTGTTGAACTGTTCAGCCATCTTCTTCAGAGCCCAATGCTTGACTTTTTTCGTCATGGCTTGTGTCCTTTCGGTACTATCCAACACCGGTAGGGTGAACTTTGCTATGAGCTTGGTCCAAAGCACATCTTTACTTCTGTCGCTGACCCAACTAGGTTTCATGGCGCCCTCTAAGTTTTTTGGCTCATTCCATTCCTGAATGCTGATCGGAACATTGTCCCTAACAACAACTCCGCATTGATGCACAAACTTAGATGCGTTCGCCTTGGGCTCCGTAGGTTTGCCATCGGCAGCGACGCCTCAATTATGAGATGCGCATCTGCGGCCAACCCTTTGGCATGGCCTCGTTTAGTTGCAGATTGGGCCGATGCGGAGGTCTAAAAATTAAAAAATATGTGTTAATACATACATATAGTAATCAATTATTCCATCTGATCAACAGAGGCTTAATATACCTCGCCAGACTGCGGAGGTGCACAAATTAGCGAGTTGTCATTGCACTCGATGCTCGTTTGCGCTTCGTCTCTTTGTTCCTCCTCCATTCCCGGACCGGAGTCGTTCAAAAATTCGGAGCCATCTTCTGTTCCACCGGCTTCTGCTCCCCCCACGGGTTCACGTAAAATGTCGAACACTCATTTTCAGTGTCTGCTTTCAAGGTGTCTGCTGTTGAAGTCATCCATTGGGCTTAACTAATACAAAAGAAATATAAAACAATGTTAGCATTAATTAGCAAATAAGTTATACAAAAGAAATTTGCAAAAATATCACTAATACATAGAAATTTAAATTACACTTAGCAAATTTACACTAAATTTCTAACACTAAAAAAAATACATAGCAAATTTAAATCTACACTTAGAAATTTGCAAAAGTATCACTAATACATAGCAAATTTAAATCTACATTTAGCAAATTTAAATTTACACTTAGCAAATTTAAATCTCTAAAACTAAGTTTCAAACAATAAATTTAAATTTCAAACCCTAAATTTAAATTTAAATCTATACATAGCAAATTTACCCTACATTTCTAACCTTAAATTTCTAACCCTAAATTACTAACACTAAAAAACAATAAATACATACCAAATTTAAATCTCTAAACCTAAATTTCTAACACTAAATTTAAATTTCTAACCGAAAATCTAACTAACTAACTAACCTAACTATAACCTACCAAATTCCTAACTAACTAACTAATTCCTAACCTACCAAATCCGCGGAGGAGGAGCGCGGCGGGCTCGGGCGGCTCCGACGCGTGGACGCGAGCGGCGCCGGCGCGTGGAGGGGAGGGACAGCGGCGGGCTCGGGCGGCGCCGGCGCGGAGGAGGACGTCGGGCGCGGCGGACGCAAGCGGCGCCGACGCGTGGAGGAGAGGAGGTGCGGGCGCGTGGAGGAGAGGAGGCACGGGGGCGTGGAGGGGCGGCGCCGGCGCGTGGAGGAGAGAGACGGCGGCGGCCGGCGATTTGGGCAGCTTGACGGCGTCAAATTCGTCGGCGGCGGCTCCTCCTTCGTCTTCTCCCGGGTCGTGGCTCGGCCCGGGGTGGAAGCTGCGTATTTATAGGCGAGGCCCTCTAGTACCGGGCCGTAGCACCACCCGGTACTAGAGGGTTTTCGCCCACGCCGCCCAGCTGCGCGCCAAATAGACCTCTAGTACCGGGTGGAGCCACCACCCGGTACTAGACGTCATTTTTTTTTGGCTCCCCCGCACCAAACTTTCAAATTTTTGTGCCAAATGTTTGAAATGTATTTGGATATGAATTTGTGTAATTTCTACATACTTTTGAATCTGACAAAAAGTTCAACATGAAAAGTGTTTGAATTTGAATAAGTAATTCAAAACCATTTTCTATTTTCTAAAATAATTATTATAACTATTCAAACTATTTTTTTTTTGCCATTTTCAGTTAAAAATACATTGACTAATATAATTTGAATTAAAAATGCATTGACTAATATAGTTTGAATTTGAATAATTTCTACATACTTTTGAATCTGACAAAAACTTCAACATGAAAAGTGTAATAATCAATTAAAAATGCATTAACTAATATTGTTTGAACTTTGTAATAATCATCTCTTTATTTTAAAAACATCCTTAACGACATCCCACCCAGTTACATAAAAGGATACATTATTACACATCACTAATAGTTACATTACTACATAAACGGACATGCTGGATCGAAGGCTTAAGGCGAACGGCGGGAGGAGCCAGCCCCGCTCGTGGCACGTTTCTGGTTCTCGCGCGCACGTTTGCGGCGTAGGGCAAGATCCATGGAGGATGAGTCTTTCAGCGCCCAAGCCAGCTCGGAAGCCTCCTTCGCCTTGAGCTGGCAGGTAGTCCTGGCTCGCCGCACACGGTCATCGCCGACGGACTACAAGGAGGCTTCAATGGCCTCCTGTATCTGCGGCCCGCCCCATGGTCGCTCCAGTCGAAGTCGTCGTCGTCGCCCTCCTCGTCGGGAGGTGCGGCGGCGGCTGGTGGAGGTGCGGCGGCCAAGTCGCCGTATGCGGCCGCGGATCCCCACGGCACCCCTGTGGCATACGCATCCTCGTCGGGGTCGGGGCCGTCGGAGCACGCGCGCTCGTACGCCCTCCGCACCTCCTCCGGCACCGGAGCAGGAGGCCGGTAGCAGGGCATTCATCTCCACGCCAGGCTCGTGGGCATACGATGGGATAGGCTCCCGCGGTAGCGCCCAAGCGCGCTCTGCCGAGCACGCTCGACCTCGTCTAGAAGGCGCTGCGGCGGGCGTGGCGGATCCATCTCGTGGAGACGATGCACCCCGTCAGCGACAATATATAAAGACCTCCAGGGCAGTGCTGGGGGAGGACACGTGCCTAGGACAGCGCTAGGAGAGGACACGTGGCTAGGGCAGCGCTGGGGGAGGACACGAGTGGTGACTGCAAAGCCCGCCTTTAGTACCAACCGGGACTAAAGAAGCACACACAGATCGTGTGTTTCTTTCAAGTACTTGTGAGACGGCTCGTATCATAGCCCGGTACTAGAGATCCCCTACGAAATTCTGACTTCTGCATTTAATTTGAATAATTTATATCTATAAATTCGTAACTCGAAATATGACAAATAATATATATTAATTTTGTAATTTCGAACAATTATTTGAGTAAACAAAAATAAATAAGTAATACTAATCTTGCATTCAAATAATATTGAATTTAAATAATGATAAACTTTTTCGCCTTTTGCATTTAATTTGAATAATTTATATCTATAAATTTGTAACTCGAAATATGACAAATAATATGTCTTTATTTTGTAAATCCGAACAATTATATGAGTAAACAAAAATAAATAAGTAATACTAATCTTGCATTCAAATAATATTGAATTTAAATAATAATAAACTTTTGGCATCACAATGCCTTGCACATATATCATACTTAAACATGGACATAATTAATAGAAATAATAGTTCAGATAACCATTACAGAAAGTACTGAAGATACCCATATATATGAAACTGCAAACACTACTCTGTTCTAGATGAGGAGACTCTCAAGCATTACATAATATTAGAGATAAAGTGTTTGCCATTGCAAACACTAGTACTAATTAATCGTCCTCCGGATCAGAATACCCCTAAACAGGAGACCCATGGGGCACTGGTGGCGGTACGAGGTGACGCTGCCCATAGTTGACGATTCTAATCTTGCGGTACACCTCGTATGCAACGTACGCATCTCTTGCTGCATACTCAATGTTGCAAGTGTCAAGTGGGGTCTTCTCCCAAAAATCGTGCTGCTTCTTGGGGAATCCTGTCTTCATCTCATCGTAGTCGTCCTCCTCGATCACGGCGACTGCCATATCAGCCATTCCAGTCTTGTCATGGTCAAGCCTGAAAATGCGCTGGAGATCAATGTGGCAGGCAGATGGTATCTCAAGACCCCAGGTGCGTCTCATCTTGATCTTGTCATTCGTTATATCAACGCTAGCAAAATGTATGCCGCTGCGAAGAAAATCCATGAGTGTTGGACATTGCTTGTCACTACTGCAACAACAAAATAGAACACATGTTAAATACTGCTGCAACAAAGTATAATTTAGAACAACAAGTACAATAAGAATAACAACAAGTATAATTTTAGATCAAGTATAATAAGAATCATATATAACAATTATAATTCAGAACAAGTATAATAATTAAGAATCATAACAAGTATATTTCGGCACAAGTATATGTAATTTTTCCTTCATTTCCTTTGAATCAACAAGTATAATAAGAATTAATCATAACAAGTATATATTAAGAATAATAACAAGTATAATTTTAGATCAAGTATAATAAGAATTAATCATAACAACAAGTATAATAAGAATCATATATAACAATTATAATTTGGAACAAGTATAATAATTAAGAATCATAACAAGCATATTTCGGCACAAGTATATATAATTTTCCTTCATTTCCTATGAATCAAAAGACATGTTTTCTCCCACGACGATATGGCCAATATGCAACTTTCATTTTCGGCACAAGTATATTTTGGCACAATATATATAATTCTTTCACTACAATCAAAGAGGAATTGCTA
The DNA here is from genome assembly GCA_947311845.1 of Poa pratensis. Classification (NCBI taxonomy): domain Eukaryota; kingdom Viridiplantae; phylum Streptophyta; class Magnoliopsida; order Poales; family Poaceae; genus Poa; species Poa pratensis. The sequence continues at coordinate 4,901,987 of CAMZMU010000115.1, read as the reverse complement.
TCCTATATGCAATTTTCCTATCCCTATGAATCAACAAACAAAATAAGCCCCAATTTAAAACTAAGACAAGTTTTTATATTACCTTGCCCACTGGAAGACCATGACATGTTTCTTGAAACAAAGTTGGATGACGGCAACATCTTTTTGACCGGCCGTGTACTCGAGATCAAGGCCCATGAACTTGTCTTGCTCCCGAGCTTCGTCAAGCCAATTCTTCAAATCGGAAAGAAAACCCGGCACCTTAGCGCTGTCGTTCATGTACACGACATTGAGATAGGTGTTGCCATGTGCAAGCACCTGCCCGTAGCGAGTGATCGGTGGTGCAGGATCCATGGTGGAGGGGATAGGATGGGGATGGAAGAAGAGAGGAGAGGGAGAGGAAGAGGAAGAGAAATGCCGCGGTACTGTAGCAATAGCGGTTCCCATGCGTTAATTTTGATCACCTGGCTGCGCGCGGGAGGCAAACCATTCGGGACTTTAGTCCCGGGCGGTATTACCAGCCGGGACTAGAGGTGCTGGCGCCAGGCGAACAGTTGCCACCACCCTCTAGTCCCGGTTCGTATTACGAGCCGGGATTAGAGGCCCCTTACGAACCGGGATGAGTTCGTTGCGGCCTCGTAACATTCTATCCGGGACTAGTTCCCCCTCTAGTACCGGTTTGTAAGCCAACCGGTACTAGAGGCAAAAATGGCTTTAGACCAAAGGCTTGGTTTCTAGTAGTGCAACTTCATATACACATCCAGTATGTTTTTCATATGGCCCACAATACAACTTATTTTTAACCAAAAAATGCAAATACGTAAAAGAGATGCGTATGTAGCCACGAAAATGAATTTTTTTTCTGACTCAAAGTTACCATTTTACGACTTTTTGTACAACTGATGCTCGGGTGCCACAAACCTCAATCCCCATGACCCCAACATCAGAATTTCAAGTGTTGGCAAAGATCTTTGCCGACTGAATGGAGGTGGCACCTCTACCAATGTTGAAAAATGTCTACGCCGATGTCGTGTAGTGGCATCTTTGGACCTATCTCCACCATTTGTGTTGCTAGCTAGTGAGCCATGTGTGGTGTTTCTTATGTCCCATCTTTAGCAGCATGTCATCGCAGAATCTCCTCCGCCACGTGTTTAGGCGAACCGCAACCCCACTGTCAAAACTTCCATAACCATCGAGGAGTGCTAATGTTTTCTTCTTGCGTGACAATTCTTCTTTGAGCTCATTCATATTATCCTCCATGGTCAGAAAAATGATCATGAAAAGGCGAGTGATTTTCCACGAGGAAGGGATATGCATACGTGTTTATTTGCTCATAGCTATCACCACATGTTTAACCTTTTTGAGAAACCTTTTTTGGGATGGGAGGGAGTACATTTTGTCTTCAAATCAAAGTTAAAACTTAGCATCGTTGCTTCTAAAGAAGGACTTGGCCTTTCCCGTCGGCCCAGTAACTCGGGCCAACAAGATGGACTCTTTCCAGCCCGCTTAGAAAAAACACCCGTACTACTTGCTAGTGAAAGCCCATTAGCAGAAGAAAACGAAGCGCGCGAAAGCCCATCCCACTCGTCGTCGCTCGCTGCTAGATCTCCGTCAGTCTCCCCCAAACCCACCGCAACAGCAGCACACTCCGTCAGATCTCGTCGACTCCCCTCGCCCACGTCCACGCCATGGCGGATCTCGCCGTGTTGCCGCGCCCGATCGCGGCTGCGCCGCCGGCAGCGACGGACCTCTTCGGGGAGCCCATCGAAGCGCACCCTCCGTGGTTCAGGCCGGAGTCGTTCCTCCGCGCGGACTTCGACCCGGACGCCTACGTCGCCGAGCTGCGCTCCTACGTGCCCCTCGAGACCCTCGCCGCCGAGCTGCGCGCCCACCTCGCCGCGCTCCGCGCCGAGCTCGTCGGCCTCATCAACCGCGACTACGCCGACTTCGTCGGCCTCAGCGCCCGCCTCAAGGGCGTCGACGCCGCCGCCGCGCGCATGCGCGCCCCGCTCGCCGACCTCAGGGACAAGGTCGCTGCCTTCCGCGCCGCTGCGGCCGCCGCGCTCGCCGCTCTCCGCGCGGGCCTCGAGCAGCGCGCCGCCGCTTCCGCCGCGCGCGAGCTCCTCGAGCTGCTGCTCGACACCTCGCACGTCGTCTCCAAGGTGCGATTCCAGACTGCCTCCCTTCTTAAAACACCAATGTAGCTACTTCCTTAGTAATAGTTAGCACCATCATTTGTTGACTAGAATTTTATGCTTGTCTAGAGATGATCCGGCTCATTCCTGACCAAAATTTCAGCACCTAGTATGAATGATCATAGATCAGCGCCTACTTATTGAAAATTTGCAACATATCATAATGCTGAGATTTTTTCTGATGATCGGAAAAACTCCTCTACATTTTAAAGCATTGGCCATCCAGATTTTTTCCATCAAGCTTGCCAGTGAAGCTTGATGGAAACATGTACCAATTTGTAAATGCCATCGTTTGATGTTTAGGTAGAGATTTTGCCCACTGTTTCTGAAATTTAAACGCCAATGTAGCTAGTTCATCAACACTGCTGGATCACACTGCATAACTAGATATATGCCATTTGTCCACTAGAATTTTATAATGCATACAGATGATCCATGTCATTCCTGACTAAAATTTCATCACTTAGTATAAATGTTCACATCTCTTTGCATATATACGAAGTTTGCGGCGTATCACAATGCTGAGAACTTTTTCCTATGTCAAAAGTAACTGCTCTGCCTTTTCATCCGTTGACATCCAGAATTATTTCATCAAAGCAAGTTTGTTATGTGTTTACCAGATTGCTTTAGCACATGTCGTGTTGTTTCTGAAACCTAATGGTTCATTTTGTTCATTCAGGTTGAGAAACTGATAAAGGAATTACCAACAGCACCATCTGATTCATCAAATGCTGAGGATGGTTCAGTTGATAATGGCTACTCTGGTAATGATACTAATGTGGAGGCAGGGACTGATGGCAGAGAAACCCAGAGTATTCTCTTAGAAAGAATTGCCAGCGAGATGAACCGGCTCAAATTCTACATCAGCCACGCACAGGTTTGTGCCAACAGATACTGTCTGTCATCCGGCACTTCAAAATTCTAATTTATAAACAGTTTTCTATGTTTTATTTACGCTGTTAAACCGATCCACTAAAAACATTACCATGCGAAATGAATACAGCTTCTTCACATGATAGGTTTAATATTTCTGTGCCACTAAGGTACCAACCCGATTTTGTATTGGTAGCACTCATTTTGTTTCTAACTGGATGCACATATACATTTTAATACAACATATATATGATTCTTATTCTGTTACACTATGGCAGTACAGAATCTTCCTTTTATTGAGAACATGGAGAAGAGGGTCCAAGGCGCTACAAAACTACTTGATGGTAGCTTGGAGCGTTGCTTTGTGGTTGGCCTAGAACATCGGGATGCAAAAGTAATATACAACTGCTTGCGCGCTTATGCTGCTATTGACAACACATCTTCAGCTGAAGAACTTTTCCGTACAACAGTGGTGTCCCCATTGATTCAGAAAATTGTCCCTCAAAACTATGCAAAAGCTGTTTCAGGGGTATCTTCTGATGACCTGGAGGGTGATTATCAGCAGATAATGCAATGTGTAGAAAAAGATTGCAAATTTATTTTGGAAATATCTTCATCAGGTAATTATAAATTCTGTTAAAATACTATTTTAAATCCTAAATGCTTCATATGGAATTAAATTGATGTACGTCTTATTAACTCTTCTTTCATTTGCAGCAAACTCTGGACTCCATATTTTTGATTTTCTGGCCAATTCAATACTCAAAGAAGTCCATTCTGCAATCATGAAGGGAAAACCTGGGGCCTGTTCTCCTGGAAAACCTAAAGAGTTCCTGAAAAACTACAAAGCGAGCTTAAGGTTTCTTGACTTTCTTGAAGGTATTTTTTATTATGTCACCAAGTGGTATTTCTTCTATCATTTGGTCTGCTAAATCTGCTACAAACCTATGTTTGCTTGCAAAGTATGCCTGTGTATATTTACGTATCTGATACTAAGCGTAACGACCATCATATTGTTGTAAGGGAGTGAGGTTACATTGGCTTGTTCCTCAGCTGAGGATGTGATGTCTGTGGCACCTTAATATGTAACCAGGTGCTTCATTCAGCTGCCGATGGTGTGGCATTGAAGTTCAGTTCACTGAATCCTATTGCTTTTCGTGTTACAGAGAGTTGCCGAGCTCAACACATATGTATTTATAAATTCTAAGGATTGATGTTTACGATTATTTGAAGTCATGACTAACCTGTTTTTTTCTTTTTCTGTAGGCTACTGCCCTTCCAAGTCTGCTGTAACAAAGTTCCGCTCTGAGCCTGCTTATGTGGATTTCATGCGACTGTGGCACGTTAGTGTCTACTTTTCTCTGAGGTAAGCATAAATATCTCTGTTAGTGTTAGACAACTTCAGAGCTATGTTTCTAACTTTATTTCTACTCCTTCAACTACACAAGATTCCAGGAAATTGCTGGTGGTCTTGATTCTGCTCTTACAGCCACAATTAGCCCTGTTGGAATGAATGACGATCAAATGAAGCAGAAGACATTATTGTTGAAGCAAAGTATAAAGCTCTTAGAAAGTTTGCACTCCTGCTGGAGTGATGAGGTTCTTGTTTTCTCTCACTCTGATAAATTCCTCCGTTTGTCGCTGCAGCTTATTTCAAGGTATAAGTGTCACAAAGGATATTTATTTTCTTTACTTTTTGATGAGTTAACATCCGGAGGCTGAGCTTTTGTTTTCCTCCTTGTCCCTGTACAATAAGGTATACAACATGGCTTTCTTCTGGTCTGGCTGCACGTAAAGCGTCTGATGGGAGCTCAAGTTCTCCTGCAGATTCTGAGTGGGCACTCTCTGTACCTGTCGAGGATTTCATATATGTATGTCATATCTACAAAACTCTTTGAACCCTTACCATGTCATTTTCAGTGATCAAGACCTTGCACTTTTCAGTACTGAGTGTTATCATCTTAGTTGTGTCATTTTGTGTACTGTGTGTTACTCTTGTGGGTGTATGCTTTGTCTGTAAATTAGTAGATTTACTAAATTAAGTTCACAATAAGTTGAGTAGTTGACCTCATGCTAAAGTCTTAATGTTCAGCAGTCAGCGGCTGTGTAGCTGACTGCTTATACTTTGGCTTAACTAGCATCATGTGGCGGCATTGTTCAGGAAATAATCCGCAGTTGGTAGCGCAGCATGTTGGCAACTACGAGGCAGTAAAAGGTTGTGGCTGTAACTTTTTTGCATGTGAACTGGAAATAACTGTTCCATTTAAGATATTACTATATACGTACAGCTTCCCTGCTGTTCCAGCCGCTACTCCCATAGTCTGTTACATTCTGGATATGCATTAAATAACGTTGAGCAGACTCTGTAGCAGTTTATATGATTGCCATTTTTATTCTTTTGATTAAAATGTCGAATTCATTGTTGCACAGGTGATGCATGATGTAAATGCTGTAATCAGCGAGCTTTCAGAATCAGGAAATTTTGTGGGACATGTTAATCAATTGCTAGCATCATGCCCCATCGAAGTACTTACCTTGTGAAAAAAAGTATATTGCAAGCTGTTGAACCTTTGAAGGATTTGTTGCCTGGCATAATGGATGTCATGATTGGGGTCATAGTTAAAAGGTCTAATGAGGTGAGTGGACCAACGGCAACACAAGGGCACACTAGTATCATCATACATATCTTTTGTTTTGGCATACAATATTGCTGTATATTGAAGCTAATGTTCCATCTGTCAATACTTGTTTTCTGATTGCATTTACTTTTTTTTTTTGGGAACGATTGTAGGATCTGAAACACCTGAAGGGAATAACAGCCACATATAGGATGACCAATAAACTTCCTGTGAGGCATTCTCCATATGTATCTGGGATATTGCATCCACTAAAGGTGAATGATCTTCATGTTTGGTTTTCTATTTTCCACTTCTATTTATTTGAAACACTGAAGGGATAACAGCCACATATAGATGATCAACAAACTTCTTGTCAACGAAAGTCTGTAAGGTTCTATGATACCTTGTTTACAAAAAACTTATTCAACTCTGCGGAAGTTATGTTCCTGCATCTTAAAACCTGTTTTTAACCTTTGAAAATTGAAATTCCTGGATATTGACCAGTAACAAAATACGCTGGCTGAGTCTCATTTGAGTTATGGTCATATGCCTGTTTTATGTGCTGAAAATTTATCAGCAGCGTCTCTTCAACTTTTATGACAGGTTCATGGTGTTTTCATTTATGCTATTTTATTATAAGCTTTTCCTTTGTGTTCTTAGGTGTTTCTTGACGGAGAGCGTGTGAATTATTTATCAGAAGATGATAAAACTAGACTGCGTTGTGAATCGACAGACAAGATCACTGCAATTTACTATGATATGGTATCCGAAGTAGTCAATGTGGTAAGTAAGAATTGTCTACCTGCCTATGAAATTCCGATTCTACCAATGAGTTTACTCAGATTAGTTATTTCCAATATGAAGGCAAGGAAGACCGAATCTTCGTTGCAAAGACTGCGCCATGCACAAAGACGAGTAGGAGCTAGTACTGATTCGTCAGATAACGTAATATCTGACACCGACAAGATCTGCATGCAGCTATTTCTTGATATTCAGGTTCGCCCACTGTCTTTTACCCTTATGCTCATAAAAGATATAGATTATATGCACTGTTTTCAAAATAGAAATTCATCTTTCATCAACTGTTTTTCTGGGATTCTTTTTTTTTTCCTCTGGGAGTATCCCTTACCAGCTCTTCTAACCTGGTTTCCCATTTTCTGTATGCGACACTCAGAAACATTATGTACACATGTAAAGGCTTGTATGTAGGATAATAGAGAAGATATCAGGCAATCGGGATATCAGGCAATCGAGACAGCTTATGTGACTAAATATGGTATAAGGGTTATAACGGATGCACTGGACTGCCGACTGACATGTTCTTTCACATGTTTTTTTTTTCAGGAATACGCACGGAATCTTCGCTCGCTGGGAATAGATGCAAAGGAAATTGAATCCTACAAAGCTCTATGGCAGTGTGTTGCCCCTAAAGACAAACAAGATAGCATCCAGTTTTGATGTAAAGACATCGTCAGTACATAGAACTGTTGACTATAGGTCCTTTGAATTGCGTAGATATGCCTGGTGTTGTTCATTAGGTCAGAAGTATGTACGATTTATACGTGGAGAACTGGGTTTTGATCGCTGTCATTGTTTGATTTTACTGGACTGTCACCCCCAGAGGCCATATGTTGTTACAAGGATACAAGGATATGTTTTGAGAACTTGTGTCATAACATTTTTCACTCTGGAAAACCTTATGCTAACTTCACTTGAAGATCTGCTTAAGATTGAAGCTGAACCGCTTATCCTTCAATGTCAAGTTTTGCGATTTTTACCCATTGCTTTTGGTAATTAGTATTCAGGTTTGGCTTGTGATCCCCTTCAGTCCAGCAATGACACAATGTTGCACAATTCACTCAACCAATCACTGATTACAGATGCTCAAAAAGCTGAACCAAAGCCTTGTAAAAAATTCGTGTGTTCACATTTTTTGCTACCGAATAATAAATAAGTGAACAAAACAACAGACCGAGGCTACTACTCATTTTACAAAGATACAATCCCCACAAGTATGTTGCAGACAGGGTGGGTGTTTACTTTCTGAGCCAGCTGAAGCATGAGCAGCCCTGAAAAAGAAGCAAATACATGGCCATCAATTAAACACAGTTTCTCGATGTGATTGCGTGTAAGCTGGACACATTTTAAATGGTCAAAATGTACCGAGCTATTACTACTACTGGTGTAAGCCACTACTACATGACACAACTCCTTTAAATCCAGAAGCAAGATTTTTAGTTCGAAATAACTAGTGCTTAGCCAATCTTTAGTTATCACAGAACTAAGCATGTCGGTACACTCCATAAAAGCAGTGGAGATGAAGCAAGACAACGATGCAGCAAAAACTAGTTCCCCGAGCAAAACAAAGAATGCTTACTCCACATGTATGAAAATATTAAAGTGAACTCACTGAAGATTCATGTCTGCCCCCTTGATTGTAGCGGTCGGTATATGCATGGCTGCTGCTGACGTTATCCGTACCCGACTGCTTCTCCTCCCTCACCTTCTCAAATATGTCGGTGAAACCTTCACCTGTTGAAGGATCTTTCTCATCCCAGTCTCCGAACTTTGGCACAGCTGATCCTGTTTCAGGCTGCACGTGTAAAAGACACAACGCGGTACTTCAGAAACTACGTAGACAAGCAATACTTGTACTGCACTTACAATCTGCTTCACATTTTGCTATTCGTTGTCAACATATCAAGGCAATGGTATCAGTTAAGCAAGGTTCAGAAGCTAGGACTTCACCGTTTCGTCACCTCGCCCGGTTGATCTCATTCTGGACCTTCCAGGTGTGGTGGGAGCATTCCCGCGGTTTCCTTCTGATGAACCCCGGCGATCTCCAGAAGGAGATGCACCACCACCTTTGTTTGCAAGCCTTGCAGCATGACGAGGATGCATGGGTGACCTTTCATTGCTCGCTTTTCTCACAGCACCATCGTTGCTGGTCTGATCCCCATATCTGTGATTAGGTGACTCGGCATGAGATTTTCGAGCAGTGGGCTCGTGCCGACGAAGATCATCTTCTCGGTTGGCACGTCTTTCGTCCCTGTTCTTGCGCAGGCCTGGCTCGGCTCCAGCCCTCAAGGGAGAGGCCTTAACTGATGGCGGATCATTCGTGGGTGCTTCTGTGGCCTCATTACGATCGTTTGGATTGACAGACCTCCCTGGAGATTTACCCTTGCGGGCATTCTCGAAGTACTGCGTGTAACCTTGACCTTCATCCTCCCAACTTCCGAATTTCGGAACTCCTTGATGCTGGTACAGTTGAACAAGGAAGTACCTTATTAGTAAAATGGGATGAGCAGATTAAATTAGCACACACAATGTTTGAGGTAAAGCACCTAGCATATTAATCGAACGTCAGAAACATAATTGGATAAAGAGTTAAACTAATGATCTAGAGCATACAGAATACTGCATCTCCAAGATCTTGGCACTTGAGCATGTTCCATTTGATTAATCATGACTAGAATAAGCATTGTTATTTGACCTCGCTGCAAAGCATATTGTTGACTGCAATCTTATCCGTATCAACTGCAGTTTTCATATTTTCATCTAATCAAATACTACTGTAAATAAAACAACTCAGACGAATCAGCCCTGATTTGGCACCTACTAATCATTATAGTGACACTGGATACACAACAAAATCACATCCATGGGTGCACAAAGGCTGGATCTTGGCACCCGCTATAGCTGTATAACTAAAAACGAGAGAGCAAGACAGCCATTTTGGTTCCAAATTGGTACATATGTTGGGTAAGGAACGAAAGGCGAAACAGAGAATCGAACAGAGATATCCCCTGAAGGAGTCAACAAGAAAGAAATTGCTTCCATCGTTCCATGGAGACGCAATCTGTCTACGCAGAATATGACCACTTGGTCAAATCTGTCCAGGAAATCCCACATGGGGGAGGGGGCATCGCCCGAGACGAACATTCCCTTCCTCCTAGCACACGAGCCAGACACTCGATCTAAACAAAACAAGAAACCTCGGAGACAGCAGCAGCAGCGAGCTGGTCATTCAGTCAATGGAGCAAGAACTTACGGCCATTTCCGTCTGAGAAGAGCGGCGGCGGCGGTGCGAGCTACACAAGTCTCAGTGCGGCGACCCTGCCCTCTCCTCCCTCGCGCCGGCCTGTACGGATTCAGTTGAACACGAGGATGAGGAAGAAATCGAGACGGCCAATAGGAGAGCAGCTGCAGCAGGAGAAGTAGGAGGACCAGACTAGAGGAGGAAGAAAAGGTAGCAGGACGAAGGAGTCATGTTTGACCATTCTGGCGTCGGATTCCTGCTGCTTCTTCCTGTCGCTTGCTTGCCCACCTTCCCCGCTGCTGCTCCGCGCCGCTGCCGAAAGCCGGATGAGCTGGTTTGGTGGGATGATGCGGTGGAGACGGAGTGGAGTAGGCAAGGGTAGAGCTTGTGGTGGTGACTGCTGAGCGCTCAGGAGTGGTGACTCCCTCCTGCACGGTGTCTAGACCTGTTCCTATCCATCAATCAATCATGGTGTCCCTTGTTAACTTGGCTAAGGACACTATTACCACGCAACACTGTGATTTTGTCCTGAAATTTATGTGCGACTTTGTTGTTGAAGCTTCTTGCTTCAAAACTTGGCTCAAATTTGGAGGTATCTAGAAAAATCTTTTTTTTTAAAGTACCATAAATCATATCCTAATCTACTGTTCAAATTTAAGCCTGAAGGGGCAGTTGTGACTCAACACACTTATACGTTTGTGATGTCAATTGTCTAATATTCTATTGGACTTTTCTATATTCATGTAAAATTTAATACAACTAGGAACAGTTTACACGATTGGCGTTACAAGGTTATAGGTCTAGCACCGCCAAGGGACGGAGCAATAATTCACGCATTTTGGACGAAAATACCAGGACATGCTGTATATTTCTGTTGATTTAAAAAATTAAGTACAAGCAAGTGCAAGTACAAGAGATTTGTAGATAAGTGATCAAATCAAAGTATCCACACCCAAGTGGAGAAAAGACTATTTCTTTCTAATTGCTCTGCCTTTGTATAAATTTAGTCTGATGCCCTAGAAAATTAAGGAGTTTCTAGTGAGCCTCCGTGAAAAAATGTTTGGTGATCTTGTCCTTAAGCTGGGAGATACACTCCAACTGTGAAAGAAGGTCTGAAAGTTTAGTCATGGGCAAATGTAATTCCAGCGGGCCTGAGCAAATGGTCAGTGAATGAATAGGTGGGATCTAGCCTCCAAAACCTCTCTATTGCACATTAACACAAGAATAGTCCTCAAAGAACTACTTTCTCTGCAAAAAATCTTTGGTATAAAGTCTATCATGAAGCAATAGCCAAAAGAACACAATATGCTTTTGCGGACAATAGGACTTCCAAAGCCAGCAAAAGCTACTTCCTTCGTTTCACAATATAAGATGTTTTAGCTATTGGCATGTTGATTAGATACAGATTAAAACGAGTGAACATATACACTAAAACATGTTTAGATACATGTAGATATATATATCAATATGTAAGAAGGTTAAAACATCTTATATTGTGGAACAGAGGGAGTACACGGGAGGCATTGGAAATTTTCTATTCATGAAAAAAAGGTATAGGACCTAGAAACTGAAAATCAACTTCCCCAAAGATCATACAATGATCTTATTGAGAATGTATCCGTACAGAGAAAAGAAGCTCACCGGACTACTGAAACTCCTCATAAGCATGGACGGTGAGTCGGTGAGAGGTCGATCACCCCCACATCTGCCTTCTAGTAAAACTATCTAGCTTTAGGAAATATATTAATATCAATACAATACCAATATATCAACATGGTCTCAAGGGATAGTGATGCATGTAAAATGCATACATGAACTTTGCATTATTTTACTCATATTCCAATCATATTTGCATCATATAAGGGTTATATCAATGTTTTATAATGATTTTTGGAATATTTCATTATTTTCCTATTTTTTTTGGAATTAACCCTGCGCAGGCAGAAAACCCTATTTTCTATATTTTGATGTTTCAGGGTCCCAAACGACGTCCAAATGACCTGAAAATTTACGAGTATCAATATTTGGAAGCAAGAAGACTTTGGAGCGAAGGAAGCGAACAAGCGGAGGCCCGAGGCCCAAAAGGGGGCGGCCCACGCGGCCCCTGTACCTGGCCACGTGGGGCCCACCATCTGGAGCCTCGGAGCTCTGATGCCGTCGATCTTTTTTCCAGAAGTTTCGTCTTGACCTAAAACCGACTATAAAAATAGTCTCTGTGGCCCTTCGGAAAGGAGTGATGCATGTAAAATGCATACATGAACTTTGCATTATTTTACTTATATTTCAATCATATTTGCATCATATAAGGGTTATATCATTGTTTTATAATGATTTTGGGAATATTTCATTATTTCCCTATTTTTCTGGAATTAACCCTGCGCAGGCAGAAAACCCTATTTTCTATGTTTTGATGTTTCAGGGACCCAAACGACGTCCAAATGACCTGAAAATTTACGAGCATCAATATTTGGAAGGAAGAAGACTTTGGAGCGAAGGAAGCGAACAAGCGGAGGCCCGAGGCCCAAAAGGGTGTGGCCCACGCGGCTACAGTACCTGGCCACATGGGGCCCACCATCTGGAGCCTCGGAGCTCCGATGTCGTCGATCTTTTTTCCAGAAGCTTCCTCTTAACCTAAAACCGACTATAAAAATAGTCCCCGAGGCCCTTCGGAAAGGAGCGCCGTAGAAACACATAAACCACGAAACAGAGATCTGGAGTTGCAGATTGGAGGGGGAAAACTCCGGCGGGGCGCTGCCGGGGAGGTCTCCACCTTCTCCAACGACTTCTCCACCGTCTCCATGATGAAGAGGGAGTAGTCCACCCCTGGACTATGGGTTTGTGGAAGTAACTTATGTATCTCTCTCTCTTGAGTTTCACTAATTAGCACCATATGAGCTGCCGAACATGATTACGGTCATCTATGTAATACCTTTGTGGTGGATCTCTTTATGAGTTAATATATGTTTGAGATTGCAAGTGTTTTGTTTCAGTTATGAAAGTAGATGCATATTATGTACCACGTTCTTGTTTACTTGTTTTGATCAAGCATGTTTATGAGAGCGTGTGTGGGGGAACGTGTGCATTAGATGGAGTAACGGGGGGTGGCTAGTGCGGTGAACGTGAGAGAAAGTTCCGCGATCCACTTGGGTATTTTACCTTACTTTGTTGCCTCACTAGGGATAAAAAGAAATATCATGCTACCGGAGATGTGGGTGTGACCATTGCCACTACTCCATGACTAGATCTAGTATGTTCTTATTTTAACTTCATGTCATGAAACTTAATGCTATGCTCTGATTTATCTTAATACTAAGGTGTTATGATTTAGTTCGCATCTTAGTGGAGTATAAGAGAGATTAATAACCAAAAGATCTCTATGTTAGGACGTGATGCCCATATGATTAATAACTTGTCATGAAACCTTTGTTGCAATCTCATATGTTAACTCTAGTGTTTCATTGTCTACCACTTTATTAAAGAGATAGTGCATTTGTGAAACCACGAACCCCGGTCCATTTTTAATCATAAGAAACATCTTTCCAACAACTTTTATCCATTTTTCATTTTCAGCCATTTAAAAATCCGAAAATACAAAAATACTTTTACATCTTGCATTCATCATATAAAACCCAAAAATATCATTTATCATTGCTATCACCAACCTTGCATATTTATTTACCACCATTGCATATTTATTTACTGTTTTGCATTTATTTTATTTTCATATCATTCTCACACCTTGTTCTTGACAACCACTTGGTGAGGTTGAGGGCACAAAACAATTTATTTTGTTTGCAGGTTTCCAAGAGAAGGATAAGAAGATAAAGCTTTCACTACTGATTCCCGAGAGTTCGATATAAACCCTCGAGTCACCCCTCGTGGGGAAAACACGTCTTCCACTTACTACACACTCTGCACTTGGAGTCTCAACCTAACCCATTTACTTTTCACGCAGGTAACGACGTGAAGGACCATCAAGGAGCGCCGCAGAAACACAGAAACCACGAAACAGAGATCTAGAGTTCAGATTGGAGGGGGAAAACTCCGGCAGGGCGCTGCCGGGGAGGTCTCCACCTTCTCCAACGACTTCTCCACCGTCTCCATGATGAAGAGGGAGTAGTCCACCCCTGGACTATGGGTTTGTGGAAGTAACTTATGTATCTCTCCTCTCTTGAGCTTCACTAATTAGCACCGTATGAGCTGCCGAACATGATTACGGTCATCTATGTAATAACTTTGTGGTGGATCTTTTTATGAGTTAATATATGTTTGAGATTGCAATTGTTTTGTTTCAGTTATGAAAGTAGATGCATATTATGTACCCCGTTCTTTTTACTTGTTATGATCAAGCATGTTTATGAGAGCGTGTGAGGGGGAACATGTGCATTAGATGGAGTAACGGGGGGTGGCTAGTGCGGTGAACGTGAGAGACAGTTCCGCGATCCACTTGGGTATCTCTACCTTACTTTGTTGCCTCACTAGGGATAAAAAGAAATACCATGCTACCGGAGATGTGGGTGTGACCATTGCCAATACTCCATGACTAGATCTAGCATGTTCTTATTTTAACTTCATGTCATGAAACTTAATGCTATGCTCTGATTTATCTTAATACTAAGGTGTTATGATTTAGTTCGCATCTTGGTAGAGTATAAGAGAGGTTAATAACCAAAAGATCTCTATGTTAGGACGTGATGCCCATATGATTAATAACTTGTCATGAAACCTTTGTTGCAATCTCATATGTTAACTCTAGTGTTCCATCGTCTACCACTTTATTAAAGAGAGAGTGCATTTATGAAACCATGAACCCCGGTCCATTTTTAATCATAAGAAACACCTTTCCAACAACTTTCATCCATTTTCATTTTCAGCCATTTAAAAATCCGAAAATACAAAAATATTTTTGCATCTTGCATTCATCATATAAAACCCAAAAATATCATTTATCATTGCTATCACCACCATTGCATATTTATTTACTGTTTTGCATTCGTTTTATTTTCATATCATTCTCACACCTTGTGCTTGACAACCACTTGGTGAGGTTACACAAAACAATTTATTTTGTTTGCAGGTTTCCAAGAGAAGGATAAGAAGATAAAGCTTTCACTACTGATTCCCCGAGAGTTCGATATAAACCCTCGAGTCACCCTCGTGGGGAAAACCGTCTTCCCGTACTACAAACTCTGCACTTGGAGTCTCAACCTAACCCATTTAAGGGCCATCAAGACAAGTTTTCTGGCGCCGTTGCCGGGGAATCATTGTTGTAAAGTTTTATCCAAGGGTATCTCACAACAAAGTCAACTTCATCACCAACTTGTGCTAACACCTAAGCTTGGGGAGGTTGCACCTACGTGAGCACCATCTTATCCATCTTTACCTTCAAATCATTTATTTTGTTTTGTTATTGTCTTGCATATTTTATTTTCAGTTTTGCATAAAAAATTAAAAAACACATAAAAACTTGAAAAATGGGAGAAGAACTAAGTTGTGTGATTACACAAACACTCCAAATGATCAATTTATTGCTAGGCCCATTGCCACACCTGAGATAAAGCTGATAGTTATGAAGTAAGTCCTAGTTTGTTGAACTTGATAACTAGGGAACAATTTGGCGGTAGTGCTATGGAGGATGCCTCTATGCATCTTCATGATTTTGTTGAAATATGTGACATGCAAAATTTAAAAATGTGGAAAGTGATATTCTAAAACTGAAGTTATTTCCTTTCTCACTTAGAGGAAAAGCTAAAGAGTGGTTGCATTCATTACCTATTGATAGCATTAAAACTTGGGATGATCTAAAAGAAGCTTTCATTAAGAAATACTATCCTCCTGTTAAAATTTTGCAAAATAGAAACAATATTCTTTCTTTTAGGCAAAATGAAAATGAACATGTTGCCATGGCTTGGGATAGGATTAAACTTATGCTTAGAACTTGTCCATCACATGGGGTTAACGAATGGACCATATTACACTCTTTTTACAATGGTCTAAATTACATGTCTAGAAATATTCTTGATTCTGCTGCTGGAGGTGCTTTTATGGGAAAAACTATAGTAGAAGCTAAGAACATATTGGAAAGTATTTTGCAAAACTATAGTCAATGGCATACTGATAGAGCACCTAATCCATCTAAGAAAGTAAACTCCATAGAAGAAACAAATGATTTGTCATCTAAAATGGACACTATTCTTGCTTTCATTAATAAACAAAATATTGAAAATGTGCCTTTGCAAGAACTAGTTGGTAATAATCCTGAAAATGTTGATGTCAACTTCATTAGGAACTATGGTAATAATGGGTATGGTAACAACAATTATAATTCCTATAATAAACCCCCATATGTTCCCAACAACCGTCCTTCTATTCCATATCCTAATGCTAGTGATAATAATTGGAAGCCTATGCCACCACGTAATGATAATTTTGAGGCTAATAAAATTCTTATGGAACAAGTTGCTAGTCATAATACCATGATACAAGAGTTGAATAAGTCTGTTGCTTCTATTAGTTCTGATATTAAAGGCTTACAACTCCAAACTGCAGGACTAGACAAAGCCTTGTCAAAACTAGCTGATAACCAAGCCACTTTATTGAGTATGTCTGCAGGGAAACCACAAGCACCACCTGTGGTTGGAATGAATTCTATTAATATTGCTGAAAATGTTCCTCTTACTTTGGAGGAAACTCTTAATGAATTATTGAACTATCCTGAATATTTGTTGCCATTTATGTCTCAACTTGTTGGTTTAAAAGAAGTTAACGAAACTGAATGATGAATCTCTTTGTTAATTGAGTTAGAAAGAAAGTTGAGGAAGTTAAAATGCTTAGTGAAGTCAAGGAACCATTGCTTGACTTAGAGAATTGTAGCTTGCATGAATTAATATCTATCTTACAAAAATTTGCAAGTGATCCTTCCATCAATTAACCAAGCAGGTTTTGGTTCTTATATTGCTAATCATGTTTTAAAAGAAAAGATTGCTAGGTACAACCAAGAAGCTATGATACCACCTAAGCTTGGGGATATGGATTCCCAAAGTACTAGTAACCATTGGAAAAGAGACACACCATGCTATATTGATCTAGGATCTAGTGTCTCTGTTTTATCTAAAGAATTATATGAAGTACTTGAATTAAAGAATCTTGAAAAATGCTCTATTGAACTTGCACTTGCTGATGATTCCATTAAACATGCTTTAGGAAAAGTAAGTGATGTTATGGTAGAGTTACATATGACATTTGTGCCTGTTGATTTTCTAATCATGGATATGGGGAATAAAACCTCTAGTCCAATTATTCTTGGAAGACCTTTTCTTCGTACCACAGGTGCTATCATTGATTCAAAAGAAGGGAATGTGAAGTTTCAGTTTCCACACAAGAAGTGCATGGAACACTTCCCAAGGAAGAGGGACACACCAAAGTTCAAGCTCCCTCATGAGCTTCGTCCACAATAAATATCAAGTAAGAAGCCTAGCTATATGGCTATAAAGAAAGCGCTTTACGGGAGGCAACCCGGTTGTTTTTATTTTTGATTTTCTTTGTGTCCTCTTGCTGTAACAAGAGACTTTGTTTTAGTTTTTTCTGGAATTTTTAATAAAGTGCCAAGTTTTACCATTTTGGTTTGAAAAAGTTGCTATTTGCATTCGGAGATTTTATTCCAGCACGAATCTGTGCACGGTATGATTTTTAATTCTATTCTGTAACTCCGAATGAGCTGATATTTGAACTGTAGTTGCAACTTTTCATCCTCTGTATGCATGAATTTTTTGGAATTTTTCGAATTTAAGTAGGGTAGAAAAATACGTTTTGCTGCTGCTGTTTTTCTGGACAGATTCTGTCCCATTTTGTTTGATGCATGCTTTGAACTTTTAACTTGAATCTTTTTGATCCAATTGAGTTTATGAGTAGGCATACAACATTATACACTTTCTGGACATTCATATGAATTTTTGTTCAAGGATTATATGCAGCAAGAAATCTATTTGTTTATCACTACTAATGTCACCCCACAGAAAAGAAATGGGAGAAACGGTGTTTTGAAGTTTTTTCACAGGGATTAGAGGAGATGCACCAAGAGCTATCCAAGGATGGTGAAGACCATAAGCTTGGGGATGTGAAGACAACCCCACTGGACCTACACACTCTCGGTTTGCACACGTCTAACTTCTGTTTTTCGATCAAACACTTTATCGCATAAACTTGGAGCGTCTTTTTGTTTGTTTTGGTTTGATTTTTATTTTTGAGAGACCACCACTATCATTTATATATGAGAGAGCTACTGGAAATTTGGGTTGAATTATGTTGGATGCTATTAAAGATTGGGAAAAGGGATGTTTGAGTTGATTTAAAAGATACATATAGTTGCATGATTCATGAGCTTGTTAATGAGTAATAATTTGCAAGTGTTTTATCAAGAGCTATCTTTTATTCATGTTTTGATGCTGAATGTTACTTTACTTTGTTTAACATGGATTAGTTAGTTCTATGGACACTCATGCATGCATTTAGATGGTCAACTTTCTCCCTCTTGCTAGCCCAAAAATTCCAACAAGCAAAAACTTGTTTCCAACACCTTCAACCAAAGTTTTTCCAGTGAGTCCACCATATCTACCTATTAGCTTTATGCTATTCCGAGTATGTTTATCATGTTATTTTGTATTATCTATACCTCTGAATAAAATGCTTATGTTGTTGATTGTTATGGGAAAAGTTGGTTAAGAGCTCTCACGAACTTGATGCACACTTTACTTTATTGCATTAATAAATGACCATTGTGATTAAAATTATGATGTTGTGGCTTGACAAATGTCTTTGGTTGAGAGTTAGCTCATATGTGCTGTCACATGGCAAGCTTTCAACATGCACTTCATTTCATTTAGTTGATATCATGTACTTTTGTTTATGGATGCTTACCATGGGTGAAATAAATGTGGAAATGAAGTGAGTTTAAATGAGTTTGTATAAATGGTTAGAGAGACGCCTGGGCCGCTAATCTAAGCCATGCATCATTCATGGTGGAAATTTACTTACATGCTATGGTGAACCTTCTGTGATACACCTTACAATAAAAAGCTATCTAATGGTAAATAAAAAGGGTGTTGAGATTGTTCATTTGTTTGTTTGTCTTGTCATTTTGATATGGGCTTGTTCCATATCCTGGGACAAGAGGTACCCCAGTTGACGCTCTTATGATACTATTATTACTTACAATGATATTTAACTTGAACTTGCTTTGTTTCCAAGTTGAGTAACACATGGAGTAGGTACTGTATTCAAGGGGCATGAGACTTTCAACCATACTTTGTCAAGCACACTACTCATATTTGCTTTCACTTTAAACTTAATCATTCAAGATGCTATGATAGGGGAATGAGAGCTTGACACCAAGGATTACCACATTACAATCATTAACTTAAGTAGAAGTTCAGAAGTTAGATGAAACTTATTCATGCTTTACCTCTACTCATATATATCTTTCCAAAGTGTCCACCTTTTATATTCAGATTTTCATCAATACTCTATGACCATTATAGGATGTTCTTTACTTATCATTATGCATACATGTGGTCCATAGTACTTTTTCTTCTATGTTACACTTTGTGAATTATCATTGAACATCCTTACATTGAATATTTGATATCACTTCATAAACTATCTTGCATATTGCTACTCCTTTTAAGAATGAATCATTTGACTCTATGTAGCAATAGTAATCATCTTTGATATCCATTGATAGTATTAAATTGCAAAGTCCATGTTAGTTTTATCACCTTCATACTCGAGGACGAGTATAGGTTAAGCTTGGGGATGTTGATGCATGTAAAATGCATACATGAACTTTGCATTATTTTACTTATATTCAATCATATTTGCATCATATAAGGGTTATATCATTGTTTTATAATGATTTTGGGAATATTTCATGTTTCCTATTTTTTGGAATTAACCCTGCGCAGGCAGAAAACCCTATTTTCTATTTTTGATGTTTCAGGGACCCAAACGACGTCCAAATGACCTGAAATTTACGAGCATCATTTTGGAAGGAAGAAGACTTGGGAGCGAAGGAAGCGAACAAGCGGAGGCCCGAGGGCCAAAAGGGGTGGCCCACGCCCAGTACCTGGCCGCGTGGGACCCACCATCTGGGCCTCGGAGCTCCGTTGCCGTCGATCTTTTCCAGACTCCGTCTTGACCTAAAACCGACTATAAAAATAGTCCCCGACCCTTCGGAAGGAGCGCCGCAGAAACACAGAAACCACGAAACAGAGACCTGGAGTTGCAGATTGGAGGGGGAAAACTCCGGCGGGGCGCTGCCGGGTGGTCTCCATCTTCTCCAACGACTTCTCCACCGTCTCCATGATGAAGAGGGAGTAGTCCACCCTGGACTATGGGTTTGTGGAAGTAACTTATGTATCTCTCTCTCTTGAGCTTCACTAATTAGTACCGTATGAGCTGCTGAACATGATTACGGTCATCTATGTAATACCTTTGTGGTGGATCTTTTTATGAGTTAATATATGTTTGAGATTGCAATGTTTTGTTTCAGTTATGAAAGTAGATGCATATTATGTACCCCGTTCTTGTTTACTTGTTATGATCAAGCATGTATGAGAGCGTGTGAGGGGAACGTGTGCATTAGTTGGAGTAACGGGGGGTGGCTAGTGCGGTGAACGTGAGAGAAAGTTCGCGATCCACTTGGGTATTTACCTTACTTTGTTGCCTCACTAGGGATAAAAAGAAATACCATGCTACCGGAGATGTGGGTGTGACCATTGCCACTACTCCATGACTAGATCTAGCATGTTCTTATTTTAACTTCATGTCATGAAAATTATGCTATGCTCTGATTTATCTTAATTACTAAGGTGTTATGATTTAGTTCGCATCTTGGTGGAGTATAAGAGAGTTAATAACCAAAAGATCTCTATGTTAGGACGTGATGCCCATATGATTAATAACTTGTCATGAAACCTTTGTTGCAATCTCATATGTCAACTCTAGTGTTCCATTGTCTACCACTTTATTAAAGAGAGAGTGCATTTGTGAAACCATGAACCCCGGTCCATTTTTAATCATAAGAAACACCTTTCCAACAACTTTTATCCACTTTTCATTTTCTGCCATTTAAAAATCCGAAAATACAAAAATACTTTTACATCTTGCATTCATCATATAAAACCCAAAAATATCATTTATCATTGCTATCACCACCATTGCATATTTATTTACTGTTTTGCATTCGTTTTATTTTCATATCATTCTCACACCTTGTGCTTGACAACCACTTGGTGAGGTTGAGGGCACAAAACAATTTATTTGTTTGCAGGTTTCCAAGAGAAGGATAAGAAGATAAAGATTTCACTACTGATTCCCGAGAGTTTGATATAAACCCTCGAGTCACCCCTCGTGGGGAAAACCGTCTTGCCCATACTACAAACTCTGCACTTGGAGTCTCAACCTAACCCATTTAAGGGCCATCAAGACAGATAGTCAAAACATCGAGGATACACACAACAAATTATATTTTTTAAAGGAAGGTAAAAGATTTGCCTTATCCATTAATTAAGAAGAAAGTGCCCAGTTTATTAGTGAAAAAGGGCAAAACGGGGACAAATGAAACCAAGCCCACACAAACACCAAAGGGTCACAAGCCAGCCCATGGCGCAACAAAGTCCACAAAATAACGCCAACCACACAATGACACAAACACATCCAACGGTGACAAGCTCCGCCAAACTATTCAATCTCCCACAGCTGCTGAAGAGAAGAAGTCTCGCCTGCTATGGGAGGAGCAAACACGGGACGCTCCTGCAGAGGTGAAGAACCCGCATTTCACAAGCCCACGCGCCAAAGGTGATCCTGACAAACAAACGACCATTTGCGAGAGCCACCTCATCGTCCACACGACACAAGGTTGATCACCCTCACAGCTGTCGAAAATCCGGAGCCGTCGCCCCGACTTTCCTCCACTCCGCGGTGCCCTGCACGGTCAGCAAGACAATCACCCGGGCCCTCGCCCAAACATACCAGCTCTCTCGAGTTGAACGCCGCATGACATAGCCATCTGCAACTCAAGCTGCACAAGGTAGCCATCCGCAGACCACGGCCGCCACACCAAACATCCGGGGCCGTCGCCCCGACATAAAGTCAGACCATTCCCTACGGAATGAATCGACCGAGCCAACAATCCTGCCGCACTAGTGACTCAGAGCCGCGCCACCCTGCACCATAGGGCAACGATCGCATCACTTTCTGAATCAACCTTCCGGGACCGCAGCCCCGACATCCACCAACCTGACGCAAGAAGTATGCCACGACCACGATAAACCAACTCTCAAAGACGACATATTAATATGTAACTTTGACCACTCATTTCTATTGATTATATGCATAAATATCTCAAAATTTATAATATCATAGATATACTTTTCGAGATAAGTCTATCCATATTATTTTTAATTTTTCAATCTGAATAAGTAAAATCTGTCCTTGGCAGTAAATTCATTGACCTTCGTGGGAAGAATTTTATTAGTCATCAAAAGGAAAAGAGTCAAAAAGAGAGTCATCCCTGATGAGAATGAGCAGGGCAGAGAGGGCGTAGAGCTTCAGGGCCTCTCACTAGTCAGTAGTGCTCCACCCCCTTCTTCTCCCAGCGCTTTGCACACTCCCCTCCTTTCCGGCGTCGGCGCCGTCCCTCATTTCATCAACCATCGTACGCCTTCCATTACTTGTCGCACCGGTTCCTGAATTGAAAGCGGCGGAATCGAAGAAGAACAGAGGATCAGTTCCCGCACGCTCTCCAGCATCGTCACCATCCTCAAGATCCAGAACAAGGGGGCCAGGACGCACCTCTCCATCATCGGTGAGCATACCATGCATGCTTGATTTCTTTGTTCAGGCCTCTTTCATTTTTTGGCCAAAACCAACAGACTGGTCAACACCTACTTAATTTAGCTTTTAATTTCGGCCGCACATGCCAAAACTGTGATTTTTCCACTCAACTCGGCGTTGGGTTGACAAGCGGTGGAGAAGCCGTGTAAACTGTGAGTAGTCTTGGTAGGAGCTGATGCCCATGATCAGAGAAGAAATATATTGGTGGAAAGCTTATCGCCCGAAAGAATTTTAAATTGGGGGTAATTCTATTGCTGCCTGATGTATCAGATCCTCTGCAGTTGTTCCTTTCAGCTCTTGCTTTAAGGGTGCGCTGCCATTTCTTTATTATTCTCTAATAGTTCCCTTCATGGTTAATTATATTAACTTATTCTCTTAAGAGGAATTATTTAATTAGGTATAGTGGGCTAGTGGCTCACCGTAGCTGTCTTTGATTTGGGACTCGTCTGAAGGTTGAAGAAGACCCAGAGCGACTCTTCTAGTTTCTTTTCGTTGATGTGTATTTCTGAAAATTCTGACGATAGCTCATTCTTGTACCATATGTGTACTTTGTGGCATGCTTTGCTTCACAGTTGTCCTTCCTGCAAAATAATGATAATGGTTTGCTCTTGTGTCAAGGATGCTCTATATTTGTACAGTGATTGGAAATGGACGTCCTGGAGGGGGTGCTGCTAGATGAAAGTGCAGAGCCCACACAATTGCCATTGTCACTTCTGGAAGGCATCACAAATCAGTTCTCTCCTGATCAGCAAATTGGCATTGGCGGGTTTGCGGTGGTTTATAAGGTACCACACACCTACCTATAGTAAGCCCGCTTATCCATCCTAATTACGGTTGATCTAAAAAGTAAACAAACTTATCATATTTGCGCATCGCCACATGTACAAGAGTTCTTATTGGCAATGCATGTTGACAATGTAGGGAATGGTCGGTAAAGGTATGGTCGCCGTGAAAAAGCTTTCCAACACATTTTGTATACATGAGAATGTTTTCAACGAAGAGGTTAAATGCATGATAAAGGCCAAGCACAAGAATATAGTACATTTTCTGGGGTATTGTGCTGACACGCAAGGAAAAATGGTAATATACGACGGAGACCTTGTCATGGCAGATCAACGGAACTGGTTGCTCTGTTTTGAGTACGCATGCAACGGCAGTCTCGATAAGCATATTACTGGTAGTATGAAAACGTCTATTCCCATCTTGATTTACTCGGTTAAATGTTTAGATACAATACATGGTGTAGACTTATCATACCTACCATTCTGATTTATGTCACATTATCACCATTACCTGAATTATGTAAGAAACACAAATCCATGTTGCTTCGTGTGCAGATGCATCTCTTGGACTTAATTGGAGGGTGCGATATCGAATAATCAGGGGGATATGCGAGGGCTTACTTTTTCTCCATGACAAGCGAATTCTTCACTTAGACCTTAAGCCCGCCAATATATTACTAGATGGTCACATGGTACCCAAGATTTGTGATTTCGGACTCTCAAGATGCCTCACTGAAGAGCAAACCCGTGCAAGTACTAAAAACCGACTTGGAACACTGTAAGCTAACCTCTTGAAAGCTCTTCGTTTTGTTAGGCACGACTTAATACTTCACATTTATTTGCACATTCATTTATTTGACCTTAAAATTCTTCTCTCAGGGGATATATGGATCCAGAGTACCTCAGATTAGGACGAATTGCACTCGCGTCAGACATATATAGCATTGGTGTTATAATCTTGGAGATAGTGACAGGAGTGAAGTGGTATATTGATGAGGAGAAGGCAAGAACATTTTTTTGTTTTAGGCATTTCCTCCAATTTGAAGTATATATTTTGAAAATAATTAGGTTATGCTTTAACTTCTGGAAATATAATTCTATTGGACTTTTCTTGATACCAAATGTATGAAAACAATCTATTGTTGAGATGGATTTGTGAGACACAAATTTACTCATCAGAATTCAAATCGCACTTAGATACACATGTTTTCACTATGAAAATAATCCTATTCATACTATTTAGTCTCACATCCTGATATACCACTTAAACCAAACTGACAATTATGCATCTATGATATTATATATACTTGAACTGTAATTTGAAGATACCCGATGTGCATTGCATGAAATAAATGATAAGAGAACTTATATATGTTTTCTATGTACCTTTTTCTATATTACAGGCATATGCAGTATATTCACAAATAAGCTAATGTGTAATGAAATTTAGTGGCTCCAATGAAAAATCATCATGGTCTATATTTGGTTGATCACCAGCATATCTTCTCTAGGTGCTTTAATGTAACAACTACATATATCATCACATTTTTTATAACATTACTAACTCACGATTGCAACCTTAGGTAGTTGAAAGTTGGATGAACCGACTTGAAGCATAAGAGAGGGACATGCAGTTGCAACAAGTAAGGGTATGCACTAAGATAGGGATAGAATGCATGAACATGGACCCAGAAAAGAGACCAGTTGCACGACATATAATTGATAGGCTTGATGAAACAGCAAGTGCTGACTATACATACGAAAATGGCAGCAGCAATTCATTAGCTGAGCTGCAGGTAAGTTTACGTACGGAACAACCGGGAGAAGGAATTGGAGATCTTGCAGCTGAGAGTTCCCAAGCGGAAGAAGTCGAAAAACACCCTGAAATATTGGGGGATTCATTATGGGAAGCGCAAGATACAAAGCAAAAGGCCAGCCGTCATGGCACAAGTATTTTTGGCTCTATCCCGACTTTGTTAAACAAGTTGAAAAAATTGGACATCTTCAATAGGAAATCGCACATGGATTCAAATAGGAACAACTGGCATCGTACATTAGAACAGTCGGATAATATAAAGATCTTCAGAAAGAAGGAGCTCAAGCCAATACTAAGGTCTTGCCTTATAATTGGAAAAGATCCCTCTGGTGTAGTTTACAAGGGAGTGGTTGATAATGAGGAGGTCGCAGTTAAGAAACTGATTAGTAATAATGTCATAACACGCGATCAATTTGCAAATGAAGTCCTCATCCAGTCCCAAGCCATCCACAAGAACATCGTTAGGATCATAGGTTGTTGCCTAGAAATGGATACCCTCATTCTAGTATACGAGTTCCTTCCAGAGGAAGCCTTCATGACATTCTTCACAGCGACATCCCTCTCAGCTTGAATGCGCGTCTAACTATTGCTGCCGAATCAGCAGAGGGACTAGCTTATCTGCATTCACGAGCTCACACCAAAATTCTACATGGTGATGTTAAGTTGGAAAGCATATTCTTGGATGATAACTTTATACCAAAGATCACTGTTGAGTATCATGGTTATTTAGAAAATATGAGATAGAGTAGGATTCTATTCTACCTTGCCTTGTACTCCAAGTAGATCATTGTACTCCTATATATATGCCCATGGGGCTCAAGCAATAAACAACGATTCCACCAATCCCTCTCTAATCCATCTACATGGTATCAGCCTTACTTCGATCCTAAACCCTAGCCGCCGCCGCTTCCGCACCGCGCGCCCCCGAGGTCGATCTCCATGATCTCCGCCGGGGGCCGCGCCGCCCATACCTAGGGTTCGTCCGCCGGTCCTGTGGACCGGCTGCCCTAGAGTCTTTTCTCCCGATCGCTTGATCGAGGTTTTTCTCTCGCGCCGGTCGCCTTTGTTTGGCGTTCTTTTTTTTGGTTTGCCGATCTAAGATCGGTTTGCGTCGCCCACCGCCGCTGTCGTTCTCACGCGCCTCTACTCCGACACCGGCGCGACTACCGGCCTCTTCCCCGACACGGCGGCTTCGCGCGCCGCCTCGGCGGCTTTCGCGCGATGCGGCGACCCGTAATGGCCGCCTTCCGCGCTTCAGCTCGCCCGTCGCCCTCGCCGGCTGTCGCCGCCCCTGCTCCGATCGGGAATCCTCCGCTCATCGCCGCCACCATAGTCGCCTCATGCACGGCGCTGCATCGGCCGCTCGGGCCGTCCGCCGCGGTCGCCCGGCTGCCCGCTTGGGTGCCAGCGTCGCGCCTCGCCCGTGTCGACCATTGACGCCGTCTTCTGCTCGGACGCCTCCGCCACCCCGCCTCCATCGTGGCCAGCTCACGCACGGCGCTGCGTCGGCCGCTTGGGCACTTCCACCGTGGTCGCCCGACCGGACGCTTGGGCGTCGACGCCGCACGTCGCCTGCACCGGCCTACGCCTTCATCACCGAGCAGCACATCCACCTCGCGGGCGATCGGATTGGCCATCCGCCCGCCCGTGATCAGCCCCATCCACGCAATGCTGCCGACCTGATCAGTCGCCCGCGTGCGCCTCCGCGGGATCCCGTGAAGATCGTCCACGTATGAACGCCTATCCACCGATCGAGCAATGGGATGCCGCTGCGTCGCCCTTCAGGCCGCAGCGCCGCCTCCCCGTGGTTCTCAGGGTGGCTACCTCGACCTGCGCGCTGCCGATGCGTCGCCCCTACGGGTCGTATAGCTGCGGCACGCGGTCCACGCCGCCGCCCCGAGGCCGTCCCCGTGGCTGCCCCGACACGCAGGTCGCCGCTGCATCGCCCCTTCGGGCTGTAGCGCCGCGGCACGCGGTCCACGCCGCCTCCCCGAGGTCTTCCCCACCGTCGCCCCCGATACGCGCGCCGCTGCTGCGTCGCCCCTTCGGGCCGTAGCGCCGCGGCACGCGGTCCACTCCGCCGTCTCCGCGCGTCGACTTCTACGTGGTATGCGCTGCGCCGCCTCCCTAGGCGCGGGAACGCCACGTCCGCGCTTGGTCTTCGTCATGTTGTCGGGTTCTTCTTCGCCTACTTCGAGCACCGTCGCCGCGCTTCTACACGTGACCACCGTGGCCCTTCACAGGCTACCGCCACCGTCGCCAATCGCATCTTCGTCTTCGTCCAGTACATGCTCATCGCCAGCGTCGCCGTCATCTTCTCTGAGAGTCGCGGGCAACATCGGCACCTTCTACCCCACGCCGATTGACGCCGCACCCGTCGTCGAGTCCTCCTCTGCTGGCCCCTTCGACATGGCGTACAACTTGTATTGGTCCCGTCTACGCATGCCCGGTGCTGGCAACACCGCCGTGTGCCTTCGTCTACGATGTGTCCCCGGGTCTGGCAAGCCTGGTGCGGCGCCTCGTCAACATCGACTAACTTACCATCATCGCACCGCTGCAGCTCGCCGAGCCACGCCGCTTCTTCCGACGCGCCGCTGTGACTCGCTGATCCACGCCGCATCCTCTCACCGCCCCTACGCATGCTCGGTGTCGGTAACACCGATGCGTGTCTTCGTCCACGACGTGTCCCCAGGCTTTGCAAACCCGGCGCGACGCCTCGTCCACATCATCTACTACCCGGCGCCACTGCGCGCTGACTACCGGCGCACCCTTGCGCCTGCGGCTCCACGACGGCTCCCTCGACACGGCAACCCCAACTAGACATCGACCACGGCGCCCTCGCCGGCTACCTCGACCACGGCTACACCACCCTACGCTCTCGGCTACGTCGACTTCGGCACAAAAGGGCTACCGCCTGCTTGGGAACCTCATCGGCTACCACTCCAGCCACAACTTCCGCGATGCGTTGACCGCTACGACTGTGGTGGGGATGTCCGTCGGCTCCGTCTTCGGATTCTTCTCCAGCCTCACCGTCTGCGTCGCTACGTTGTTACTGCGGGGGGATGTTGAGTATCATGGTTATTTAGGAAATATGAGATAGAGTAGGATTCTATTATACCTTGCCTTGTACTCCAAGTAGATCATTGTACTCCTATATATATGCCCATGGGGCTCAAGCAATAAACAACGATTCCAACAATCCCTCTCTAATCCTTCTACAATCACAATCTTTCGCCTTTCGAATGTAATTACCATAGATATCGAGTACACTGGACTCTTCAACAATAAATTCATTTATATGGACCCAATATACTTACAAACAGGTCTACTGACCGAAAAAAGTGATGCCTACAGTTTCGGAATTGTGATCTTGGAGCTCATTAGCCGGAAGAAGGCCACTTCTGATAACCACAACAGCTTAGCGAGGAGTTTCCTTGAAGTTCACGAAGAAGGGGAGAAAGCAACTGATCTGTTTGACAAAGTAATCGCAGTGACAACAGGAGATTTGGAGATTCTTGACCATATGGCAGAGATCGCTGTGGAATGTCTTAACCTTAATCCAGATGAAAGGCCCACGATGACAGATGTTGCAGAGCGCCTTCTCAAGCTGGATCGAACTCGTAGATCACAAGTTGTTCGCCAATAAGTCGATGCATATTGTTGTGTCAGCAACATGGATGTCGTCGAATAAAGTTTGCAACTATCAGTGTTTGATTTATTTGCTGCTGTGATTCTTTTCTGAAATGTATAGAACTATATAATGCAATTTTTCTCCATTTGTTCGGAGAATTTTTGCTGTATTATAATGCGGTTGGCTGACCAAATTGTATAGAACTGGTCTGGTTGGAGATTCTTGTTCTGCTGATGAACAATATCCTTGGAATATATAGAATCATGGTTCATACTGCAATTTTCCAATCCCTTTGTTCAGAGGAAGTTTCCTGTACTATTAAGCGTTGGGTAGAAGGCTGACCAAATACCCTACTATATTAAAGCGGAAGGTTTTGACAGTTATGAACAGTACTAGGTTACAGTGCTCTTTTTTCTCGAAAAAAATTTCCCCAAATTTTTTTTCTAAAAAAAAATATACAAAAGTTACATACACAAAACGTATGTGCGTCGATGGGTAGACTCCATTCCCGTGAACGGTTTCCAGTTTTGTAGACTTCACCTTCTCAATTTTGGATCCAAACTCGCACAAACATTTGACGAATTTTGTCCAATTTTTTGCAGAAAAGTCTCCGCGTTTCCAACAAATTATATACATGAAATATATGCGCGTCGACGGGTAGGCTCCATCCCGTGATCGGTTTCGAGTTCTGTCGACTTTAACTCCTCAATTTTGGATCCAAATTCGCACAAACATTTGACGCATTTTGTCCAATTTTTTGCAGAAAAGTCCCCGCGTTTCCAACAAATTATATACACGAAATATATGCGTGTCGACGGGTAGGCTCCATCCCCGTGAACGGTTTTGAGTTCTGTCGACTCTAACTCCTCAATTTTGGATCCAAATTCGCACAAACATTTCACGAATTTTGTCCAATTTTTTCCAGAAAAGTCCCCGTGTTTTCAACAAATTATATACACAAAACATATGCGCGTCGACGGGTAGGCTCATCCAATTTTTTGCAGAAAAATCCTAGCGTTTTCAACAAATTATATACACGAAAGATATACGCGTCGACGGGTAGGCTCCATCCCGTAAACGGTTTCCAGTTCGGTCGACTCTAACTTCTCAATTTTGGATTCAAATTCGCACAAACATTCGACGAATTTTGTCCAATTTTTTGCAGGAAAGCCCCCGAGTTTCCCAAAAATTATATACACGAAACATATGCGCATCGGCGAGTAGATTCCATCCCCGTGATCGGCTTCGAGTTTGGTCGACTCTAACTCCTCAATTTTGGATCCAAATTCACACAAACATTTCACGAATTTCGTCAAATTCGAATTTCCTTCAACATTTATTATGTCATTATAACAAAATATTTCATACATAAAATTTCTCTTAAAGGGTGCGGCGTGTCGCCGCGCCGAATTCAACTAGTTATTGTATATGTATTAAGAGCATGGACTAGGAACATCGGACAAGTATATAGTTCGTAGCTTCCAATCAGACCAGTTGCAAGGCATGTTTTCGTGTGACAAAACATTGGATTTACATGTAAAGTAAAACAAATCATGTTGCAAATTACTCCGTTGGAAATCTCAAGGCGTATAATTACTCACTATATAAAAGGAGGTCCGTTTCTCGCTGAGAGCGCTCGCGCACTGTAGTGCGCACTGCTCATGAACAGTGTTGAACAGTACTCTTTTTTTTTTGCAGAAATTGTTTTTTGTTCTCCCAAAAAATATATACAGGAAAAATATGCGCGTCGATGAGTAGGTTCCACCCCCATGATCGGTTCCGAGTTTTGGTCGACCCTAACTCCTCAATTTTTAGATCCAAATTCGCACAAACATTTGACGAATTTTGTCAAATTTTTCTACCGTGTCTGGCATTTTGCAGAAAACCCCCACAACGGACTAAAATGTAATTCCAGCAAACTCCAGGGACTTTTCTGCAAAAACATTCACACAGCTTTCCCTTCCTCTCCTCTCTTTCCCGCGCGGCCGGAGGTCGCTACCGACGCGCATCATCGCCGCTCCGCACTTCCCCCCTCAGATCGACGCCCACGACGAGATCCACCGTCGTCTCCTCTCCATCGTCGCCAATTATCGCCTGCTGAGACGCTCCAGCCGCGCCGGAATCATCACCGCCGTGCCCCTGCTCCCTCCGCCGCGTCTGCTTGCCGCCGGCGACTCTACGGCGACCAAACTGCAGCGGCGCCGCCACTTCCGGCCAACCCGCGTGCACGCGACTCCGACACACCGAGCCGCGGTCCCAAATGACGATGTTTCGACGCCGGCGTGCTCGCCGTGCACGCTGCCGCCATTGCTGACGCCATCCGGACATCACAGTGGGCCCCACCCGTCAGCGATTTATTCTTTTCCACAGAAAAAATTAGAAAATGCTAAATTTCCTGACAGGTGGGTCCAGTTTGTTTAGACAATTTTCAAAAAAGGATTAATATTGCAAAATTAATAGTTTAAAATCTAAGCATCAGAAAAATATGGAAAAAATATCGAAATGACCAGAAAAATACATGCTAACTACTTACGACAGAAAACAAATTTTTTTGGACATTTTAATTTGGCAAATATTTAGATACAATCTAAATACATTTTCTCTAGATAAATGAAGTTGATTTTAAAAGAAACTTATATAGTGTATTCCCCTGATTATGGAGCTTAATTAAATATCTATGTCAAACTACAAACATATTTAAACATCTAAATTTGCTACAAAATTTATAGATACTCCACACGACAAATTACGACGAATTTTAACATTTTGAATCACAACGTCCACGGTGAGCTTTACTAGATGATGGAATATAAGAGCTGCTTTTATTTAATTCCGACGATTCTTTTTAATGATCTACAAAAGCTAAGAGAAATGTGAAATATTCCGAATATTGTTTAAGCAAAAGCAAAAGATAAAAAAGAAAATACTGTTTAAGCAATGTTCAAATTCCTTAAACAAATGACAATGAAGTCATTTTTTTACAATATTCCAAACATTTCACATCTCTCTTAATAATGAAGTCATTTGTCTAAAAAACATAAGTAATATTCCAATTTATAATAACGAAGTCGTTTGTCCAAGAAAAAACACAAATATTTGGAGTATTATTTCAGCAAAGGAAAAAGACAAGAAGAATGTGAAATATGAAGTATAACAATAACTTCAAATCTATACGTTGGAACAATATGACAAATATAACAACATGAACAGAAAAATAAACGCTGGCTATTTATGTCGTATGATCAAATTCCAGAGTTAAATACTTTAAAATTTTGAATGTATTTTAAATCTGAGCGTTTAACAAACATAAACATAATTCAAATATGAATACAACTTATAAATGCAAACTTTTTTTGAATTCCAAGAAGATTTAAATCCGAACAACTTTTGAATGTATACAATTTCAAATTTGAATTCTTTAGACCGCAGGACTTACAAATATGAACAAAATGTCAACATGACCACAAAAAAAAACGCTGACTATTTATAGCATATAACAAATTCCAAATTTGAATATTTTAATTTTTTTAATGCATTTCAAATCTGAGCATTCAATAAACGCAAAAAAATTCAAATATGACAAATAAATCAACATTAACAGAAAAATAAACGCTTGCTATTTATGTCGTACGCTCAAATTCCAGATTTTAATATTACAAAAATTTGAATGCCTCTCCGCGCTCCGGCCTACAGTGCGCACTGTTCATCTACAGTGTTGAACAGTGCCGCGCAACTTTTCAAAAAAGCCCCTCAGTTTTACAGGAATTCGGACACTGTCCTCCTCCTTCGCTGACAGGGACCTAAGCATAATTTCCAAAAACCTCCGAGGGCCTCCATCCAAAACGATCACAGAGCTTCTCCTTCCTTTCCTCCTTCTCCCGCGCGTCCGGAGGTCGCCGCCTCCGCCGACGCCCGCCGCCTCCGCTCGCTGCTCCCATCCAAATCGAAGGTCACGGAAAGGTCCGCCGTCGCGTCCTCTGCGTGCTCGCCCAGTCTCGCGTGCCGGCGCTCCCAAACCACGGCGGAATCGATGCCGCCACGCTCGGTCCCCGCCGCTGCCTAAATGCTCGCCGCCGGCAGCTCCGGCGGCCATATGGCCCACCCGCCGCCCATTCGGCTCCCCGCGACGCCCCCGAGCGGATCCGCCCGCTCCAAGCTCTGCGCGCCCACCGCTGCTCGAGCGCGAGCTCAGCGGCGTGGCCGCGTCCGCCGCCGGCGCCGGTGTCATTTTTTTTTATGAATTCCAAAATGAAAAAAACTCTGACGTGTGGGACCCACGTACCAAAAAATTAACAAATACAGAAAAAATGCTAAAATTCAAACAAATCATATCTTTCAAACTACAATTCAAAATAATACAAATAATGCATCAAAATCTTCTAAATTTACTAGATTTTCAAACTTTCTATACATTAGTTGGACCAAAAGATAGAAAAATTCATATTTTCCAGACTACAATTTAAAATAATACAAACAATACATCAAAAACTTCTAAAATTAATAGATTTCCAAACTTCCTACTCATTAATTAAACCAAAAGATAAATTATGCACAACATAATACACATAACGTATCAAAATTTTCCAAATTTAACCAAATTTTCAAACTTATCACAAAAAAATGCAAAAAAACAAAAAAAAAAACGTTGTGTATATTTTACAGTTTATAAACTTCAAAATTCAATAAATGTTCATTTTCGCACGCGTCTCCACCTGTTACATTTTTAAAATGATTTTCAAAATAGGGCAAAAAACTAACATGTGGGACCCATGTACCCGAAAATTAACTATTACACCCAAAAAAAACTAAAATCCGTAAAATTCATATCTTTAAACCTACAAATCCAAAATAATACAAATAATACATCAAAATCTTCTAAATCGAATAGATTTCCAAATTTCCCACACACAAAAAAAATTGCACCAAAAGATAAATTATGCACACCATGATAACATATCAAAATTTTCTAAATTTTACCAGATTTTTCGGACTTACAACACAAAAATCGCAAAAAAAAAACAATTATGCACATTCTATAGTTTGGAAACTTCGAAATTCAGTAAATGTTCATTTTTGTTTACAAATTTGTTGGAATAGTTTCCCATATAATTTTCCTAACTTCTCACTGGGAAAAAAATAAATTCCAAACAGATTTCAAAATTTCCAATCAGAACAGGCACAATGTGTCACCATACTAAATTTCCAAATAATGTTAACCACTATAAATAAGAAGAAAAAAATGATCTCCCTGCAATAGTTTCTATCCAACAATATTTAATCGCATCAGACAATTTAACATGAAGGTTATTCTTATTTAAAACATTTTTGAAAAAATATTGGATTTCTAACAGGTCGAACCAGTTTATTTAAACAATTCCTACAAAATGAAGAACGCTAAAAAAACAATTTTGAATCTATCCATAGAACAATATGAATAATACATCCAAACAGTCATAAAATAAATGCTAACTATTGACAGCACAAAAAAAAGCTTGACTATTTCAATTTGATAAATACTTCGAGGAAAAAAACCAAATGCACTACCTCCACTTACATGAAGTTAAATTTTATTAAACAATCATATAGTGCGTTCCCTCTAATTACGAACTTAAATCAAACATTCCAAGTTAGTAATTATTTGGATGCAATCTAACTTAATTTACTCAAATTACGTAATTCAATTCAACAAATGTGCATTTCCATCACTATAAACTAAAATTAAATAATAATGTAGAAAATGAATGCTAACGTGGAAATATGAACAAACTTTCCCAAACGTGGAATCAAATTCAAATGGGTTTTTCTAAATTCAATTAAATATTGACATGGAAATACAAACATGTTTGAATATTTCAAACCACTAAATATTTGAATATTCTACACAATATATTTAAAAAAACACAAAAAATACCGCCTATTCACAACAAAATAAAAAACATGTTTGAACACTCCAATTTAGCCAACATTTTGCCGACAAAAAAATATTATACAAAAAAACTCACCAAGTGCGTGGCGTGACGCCACGCCAAATTCAACTAGTTACTTCAAAAAGATGGTCTGTGGCATCCTTAAACCCTGTTTAGTTAGATCAAATCTGGAAATAAATCTTAGGTCAAAGCCCTTGAAAATCGACAATGTAATACCGGGTGCTTCTCCCCATTAATACCGCAACCCTGGCCGTACTAGGCGCCAGCTCCCCCTGCGTGCCTGTTACTATCAAGTCATCATAGGTTGCACGTGTAGTGCTCCCTCATTATATGAGAGGCCAGTCTACAAGAGTTCGACTTGAACTCTATTCGTATCCTATCCACACCTAATACAACTCCAAGTCGAAACGAAACCCAACTCGTACATAATATTCAACACAAACACAACATTCTAGTCTGAAGCGAAAGCTCTCCTTTTGGCGGCAAAACTTGCACAAGTTCTTCAATTTGATGACCCAATCTTCATAACTGACAACCAGGTACTCGCTTGGACGGCAGCAGCAAGAAAACTTGATCATCCTCTCCTTCGTTGGAATGCAAGAGCCTATCTGGCAGATTTCTTTGAAGCCACTTCGAACACTTCTCAGCAGGTGTTTCATGTCTCAAGGAACCTCAACATAGTGGCCCACAGTGTGCAACACAGGTTCTTACACTAGTACAGAAACGGCTATTAGTGGCGCACGGTTTTGGGATTCTGTGGCGCACCCCCAGGTTTGCTGGGTGCGCCACAGAATTCTCGCCACTAAAATTATTTCTGTGGCGCACCCAGCGTAGTGCGCCACAGAAATAGCTCGGCAGCACCCCTATACAGAGGCATTCTGTGGCACACTGTTTCTTGGTGCGACACAAAAAAAAGCGTGCGCCACAGAAATATTAAACAGAAATACCGGTATTTTTCCATTTTGCTATACAAATACAAGTATATACAGGATTTATACAGGTTTATACAGAAATATAGGTATATTTGACAGGTATATAAACAGACAAACACATTAATCAATATGTCATCACACATATTACTTAGTGCCCGATCGAGATACGTATATACACATAGTCACAAAAGTGCCGAATGTTTCATCATTTCACACTACACATTACAAATCAAGTGTTCGCCGCCTAACTATAATCAAATGTAGTACACATCAGCGATAATGGTGAGCAAGAGCGCGCGGGAGCATGCATGATCATGGAGTCCTCTTCTTGAGCGGCGCCGGGAACGGTAGAAAGCCTTCTTTCGTCTTCCACTCCCTGGTGTCATTCTGTGCCTCTAGTCGTTCTTCGATATCCCTCTGACACAACCCTGAAGATGGATTGGGATATATATTGGTTAGTGATATAAATAGAGTATAATTTATTCATCTAAGTAGAGAGGCAAGACAATCAATCAATTGTCATGGTTGGAAATCATATGGCTATCCTATTTGGGTTTCATAGCATAGCATATGTATAATATATAACCCTACACATGCACTTCTATAATACCTCTGGGGTAGTGGAAGGACCCTGATTTGCGAATGACATCTTCGAGGATGATCGTTGCCAACTGCAGCCGGATGCGATGGAAGTCTGTTCTGTAATCAGCATCGGTGAGAGCATCCGCGCTTTTGGTGTATTCTGCGAGACCAGATGGAATCTTCGTTTTCTCGACATCCCGGACAATCGATTTAATGTGATGGAGGGCGTAGTAGGCCTCCTTCACGCTGCCATCCAGTTGCTTGACGCAATGGAATCCGGTCCCATGCTGGAACTTGTGTGTGTTCTCATCCGTGAAGAATTCTGCCTTCTTATGGAAGGGGCCGCCCTTTTGGGCATAGGCCTCGAGAGCGTCATCGAGAACACCCTTTATTCTGGTGTATCGTCTCGGCGTGGATTTATTCCCCGAGTCCAAATAAGTGGCAATGGACCACCTCGGGGATACGCAGATGAGTGCGCAGTACTTGTCCCTGCTCAACACAATTGAAGAAGGATCAGTGATGAAGAAATGTAGAAGAAGGCATAAGATACGGCTGTGGCGAGCTGATGTGTACTTACTCGAAAAAGAAAGGCAGAAGAAGGACGTTCTTCCTCTTGTTGGCCAGCATGACCCTTACGAGGTACTCCATGGCCGTTTCCCGTGTCTTTGATCCTTCCACCAGATGGCTGTCGCACATGTAGTAGGGATCCACTATCGCGACGTACGGGGTATCATCTCTCCTGATCTTCATCGCCACATCGAGCACATATAGGCGGACCATGTTATAGTCCAGCCGTTGAGTGTGAAAGAGTTTGAAGATGTCCTCGTACGCTATGAAGAACA
The DNA here is from genome assembly GCA_947311845.1 of Poa pratensis. Taxonomy (NCBI): domain Eukaryota; kingdom Viridiplantae; phylum Streptophyta; class Magnoliopsida; order Poales; family Poaceae; genus Poa; species Poa pratensis. Next base: position 4,864,880 of record CAMZMU010000115.1, on the reverse strand, counting down.
CATCCGCGGGGTCTTCCTGGACGAAGTCCACCAGCTCCTTTTGCACCTCGACCGCGAACACCGGGTAACTCGGGTGCTTGTCTTTAAGAAGGAGCTCCTCTAGATGCAAGATAGATTCCTGCAAGGCAATCATGGGTCCTTCTGCAAGGCGGAGCAAGTCTCCAGACAAGATAGGTTTACCAGCCTCATGAACTCGGGGGAAGCCATCCGCATGGGGTGGAATCGTGTCTTCAAGACCCGGATCTTAGGAGCTGGCTGGCTCGCAGAGGTGGAGGATCCTTTTCTCTTCCTGTGCTTCTTCTTGTTCTTCATCTCTGTGGATTGTGGGGGTGAAGTGAACCCGCTTTAACAGTTTCTTTCAGTGTGTTAGGGCTGAAAATGTTACCTGGTTGAGCTTGATGATCTTCGGCATTCGGAGGCGTGTCGGTGAAGGCCAGGCGTTGTGTGCATGAAGTGGGATGAGCAGGTTGACCGCGGTGGTCGCGGAAGGGTTCTTCATCCACAGGAGGCATGTACATACCATCCATGCAGGCGCCAGTGTTGATGTAGTCATCGACGTTGACATCATTCTCCTCCTCCTCATTGTCGTCGTTGCCACCAAGTTGAGGTGCAACGGCTTTGTCCTAAACATAAACAATAGCACATCCGTTAGTCGGGAAAGTCGGAAAGTCAGGGAATTCGGAAAGTCAGAACTAACCTTGGACGGTTGCGGTGAAGACGTTCCCAACAACTGTTTATGGCGGTTGGTGGCGGCGACGACCGGCGGTAGCTTCCGGCCGGTGGTGGCGGCGACCGGCGGTAGCTTCCGGCCGGTGGTGGCAGCGACCGGCGGTTCGTTCTGGGTGGTGGCGACGGCTGCTTGTGGCGCCGGTTCATCCGCAACAGCTTTTTGTCGCTGCCTCGGCGGGGGCCGAATGACCGGGGGCCGGGGCCTCGAGGTGGCGTCGCTGGTGCGCCTGACCCCATGAAGAACATCCCCAAGACGAATCTGGGTCTTCGGCCATTCCATCATCCACTTCCCGCATTCGCCAAGCTTCATGTGTTTCTCGGCTCCCGGAGGTTGCGTGGGGGGGTCGATGTCACGGAACTCAGGCAGTACCTCGCTCACATTGACTTTCATCACGGCCTCGCTCATTCGGGTGTTGTGCATATCGCGGGTCGAAGGTTGTATGATCTTGGCCGTTGCAACTTCCTTCAACTCGCCGCCGGCCCCCACCCTATGCAGGAGTATGCAAGGCATGTCCTGGGAGTCAACACATGTTGGGCACCATGCGTGAGATATGGCAGTCATCAAAGGCATATATAGTCATAGAAGATGTCGCGGACTAACTAATTAGTTACCTTGGTGATGGCGTCGAGCTCGGCTAATGTCGAGACAAGGGCGCCGATGCCGGCGGCCGGCCTATCATTCTCCGGCCGCTCGTGCGCATTACCATTATTCTCCGGCCTTGTTGTATGTTGATCCACGACAGGGGGCACCGTTGGGGTCACCAGGACTGGCGACACGTTATTGCTGGAGGTGCTGCCGGCGTAGCTGGGCAGGTGTATCGGCCCCTGTCGACCTGCCGCATTCCTAGCAGCTAACCCTCCATCAAGCCAGGGGGTAAGAAACTCCGGAGCTGCTCTTCCATGCATTGAAAAAGAGGAAAAAAGTTAGTACAACAAATATAACAAAACCATCACTTAATTTAGTACTAAGATACCTCGGCCCATGCATTAGCTGCAATACCCCATATGTCCTATTTTTAGCAAAGTCATGCTAAATTTCACGGCATGACCTTGCTAAAAATAGGACATATGGAGTACCCGAATTTGCCAGAACGGAAGTTAATCGACGTTCCGGCAATCTCAAGGGCCTCACGGGGTACCTGCAAACATTTCACAAATAATATCCACAACTCCGGCCGGCATCTCGGCCGATATCTCCACGACACGTTGGTCGGAGCACAAACAACCACGACACGATGGTCGTGGACACATATCCTCATGCACATACATCACCACATCCACATCCACATCGAGGGAGAGAGAGCAACTACCTCGGGTAGGGAAGGGAGGCTCAGGTCCGAGATCGGCGTGGTGGAGGTGCTCCTCGTGGTGCTGCAATAAATTAACAAAACCAATAAATTAACATTTTTTTCATCTCAACTAACAGCAACCAGCACTAAAAGCAATTATCAGGAAGGCTACTAGCAATCAACAACAGAAATAAAAAACTGGAAACATTTCTAGGCATTTCTTCAAATAAAACCTATCTTCACTCATGTTAACACATAGCATTTCTAGGCCTTTCCCATTTGATTAAATCTTGAAAATTTGGGAAATGCACCTTTATAGATCTCATCTACTCCATCTCATCTTCCTTATCAAATCAAGTTTGAAAGGATTTGAAATAGTTTGCTTAATTATCCATGATGGTTTTGGGAGCTAATCAAACCAGTGACCATTAGTGAAATAATCAAAATACTTAGCAGCAACTAACACAAAGTGGGCAGCAACACAAATACTTAACATGGCATTGTTGATATGTAAGTGAGTAAATAGATCTACAAAGTGGGCAGCAACACAAACCAGTGAGTAAACCAGTGAGTAGATGTACACCCATATATATACCCAAAAACAGAGCATCCATAGAATAGGCTGCCTGCTCTTCTACACATGCAACATATTTCTCTACTGTATTTTGATGTAAAGGATTGAAGCCTTGTCTATGGAGGTTGATGTCCACACCTATATCCTATGTTTCTAAAGAAATCTCTATGCAAGCTACTGTGTGTTCTTATTTGTGTTGTGTCATGGAGTATATGAACTTGTTGTGTGCATTTCGAAATTAAAAAAAAGAAGCAACCTGCAAGCACAAGCAACACTACAGGCAGCAAGTGCAAGCAAGCAAAACTACAAGCACAAGCAACACTACAGGCAGCAAGTGCAAGTAATCCAGTGCTTCACAAATGCACAAGCTACTATTACCAGGAGAAGCTATCATGTCCAGTAATCAAACCGAATCAAGCTAATACACTTGCTGCAGTATTTCAATTACTGCTACACTAAATTTCTTGTCCAGAACTAAATCAAACCGAACTTGTTGTGTGCATTAGAGAAGCAGTATCATGTCCAGCAAGTACAAGCAACACTACATCTTGCAAGATTCCCTTCTCAGGAGAGGCAAATACACTTGCTGCAGTATGCACAAGCTACTATTTCTTGTCCAATGCTCGATGAATGAGAGGGGAATTTCTACAAACACCTTGGGTGCCGAAGTTCGGTAGGGGAGGGAGGAGGGGGAAAGGGGAAGCACCTGGGGGAGGGAAGGGAGGGGAGGTCATCGAGCGCAGTGTAGAGGTCGTCGCCGGTGTGGAGGAAAGGGAGGTGCGAGGGCGGGAGGTCTTCGTCGGCGGCGCCACGCGGGGGCCGAGCGTGCGGTTAGGGCAGGGGCGTTGCGGGGGTGGCGGTGGAGGTGCTCCTGGCTGTCGGTGGGGGGGTGGCGGTGGAGGTGCTGTCGAGTGCGCGGGCGGGAGCTGCCGGCGGCGAGGACGCGGTGGTGGTCGTCGAGCGCGCGAGAGAGAACGTCGAGGAAGCGCGCGCGTTCTACACTTAGCAAAATTTCGGATGGAGAAGAGAGGCAGCGCGGGGTGGCCCACATGTAATTGGGTCGAAGGATTTCTGTGGCGCACCCTTTAATCGGTGCGCCACAGAATTATGAGATTCTGTGGCGCACCCTTTAAGCGTGCGCCACAGAATTATGAGATTCTGTGGCGCACCAGTTCCGCGGTGCGCCACAGAATGAGATTCTGTGGCGCACCCTTAACGCGGTGCGCCACAGAATTGTAACGCCAGATTTAGTTCAAAATCAACTGATACTGTTATGGTACAAAATCCTGGCTGTCCCATTTTTTTTTCTTTTTTTTCTTAAAATATTTTTGGTTAAATTTGGTTACAAAATTCACACAATGTCTCACACATATTCAATTCATTTAATACACACAATGTCTCATACATATTTAGTTCATTGAATACATAACTCTTGCATTGTCTCACACCAAATGTCTCATACACCAAAAAAGTCTCTTCTTCGTCTCGGTTCCGCGAGCTAGCTTCTCTTCTTTCCCTTCTTCACGGTTGAAAACTTTAGGCCGGCGACCTTGAGATTTCTTCGCGTGAACGGACAACCTTTAGTAGGTAGGGAGGTCTTCCTTCTTTGTGTACTAGTAGTAGGCATGTCGAAGAACTTGTCGAATTCCTCCTCGATCTTTGGCTCGTTGTCCAAGTCTTGCTCGGTGGCGCCTCCTTCCATTCCGATGATGCTCCTCTTGCCCCTCCTCACGACAACACGGCTAGGCTTTGACGGGTCGGTAATGAAGAAGCATTGCTCAACTTGGCTAGCGAGTACCCATGGCTCATTTTTCGCGGAGGCGTTCTTCGATTTGGCATCGGGTATTACCATGGTGGTGAAATACCGGCCTTCTTTGACGACGTCCTTGGCCCATCTTACACGGAACATTGGCACCGACTCTCCACAGTAGTTGAGGTCCCATATCTCCTCAATCCTTCCGAAGTATCTTTGCTTGACAGTAGCCTCGTCATCGCCGTAGGATAGCATAGTTACTCCTGAGTTTTGATATTCGCTATTCTTGTCCTTTTCCTCGGTGTAGAATCTGTAGCCGTTGATGTCGTACGCCTGATAGGTCTTTACGTTGTGCGAGGGACCCCGTGATAAGGAGAATATGAGTCTTTCATCTTCCGTAGATGGCGTTTTGCTCTTTGCTAGCTCCAGTTGCTTTTGCTTGAACCAACGCGTGAAGCTAGAGTTGTGCGCTCTGGTTACGTCTCCCTTCTTCCTCGGCCGGCCCAGGTTGATGTAATGTTGCTCGAGTAAGCATTTGTGCTCTTCCACCCAAGTTTCGATCAATTGTAAGTGTTGTAGCGCGACCCGGTGAGCCCTGTCGAAGTCGTCCTTTCGACCCTGCATGCTGACAAAGATTGAGCTGGTGCCGTCTCGGTGACCATATCCCTGGAGCCTGCCGAAGTGTTTCCTCCTGGGCAGACCAACATGCTGGTTCTCGGTGCTTAGATAATTCTGGCAGAAGGAGATGCACTCGTAGGTTAGAAAGCCCTTGGCCATGCTTGCGTCTGGACGGGCCCTGTTGCGAACGTATCCTTTCATGACACCGTTCATCCTTTCGAACGGCATCATGTAGTGCATGAACGTTGGCCCGAGCTGCCTGATGTCATCAACGACATGGAGAAGGAGATGCACGCAGATATCAAAGAATGCTGGCGGGAAGTAAATCTCGAGCTCGCATAGTATCAGCACGATCTCTTCCTGTAGCCTGTCGAGCTGCTTCACGCCGATCGACTTCCTGTTGATGACGTCGAAAAAATTGCAAAGGGCAAGCAGCGTATCACGGACGTGCTCGTCCATTATCCCTCGAATCGCAACGGGAAGTATCTGCGTCAACAGCACGTGACAGTCGTGAGACTTCATCCCGCTAAACCTCTTCTTTGTTCCGTCCAGATATCTGCTTATCAGCCCCGCGTAACCATGAGGAAATTTGACTCCTAGGAGACACTGTAGAATTGCTCGAGCTCCTCCGGACTCATAGTGAAGCACGTAGCGGGAAGCACCACGGTGTTCTTCTTTACCCTTTTGCGGCGACCTTGAGTCCCTTCCGTCTGATCATCATCATCATCGTCATCACTATCGGGGATCTGAAGATCTTTCCTGACACCAAGCCATTTCAGATCGTATCTTGCTTTCGTCCCATCCTTGGACTTTTCCGGCATGTTGGAAAGAGTGCCAAGCAGAGCCTCGGTGACATTCTTCGTAATGTGCATCATATCGAGGCTATGTGGCGTCTTGAGGACCTTCCAGTACTCCAAGTCGTGGAAAACAGACCTCGCTTTCCATACACCCAGCAGCGGATCTACCTTCGGTCGTTTCTTTCCCGGCGCGGGGCACTCCTCCCAATTTTTCAACAGCTCGTCGATTTCTGTGCCGCTCCTCGGGCTCGGGGCTTCTTCGATCTCGTCCTTACCATTGAACAGTTCACCGCGTTTTCTCCACGGGTGATCCATGCGAAGCCACCTTCGAGCCCCTGGGTACACGGTTTTCGAAGACCCGGGATTCCTTGGTAGCTGGAGATGCGGGGTCTTATCCATGCACCTGACACATGCGCAGAATCCGTGGCCTACCTGGGCCGATACATATGAGCAACCAGGATAGTCCTGCACCGTCGTGAGCAACGCGGCTCTCATGTCGAAATAATCTCCAGTGTAGGCATCCCACGTACGGGCTGGCGTCTCCCACAACGTGGCTAACTCCTCTTTCAACAGCGCGAGATACAGATGTATGTGGACACCTGCTTGTTTCGGCCCCTGAATGAGAATACTCATGTGTATGTACCTTTGCTTCGTGCACAACCACGGGGGAAGGTTGTAAGGCCATACAAACACGGGCCAGGTGCTATGCGTGCTACTCTGGTTGCCGAACGGATTGAGTCCATCGGTGCTCATACCGAGCCTGACGTTCCTTGCGTCGCCTCCGAAATTTCCGACGGCGTCCAACTCTTGCCACTGGCTAGCGTCTGAAGGGTGTGTAAGGATCCTGCCCTTCTCCGGATCTTCTTCGGGCTTCTCCCTTTCCGCGTGCCATTGCATGAGCTTTGCTTCCTTAGGGTCCACGAAGTACCGCTGCAGACGGGGAGTGATAGGAAAGTACCATACCACTTTTCGAGGAACTTTCTTCCCACGGCTCTTGTACCGTCCTTGGCCGCACACCGGACATGTGGTTCTGTCCTCGTACTCGCCCCGATAAATTGTGCAATCATTGATGCAGGCGTGGTATTTAACGTGCGGTAGGTCAAGAGGGCACACGACTTTCTTGGCCTCCTCGATACTTGTTGGCAATGTGTTCCCCTCGGGAAGACGCTCGTGGAAGAATTGCATGCTCTTGTTGAAGCTCGCGTCGGTCCATTGTTTCCCGACTTCATCTCCAGAGCATCAAGCGTTACTTGCAAGCGCGTATCCTGTGGCCGGCACCCAGGATACAACGGAGTCCTCCCGTCTATCTCCATTTGCGCCAGCTTGGCTTTCTCTCTAACGGTGCTCGCCTCCTTGAGGAGCAGTTCTTGAACATGAGACTCCATCAAGGCCGACATTAGCGAGCTCTGCGGCGTGTTCGCGTCTTCTCCACCACCATCTACTCCTTCATCGTGACCATGTCCGTCGGCATCTCCTTCGTCACGATCATCTTGCCCGCCCTCGTCTTCAGGCGCAACATTTGCTGTCGGCGCTTGGTTGAAGCCTTGCATGAAACCGCGCCTGAGCAGGTGTTCCTCCAATTGTCCGGAATCAGGGTCGATCCATCTCACAAGTTTGCAACTTCGACACGGACATCGTATCTGGCGCCCGTTGCACCGACTCATTTCCGCCTTCGCTTCTTCCTTGTAGTTGTTGATTCGACTGGAGCTCATCTTGATGACCATGGTCGCCTACGCGGTATACATATAGAGTATGTGTTATTAATTAGAATTAATTAACCGCAACATGCACACACACATACAAGCTTCTCATGCGGGAAGTCGGAAATGTTCGACGAAAAAATTCGGCATGACTTCCCCTAAAAGTAGGACATATGTGGTGCAAAAATTTACCGAAATGGAAATGAATCAACATTTCGGCAAACATCCATGCACCACGCCGGCGCAAGCAACAACATGCAAAGATTCATGCAAACCACACACACAAGTTTCATGCATAGATCCGTTCAACAAATAGTTTGCTTCATGCAAACCACACACACAATCGCCCGCCGACAAGTTTCTCATGCCTTTAACAAACACCCATCCAACAATACCCACCTGTAGATCTAGATCCGTTGCCGAGACGTGACCGTGATCGATGAGAGAGAGTGTGTGGTGATGGAGGGAAAATAGTGGACAAAAAGAGAGGAGGAGAATATATATGGAGGCTTTCCCCAAGCCCTCACCAATTCTATGTCAAACAAAGTAGGTTTAACAACAAATAATGGATAATAGGATGGTCAAAATGCCATGGGAGAGAGGAGGAGCTCGAGCTAGATGCATGGGGGGGAGAATGAAGAAGGTCACATGGGGAAAGTGGGTGTTGCCACCTTTTTGTGGATCTGGGCCAACATTCTGTGGCGCACGCAGCTCGGTGCGCCACAGAATGTCACCTTTCTGTGGCGCACCGTTTCTGGTGCGCCACAGAAAGCTAACATTCTGTGGCGCACCAGCGGCGGTGCGCCACAGAAATTGCCCTGATGGACCTAGGCCCAATAATTGCACGTGGGACCCACAGGATTTCTGTGGCGCATGGACACGCATGCGCCACAGAAGTCTGACTTTCTGTGGCGCATGGACATCCATGCGCCACAGAAGTCTGACTTTCTGTGGCGCATGGACATTCAGACTTCTGTGGCGCATGGACACTAGATGCGCCACAGAAAGACAAATATTTCTGTGGCGCACCTCCTCCCATGCGCCACAGAAATATTTCTGTGGCGCACCAATTAAGGGTGCGCCACAAAGTGTCCACCCACCTATATAGGGTTTCCCTACTAGTGTTAGGCGCAGCCTAGAAGATCAACCTATCGATAGATGCTTAAATTCAGCTCATTCCTTGGAGACTTTCAGGACTTTGTACTCACAGATGCGGAGCTGAATAAAATAGGCGCCACTGGCGCCCTTGCCTGTTAAAAAAAAGCAATGGTTTTTTTTTTTTGACGGGAACACATTATTGCATTCCATTTAACTTGTGGTCGCGACTAAATCGTCGGCCACTGCACGGGTTACATCGTTTGGAGGGTTCTCGAGCCAAACAACATGACTACCATGGACCTCCCTAGCACCAAGATTTGCCAACACATGCGCGGCATTATTACAGGATCGAGGTTTGAAAGACACTTGGTACTCGATAAACCCTACACTGAGGAGAAACTTCGCCTCTCTGAAAAGAGTCCCAAGAAGCGCTCGGTCATGAGACCGGGAAACGATAGCCTGTTGAAGAGCAAGGCAGTCTGTCGAAAAGATGATGTGGCCCATGCCAAACTGCTGAGCCAAATCGATGGCTTTCAGGAACGACGCGGCTTCTGCATGCATCGCACTTGCAAGCCGCAGCGAACAACAGCTCGCCATCAGAGTTGCGGGCCAGACAACCCCATCCTCCTTTGCCAGATTCCGAGAGAAAAGAGCCATCGAAGTTGATCATTGTCCAAGCTGGGGGCGGTGGTTGCCATTTATGCACCGTGCCTGCTGTATGGGTGGTCTTTTTACTGAAACGGGGTTTTGGTTCTACCTGTATTTTTCTCATGACTTGTCCAATTAGTAAGAGTTTTTTCAACCGAGTTGCACTTTAATTGATGGACCCGACTAGCAGGCCCATAGAAGCCCAAGAGACAAGAAACATCAGCAAAGCCCATTAACCAGAGCAGCTAGCGTAGCCATTGTTGACCTGCCTGCTTGCCTCGTCGTGGACCGGCCGGTGAAGACGCCGGCGCGAGCTCGCACCACCGACATCCAACTCAAATCCAGCCCCCTCTTGCCTGCCGCGGCTGCTGCCCCGCCCAAATTCCCCTTTCTCCCCACTGCTATCGTTGCGTGATCTGGCCGGGGTTTGGATGAAGGAACGGAAGCCGGCGGCCGCAGCCTCCACGTTGTCCCGGATCCTCGCGACGTGCGCGTCCCAGGTGCGGATCCTCCCCCCACCCCCCTACCCCCGGCGCTCTCTCTCTCCCCTACATGTGGGGCCCTGTTGAACTTTTCCTATCTATTAGCTGCTGGTTGTTGACATGCCTGGTGTCGATTTCGTGGATTCGTGAGGTTTCCTGTCGCATACACGTAGATTTGACTGGTTTAGTGCGTCTGGGAAGATCAGGATGGGTGATAAAACTGTTAGTTGCTATTCCCTGGTAATACTAGTTCCCTAGTATCATATTGTTGCTTGCCAGATCCTTAGAACCCTCTTATACGGTCTAATTTGATCAATGTATCTGTCCTGATTTGGATTGTGGCTGTAAGATGACCCTATGATCTGGTTTAGTTTCTTTATGTTGCGACTGTTCTATTTATCGGCTATGCTGTGCAGGCAAAAGATTATGGGAGATGCGTAGCAGCAAAGGTCCCTGAGATTGAGCATAATATGTGTTCTAAGGAGTTCCTAGCGCTCAGAGCATGCATGCAAACTGCGGTAATCTTTTCTATCATTAGGAAAAAATAGTGTGTGGTTGTATCAAATCATACCGTTACAACCTCCCCTACAATTAGTTACCCCATTCAAATGGAAATGGCCTTTTAATTAATTAACGCTGGCTGTTCTGTTCTTGGCCAACAATCGAATTGTGTACCAATCTTTTGTCCTCCTCTTGCTTGCTTCCTTCCTTCTCCCTACCTCCTCCTGCCTATTTCTGATGGTCAATCAGACAATAATTGGCTATCAATACATAGTCTCGACATTAATTTCCTTTTGCCGATTCATAAGCTTACAGAAATCAATTTGTATTAGTTCTATAAAACGACTGCTCATAGTCTATGGCTTTGTGCAACACTTTCATGCTAGATATTTGAAAACTGATTTCTCTTCCGGGCCTAACTTTCACATTTGCATAATCATGTTTTCGTCTGTCCTTAAAGGTCAAGAATAAGGCTTGAAGCGTCAGTCGCTGTGGCTCTCTGAGTCTCTGGTAAGTCTATGTATATATTTATAACTCAAACAAAATATGTGATAGTGTGGTGCCTTATAACCATTATAGTAAGAAAAGGAACTGTGCATCATGCTGACAGCAGCTCCCTTTCCATCATGTGATAAAATGTAGGCTCACTAGCTTATTCGCTTGAAATAACAAAAGGCGCAATCAGATGCAAGGAGGTTTAGGCAGCCCTGGTGCGCTCTCTCACGCTTATGTACAACATCCTCCGCTACGATGTGACATTCCAGACATTAGGGGCCTATTCTATGATGATGGAAATAAGTTTCTTGTAGCTCCAACAGCTGATCGGGTATTTGAACATACAGTTAATTGATTTTTCAATTTCCCCCCATGAACCTGGTTATTATAAAGTAAATTGGTTGCGTTATTGCAGATATTATACTGGAAGATAGCTCCATCTACTCCATCTGGACCTCCAAACTCTGACCCAGTAAATGAAGGCCCTGTCTTATCAGTTCGATTTTCGCTGGATCAGAAAGCCATAGGTATTCAAAGATCCAGTCATGAGGTTGAGTTTAGAAATAGAGAAACAGGGGAAGCCTGTAGCAAGAAGTGCAGAGCAGATTCTGAAACAACGCTGGGCTTTTTCTGGACCGACTGCCCCACTTGTGATGTCATAATAATAAAAACAAGGTATGTAACATGTTGCTGCTAAAATATAAATGACAGAAAATTTATATGTTTTCTACATCCAAATATCCGATTAGCCTATTGCCACACCCATTGGAGCACTTTTTGCGATAGACACAATTACTTATTTCCTCATTTTGGGACTGACTTCATTCAAGTTTTAGTTCTGTGTAGAAGGAGATTATCCTGTTCGTTGGTTCATTTTTTTGTGAATTGTCTCTCTATTGCAGTGGCCTAGATCTGCTTGTATATGAGCCTCAATCAAATGCTCTTTGCTTGGTGGAGTCCAAAAAAATCAATATTATTTGGTATCTTTACACTCATGAAAGCAGGTTGCTTCTTCTTGCTTCTGGCATGCAATGTAACATGTTCACTGGATATCAGGTAATGCATCATGCACACATGAAAGATAGGATATCCCATAGAAAAACCTCTGATATAGATTTCTTTCATAAATGTTGGTCGCTAAGAAATAATTGTTGGTGTTTACCTGCTTTCAGTGTTTTGAACCATTCTAAGATTTCTAACTTCCATTCTGCTCGGCTACTGCTGTAGTTGAACTTCAAAGCAGACTTTGTATTGACATATTTTCAACTTCTCCGTGTAGTAAAACAGTGGGCGTGAATCTATGTAAAACTTGCTTTCTATTTATACTAAGATGGCGTTTCGTATTCCTTTAGATAGTGTTAATAACTACTAAAATTTACTTTCAGTAAAATAATTTTTTGTATGGTTGTTCGTGTTTATTTGGTGTGCATATTTTGGATGGCGTATAGAAGAAAGCGATGGTAAATAAGACACTAAATTTGTAACATATTATTCCAATTCCCAAATTCTGGAGATACAGTTCACTCACGGTATCAGTGGTGGAGGGTCTTGGAGACCATCCTGCGAATATATCTCTTAGTACGTTAGCCTACCTGCCTTGCTACGTGTACATTATTTTTGCCAATGCTGCATAATTATTAGCCGGCATCTCGACCAGGTCTCTTTGCTTCTCAGTTCTATACTCTAGTGTAGTTGGTATTCTTCTTCCCCTAATGTACAAGAGCGTCCCCGCGCTACCTGCTGGTAGTAAGGTTCAAGCCGGAAGCATCCACTATTTTCATCCTCCTCTTGACTCCTGGTCATATCGTGAGCTTGGGTTCTTTAGCACTTGCAAATTGCTGCTTGATGTGTAATGGTGTAGGAATTGCCCCTCTCTTTATTCTGGTTCACGCTCCGCTACTGACGGTGTGATTGATCCATTGGCCCAGGCCCTGTATGCTGAACAACAGTTTGCAGTTGAGCTGTTTTTGCAAGCTAGACATCTATGCATATGAAACTTTTCTTATGAATTTGGAGAATTTTTCTATGTCCATCTTCATGTCTAATTTGAATCCAAATATATATTGAATGAACTAAACAAGATGAACTGATTAACTTTTTCTCCAGATGGCATGATTTATAATCCAATCTATATGCTAACTTCACCCATCTTTCTGACAGTTTTCTGCTGGTGGGATTGTCAAATTGCCTAAGTTTGAGATGGTGATGTCTAAATGTGAAGCAAATAACAAGCCTGTCCTTGCTGCTGCTGATGTTCACATTGTAACAGTGTATGCTTTTCTGTCCCTTTATCTGTTTTGTTCTCGTTTGTTTTAGAAATTTCACATATAATTCCAATAATATTTTTCATATGTGACAGGTATGGTAGGATTTACTGCTTGCAGCTCGATAGAGTTAACATGGCATTGAACTTGTACCGTTTCTACCGTGATGCTGTTGTGCAACAGGTTTGAATTGCAAACTGATTTCCCTTGTCGTTCCTTTTTTTTTTCAAAAACGTTATATTTTGGATATTTTTCCCCATCCTAGCTCTAGCTTTAAGAGGGGGGAGGGGGCACATAATTATGCCTGGACTAGCCTTTGTAAACTAGGTGTCTGTTTCAGTTTATATTTATGAAAATTAGCACCTTGGTCATGTTCTTGACATTAACAGCATCCTATTTTGCCATGACATTAATTTAAAATAAAACATGTAGAGGGTTAGTTAAGATTAAGGTGCTGGTAGAAGATCTGGTTATTTGTCTTGAATAAGGATTTATTTCGAAAAGTTAGCCTTCTTGCATTTCACAAGGAACAGTTTGAGTTCATAGTAATTACACTGGATGAACTGGTGGTTCGACCCATAGTTACTGGATTCGCTCAACCCTTGTCAAACCCCGATCTAAATCGGTTTCTAATTCGCCACCTCACTCGTGAATCACTACGATGAGCAGCACGCGAGTACGATCATTGTCACCATTTCATCTCAGTCATCAACCTCTATGTCCATAAAGAAAGATTGCAAACAGCTTTGTCGCAGTTGCAGTTGACCATGATTTCACTGAAGTCTTGGTGGAACAAACCACATCGGCCTCGAGTTGTGGTGGGGAGCAGAGTTGGCAGCGCAGCGCTGGGAGAGATGTAGAGGAGGGCAGCAAGATGGAGAGGAGCAGGTGGTGTCAAGTCGGAGAGAGCGAGAACTTGGATGTGACCGGCAAAATGCAACGCGATGGAAGAGAGAGTCAGAAAATTGTATGCCTGAATACAACTAGGGTTTGGCCAGCAGTACATGGGCGCAGAATATCTGATTTGTGAACCCAATCTTCGATCCGCGAGTCAGAGATGTATACCCTAGCCCCAGCCCACATTGTAATCGAATTGTAGAAGGTCACGAATCGTGAACGGTGAATCTCAATCTGGTAACTATGACGTTGACCGAAGAATGAATAATGCCCAGTCTGGTCTGTCTGACCTATTGTGTCGGTTTACGAAAAAGAAGAAGGGAGAGATACTGTGATCTGCATTAAGGAGGTGTCCGCTCCTACATTGTTTGACAGGTTGTACCATCACTGACACAGTTCTAATGAACACTACCGACTGAGTCAATTAGACCTATAATGATATGTAGGTGGTCATGATTAAGTGTGTCTGATAAATAAAAGGTCAAATGTTATGATAGCACTCCATTCATGCATCTGGGAGTTTCTAGAAGATGTTCAGATGGATCATATTTTAACTATCTTGTCATTATTATGTGATTATATCTGGTTGAATCATAGAGTTCTTAGGAGAATGGGCATGAGGATTAGCCTGTAATGTTATACGCGTTTTGCTTTCCATTTTATCTAGTGTGTTGTTTGCTTTCCAAGAAGGCTGCAAGCAGTCCGAGCTAAAGTTGGGACGGGGTTTCTGGTTCGTGGCTAAATTGGACATCTTGGTCCCGTTAGTTTGTAAAAAACCACCTCATTTACGGATTACACTCTACCCGTTTCATAAGTCCTGAGCTGTTAATTTTGTTTTTTGTAAATTAACACTTCATTTGTTTCTGAAAAGTTCATAAACTTCTAAAAGTTTGGGTGAAGCGACTGAGATACTAACAAATATTTTTCCCAAAACGAGACCACAGGAATAGTGCCTTGGTCTATGATAACAAGACCTAATTATTCTGATCTAGGTTTGGAATCCCTGTTTGGTAATGTCTTTCTATTACTGCGTTCAAGAAGTAGCGGCAGTCCACTAACTCATAGTTTGTTATTTCAGGGTACACTGCCAACTTATTCAAGCAGAATTGCAGTTAGTGCGGTTGACAATATTATCATGGTCCATCAGATAGATGCAAAAGTTGTCATACTGTATGATGTGTTTGGATTCTTACACACCAATATCTGCACCACTTCCGCTCCTAGTGAGAGGATTGTCCAGCAATAGTAGGCAAGCAGGTCAAACCGCCGATCACCAATCAAGTGCATATGGTGGCACTTTATATGGAGAAGGCTGGAACTTTCTCATTCCTGACCTTATCTGTGATGCTGATAATGGGCTGCTGTGGAAACTTCATTTAGACCTGGAGGTAAGAAATCGGCAATGGATTATTCCTTGATTATATCATCCTCAATGCAATACATCTTTGCCCTGACATGCATAGCTTGAAACCTAGGCTATTGCTGCTAGCACTTCTGATGCTCCTTCGATTTTGGAATTCCTTCAGAGACGAAAGTCTGACCTGATTATGGTAATATGATTTTACTGCTTTGCAGATATGCCCATCTCATAGCTCAGCTTTTGCCAATTATTACAATTTCATACCATTTCTTACTTAAATTTATGAAGCAGGTCAAGACACTTAGCTTCGCTATAATTCGAACAATCATCCTGGAAAGAAGGCCAATAACTTTGGTTGCCAAGGCAATGGATGTCATTCTTGATTCATACTCCCGTTTGATGAAAATGGGAGGCACTGCTGCTGGGGCTAGGAGAACATCTGAGCAAAATGAACAGTCTGGTCAGCCTATTGAGGACTCCCATGTGGTTTCTCAGGAACCACCTTCTGGGACAGAGAATAGACCTGTTGTTCACACAGATTCAGCAATTGGGGTCGAGAGTAGACAGTTGCAATCAAATTCTGGAGCTGCGCATGGAATTGCTAACCTGGCAGCACATGTAGATAGGGCATCTTTAAATACGTCTTCTGATTCTGAAGATACTGCCAATACATCTAGAGCACCAAGTCAGGCAACATCTGGTGCCACCAGCACAAGACCGCAGGTTGTAGGTGAGGATAGCAGACCATTGGCTTCTGATGCATCAATGCAGCATGGAACACATGTCGCTAGTGTGGCAATTTCACCTATCGAAATGTTCCAGTCTGTCTTTCTTCTTGTTGAAGATGAAATGATGGGCGACCCTGCATATCTTATTGCTGTCATCATGGAGTTTTTACGAAGGTACTTAGTGTTCTTGAAAGTAGTTTAGAAGCAACGAACACATAATAGTAAGAACATAAGTTACTGTCTTGTTTTGTGTACAGCATGTCAAAGGCTGGGCTGAAGGCTCCTCCCAACCTTTATGTGATGATGACTACTTTGCTGGCCCGCAGCAACCGTTATGCTGAAATAGCACTGTTTGTGTCAAACAAGGTTAGTATGTTGTTCTAACATGTTCGAAAACCATTATTGCTGATGATTAGTGTGGCAATTACCATTAAATACACTAGCAATCATCTTGTGTACTGATGACTAAATGTATTATGTTTTTACCTCCACTAAATACACTTTCAGATCCTAGAGCCCTCCAGGGAACTCGCAATGCAGCTAGTTGAACTGGGTCGACATCATTCGCTGACAAGAAAATTGGGCGTGGACATGCTGCGGGAGAGGTTCCTGCACCATGATTATGTCGCTGTATTACTGCAAGAAGGGTACTACCTGGAGGCTCTACGCTACGCTAGAAAATACAAGGTATTCGTTAGTATTTGATGCTTGCATTACTAGTGAGTTCGTTACACATATCTGAGCATGCTATGTTGCAAGAGCAAAGCATAATTTTGGTAACTATAGCCAAGGGTTCGGCTAGGCATAATCTGAATCGAACGGTTACAAATAAAAGAAAAATAAATTGAACCCAGTATAAAAACACAAGACGAATCCTGAGGCCAAGTGGCTAAGCTCAGGCGACTAAAACTTGAGAAAATCTCGGTAGACTGAGTACTAGCGATTACGGCAAGTTAAATACTTTCCTGCATGCTGTTTATTGGTATCATGTCTACTGAAAATCGCTGCCCAAGTGCTCATCATATGATCTAAGGTAGCACCTTGGTTTTGTTCCAGTACTTTTGTTGCATCCCTTTGTAACTGACATGAAGATTCGTCCAGGTTATCACCGTGCAGCCTGTCCTGTTCTTGGAGAAAGCTGTGGCCAATGGCAGTGCGCGGAACGTTGCTGCTGTGCTGAGCTTCTTCTCCGAGTTCACGCCGAGCTTCAAGACGACGTCGGACTATGGCAGATATCAGCACATACTGTCGGAAATGGTTTCATGACTGGACAGCTTCTCTGCCCCTAGCGGTCAGCAGGCTGTATGGACGCATCGCTTGTTCTTCTCTCCTGCGAGAATTCCGAAGCTTTTTTAACTAATAACTTGGCTCTTCCCTGTTTGAAAGATTATACTTGCATCTGTATTTTATTGCGAATAAAAATAAGCTGGTATATGATCACAGCTTGATTTGGTGTCGAACATGGCTAAGAAAAAACATGGTCTATATCCACCCATATTCAGAACCCACAACACATATGCACAACATAAAGGGAGAATAAGGAGTACCAACTCGTTTTGGCTGTTTTTATACGCTGTCCAAGACTGATATATCGAGCAGAGGGTTTCGTTTGGAATTTGGATAAGCAGTGCAAAAGAAAAGTGTTCAGCTATGTAGTCTGTTGGACGAATTATTTATTCAGTACTCCATCCGTATCAAAATGTAAGACTTTCTATCATTTTTGTGTGTCTAAATTCGTTACTAAATGACAACACAGCAAAATATGTCTACATACGTACTGAATCAGGGCAAAAGTATTTAATATGGAGGGAGTACGTGTTATTTCTGGTTGATTTTTCCTCATGCCAGGAAATGTGTAATCACCATGTTCTTTCCTGGAGCAGATCCTGTTTGGATGAAAAAACTTTGAAAGTAACACATAACTAGATAAAAGTCACACAAATAACTAAACTAAACAGGAAAGACAAGGGAATTTACTACCGAAATACATATAGACTACACGTATCAAGCTTCCACACGTGACAATTTTTTTTTGTATATGGTTTTGTGAGCTCCCCTAGTGTTTGTACTGTATTTGAAATGTATTTAGGAGTTAGAATTAATATACCTGTAAAAGGAGAAACATGGTCTGATGTAATGTGTGTGCCAAATTATAAAGGTCTGATGTAATGTGTGGCAAATGATGAAATCTCCCTCCATCTGTGGTGAGCATATTCTTGTTTTTGAAGAAATACTTCCTCAGTCTATTTTGGTTGAATTGTAGTCTATGCATCCATCTTGGCAAGTCACGCACACAAATTAATTAAGCTCGATTGGTTAGTCAGTGGCAATTACCCGGTTTAAATTATTTTAGGGGGGTGGATGCATATGTTTCACCTACGGCTTTTCTTTATATGGTTCTGATAGCAACAACTGACAATTATTAGCTAGCTAGGCGTTGACGGGAAGAACCACAAAGCAAGACCGGCAGGCTGGAGGATAGCTCGCTCGCTCGTCTTGGCATCGACTCTGCCCTCCCTCAAATATCCATCGACCGTGCGAAAGATTGATTTCATAGCTTGCCGAGGATTACTCTGCTGATTCTGATTCATCGATCACCATACACGAGGTATATCTATAATTCTATATATGTGTTAATTTGAAGCTTAACTAATCAGTTTCTTCTCGAAATTATTTTCGTGGGATAGATGGAAGGCACCCACAACTAGCCTATTGCATCCCATCTAAATTTCCTCTCTGGGTCTCCTTGATATAATTTCCTTGTCATGTCAAGCATGTATCTTGGAAAAGACAATTGTTGGAACGGATTACATCTCTTCAAGCCTCTTCATTTGTGGTCAACACAAACTGATTAGTTACTAAAACCAAGATATGGTCATTAATTTTCATGATCACATCTTCAACTCTCTGAATAGGCAGAATCCAACAACATACCTGCTTAATTACTTACCTTTCAATTTCATCTACACATGTCAAGCATATGTTTTTACCTAGTATTTGGTTGACAAGCGGTGGAGAAATTGTGTATGAACATAATTTATGTGGGGTCTAATTAGTAGAATTGTGAACTTGTGATGATGTGATCAGAGCTGATACCCAGAACCAAGAGATTACGTCAATACAGTGGACCTTAGATGTTGGTTTGATAAAACTTGACTCCGGGATATGTTGGAAATTTTTTGAACTAGCGTGCAGTTCGGTAATTCTGTCGCCGCCTGATGCATGACATCTTTGTTCTGTAATTGTTCGTGTCACGATTAATCAGTCAATTAATTAATTGTTTAATTAAGTATAAGGGGATAGTGGCTTACTGGAGCTGTGGTTAGTTTCTGATTCGTCTGAAGGTTAGGAAACCCCGTGCAAGTTTCTTTTCGTTGCGGGGCGTTTATGGAAATTCTGAGAATAACTCATTCTTGCAACATATGTGCACTTTGTACCGTGTTTCATAAGAGTTTGTCCTTCCTGAAAAAAATGGCATTGCTCTTGTATTAAGTATGCCGTATTCATTTGATCGTCGTATATATGTACAGTGATTGCAAATGGACGGTGAAGCCATTACAAGCCACGGCGTCCTGGAGAGGGTGCTGCTAGATGAAAGCGCAGAGCCGACACAACTGCCGTTATCACTTCTAGAAAGCATCACAAATCGATTCTCTCCTGATCATCAAATTGGCATCGGTGGGTTTGCTGTAGTTTATAAGGTACCAAACAACTAGATCTAATCAACTAGCTTATCCTTCCTCCTTTTCGAAAAAAACACTTATCCAATCCTAATTACGTCCGATCTAAAAACGAAACAAACATACCAGATTTACACACCACCACATGTACACGAGTTCTTACTGACAATTCATGTTGTAACTGTAGGGAATGACTGGGAAAGGTGTGGTTGCCGTGAAGAAGCTTTCTAACACATTAGGTATACATGAGAATAATTTCCATGAAGAGGTTAAATGCATGATAAAGGCCAAGCACAAGAATATAGTACGATTTCTGGGGTATTGCGCTGATACGCAAGGAAAAATGGAAATCTACGAGTGAGAGCTTGTCATGGCAGATCAACGAAATTGGTTGCTCTGTTTTGAGTATGCATGCAACAGCAGTCTCGATACACACATTACTGGTAGGATTATCAAACTGTATAATACCACCTCTATTTACTCAGTTAATGGTTCAAATACAAAACATGCTGTATACTTAACAAATCTAGCATTCAGATTTACATCACATTATCGCGATGGACAAAATTGAGTAATATAATAAATATCCCTGCCGCTTCATGTGCAGATGCATCTTTTGGACTTAATTGGAGGGTCCGATATAGAATAATCAGGGGGATATGTGAGGGCTTACTTTTTCTCCATGAGAAGAGAATTCTTCACTTAGACCTTAAGCCGGCTAATATATTACTAGATGGTCACATGGTACCCAAAATTTGTGATTTCGGTCTCTCAAGATGCCTAGGTGAAGAGCATACTCGTGTAATTACTAAAAGCCGATGTGGAACACTGTAAGACATCTAAGCCAACCTCTTGAAAGGTCTTCATTTTGTTACGCAAGAATTAATTATTTGACATTTATTTGCACATTCATTTATCTAACCTTAAAAATCTTCTCACAGGGCGTATATGGATCCAGAGTACCTCAGATCAGGACGAATCACATTTGCGTCAGACATATATAGCCTGGGTATTATAATCTTGGAGATATTGACAGGAGTGAAGTGCTATCTCGAAGAGGAGAACGTAAGAACAATTTATACGTTTACCCCAAGTTAAATTGTAGATTTTAAAAAGGTTATGGTATGCTTTTACTTAGCAAAATATAATTTTATGATATTCTTTACTACCTAGTTTATGAAATCAACTTATCAGTGAGGTGGTTGAGTTGTAAGTTTACTCAACAGAATTACAATCAAATTTGTATACACATGTGTGCCTTTTCACTATTAAAAAAACTTATTTATCCGCATCTCTTGACTTAGCGATACCACTTAAACAAAAATAATGCATCTATGATACTATTATGTATTGTTTAATTGCAATTTTAAGACACCCAATGTGAATTGCATGAAATTATAGGAAATATCAATGTTTTATGTATATTCTTGTATATCATAGGCGTACACCATACATACACAAATTAAGCTGAAATATGTGGAATGGAATGACAGCACCAGTGAAAAATCATCATGGTCCATATATTTTTAGGTTCCGAACATTTTTTATGTAATACTGTAGCTGTAATCTAGCAATCACATGCTTCACAATGTTTTGTTATAAAATACTGACTCATGATTGTAACTTTAGGTAGTTGCAATTTGGACGAACAGATTGGAGGCATTAGAGAGAGACTCAGAGAGAGACTTGCAGTTGGAACAAGTAAGAGTATGCACTAAGATAGGGATAGAATGCATGAACCTGGACCCAAAGAAGAGACCAGTTGCACAACATATAATCGATACGCTTGATAAAACGGCAAGTGCTGACTATTTATATGAAATTGGCACTATAAATTCTTCATCTCAGCTGCATGTGAGTTTACCAAGAGAACAAACGAGAGAAAGATTTGGAGAACTTATAACAGAGAGCCTCCCCGAGGCGGATGTTGAGGAAAACCATGAAATATTGGAAAATTCATTGTGGGGACTGCAAGATAAGAAGCAACAGGCAGAACATTATGGTGTAAGAATTTTCAGCTATATCTCATCTGTCTTTAACAAGTTAAGCAATATGGACATCTTCAACAGGAAAGCACCTAAGGGATTGGACAGAAACAGCATTCAACGTATATTAGAACATTCAGATACTATAAAGATCTTCAGAAAGGACGAACTGGAGCCAATACTATATGGTAGTAATTTAATTGGAAAAGGTTTGTGTACCGAAGTTTACAAGGGCATGGTCGATAATACACAGGTCGCAGTTCAGAAATATTGTAGTGTCATAGTGTACGATCGATTTGTAAATAATGTCATCATCCTGTCTCAACTCACCCACAAGAACATTGTTAGGCTCATAGGTTGTTGTCTGGAAATGGATAGCCCCATTCTAGTATACGAGCACATCCCCGGTGGAAAACTTCATGATATTCTTCACAACGACAGCAAGGTCCCTCTCAGCCTGGATGTGCGTCTCACTATTGCTGCAGAATTAGCACAGGGTTTAGCTTATCTGCATACAGAAGCAAGTATAAAAATCTTGCATCTTGATTTTTCACCGGCAAGAGTTCTCTTGGATCATAACTTTGTGCCAAAAATCTCAGGCTTTGGCACATCGAGGTTGTTTGTCAGAGATCAGCATTACATTGAAGACGTCACCGGTGGTGACATGAATTACATGGATCCAGTATTCTATCAAACTGGCCTACTGACCAACAAAAGTGATGTCTACAGTTTTGGAATTGTGATCTTGGAGCTCATTAGCAGGAAGAAGTCCACCGCATTTAGTGATGAAAACAACATGGTGAAGAGTTTCCTTGAACTTCACGAACATGAGAAGGAAGCAACTGAGCTGTTTGACAAGGAAGTTGCACTTACAACAGGAGATTTGGAGATTCTTGACTCTCTGGCGGAGATTGCTGTGCATTGTCTTAACCTTGACGTGGATACCAGACCCACGATGGCAGGCGTTGCGGACCACCTTCTCTTTTTGCTAACTATAAGAAGAAAAAATGATGCATATTGTAGTGTGAATAACACAGATGCATGTAGCCGAATTAGATAGGCAACTGTCAGTGCTTTGTTTTGATGTTGTGAAAAAAATCCTTGAAATGTTTACAACAAAGATTTACAGTGTATCTTTTTCTCCCTTTGTTCAGAGAAAGTTATTTTTTGGAGCAACCAACAGAAGCACTCTCTTTTTATATAAATAGAAGGGGAAAACCACGCTGTACAGACATACCATATTTTTTCTAAAAAGTGGTAACATGCCGAAAGCCACCAAAGAAACGAAACCAAAAACAAAACTAGTCTGGCTCAGCCGGAGGTTCAGAGAAAGTTTGTTGTACACATGTAGAGGTCTGACCAAATTAATGTACAGTCATGAGTTACTGGAATAATTTTGGCCGATGATTGACCTGTTCGGTTTCTTCTCTTATATATATTGGACATGACCTGGCACAGTTTATTTTTACAGCTTCTACGAGAAGCTGCCCCTCCCTAGCCTCTTAGAGCAAGTACATTAGTATAGCCGGCTGTTGGCTATAAGATGGTGCCATGTCATCTATAGTCAACCTAATAGCAAACACATACAATAGTTGGTTATAAATATGAACTACACCCTCCTGGTGTATTAGGCACAATTTCAAAAACAATTTCTCCCAAAACCTCCCACCTCTTAGGCACAATTTGCATTTAATGTCCTCTCACAATTGGCTAATTGCCTTTTCCACCAATGCATGCAAGTTTTTAGCCCCAATTAGGTAGCACCTTGCTCAAAGAGATTTGCAAATCATGCCTTATAAACTAGGACGGAGGAAGTACTTTATTAATAGTTGGCCCACTCTCTACTCTCACAAAGTGCCTAGGAGCACGTGCTGCAGCTGGCTCTTGCATGAGAGCCCGCTTACACTCTCTCTCCTATTCTATCTCCTCCATGTAAGCATATTTATATTATTAAAATTCTTATAGCCCGTTGACTAGACCTTATTGTACTTGCTCTTAGGGAAGCCGCCCCCACAATTTAGTTACGCTTTCAAAATAGGAATCTCACATCTCACACTGAATTTGGAAACCCTATCAAATTATGGGAGGCTTTCCCCGGAACTAGGGGGAGGGGAAGAGCCGCCAAGAACAGGCCCTAGAGCATATAATTAATGCTCGTGACCTCGGGAAGGCACATGAGCAACATCGTTCTGCAAAGATTTTGGGAAGGGTCAACGAGAGTTGAGGCGTGAGTGAAAGTGCATGGAGTCAGGGTTGAGCACTCCATTCAACAACAGACTGATCCATTTCCGAGTGGTGTGTTGTGCAAGCTATAGCTTGGTCTCTCTACTTCTTGAATTATAGGTACTATAATACTTTCTCTGTTTATATTTGCTTCGTATTATGAGTTTTTCAAAAGTAAAAAATTTCAAAGTTTGACCAAGTATATACAACAAAATATCAATATCTATAATGTTGAATATATGTAATAGGAAAATATATCTTCTAAAGATTCTAATAATATTAAAAAAATTGCGGGTATAATAATATTAAAATTTGGTTATAACTATTTATATTTTCCTATATATTATAGTCAAGCTTAAAAAAAATTGACCTTAACTAAACCCAGAACACAAAATAATTGTAAATGGAAGGAGTACCTGATGCGTCCTAATAGTAGAAACATACTAGACCATGATACTTAGGTCGGGCCCCTTCCTGGGTCCAGGACAAACGTCCCGCTGCCCCCGTCCTATGGGCTGGCCCTGGTTCACTAGTTTGGGGGATTGCTCAAAGCAACTCAAGGCGTGGCATCCAAGTATATATATCATGACGGGTTACAGAGTACATGCACAATACCAGTATACGGTATACAGAGGACGTACGGCTATACAAGAAAATCATCTAACATAATCGATTGATCAGCATGCATACATGAACGTGTGACATCCCATCATGCAATTTCTTTGCAAGGCCACTCCATATACATGCATGCATCGTTTTCCTTTCTCTTCTCTTTGTTTGTCATGGATTAGGTGCAAAGGCATGCATGACTTGGACTTGCCGCATGCATGACTCGTCACAATCCCAGCCATGCTTCACAGCAGGATTAATGACTAACTCCAACAAATTGTGAAGAGCTGTTATTAAATGTTCGGCTATAAATAAGCAACTCCAAATAGGAGTGAAACAAAACTACCCAAGCATGCATATCCCTTCCATAGGAAAAGTAGTTAGCCAATCTAGACGAGGTTACCACAAATCTCGGTGTTATTATCATGTTTGTGATGTTGGAGGAAACCAAGATGTAGTTTACAACAAAAAGGTATAGGCCTGAAGATATATAAGCACTTTCTGTAGTGACTTATAGTGACTTAGTGAGTGTTTGTTCCAAGAATCAAAGATGTAGTACGCTTGACATGACTAGGAAATTATCTGGCACGCCATGCTCTGTCTGGTCGACCCATGCATCTCCCGTTCATCGCGACAGTACACTCCGACTCCATGCCAGTTGCAACTGCCGTGGAAGCTATGGATCTCTTCCAACCGCTAGTGGCAGCGGCGCCATCTGCATGGGCTACTTCCAGGCTGCCAGAGATAGCCGAGCAATATAAATACGCGAGAAATTAACGCACTATCTCCCTCACAACTCAAACTTCATCCCCACAACTCAAACGCCATCTCCTCACATGGCCATGTACCTTCTGATCGTGGTGCTGTTCCATGGCGACCCCATCGCCAGCGCCAGTCCGGCGACAGAGTTTTGGAAGGAGGCACTCAGGGCCGGGTCCATAGATATTGGGGGCCCTGGGGCAAGACGAGATCAAGGGCTCCTGTCACACACAAAGAAACATATATCACTATTCATCTAGAAAAAATCCTATGTTGCAACACCAAAGTGCACAGATGCATGATCTCGACTGTTTACCCGAGTACCTATATGCCCCTAGCGGACAAATACTTTCGAGGAGACACATCATCACAAGTTGCATAAAAATGGCCAAGACGAGGAATGGAAGAACCTGTTTATTGCTTGATACATGGATGTTGGTGGTTGGATCCGAACAAGAACAAGAAGACATCGAACCGACTCCCCGTCCTTATCCCCTCCCCGTCGTGTGCAGGAGGAGAGAGGCGACTTTTTGGGCGAACTCCGTCGATCCGCCGTGCTCGCCGCCAAGCCGCGGGATTCTCCTCCTCCGTCGGCCGCTCCGGCGGCGGGAGGGTGGGGATCCCCGGCTCCGGCTTGTAAATACGGTAGGGTAGGGTGGGGATCCCGCCGTCGGCGCCGTGGAGAAGATGGAGCTGGTGGCGGGCGGTTTGGTGTCGGGGAGGCCTTCTCCGGCGGTGCAGCTCCTGGGGGCTCGCCGTCGTCGTCCCCGACTTGCGGGGGCTCGAGGCCCGGCGTGGCGCTCGAGTCCTTCGGGTTCTCGTCAGATCCGTGCCGGCGGCGGGTCTGGCGCCTGGAACTCAGAACTGGGCGAGCTCGGCGGTTCTTCTCTGCGTCGACGTCGAAGGCAGCTGCGGCAAGGTGGAGAAGCAGGAGAGAGGGGGCACTCGCCGTGCCCGTTTATCGGCATAAGCTCCGTCGCTGCGCGGCGGACGAGTTCTGCGGCGATCTTCATCAAGAACGGTGCTCTCGGGGCGAGGTAAGAAGGAGGACGGCGGCCTTCGTCTTCGACGCCGGTGGAGCTGCTGCGTTCTGCTCTGGCTCTGTTCCCCTACGTATGGTGTGCTGTATTTCGTTCCTGTACTTTGTACTTTGTACTCTGTACGTCGTATCCTGTTGAATGTACGTAGGCTTTCAAAAAAAAAAAAGAACAAGAAGACATCAAAACGAACATATAGAGATGAATTTAAAAAATACTTCCCCTTCTTTCCCTTGATCACTCTCAAGTATAATGAGTACCTATAGATTTCAAATGTAAAACCAAAATATGTGAGTAACTTGATCCGTTTGCTTGTTCCAAAATTGACGAGAAGAGGAGAGTACAGTGTTTTGTCTCCCGGGCTACATGTAGGCCGGAATTTTGAAAATTTGAAATCTACAATTTTAAGTTTCAAACAATTCAGAAACAAATTCCGGACGTACATATCATCGATTTCTACCTGTGTGAAAAAAAGAAATGCGAAACATTATGTATTTCATCCTGTGTAAAAATAACAAATTTCTAAATCTAGGGTGGGGACTCAAAATCTCTCAAAATTGTCAGGATTTGTCAATTTTGTGTAGGGCGAAATACAAACTATTTCGAGTTCAAACTTTGCAGAAACATAGATCAAATCGTTGGCAACATCCAGTATTTTCCCGGAATTTTTTGAAACTTTAAAATGGTGATTTAAAAATAAATCAAAAACCAGGCTACAAATAGACTTTTCAAGAAGAGGGGGAGCTATTTGGCAGAATTGAGAAGAGAATCAGGAGGAATATATAGGGATGGTAATAGCGGAAACCTAAAACGGAGCCTGGTCTACATGGCTCCTGATAATTTTCAAAAATCAAATTCGATATTTAAAGTTTTAAATTTTCTGAATAAAAAATCTAGATGTAGCCGATGATGCTTTCTACCAACGGGAAAACACTCAAAGTGAAATACATTGTATTTTAGCTATACAAAAATGACAAATGTTAGAGGTTTCAATATATGCACTATTCACTACAGATCCACGATTTGGTCAATTTTACATAGCCCAAAATATACAGTCTTTCGAACTGAAATTTTACATAGTATTCAAATACATCATCACCTACATCTAAGCATTTTAATTAGAATTTTTGGAACTTTAAATATTGTTTTGGAATTTTGAAAAATATCAAGAGACATGTAGCGCGGGCTCCAAAATGCCACTCTCAATATCCGGAACCTAAAACGGAGCCTGAGCTACAAGGCTACAGAATCGGAGATCCGTTCGCAGAATATGTTTCTCCACCAATGAATGCTCGCGACCTCAGGAAAGGCACATGAGCAACGACGTTCTGCAAAGAATTTGGGAAGGGTCGACAAGAGTCGAGGCATCAACAAAAGTGATTGGAGTTATAGTTGAGCGCTCGATCCAACAACAGATGGATCCATTTCTGAGTGGTGCGTTGTGCGAGCTGCAGCTTGGTCTCTGTACTTCCTGAATTATACTCCCTCCATCCCAAAATATAAGGCTGATGCTTGTCGTGCAGTACACGTCCGTTGGGAGACCCCAAGAGGAAGGTATGATGCAGTTTAGCAGCAAGTTTTCCCTCAGTATGAAACCAAGGTTGTCGAACCAGTAGGAGCAACAATTCTTCTGAAGGTTGTTGGCGGCGCCGTTACTCGATCACCAACGTGGAACCTGCACACAACACAATCACAATACTTTGACCCAACGTAACAGTGAGGTTGTCAATCTCACCGGCTTGCTGAAAACAAAAGATTAAACGTCTCGTGTGGAAAATGAGTATTAAAATGCAGAGAATGAAAAATGAACAATTTGAGTTTGTGGTTTAATCAATGTAAAAGAATGGACCGGGGTCCACAGTCCACTAGTGGTGTCTCTCCATAAAAGATAACTAACATGCTGGGTAAACAAATTACAGCTGGGCAATTGACAAATAGTGAGCGCATGACAATGCAAATACATGGCATGATGATTACTATGGTATTTAATCAGGCATTACGACAAGATACATAGACCGTCATCCAACTGCATCTATGACTAATAATCCACCGCCGGGTTGTCATCCGAATCCCCCGTTGGTATTAAGTTGCAAGCAACGGATAATTGCATTAAGTAAATCGCGTAATGTAAACAAACACATATGCCCGTAGACATAGCATCGTTAGGTTACCCCTAGTGGCAACAGCACGTCCACAACATTTGAACTTTCTGTCACTGTCCCAGATTAAATGGAGGTATGAACCCACTATCTAGCATAAATACTCCCTCTTGGAGTTACAAGCATCTACTTGGCCAAAGCATCTACTAGTAACGGAGAGCATGCAAGATCATAAATAACATAGGGCATAGATTGATAATCAACTTGACATAGTATTCAATATTCATCGGATCCCAGCAAACACAACATGTAGCATTACAATAATATGATCTTGATCATGTAGGGCAGCTCACAAGATCTAAACATGATGGCACAAATAGGAGAGACAACCATCTAGCTACTGCTATGGACCCGTAGTCCAAGGATGAACTACTCACGCATCACTCCGGAGGCAGGCATGACGATGTAGAAGCCTCCGGTGACGATTCCCCTCTCCGGCAGGGTGCCGGGAAGAGGTTCTGGACCCTCCCGAGCTAGGGTTGACGGCGGCGGCGTCTCTGGAACTTTTCGTGGATTTTGGCTCAGGCCCTTAGGGTTATTTTCTCGGGGGGAATAAGTAGGCGAAAGGGCGGCGGCTGACGACCCCCGTGGGGCCCACTGATGACCCACAAGTATAGGGGGTGTATCGTAGTACTTTCGATAAATAAGAGTGTCAAACGCAACGAGAAGCAGAAGGTGCTGACAAGGAGTTTCGGTAAAGATTTCACTGTAAATACTAGCAGACAATTTTTTAGTGGTTTTTAATATTGCAGGTAAATAAAATGCGAGTAAATAAAAGACAGTAATAATAATTGCAGCGAGTGGCCCAATCCTTTTTAGAGCAAAGGACAAGCCGGTTGGTTTACTTATGATGACCAAATGTTTTTGAGGACACACGGGATTCTAGTCAAGTGCTTTCGCTTCACATAGTTGATTAATCTTCATTGTTTTGATAAGTGTTGTGTGGGTGAACCTATGCTAATGCACCGCCCTTACTTGGACTAATACATACTTGTGATTATACCCCTTGCAAGCATCCGCAGTTACAAGAAAGTAATTAAGATAAATCTAACCACAACCTTAAACTCTAAGATCCTACGCTCCCTTATGCACCGGTATACTAACGGGGGTTTAGGTTTCTGTCACTCCGGCAACCCCACAATTAGCAACCAAATACACAATACATTCCTCTAGGCCCATAAAGGTGAAGTGTCATGTAGTCGACGTTCACACGACACCACTAGAAGAATAGCACCACAACTTAAATATCAAACCATTAAATATTACTCAACATAATTCCACTACTAACAACATGACTTCTCCCATGTCCTCAAGAACTAAACAAACTACTCACAAGACATCATATGGATCGTGATCATAGGTGATATAATGATGAATAACAATTTGAACATATACTTCAATTCACCGATAAAACTCAATAGCATCAACCACAAGGAGTAATCAACACCGGGAGAGTATCCCCTATGAACTAGACAAGGTATAGTCCTAGATGTTACAGCGGGATGAGATGGTGTAGCGGTGATGGTGGTGACGATGAGGATGGCGACGATCTCCCCCCTCCGGGAGGGAATTTCTCCCTGCCGGAGAGCTTTTTCTCTCTCTGTTCTTTCCGCCCCGTGGAGGCGGCGGAATATTTCCTCGTCCACTCCCCGTGTCTTAGGGTTTCTGGGGGATGAAGTACCCGAAAGGGGAGCGTCTGGAGTGGGCCAGGGACTCCACACCTGGCCTGGGCGTGGCCAAGGGGGGTCCCGCGCCCAGGGTGGTGTGGGCCCCTCCTGGCCCATCTCAGCCTCCCCTTTTGGCTAGCTCCATCTTATGATAAAATAGGAACATCTGTCTTCTTGGAATTATTTTTAGAGCTCCAGAAATATAGTGTCTTGATGGTGCTTTTTCCAGCTGAAATCTGACTTCGGCAGTTAATCATCTAATAATCATCAAACATGACAAAATAACATAAGTAACACATCTTAATATGGAATATATCAATGAATAACAGTAAATTATGCTATAAAATAGTGATATAAAATGGACGTATCAACCCCCCAAGCTTAGACCTCGCTTGTCCCCAAGCGAAAGCTGAGCTCAGTAAACTAGAACAAAAGTTTAAAAGTGGAGTGAAGCGTCGATAATAAAGAATACGACAAGAAGCATCAGTATTTACTTAATCAACACAATTCATCTTAAACAGCAACTACTCTTCATATAACATAACTTGAACATGAGTAGTGAACAAACCACAATAAAAATACACGAAGGAAATCATAGATTAGTAATGGCACACTTCATTCTTGGTCATAGAACAATAAGCAATCAGTACTTATCTTTCGAAAGGAGTCTTTATATTAGAGCTTATATTGCAGAACTTCCACACTCAATCATCACACCTTTCTTACAGTCATTGGTAACTTGCAAAGCTATATTCTTAAGGCAAAGGTCTTTGTGCCAAGACAAGGAAGGATAAAAGACATGATTGACAATATCAATGATATATATGGTTGAATCACAACAACTCAAATGCTTGCTCAAGGAAGAAGGAAATAGGTGTACTGACTCAACATGAAAGTAAAAGAGAGGCCCTTCGCAGAGGGAAGCAGGGATTAAATCATGTGCTAGAGCTTTTTAGATTTTGAAATCATATAGAGAGCAAAAATTAAGCTTTGAGAGGTGTTTGTTAATTGTCAACGAATGGTAGCGGGTGAGAACAGTGCTCTCCCTGCCAAACAGACTTTTAAGAGCGGCTCCCATGAAGGACGTTATTTCTACCAGCAAGGCAGATCATCCCTCTTTCTCTTTGGTTTACACACATGCAGATATTTTACTGTTTTGTCATTGCTTGCTTATGAATCAGGGCAAAAGTGTGAAGAGAATTAAGCGGTTAAAGTTGTAATTAATTGGGACTGGGCATCCCGTTGCCATCTCTTTTTGCAAGTTATTGGATAAGCGGATGTATATGCCACTAGTCCAGGTGTAAAGTCCATTTGACAAGTAGAATAAAGCCTAACCACACCACTTCCTCATGAGCTAGTAAACATTGACACAAAAAGGAGTAATAACATTTTGAATAGCTTAAAGGTAGCACATGAAAAATTTACTTGGAGTGGCAAGGAAATACCACATATAGTAGTTATGGTGGACACAAATGGCATGGGTTTGGCTCAAGGATTTGGATGCACGAGAAGCATTCCCTCTCAGTACAGTGGTTAAGGCTAGCAAGGTTATGTAGCAAGCATAAGAGTTGGGGATACACACAAATATACATGTAATTGAACCAATCATGCTATCTTCCCTGTAAGCACAAATATTTTAACTCAAAGAATAATAATCTTATTGGCTAGCAAGAAAGAAATATAATGGGATAATATTTTTGCATGTAATTCCCTCCTTCTACTTAAGTTTTCATGGTACGGTTGCTAATGACCAATACTAAGTTTGCCACAACTAATATAATCTACTTGATGTACCCAAAAGTGGCGTCAATACCAATGGCAAGATCAGCACATAGAGGGGATTGCAAGCTAAAATAAAGTGTACCGAAAGTAAAGGTGGAACTTCTCATTAATACTGAACAAAACACACTCAAACCAACGGATACATGGATAACTAAAAGGGTGACACTCCACATCGCAAACCATCTTATAAGATAACTTCTCTACTCATGATATGACCACGAAATTATATAAAACGAAAGGATAAAGATGATACTGGGCACTCCCCCAAGCTTGGAACAAGCCAAGGGAGTGCCATTACCCCTTGACGATTTAGGCTTGATCTCTTGGTGGTGAAAAGACTCCTCGTCATCAAATTTCCAAGGCAGGGCTCCCCATCAACGAAAGAGGATTTGGTTTCCATGAACCTGAAACTAGCAGCTGAGCTCATACGTTTAAACCTAGCTTCATACTCACAGTTTTGGTTTTGAAATCGTAAATTTGCCCTTGTAACTTGGATGTGGTTTCACTAAGTGCGAAGATATTATCCCACAGCTTGTTAGTCTCCTTCTTGTGTTCAGCAATAAGCTCATTAATGATCTTGTGGTTGATCTCCACTCTGCGCTCTATCATCTTCTGGTACCAAAACTTCATGCTCTACTTCTTCTAGCCTAGCCTTCATGTCCCCTTTAACCTTGGGTCCCTTGACATCTTCTCGAACAAGGACTCCATCCACAAGCCGCATCTCTTGAGGGTGCTGCTTCAGCTCATTGATGTACGGGTCGACGACGTTCTTGAAGAAGGTATCCTTCGGAGCCCCGGATGAAGACATCTTCTAATCTTGGATCTAAACCTGGCAGAAACAACTCGAAAACAAAACGCGACGAAAACACGATATACGGACCTCGGGAGATCCGGGGATTATATAGCAAAAAGTTTTACGACAAAAGGAAGGTACAGGATGAAAAGGGGTCGGAGACGGACTCCGAGGAGCCCACACGCCACCAGGGCGCGCCAGGGTGGGACCCGCGCCCTGGGGTGGTGTGGTGCCCTCGGGCACCGTTTCCTACCCTTTTTCGACTCATAATTTTCCGTATTATATAAAAAAACAAATAATTAAGTTGGAAAGTAAATTGCGAACTTTTTCTTACCGAAACTGTTACCTATTCCAAATCAGCTTCTGCAGTTGTCTGAATTTGACTTTTTATAAAATCTTCCGGAGTTACCACTTTGATAAAATCAACATCTTCATTATAAGAATCTCCAGAAATGTAATGCTTGAGTCTTTGACCATTAACCACTTGTGGCTTGTCCCCATCTAATGAATTAATTTAATAGCACCTGAGCGATAGACCTCCTCGATGATATAGGTCCTTCCCATTTTGAAAGTAATTTTCCTGCAAAAAGTCTGAGACGAGACCTATATAATAAAACTTTTCACCTACGTTAAATTCTCTCTTAGAATTCTCTATCATGCCATTGTTTAAATTTCTCTTTAAAGATCCTAGCATTTTCATAAGCTGCATTTCTCCATTCATCTAAAGAATTCAAATTAAGCAATCTCTTTTTACCGGCAAGTTTAAAATCTCTATTAAGTTCTTTTACCGCCCAATAGCTTTATGTTCTAATTCTAGAGGCAAATGACAAGCTTTTCCATAAACCATTTTGTAAGGAGACATTCCCATAGGATTTTTATAAGCAGTTCTATAAGCCCACAAAGCATCGTTAAGCTTTTTAGACCAATTTTTTTAGATTTATTAATGTCTTTTGCAAAATAGACTTAATCTCTCTATTTGATAACTCTACTTGACCACTTGTTTGGGATGATATGGTGAAGCAATTCTATGATTAACATCATACTTAGCTAAAGTTTTTCTAAAAGCACCATGGATAAAATGAGAACCACCATCAGTCATGAGATATCTAGGCACACCAAACCTTGGAAAGATAATATCTTTAAGCATTTTTAATGATGTCTCACCATCAGGACTAGATGTTGGTATAGCTTCTACCCATTTAGTAACATAATCAACAACAACAAGTATGTGAGTATAACCATTTGAGGGAGGAAAAGGACCCATAAAGTCAAATCCCCAACAGTCAAAAGGTTCGATAACAAGAGAATAATTCATAGTCATTTCATTACGTCTACTAATGTTACCTACTCTTTGACATTCATCACATGATAAAACAAATTTTCTTGCATCTCTAAAAAGGGTTGGCCAATAAAAACCTGATTGTAGAACCTTTTGTGCAGTTCTGTCTCTAGCGTGATGTCCTCCATAAGCACTACCATGGCATTTACTCAATATTTTTTTCTGTTCATACTCAGGAACACATCTTCGCATAATGCCATCTACCCCTTCTTTATACAAATGTGGGTCATCCCAGAAATAATGCCTCAAATCGTAGAAAAACTTTCTTCTTTGCTGTGCTGTAAATGTCGGAGGCAAATACTTGGCAACAATAAAGTTAGCATAGTCAGCATACCAAGGACTTTCGTGTGAGCTTACCTTTATCGTAGCTAATACGTAGCATATAACGCATGTCGTAACAAAGTTGACACTAGTGTTTGCTTGTGGAAGACAGAAAGAATAGGAAAACTGACTCAACATAAAAGTAAAAGAAAGGCCCTTCGCAGAGGGAAGCAGGGATTAAGTCATGTGCTAGAGCTTTTAGGTTTTTGAAAGCATATAGAGATTGCATAAAATATTTGATACTTCTCCCAACCTTGCTTACACAAGCCATGGCTAACCGAATCCTCGGGTGCCTTCCATCAATCACATACCATGGAGGAGTATCTATTTTTGAGAGGTGTTGGTTAATTGTCAACGAATGGTAGCGGGTGATAACAGTATTCTACCTGTTAAACGGACTTTAAAGAGCGGTTCCCATGAAGAACGTTATTTCTACCAGCAAGGCAGATCATCCCTCTTTCTCTTTTGTTTACACACATGCAGATATTTCACTGTTTTGTCATTGCTTACTGATGAATCAGGGCAAAAGTGTGAAGATAATTAATTGGTTAAAGTTGTAATTAATTGGGACTGGGCACCCCGTTGCCAGCTCTTTTTGCAAATTATTAGATAAGCGGATGTATATGCCACTAGTCCAGGTGTAAAGTCCACTCGACAAATAGAATAAAGAATAACCATACTAATTCCTCATGAGCTGGTAAACATTGACACAAAAAGGGAATAATAACATTTTGAATAGTTTAAAGGTAGCACATGAAAAATTTACTTGGAGTGGCAAGGAAATAACACATATAGGTAGTTATGGTGGACACGAATGGCATGGAAATTTGGCTCAAGGATTTGGATGCACGAGAAGCATTCCCTCTCAGTACAGAGTTTAGGGTAGCAAGTTTATGTAAGCAAACAAGAATATCAACCCGTACACCAAGTTTTATATGACAAACATATTGCAAACGTTATAAGACTTCATACCGTCTTTCTTGTTAACCAAACCCGTTTACTAGAAAATATCTAGACCTTAGAGATACCACCGATGCAAACCAAATTTTCAACAAGCTTTAATCATGATCTACTTGTTAACTCAAAACAATTGACAAGCATCAAGTTATCCATATTAGTGATCTACAAGATTAAGCAAGTTTTTTCCTTATACCAATTACCACATGTAACATTTTCGGAACCAACCAAACACCAATCAATTTATTTCAACCACTCTCCAAATAGATATAAGTGAAGCAAGAGAGTACTTTCTACAAAAGAAAGCTAATAGCTCTGAAAAGAGATACATGAAAACAAGAGCTAAAAGCTGAACAACGCTAGATATGAATACTCAACAAATATAAGTGAAGAATAGGAGTATTCTCATGAAAAAGCGGAGCGTGTCTCTCTCCCAATCAAGAATGCTAGGGTCCAGTCAAGCTTTATTGAAAATAAAAGACAATACTGAAAATAAAAGCACACAGACGCTCCAAGAAAAGCCCATATGATGTGAAAGAATTAAAATATAGTTTCACTAGAGATGACCTGATAATTTGACGATGAAGAAGGGGATGCCTTGGGCATCCCCAAGTTTTGACGCTTGAGTCTTCTTAAAATGCTGGGGAGATTCATGGGAGCCTCCCCAAGATTAAGCTCTTCACCTTCTTGGTCCTATTATCATCCTTCTCTCTTGACCCTTGAAAACTTCCGTCACACCAAACTCAAAGTAAATCTCATTAGAGGGGTTAGTACTCAAAATTTTTAATCCACTGGTTCTGTTGTGACACATTGCAAGAACTCAATAAAACATTAGCTACAGCCCTCATTAGAGAACCTTGCCTAAAACCCACAAGAGACAATGCAAAAAAATAGAGACAAAATCTGTCAAAACAGAACAGCCAGTAAAGATGAATTTTTTCGAGGCACTTACAACGCTCAATCAAAAAACTTTGAACTAATGAAAGATTCAGACATTCATAAAGATCACACACAAAAATTCAGATTTTTTAACAATCTGGTGAATTTAGGATTTTCGTACAGTGGACAGCAAAAATCTGTTTCTGCGCAGCAATCAAAATTAAGCAAAATCTCAACACTAGAGGCTACTCTTGGCACAACAATGCGAGAAAATAAAGATACAAAGGAGTTGCTACAGAAGTAAACAATCTCCTTGACTCAATAAAAGAAAAATTGCAGAAATAAAAAAATGGGTTGCCTCCCATAAGCGCTTTTCTTTAACGCCTTTTAGCTAGGCACAAAGCATGCATCAAGTATTACCAAGTGAAGAAGCATCAACATTGTAATTTGTTCGAACAATAGAATCATAAGGTGGCTTAATCTTCTTCCTAGGAAAGTGTTCCATACCTTTCTTGAGAGGAAATTGATATTTTATATTCCCTTCTTTCATATCAATAATAGCACCTACAGTTCTAAGAAAAGGTCTTCCAAGCACAATAGGGCATGATGGATTGCATTCAATATCCAAGACAATAAAATCAACGGGACATAATTATTGTTAACCATGATAAGAACATCATCAATTCTTCCCAAAGGTTTCTTAATAGTAGAATCAGCAAGGTGAACATCCAAGTAACAATTTTCCAAAGGTGCTAAATCAAGCATATCATAAAATCTTTTAGGCATAACAGAAATACTAGCACCAAGGTCACACAAAGCATTGCAATCAAAGTCATTCAATTTCATTTTAATAATAGGCTCCCAACCATCTTCTAACTTCCTAGGGATAGATACTTCACGTTTCAATTTTTCCTCCCTCACTTGTATGAGAGCATTAGTAATATGTTTAGTGAAAGCCATGTTTATCTCACTTGCCTTAGGAGTTCTAGCAAGCTTTTGCAAAATGTAATTACTTCAGAAATTACAACCATCAAAATCAAAATCATTATCATCAAAAGTAATGGAGTTATTCTCTTCCTTATTGCTAGAAATTTCAGCATCTTTATCAAGGACAGTTTTAGAGTTATCAGGCAATTTAGGACATTTTGCAATAGAAGTGGAAACATTACCAACACCAATTATCTTGCCATTAATATAGGAGGTTTGCTAACACTTGTGTTTGAAGCATTTTCAGAAGTAGTAATAGTATAAACTCTAGCAATATTATTCTTTCTAGCAATTTCATCCTCTCTTTCCCATCTAGCATGCAATTCGGCTAACATCCTCACATTGTTATCAATTTTAACTTGTATAGCATTGAGAGTTTTGCTCTCTTTAACATCATGAGGCATGGTCTTTAATTTTAACAAGTCAACATCAAGAGCAAGACTATCAACTTAGAACAAGAACATCAATTTTCCCAAATTTCTCCTCAACAGATTTATTGAAAGCAGTTTGTGTACTAATAAAATCCTTAAGCATGACTTCAAGATCAGAGGGTACACTCTTATTATTGTTGTAGGAGCTACCATAGGAATTTCCATAACCATTGCCACTATTAGAAGGATAGGGCCTATAATTGCTATTACCAAAATTATTCCTATAAGCATTGTTGTTGAAGTTATTATTTTTAATGAAGTTCACATCAACATGCTCTTCTTGAGCAACCAAAGAGGCTAAAGGAACATTATTTGGATCAACATGTGTTTGACCATTTGCAAGCATAGACATAATAGTATCAATTTTAGCACTCAAGGAGAGGTTTCCTCAACAAATTTACCTTCTTACCTGTTGGAGCTCTCTCGGTGTGCCACTCAGAATAATTAATCATCATATCATCAAGAAGCTTTGTTGCAGCACCCAAAGTGATGGACATAAAGGTACCTCCAGCGCCGAATCCAATAAATTCCTTGAAGAAAAATTTAATCCTGCATAGAAGGTTTGGATGATCATCCAAGTAGTCAGTCCGTGAGTGGGACAATTTTTAACCAATGATTTCATTCTCTCCCATGCTTGAGCAACATGTTCATTATCAAATTGCTTAAAATTCATTATGCTACTTCTCAAGAAATAATCTTAGCAGGAGGATAATATTTTCCAATAAAAGCATCTTTGCATTTAGTCCATGAATCAATACTATTTCTAGGCAAAGATAGCAACCATTCTTTAGCACGTCCTCTCAAGGAGAAAGGAAAAAGTTTCAGTTTAATAATATCACCATCTACTTCCTTGAGCTTTTGCATTTCACAAAGTTCAACAAAGTTATTAAGGTGAACAGCAGCATCATCAGTACTAACACCAGAAAATTGCTCTTTCATAACAAGATTTAAAAGTGCAGGTTTAATTTCATAAAACTCTGCTGAAGCAGCAGGTGGAGCAATAGGTGTGCATATGAAATCATTGTTGTTTGTGCTAGTGAAATCACACAACTTAGTGTTCTCAGGAGTACTCATTTTAGCAGAATTAAAAACAGGCAGAAAATAACTTGAAAATAAAATAATGCAAGTAACTAATTTTTTTGTGTTTTTGATAATTGAAAGCAAACAAGATAAAATAAAATAAACTAAGCAAGACAAAAACAAAGTAAAGAGATTGGAAGCGTGAAACTCCCCTTGCAGAAGACTGCTGTCTCCCCGGCAACGGCGCCAGAAAAAGTTGATGCTTGTCGTGCATACACGTCGTTGGGAGACCCCAAGAGGAAGGTATGATGCAGTTAGCAGCAAGTTTTCCCTCAGTATGAAACCAAGGTTATCGAACCAGTAGGAGCAACAATTCTTCAGAAGGTTGTTGGCGGCTCCGTTACTCGATCACCAACGTGGAACCTGCACACAACACAATCAAATACTTTGCCCCAACGAAACAGTGAGGTTGTCAATCTCACCGGCTTGCTGAAAACAAAGGATTAAACGTCTCGTGTGGAAAATGAGTATTAAATTGCAGAGAATGAAAAAGGAACAGTTTGCAGTTTGTGGTTTAATCAATGTAAAAGAATGGACCGGGGTCCACAGTTCACTAGTGGTGTCTCTCCATAAAAGATAACTAACATGTTGGGTAAACAAATTACAGCTGGGCAATTGACAAATAGTGAGCGCATGACAATGCAAATACATGGCATGATGATTACTATGGTATTTAATTGGGCATTACGACAAATACATAGACCGTTATCCAACTGCATCTATGACTAATAATCCACCGCCGGGTTGTCATCCGAGTCCCCGTTGGTATTAAGTTGCAAGCAACGGATAATTGCATTAAGTAAAGCGCGTAATGTAAACAAACACATATGCCCGTGGACATAGCATCGTTAGGTTACCCCTAGTGGCAACAGCACATCCACAACCTTAGAACTTTCTGTCACTGTCCCAGATTAAATGGAGGCATGAACCCACTATCTAGCATAAATACTCCTCTTGGAGTTACAAGCATCTACTTGGCCAAAGCATCTACTAGTAACGGAGAGCATGCAAGATCATAAATAACATAGGGCATAGATTGATAATCAACTTGACATAGTATTCAATATTCATCGGATCCCAGCAAACACAACATGTAGCATTACAATAATATGATCTTGATCATGTAGGGCAGCTCACAAGATCTAAACATGATGGCACAAATAGGAGAGACAACCATCTAGCTACTGCTATGGACCCGTAGTCCAAGGATGAACTACTCACGCATCACTCCGGAGGCAGGCATGGCGATGTAGAAGCCTCCGGTGACGATTCCCCTCTCCGGCAGGGTGCCGGGAAGAGGTTCTGGACCCTCCCGAGCTAGGGTTGACGGCGGCGGCGTCTCTGTAACTTTTCGTGGATTTTGGCTCAGGCCTTAGGGTTATTTTCTCGGGGGGAATAAGTAGGCGAAAGGGCGGCGGCTAACGACCCCCGTGGGGCCCACACCATACTAGGGCGCGACCAAGGGGCCAGGCGCGCCCTAGTGGCGTGTGGGGCCCCTGTGACTCCTCTCCGTTGCTCCTTTGCTCCATCTGGTGTCTTCTGATAAAATAGGGACCCCCGTGTAGTTTCGTCCAATTCCGAAAATATTTCCAGACTAGCTTTTCTGGAATACAAAAATAGCAGAAAACAGGAACTGACACTTCGGCATCTTGTTAATAGGTTAGTCCTAGAAAATGTATAAAAGTGACATAAAGTGGATACAAAACATGTAGCAATAGGTATAAAACAAGCATGGAATATCAAAAATTATAGATACGTTTGAGACATATCAAAGGCGCCCATAAATTTCGCTGGTCAACGACATCCAAGTTTGACCATGATTTGTACTTATAGTATAATCACGAAATTAGTATAATGATATATAAATGAAACAATTTTGCAAGACGAATCTAACGGTACCAATTATACTTTCTCAATCCACATAATTTAGTATATATTAATGGTCAAAGTCGAATCCTAAAGACTAGCATAAAATAGCGCGCTTTATAATACTGTTGGGCCCTCATAGTAGAAACATACCCCCTCCATCCTTAAATAAGTGAATGTTTAGCATTCAAAAAAATTCCACAAAAGAGTGTACTTCTATCTTCCTAATACACTTGAAAGTAGATAAATAATGCTTCTCTCTCATCACACGGGAATCAAGCCTAATAACATTTAACACATGGTCTTCTCATTTTCTATATACACTTAACTCATTAGACGTGGGGTAATTAAAGAGGAGAGAGAGAGTTGACTTGCATTTCCTAATGCGTTTTTTTTTACTTTACTCCATAATTTGTCTTAAAATTTCTACATGTCAACTTATTTGAGGACGAAGGGAGTACTAGAGTACGATACCTAGGCCGGGGCTCCTCCTCCTGGGCCCAGGACGAGCGCCCCGCTGCAGTGGTTTGGGGAAGTGCTCAAAGCAACTCAAGGTGTGGCATCCAGGTATATATATCATGAAGGGTTACAGAGTACATGTACAATAGCAGTATACGGTATACGGGGGACATACGGCTATACAAGGATATCATCTAACAGAATCGATGGATCAGCAGCTGTCCCGCATGCACATATGCATGCATGCATGAACGAGAACGTGTGACATCCCATCATGCAATTTCTTTGCAAGACCACTCCATATACATGCATCGTTTTCCTTTCTCTTCTCTTTGTTTGCCATGGATTAGGCGCAAAAGGCATGACTTCGACTTGCCGCATGCATGACTCCTCACAATCCCAACCATGCTCCACAACAGTAATGACCAACTCCAACACATTGTGAAGAGCTCTTATTAAATGTTTGGCTATAAATAAGCAACTCCAAATACTCAATCATATCCCTTCCAAAGGAAAAGTAGTTAACCAATCTAGGCGAGGATACCACAAACCTCGGTGTTATCATCAGGTTTGAGATATTGGAGGAAACTGACAACAATGGAAATCCCGGAATGCCGCTGCTGTGAAAGAGACGATTGACATGTGCTCGAAGCCAATGGTGCGGGACAAGCATCACAAGGAGGCATGCGCCACCTCGCTGGAGGGCGTCTTTCATGTGGCCATGGGCATGCTTGGCACACCTAAGCTGGAGGCAGCCGCTTCCGCCCTCCCCAGCTCTGGCCTGCCGAGGAAGGCATACAATGTCCAGGCCATACGGCCGCTCAGGGGCTCACTGGTCGTTGTTGAATATAAATATATTGCCTAGCCCATTTCCATCAGTTCGGACTTTTGATCTAGATGGCTAGTGCAGCAATTCTATATGGTATCAGAGCCAAGAGGTCTCGAGTTCGAGACCCCGCTCACGCGGATTAAAAAAAATGGAAAAAAGATCCTGCGACCCGCTCCTATCCCACGCTAAGGACTAAAATAGCCTAGACGTGAGGGGGAGTGTTGAATATAAATATATTGCCTAGCCCCTTTCCATCAGTTCGAACTTTTGGTCTAGATGGCTAGTGCAGCAATTCTATAAAGAACACGTCAGGCGGCCGCCGACGCGGCGACGGCGGCGGCGGCGCGGACGCTACGGTGGGCGGGCCGCGCGGGGCACCTCGGAGGCGTCCCGCGCGCCGCGGTGATCGGCGCCATCGGCACCGTCGCCAAGGCATACGTGACGCTGCTCAACACCACCACCGTCCACAACGCCGACGCCCTCCACGGCCTCGTCAATTCGCGGCCTCCCGGCACGCCGCTACTCACCATCAGCAATCACATGTCCACGATAGATGACCCTTTTATGTGGGGATTCAAGGGTTTCCCTATTACAGATGCGAAGCTTGCAAGATATGTGCTGACAGCTGAGGATATCTGCTTCAGGAATGTATTCATGTCTTACGTGTTTCGAGTTGGAAAATGTGTGCCGATCACAAGAGGGGCTGGAATTTATCAAGAACATATGAATGAAGCCCTTGAAGTGCTTAGCACTGGAGGCTGGTTGCATTCATTCCCTGAAGGAAAAGTAGCCCAAGATCACCAACCAATCAGACGACTGAAGTGGGGAACTGCCAGTCTTATTGTCCGAGCACCTGTAACTCCAATAGTTCTGCCTATTATTCACACTGGTTTTGAAAAGGTCATGCCAGAGAAATCATTCTTTGGGCGCCGCCCACCATTGCCTCTCTGCGGCAAGGAGATACAGATGATCGTGGGAGAACCGGTAGAGTTTGATCTGCCAAGCTTAAAGCAGGAAGCAGCAACGATACCCCAAGACACATCATTCGAAAGGAAGGGCTGGCCAACCATTGCGCCGGAGGGGCTA
Source organism: Poa pratensis (assembly GCA_947311845.1). NCBI lineage: Eukaryota > Viridiplantae > Streptophyta > Magnoliopsida > Poales > Poaceae > Poa > Poa pratensis. The sequence continues at coordinate 4,822,019 of CAMZMU010000115.1, read as the reverse complement.
GACGAGGCAGCGCAGCGATGGCTTTACCAGAAGATGTCAGATAAGATCCGGTCTGCGATGGAAAGGGGCTAGGCAATATATTTATATTCAACATTCGTGGCTTGCCACCTGCAGCCCTTCCCCTACACCATCTACTACCGCCACGCCACAGGGCTGTCCAAGGCCTATGAGATGACTATCACCTCCGAAGAAGGAGGTGCAGTAACCCTGGTGGTGGTCTGCCACCAGGACACCTCCGAGTGGAACCCGAAGCACCCTTCATTCAAGGCGCTCCGAACCCAACTAGGGGTCTGCCCGATTTGCCACTATCTTCCATACGGACATCTCATTTTCGGCAAGGAGGAGGCCAGCAACTAAGAAGATCTAGCTGCTTCCTCGTATATATGCCGAATATATATACCACCTTATTTATTTTCGCGAATACGCGAAAATATATAGTGTACCATTGATGAAGTATCGTGCTCGTTGGTTGTCTCCTTTATGCGTGTACTTGATTAATGGATTATATATATACTTATTATATATGGCCCTTTGAACAATTTACATATACCCATTATTATCATATATATGCTCAACTAAATATTTCGGAACTAAATTTTTAGGGGTTTAATTAATTATTTCCTCTCGTCTCGAAATCCACTTATGAAGAACGCATTGGGGGTACACATGGCTCTATAAATTTCCAAACAGTTAACCTTGATAGTAATTACTAAATAAATAGTTTATGTGTTGCTTGTGTGTTAAGGACGAAATCACCCAAACACTGCAGTTTTGGGGTGTCCGCTTCTTCATCAGCTAGAGTTGTTGCATGTGTGCCTCCTTGCCCTTGAGAGAAGTCCTAGGAGGAGGAGCCTGCCTGGGAGCCCAGATTGCTGCAACTGTTGAATATTAGTGGGAGAATCAGAGAATGTTAATGTTGCTCTCCTGCAAGGAGAAGGGAATGCTGCCTAGAGGATCTTGGTGTGTAGTGCGATCGTGATTTTGGACCTTGGCTGGTTTGAGCTTGTGCGGACCCCAGCTGCTTTGCTTCATGTGCTGAAGTTGTAGAGATAATTCGGGGTGCCCTTTCCCTCTGAAACGTCACCCGGGAGTGGGACCTCGTGAATTGGGTTACCTAAAACTTTTTTTGGACATAAGCCTCGAAATGAGCCCGGATTTGAATTAACGAAGCAATCAATCGGTAAGGAGTTACATAGGAATAAGTTGGGAACTAGCTACAACACACACGCACACACAAACATGCAAAACACACACGCACACCACAGAGCAATAGAGGGCCACAAAGGGAAACAAACCAAGCAAATCTAAAAGAGATTGCTTGATCCGGCTGAAGGCACCTTATCTTTTGTTGCACGGAGACGACGCCGAGGCTGTCCAAACCAACAGACCTCCACACCGCACGGTCAACACAACCACCGAGACACACAATCAGGGAAGACACCTAGCAAAGCCCTCCACACGAGGTGGAGCGGCGAAGGCTCCGCCGCCACCTTCCTAGACGCCGCGTGGGCATTGCCCTCGAGCGCCTCCAATGGCGGCGAGGTGGCTGGGAGGAGAGGAGGGAGGCGATGGAGGCTAGGGTTTCGCCCCCGAGTCGCCTCTGGAGAGACGACGCGAGGAAGTGGAAAGTCGCATCAATAGCACAAAGACGAAGGGCCATTTATAAAACAACTGCATAGAAGGACGATTGACATACCAAAATTTGGGTCAGTGAGTCGTAGATTCCCACACAGATAGAAGGCCCGTTCTATTAATATATTATCTTTCTCACATGGGCACGCAAAATACGAATGTACTGCAAGATACCCTAATAAATTAAAAAATTGCTTCATACTAGTGGCTTAACAAGACCCAAAAGGCCTTTTTATTCGAATCATTTTAGAGAAAACTAAACGGATTAAAAGGAAACATTTTTTACACGGGATGTTTGATTTGTAGGTTTGAATGTGACATTTTGTAGAGATGCTCAGATTTATCGAAAATATTTATTCAGTTTATTTATTCCCTATTGTTCATTCTTGAAATCCAACGAATCGACGAGGCCTCAAACATACAAATTTTTGAAGCTACAGATTTATAGCATCTTGAAGTTTATAGAAGTGAATGTCACTTGGATATCTACCAATGATGTTTGAATGCAACAAGCACGTAAAATTCGCTTCATGATGATGCCGATAATAGGTAAAAATATTAATCTAATGCAACGAAATTCTTTTAAAAAATACTATAAATTGGAATCCTATGAATCATTTATAGGTCTTATTTATTTTTTAAAATACAAGTCCGAAAAATATGAGTGACTATCGTCTAAATCAAAGAGGCTATTCCAATGCTTTTCCAAAGCCTATAAATTGGAGTCTTTCTCCCAAAAATTGATGTCCTAGAACATTCTTGCAAACAATTTTCAATCTCAAGGGTCATTCATATGTTAATTTTTCAGGGAGAAAGAGAGACATGAATGCTTTCCGTCTTTCTTCCGAATTCTTTCTCCTTTTTCCAAAAGTGAAGCAACACAAAAAATACAGAAAAAATTACCACGCACTAATCTGCCATGAAAAAGTCGTTTCAGTAAAGTTGCCGTGCATTTTCTCATAAGTAGCTCTCCAGCTTTTCCTTAAGCATGCATGTCGTGAGACCTTTTTAAAGATCGACAGCGTTCATCAACATTATTATATTAATCGAAAAGTCCAAAAGAGCTACAGAAGTAGGAGAGTGCAGGCAGAGGGGGCCAACAGCTCCACGCACTCCCACTCCCCACTCCACTCCACTCTCTCCCACTGCGCTCCCCCTCCTCGCCGCCTTTCGCCGCCGCCGTCTCCGATCCCTCGACCTTTCCCACTCGCTTCCACGGGTTCGGTCACCGCCGTTTCAGATTCGTGAGCGCTCTGCTCTGACTGGTTCTTGGCAAGAGGTGGGGTTTCTTCATCTCCCTCCCTCGTTCGTCTGAAAATATCCCCCCTTTTTAGCTGGTTGGTCGTTTCAGCTCTGACGCGCCACCGTCTTGATTTGCAGGTGGCTGGTTCCCAAATCTCCCCGTCAAAATTCGCATCTTTTTCCTCCATTAGCACTTCTTGTTCCGTTCCTGAATTTGATGCTGAAGAAGGGGGAGTGAGCCAGCGCGCGGCTAAGGCGTGATCGAATCGAAGAAGGATATCTGATTAGTTTTGGTGAGAGAGGGGATTGGGGGTTGGGCGCCACCATGTTCCAGCTGCTGTTCCTGGTGCTGTTCGCGGAGGCGGCGGTGGCGCTGCTGCTCATGGTGAAGGTGGGCCCGCTGCGGGAGCTGGCGATGCGGGGCGTGGAGCAGGCCAAAACCGGGAAGGGCCCGGCCACCGTCAAGACCATCGCCTGCACGCTGTCCGTCATCCTCATGTCCAGCGTCACCACCATCCTCAAGATCCAGAACAGGGGACACAAGCTCGGCACCATCAGCCCCATGGACCAGGTGCTCTGGAGGACGCACCTCCTCGAGGCATCCCTCATCGGTCAGCTTGCATCTCCTGCCCTCTTTCTTTGATTGATTATTACCTACATCATTAGATGTTTCTAGATTCTGGTTCTGTGGCTGATGACATAGTAGCAGTACTAATTAGCATTGGTAGTGCGTATGAACTCTTACGATAAAGCAGCAATTGCTGCTGCTTAGCTTTTGGAGAGGAAGGTCTCATTTCGGTTTGCTTTCGCTTTTAATCGAGTACAGGAAAGTGTTATTGTACCAACTTGTACTTTAGAAAATGCTCTGCTATTTGGTTTTCTCATCAGGATTTGGTAACCTAGGGTTTTGGATACAGTCGGTAAATTGCGGTTCATTCACTGAAGTAGGGTGTAAATCACCCATCATAAATACAGGCAAGAATTTACTGCATAGGTCATGAAGGGGGTAGATTGGGACATAAAGGTTCCATCTCAGATGCTTCTCGTGTAATCCTATGGTTATAAGACTAATCTGTAATTTAGGATATGCACTGTACAGTTTGACTCTTATCTCTGCACGAATGAGATATAGTCTTAACTTAAGGTACATGTCTGTGTATCCAGTTGTTAGCTTATAGTTCAAGCAAGGAGTATAGAATAACAGTGTGTAGTGTAAATTCCGTCCAATTGAAACCTCAAACTTAAAATATCTAATGCATAACTGCAGCTGATTTTATCATTAAAGAAGGATGGTATTATCTTTATATATTAGTAGCATTAGTCTTCCATGTGGTGTACCTGGTGGTCAACTGGTCAAGCAATAGTATATTGCAATTGGTCTGGGCTGTATACAATAAGACCTGATCTTGCTTAGGCTTGCATCAGATTTATATTGTGTTTCCGCTTCCTAGGTGTTACTATGAAACAAGGTAGCTGGAGCTGGTGCAACTGCGCAGGAAGTAGAGCATGAATGTAGTTATTGCTTGGTGAGAGTTAGGATGACAGCCTCTTGGCTGAAAGTAAGCTGTCCAGGGACAGATCCATGTTAACTTTGTATTATGCCTTAAATTAACATCATGACCGACTATAAGTCTATAAGAGAAGACTGATGCAACCTAAGATCTTTGGATCAGATTGGTAATTTACAGTTCATTCACTGAAGTAGGGTGTAAACCATGCCTTATAAATTAGAAGCTAGAATGATGTTATTATATTTAGTTGTTAGTAGCATTAGTCTTTCATGTGGTCTGCCTGGTGGTCAACTCTGGTCAAGCAATAGTATATTACAATGATCTGGGCTGTATACACTATACAATAAGAACTGATCTTGCATAGGCTTGCATCAGATTTATATTGCCTTCTCGCTTCCTAGATGTTACAGTAAAATAGGGGTAGCTGGAGCTGGTGCAGCCGCATAGGCAGTAGAACATAACTGTAGTTGGTTGTTTGGTGGGAGTTCAGATGACAGCGTCTTGGCTGAAAGTGAGCTGTCCAGGGTCAAATTCACTTTGACTTTGTATTATGCCTTAAATTAACATCATGTCTGACTATAAGGGAAGACTGGACAAAGAGTATAGTAAAATTGTGTTTTTGATAAGATTAAGCCTCGTGATAACAAATGATCTGAGTAGAAGAAGGTAAGTTTTCTGTAAGAAGGCTTAAAGTGGTGGTATGTTAGAATAAGTAAGGTACTCAAGCATCTGTAGTGCTCCATATGAAGAATTACATAGGTATAGCTTGAAAATAAGGTGCATTTTTTGAAAGCAACTCACTTTCTTAGTAATTGTAGTACTGTTTACCTTTAGTTGGTCATTCATTTTCTTACCATTGTACTATTCTCGGATTAGAAGTCTTACCTTTCATTTTCTTACCTTTAATTTGGAAATCATGATCTGCAGTGTGGGGCAGTTGCACTCAATAATATTAGACACAATTTAGTTTTGGCTGTCATGATTCACTGAATTTGGGATTTACGGCCTGTTCAAAGCTGAATCCGGCGCAGTTTTAATAATAATTAGGATATGTAGGCAAGTCTGAAATCATGGTGTACCCATTTGAACTTGGTAAATGGTATGGGTTTATACATCGCGCAATTTTGTTGAATCTGCACTTTTTTTTATCCAAACAACTACAAGGGGATTGTGGGCCTGCTGAACTATGATCATGTTGTGCTTATAGTTACAATTCATACCCGAGAGCAGTGCTATCAACAAATGAATCATCTAGGCATCAATAAGTAATCACTAATCAGGACAGCTTTCTTTAAGTGAAATGCACGCCTCAAATCCTAAAGCTGTTGGCCCAATTTGGTCTATTTACTTACGAAGATTGGGCGATCAGAACTAAAATAATGAAGGTAGGCCTCAAAAGATCACTTCCTGTCAGGTTGTCTTTGGAAAACTCTGCACATCACGTTACTTTGACGGGAATGGAGAATGGATCCATTTTTATTGATGTTGTTATTGCCTGTAATAAATATTAAGTAGTACACAGTTTCGTAATTAAACCTGGCACAGCACTTCTAACAGCTCATTACTCTTGACAGGATACACATTGTTCCTTGCATTCGTCATCGACCGGTTGCACCACTACCTCCAGAAGCTCATCACCCTAAGGAAAACCGCCAGCACCTCCAGAGAGGAGGTCGAGAAGCTCCAGATGGAGAACCGATCCTTGCGTGAGAAGGAGGAGCGGTCCTCCAGCGAGACCAAGAAGCTCCAGCAGGACATCGCTAAGCTGTGCGAGGACATGAAGAAGCTGAAGTCCGAGTCGGACGACCACGAGAGGAAAGCGCTGGAGGCGGAAGGCCACGTGAACGCCTTGCAGAAGCAGTCAGAGGAGCTGCTCCTCGAGTACGACCGGCTGCTGGAGGACAACCAGATCCTGCAGTCCCAGCTCCACTACAAAGCCTGAATCGGTTAACACCGTGTGGCTTAGGCTCGTGATGTGATTCTTGGCTATGTCGTTTCAGTCTCTTAACTTGTGGTGGTATTGTTGGATGTGGTGTCAATTTTGTAGATCTTGTGTGGCGGTTTGTTTTGAGGCATTGAAAAGGTCAGCGATGATGAAAGGATATGGGGGAAAACCAGGTTTCAGAATGTGCTTTGTATTAACTGATTATGCGTGTAGTCCAAAAAAAAAAAAAACTGATTATGCGTGTTTTGAACGCTGGAATTCATCTTGGGTTCCTGCAGAGATTTCGAGCGATTTTCTATAACATCATGTTTCTATGAAGAAAAAACTTGAAATTTCTGCAAAAAAATTGTACGATGCCATATCAGGATATCGGGCTCACGGACCCATATCAACCCAGCCTTTGCCATGTGTCATACTTGTTAGAACAGGGTTTTAGCCGTGTGTGTAGTTAGCATATTGTATAGGGGCTTATTTGCTTATTTCCCTTATGTACATGTTCTGGCCTGAGGCCCCGACTTTATACAGAAGCTCATTTCAAAACATGGTATCAGGGCTGGGGCTAGGTTTCCCCGCCGCCGGTAGCCGCCGCCGCCGGTCACCGTCGCCGCTGCACCCTCTCTCCATCGAGCCTCTCCCCCTTTCTTCAAGCTGCTAGGCCGCCGCCGCCGTTCCAGGCCGCCGCCGCCGCCTTCTGCCGTCCTTCCCGGCCGCCGCCATCCTTCCTGGTCGCCGCCGCCTTCTGCCGTCCTTCCTGGCCGCCGCCGTCTCCAGTCTGGCAGTTGTTGCTAGCTGTCTTCAAGCCACTGCTGAAATGGCGCCCTCCACAACCACCGGTGCTGTAGCAGTACCCAGATGTCCTGTTATCTTCAACGGACAGAACTACAGAGACTGGGTGCAGCACATGAAGCTGCACATGAGGGGTCAGCGAGTCTGGGAGTATCTCACAGGTTCTCTGCCATGTCCTTCGCTGCCCACTCCTCCTGCTGAGGTGGTTTTCCCTGCTGATGCTGATGATACCAAGCAACGTGAGGTGCTGGATGCCTTTGAGGAGGCCACTGAAGGGTACCAAAATCAGCTCCACCTGTACAAGCAATGGACAGATGATGATGCTCGGGCCTCTGCTATCTTGGTGTCCAGCATGGATGTTGATCTCACCATGGATGTGGTGTCCCTTACAACTGGTCATCAGATGTGGGAACACCTTCGTCGTCGCTACGAGCCTACGGGGGATGCCATATATCTCTCTGTTATTCGTCAAGAGCAACAACTTAAACAGGGAGATGCCACAGTTGATGAATTTTACAAGGAGCTGTCAGCGGTTTGGCGCCAATTGGACTCTCCGGGAGCCGATGTGTGTCGCACATGTCAGTGCTGCGTGCGGCAACAAGCCAAGCTGGAGGTTCGTCGCCTCTAAGATTTCCTCACTCGCCTCCGAGACGAGTTCGAGCAGAGTCGTGCCCAGCTGTTGGCACGCCATCCTCGGCTATCTACTTTGGAGGCTCTTGCTGAAGTGCGCTCTGAGGAGCTGCGTCTACGCAGCACGGGCATGTTGCCGTCATCTTCAGCAGTCCTAGATGCACACATTTCACAACCGCAGCAAGTTGTGCCTTCTCCTACACCGGTGGCTGGGATCTCGACTAGAGCATTCTGCATCTACTGCAAGCAGGATGGTCACATGATCATGGAGTGCATAAAGAGGAAGAAACAGAATCGTCGTGGTGGCCGTCCTCATAAGGACTCAGGAGGCTCCTCTGATCCTCGTGAGGGCTCCCTTGAGAAGGTTCACCAGGAGATGCTCACCTTGCTGCGCCGCCTAGCTGCGTCGGCACCCTCCTCAGGTTCTGCTGGTTCCGCTGGTCAGACATCTGGTCCGCCACGACACTCTTCTTCAGGTACAACTTTGCCTTGGATTCTTGATTCTGGGGCATCCTTCCACATGACACCACACACTCATCACCTTAGGGCTGTCAACTCTGTACCTTCTCCACTTACAGTTCAGACTGCAGATGGCACTTGTCTTCCTGTTGCAGCTCAAGGAACTCTTTCCAAATCTTCTTTTCATGTCCCTGCTATTTCTCATGTTCCAAAACTGACTATGCAACTTATGTCTGCTGGTCAACTCACGGATGTGGGGTGTCGTGTTATTTTGGATTCTGACTCGTGTTGTGTTCAGGATCGTCGTACGGGGACTCTAGTTGGGATCGGTCCTCGGCGCCACGACTCTCAGCGCCTTTGGGAGCTCGACTGGCTGCGCCTTCCTTCCGCTGCGTCCTCCAGCCAGTCGGACGTCACCAACCCTTTTGCTTCAGCTGTCACCTCCACTATTTCCTTCGCTCAGTGGCATCATCGGTTGGGTCACATTTGTGGCTTTCGACTGTCTTCTTTGGTTAGGAGTGGTGTTCTAGGGTCTGTATCAGGTGATAGTTCACTAAATTGTACATGTTGTAAGCTTGGCAAGCAAATACAACTCGCCTACCCCTCTAGTATTTCTGTATCTCAACGACCTTTTGAACTTGTTCACTCTGATGTATGGGGGCTGCCCCTTTCGTTTCGAAAGGGGGTCACAAATATTATATAATCTTCATTGATGACTTTTCTCGCCACACATGGATCTATTTTATGTCATCTCGCAGTCAAGTGATTCAGATTTACAAGTCTTTTCCTACCATGGTTCGCACTCAGTATGATTTCTCTATTCGAGTTTTTCGTGCTGATTCGGCTGGTGAATACCTATCTCGTGCGCTTCGTGGTTTTCTTGCTGAACAAGGCACCCTTCCTCAGTATTCATGTCCTGGTGCCCATGCTCAAAATGGGGTGGTTGAACGCAAACATCGCCACATCCTTGAGACTGCTCGAGCTCTTCTTTTATCTTCTGCTGTTCCCCCACACTTCTGGGCTGAGGCTGTCTCTACAGCCGTGTATCTCATTAATATTCAACCCTCTGTTGCTCTCAAGGGGGATACCAGTTGATCATCTAGGTGATGGTCCAGCTGATTATAGTGGTCTGCGTCTTTTTGGTTGTGCATGTTTTGTTCTTCTCCACCCGCATGAACGCACCAAATTAACTGCTCAATCTGTTTTCCTCGGCTACAGTTTAGAACACAAAGGTTACCCACTAGTGGGAAAACCCTTATAGGTAGGTTACATTCTGTGGCGCACCCTTAATTGGTGCGCCACAGAAAGTCATATTTCTGTGTCGCACCTAGCCAGGTGCGCCACAGAAAGTCACATTTCTATGGCGCACTTGGCTTAGTGCGCCACAGAAAGTCACATTTCTGTGGCGCACATGGCCAGGTGCGCCACAGAAAGTTATCCTTGGTGCGCCACAGAATTATTTTTTTCAAATCCCACCCCCCGTGGATCGCCTTTTTTGTCTTGCAGGAAGTAAAAGAAAATAATAAAAAATTCAATAAATAAAATCCTTTGACATGTAGTTAGGTATTAGTGTCTAGTAGGTATAGAAATTTTGAAATATGAATTTTGACCTTTTCTGCAACAAACAGGAAAAAAACTTGTAACGGCCATAACTTTTGCATACAACGTCGAAATAACGCAAATAATATGTCAAAAAAAATCGTGAGAAAAATCCGAGTTCGAATCCAACCGGGTTTACCCGGTCAGCATTTCACAGATTCCTCAAATTCCAAAAGAAAAAAAAAGGTATTTCAAACAGACGATTTTTCGCAGCAAAATAAAAAAATTCAAAAATTCCAAAAAAACACAGAAATGGATAACAAAGAAGATTGTTGACTTTTCTTGACTTTTTTTATTTTTTTGGATTTATTATTTTTTTGGATTTTTTTAGATTTTTTGAATTTTTTTGGATTTTTGAAAAAATTAAGTTTTTTCAATTTTTTTGGATCTTTTGAAACTTTTGAATCTCCTTTTGAAAGTTTAGAAGTTTTGAAAAATCTAAAATTTAAAAACACACGTTTATATCATATACATAACATATACACATACAAGACTTAAGAGGATACATATGATATATATATGAATAAGAACTTGAGTAGCACAAGGGTAGGTGAAGTGGGTGGAACTTAGAAGTTAAGCGTGCTAGGATTGGAGCAATTTGAGGATGGGTGACCTAGCGGGAAGGTATCAGTTCAAAAAATTCAAAAAATATGAAAATAATTCCAATAATTAGGATTTTTCATATTATTTCATATTAGGATTTTTCTGATTTTTTTTAAACTTTTTTTTTTTGCAGTTTTTGAATTTTTTCAGAATTCTGTGGCGCACCAGGCAGGTGCGCCACAGAAATGTGGATTTCTGTGGCGCACAAGGCTAGGTGCGCCACAGAAAGTGGATTTCTGTGGCGCACACCCATGGTGCGCCACAGAAAAAAAATTAGTGGCGAAGATTCTGTGGCGCACCCAGCAATTTTGGGGTGCGCCACATAATCCATTTTTGGTGCGCCACTGATAAGGCTTTTCCTACTAGTGACCGCTGCTAGGACCCTATTGCTCGGAGAGTGAGGATCTCCAAAGATGTGACTTTTGATGAGTCTCGCTCCTTCTACCCTCGTCATTCCTCTACTGCCACCACATAATCCTTAGTTGAGTCTCTCTCTTTCTTGACTCTACCTGATTATCCACTTTCACCTGCCCCTGTTAGGTCCACTCACCCTTCACCTGTGTCTGCCCATGAGATTCAGCTTACACAGGATGAGGTTTCTGCTCCAGTTTCCCCGACCTCGGTCGAGCCATTCACTGTCTCTCCTTTTCCTTTTACCTACTCTCGTCGTGCTCAACACCCTTCTCCCTCAGATGCGCCACCTTCCACTTCCACTCCTTCCTTGTTGGGTCCGGTTCCTTCAGGGCCACCTACTCCCCTTGCTCCTAGATATAATCTGCGTGATCACAACACTCTCAAGCGTCCCGCCTTCTATGCTGCCGCTGCTGCCACCACCGTTATTGAGCCGTCTACGTATCGTGAGGCGGCCACTCATCCTGAATGGCAGCATGCCATGGTAGAAGAGATTGCTGCTCTTGAGCGGACACATACTTGGGACCTTGTACCCCTTCCTGAAGGTGTTAGACCCATCACTTGCAAATGGGTCTACAAGGTTAAGACACGTTCATATGGTTCTCTCGAGCGCTTTAAAGCTCGACTTGTTGCGCGTGGCTTCCAACAGGAGTATGGTCATGACTATGATGAGACTTTTTCTCCTGTTACTCATATGACCACTGTTCGAACTCTTTTGGCTGTTGCTGCTGTTCGGAAGTGGTCCATTTCTCAAATGGATGTCAAGAATGCTTTCTTGAACGGTGAGCTGCGGGAAGTTGTCTATATGCAACCGCCTCCTGGATATACCGTCTCTGATGGGACCGTATGTCGCCTTCGGCGTTCTCTTTATGGGCTGAAGCAAGCTCCCCGTGCATGGTTTGAGCGGTTCTCCTCTGTCATCACAGGGGCTGGGTTCTCTGCTAGTGCTCATGATCCTGCTCTGTTTATTCACACTTCTCCTCGTGGTCACACCCTTCTGCTCCTCTATGTTGATGACATGATTATCACGGGGGATGACCACCAATTCATTGCTTTTGTGAAGAAACGTCTCCATGAGCAATTCTTGATGACTGATTTGGGTTCTCTTCGCTACTTTCTTGGACTTGAGATTATTTCTTCCCCCGAGGGCATTTGTCTCTCTCAAGAAAAGTACATACAAGATCTTCTCACTCGTGCCTGCCTCACTGATCAGCGCACGACTGACACTCCTATGGAGCTTGGCCTTCATCTTCATCCTGGTGAGGGTGAACCCCTCGCAGATCCTACTCGCTACCGTCATCTTGTTGGGAGCCTTGTCTACCTAGGCATCACTCGCCCTGACATTTCTTATGCTGTGCACATTCTAAGTCAATTTGTCTCTGCTCCCACTCAACTTCACTACAGTCACCTTCTTCGTGTTCTTCGTTACCTTCGTGGGACTGTGACTCGGCGCCTATTCTTCTCTAGCTTCAGCTCCCTTCAGCTTGAGGCCTACTGTGATGCGACCTGGGCCAGCGAGCACACTGATCGCCGCTCTCTCTCTGCCTATTGTGTTTTTCTTGGCTCCTCGCTAATTGCCTGGAAGACCAAGAAGCAGACGCTGTATCCCGCTCTAGCGCTGAGGCTGAGCTGCGAGCTATGGCATCAGTGACAGCTGATATCACTTGGCTATGGTGGCTTCTTCAGGATTTTGGTGTTTCCGCTGCTGCACCCACCCCTTTGCTCTCCGACAGCACCGGGGCGCTCAGCATTGCCCGTGATCCAGTGAAGCATGAGCTCACCAAGCACATCGGTGTTGATGCCTCCTACATGCGTTCTCGGGTGCAAGAGAGGACTGTGATCCTTCAGTATGTGCCCTCAGAGTTTCAGCTTGCTGATTTTCTGACGAAAGCTCAGACAAGGTCACAACACAGCTTTTTCCTGTCCAAACTCAGTGTCCAAGATCCCCCTTGAGTTTGAGGGGGGGGGGGGGGGGGGGGGTTGTTAGAACAGGGTTTTAGCTGTGTGTAGTTAGCATATTGTATAGGGGCTTATTTGCTTATTTCCCTTATGTACATGTTCTGGCCTGAGGCCCCGACTTTATACAGAAGCTCATTTCATAACAATACAATCCCAGCCCAATGCCCAAAGCTCGTTCTCCTCAGCTGGCAATGCAAACTTAAGCTGTCAATCAGGTGGTTCTGGTTATTCGACCATGTAAATTTATCCTTCAATACAGAGGAAAAAGATTTCCTTCAGTAACAACAAATTTACAGAAGACCCGTTCTGCTCAACTAAAATGGGAAGCTTCCAGAATGGCAGCGTAACTACAGAATGCTAGAGATATCCTTCAGTAACATTCGTTTTTCAAACAACGCAACTGACCGAGTCATATGAACTGCTTCAGGAACTCGGTCGCCACGAGTCGGCCCCGTGTATTCACCGACAGCTTCAGCTCGCTGATCTCCTTGTCAATGTCCTACATCACAAAGAAGCAGACATATCCGGTCAGTACACATGTTATGTTCAGATTGTGAACAGTTATAATATCATCGAAACGAGTCCTTTTCCACCAGACTGTATTCTTCAGTATTGTTGTGAGGCAACTTTGGCTGTACTGTGAAAGATATTAACACGATTGCCGAGTATTCTGTACTTTGGCTCTCATTCATGTGTAGTATGGGAAATCCAAGATCGACAACGGTTAAGACACTATGGTGATTATAGAACTGCTGGATTGTTCGTTTATATACACAAAAGGACGGAAACTACAAGCATGTCAAAACTTACTCTTGCTCTCTTGATTGTTCGTAGGTGGTGAGAGAACTTGTTTAGAAAGAAAGAAAAACAAGCTTAGAGAACCTTTACTTACCTCCATAAACTGCACAATGAAATCAATGAGTTTATGCTTGTGCATGTCCTCACAATGGTAGTTTGTTATGAGGAAGCTAATATCATAACCCTGAAAGAAAAGAAAAGCTGGTAAGACTCTTTCTGATGGTGTGCCTTGATTTAGTGCAGTTCAATGACCACCGGTGAAAACGTTGTGAACAATCATCAAGATGGAAAACTCAAAAGCTTCTGAAACTCTAGGAAATAGAATAGACTACCACTTAAATCACCTGAATACCGTGTTACTGGCCCTGGTAGCTCTACTAGCCTGGCTTCATTTTCATACAGTTCATGTACACTATTGCGAACAGTTGATTGCTACAGCTATCGGTACTACTGAAGGTGCTCCATGTACACAGTTTTGTAATACCTGAACTGGTTTTCTTCTCAAAACTTGGAATGCCTCTGCCCTCATTGACAAAAACCTAAGAAACTTCTTTGCAAGAATATTTTCGAGTTCATCTGCCTGCTTAACCTGTCAAATCGAAAAAGAAATATATGATGTCAGAACAAATGATAAGCGATTGAGTTATACTGTCCTAACAAGAAGTATTAACATCCAACAGCTTTTGTTCGCTACCTTCAAGCTTATACGGATCGAATTGATCGAAGTCTCTACCAGACACTTCTCAGCTTCATTACGGCATATAAGCACCTGTAAAGGAAAATCCGGACTATGAATCATAATTCTGAAGAAACTTCTTTTGTTTTTGCACAGTTTCGTCTCCAAAGAACCATAGTCAAAAACAGAGGGCGTAGATTACAGATGCAAGTTATCGCCAACTGATTCAGCAGGGTTCAGAAGGTTTAAACAATATGAGGGTCATTAGACTTGTCACCGCACCTGCTTATAGCATATGCTTTTTGTCACCCCTTCAGAGTTCTGTAAATGCCGAATTCATATAGGAAACATGAAGGGTAGACGTCATAACTTTGCTTATTACATGGGAGTGTTCAAAAATTTCATGACACAAGAAAGAACATTTAATTCTGGTAAAGCTGAACTATGCTTATGCATAGGCATGATGTTAAGAACAATCAACATAAAACAAGGCTGTTCATGATTCGCAGAATAGATTCCACACTCACAAAGGCTTGAATAAACTTCCACCATATAGGTAGGAGCATAATCTAATGAGGAGGGTTTGTTTGTCTAAAACTTAGAATGACAAAACGATGACACCATTACTATTTCTTGTCAGCATATTACATGATGGAGCCCTTTAGTTCTACCAGAAGCGTGTAATTTTTTTATTTAACTCGAACTGATAGAGTAATTTCAGTCTAATGACGACAATATTCTGCATTTTGGAACAATCATTTACTCAAAATCAGTATGAGAAAAGAAGAATGCATGCAAAACAATCAGTTCATGTACATGAGGGAATTACACTCACAAGATATGTTTTTAGCAATATCAAAGAATCAAAGTTAAATTCAAGATGCTGCTAAAAGAGTCTCCCTTACTGGATTCAGTAGAAGTTCAGGGCTAGTCCTGTAAATAGAATTGAAGAAAAGATGATGTAAGCGAAACCTGATTTATTCAGGTTCATGACCTTCAAGACAAGGTGTAGAAACAAAAGCGGGGATATGAAAATTGCAATACAATAAAAAAAATTGCTAGTACTTGTATGAGCAACATTTTCTTTACGAAAATGTATGAGCAAACGTGAGCACATGTAAATGTGTGATTACAACTTTACACTGGCTTAAAGACTATCAAGGAAGGCAAAGATAGTGCTGGTATTCTAGTCGTACAATCAAAGTTTCATGGATTAACTAGGGCCAGCTCCAGCCTGTTTCTAGTATGATAGGATTCATCAAGTAGCAACATGTACGCCAGAGTACACAAATGAACAAGAAAAGAAGCAGAAGAGTGTTGTCTCGGCAGAAAAAAAATGTTTCGTCGATTTTCAACTATCATGAGCAGAGTCCAGTTTCTCAAACTGAGACACCATTCTACTAGCTTATCTTGGTCTCAATCGAATCACGTAAAGAAAGAAAGAACGGATAAAATAATGCACGCATTGAAATAAACAGCATCCAGTTCAAAGGATGGCTTACTTGAGCTCCACTTCTGGTTTGTTGTGCCTCTCGACTTCTTGGCAAGGAAAATTCTAGAAGTAAACCAAACACACATGCTACCTAAGTTAGACTTCTTAGCCTGAGCAGTGTGTAAGTCTCGGTGATTCTGGAAGTGATCAAATGGGTATACCTGTAGGCACATGGCAGCCTCGAGAGTGTTCCGGATGCAAGTCAGATACAATCGCAGAGTATTAGCCTACAAAATAACAACAACGCATTAAGACCTATGCCGCATGGAATACATATCATACATAAATCTATTTTTGGGGGATAAAATTTCTATTTATACGTTTATGCTGAGCCAGGATGAGTAACCTAATCTGGAAGCGTGCCATACGCACGATCGAACGACGGGAGTAACCAGAGTGATAATTGAAAACCTAGCATTCAAAATGGAGAGTCACGGCCTACAGTTCTCAAATCACAACAGAACAACGTACTAGTGTTTGGAAGGGAACTCAGCTTGACTGAATTGACGAAGTCTAGAAACCAATATTTTTCACTGCACACATGTATCAGTTGTACCACGTAAAACCTCGCTGTCTATTCCTTTCTATCTGAATAAAAAACTTTACAAGAGCTCTTCTACAATTGGCATCCGCGTAACACATGTTCAGACAACTGACTGAATTAAAAAGGAACAAATATAGTTATATGTTCATTTAAGCAACTCTGCTGTTCTCGTTTCTGAACTTGGTGTACATTTCTCAAAAATTATAAATTCGTAACTCTGAACCTTTACACTTCTCTGAACATATAAATTTCTGAACTTAGTAATGACTGTACAAAAATCTCAGCATTTCCACTTGGGCAAGCATAGATTCAGCAACTAGATAAACCTCTGAAAGTTCAATCACACGGTCTTCAACTCGATATCCCAAGTTGCAGGACTCGGTGAATAATCGAATTCGGTGGTGACCAGGGAAGGGTGGGATCTAGTGGAAGGAAAGGGCAAGGAACTCACCATGGCTAGAGAGGGTCACGGCCGCCCGCGTAGATCAGCCGAAGGGAAGAGAAGGGATTCGGTAGCGGGAGAGGACCGGGTGGCCGCCGGTCACCGGGGTTTCGCCGGGAGGCGCGCGCGCGGGCGGTGGGAGGAGGAAGAGGCGCCGGCGTCGGTGGTGACTGGGAGGTGGACGCGATGCTGTTGGTGGGCCTGGGCCGTATCCAGTCATGGTCATGGATCGGGGTTTTGGATGGAACAAAAGTCAATTTGTTTTTCTGGTAATACAATATAGATCAATTTACAAGTCACGTAAATACCGACCTTACAGAAATGAAAGATAGAAGAACCTATTTGACAAACCAACACATATTTCTTTCCTTCGCCACCACCGTAGCATCCACCAAAGAGAAGAGAGATAGATTAACCTCTTCACCCGATCTTGACGCGGCTCTAGCAGAGCTCCAGACCTCCAAAGTAGTTTGTAATAGGACAAACCATCGCCGTTGAAAGAATTAGACCGGGGCAGCATGATCCTGAACATGCCATCAAACTTCAGAACTAACACCCCCGCACGACGACGTTTGAGTAGGAAACCAGAACCGTCACTCCGTCAGCCTCCAACCATGAACCCAGTACAAACTGCATTATCTTCCGGCTATCACCATCATAACTTTTGCGAAGGGCTGATTGCTTACTCTCAAAATGAAATATACCTAGAACCATTCGTATGAATTAGGAAATGTTTTCATCACTGCGTTCATCATGCTGAGATTTTTAAAAATAGGTCTCGTGTTTGATAAGTTTTGACAATTTTTTCATACTTAAAAACAGTTATACTTCTACTCCGTAGAATTTCGGTTTTTAGTATTACTTATACTATAGTGTTGTGTATAAAATAGTTTTATGACAACATCATGTAAAAATATTATTGTTGGTAATCTGTATATATTGTTTTACCTGCTTGATGATACCTCTCTAGCTAAGTCACCAGTACCCAAGTTGCTAAGCTCAGCCTCAACTCGCCAGCAGAATATATGTCTACCCGTTTATTTCTTTATTTTATTTGTAGTTCTTATGCTGGAATATTTTTCTTATTGCTGTTGAGTCTGGACTGAGTAATATAAGAAAAATAAAGTCGTAAGTACTTTGTTTGTCTCGGTCAACCAAATCATACATAGTAAGATTACTGAAATCTTTGGGGTAAAATATGAATAAAATCGCAGGGTGTCGGGTATTGTGAAAGAAAATGTTTTCAAAATCGTAATGTGTTTTTAAACTGAAAAAGTACCACTTGACCAATAATTAATTGCATATAATTTCCACAACTGCTGGTAATGTAGAGCACTGGATGCTGCGTGCTAAATGAGCTCTCTGGCCATTAACTAAACTCTATTCAGTAGCTTGGACACAAGAGAACAAGTACATGCAAATAGTGTGATCTTAATTTACAATTTCATTGCTTGTTGTCAGCTTCTTCATCCACTTGTCTGTTGTCAGTTGCACAAGATACCAGTGATGCTTCATCCCTCTTCTTTCCCCACAGCACAAGATAGAGTCCCAGCACCATCAGTACAGATCCCAGCACACTGTAAATGCATTTCCAGGATAAACTATTAACAATAAGAACAATTTTCATTGCAATTAAATGGCTGGAACCATCAACATAGTTTATCTTGAAACAAAAATAATAATTCAGTTTGGCAATGACAAATGATCACTGCAAACGGACAGGGAGACATGAAACTGAGAAGAACAATACTACAGTGTTATACCTTCCTAGGTAGATCTGCTCATGGAGAAAGAAGAAATCGATGGCGGCTACCATGATCTGTATCAGGGGGATGAATGCCGCCGTGAAGACCGGGCCCTTCTTTTCCACGCACCACGTCATTATCAGGTAGCCAGCTACAGACCCAACGATCCCCTGCGCGCACAATTTGATTCAAGATCCAGCAGTCAAGTATTTAATTACCATTACTGTTATCTACTCAGCTATTTTTGGTGCAAAGACTTTAGTTTTCAAGGAAACCCGTGTGTATTGAACTATTGATAGATTAGTGTGGGCTAAAATGTTAAGGCCATTGCTTTTGTCAGTACTTACTCTTTTTGGACAAGTTTTTCTTTCTCTGTGAAGGTGGGTACAAGTCAAGAGGATAAAGAAGATGATGGTGATGTTTTAGCTTACTGTATACAAGACGGTGACGATCTCCAGCTTGCCGGTGAGCATCCACACGGAGGCGTGCCGCTCGACGGCCACCGTCAGCGCCCCGCCCTGCAGTGTGCTGATGAAGAACATGAGGGCGGTGCTGGAATAGATGGCCGGGTACTTCTTGGTCAGCCTGGTCTGCAGCAGCAACCACAAGGAGAAGCACATGCAGTTGGCCAGCAGCGCCATGGTGCCTAGCATCCAGCTCCTGTCGCCACTGCTGTCAGTGTGGTGAGCAGCCGGGCTCAGTGCAGCGGCGGCAGTGGCCTGGTGCGTTAGTGGCACACCCTTGTATAGACTCAACAGCAGTAAGCCAGCGAGCGACATGAGCGTCCCGGCGATCTTCGCGGCCCCCGCCATGCTCTTCACCTTCAGCGGCTCCATCCTCAGCACGACGGCGATGAGGAAGGTGAGCACGGGGGAGAGGTTGATGAAGGTGATGGCAAAAGTTGCAGTGGTGTACTGCAGGCCGTAGAAGAAGGTGTACTGCGAGAGCGCCGCGCCAAACACGGCGCTCAAGAAGAGTACCCTAGGATCTCCAGTGTCAGCTTGGGCCTTGTGCTCCTGCAGGAATGCCATGGCACTCTGCAGCATTAGTAAATGAAGACAGATTGTATGTACATGGGATGCATATATGTACACACCATCTTTTTTTGAACAGGTTACCTACCTTTCTTTAACAATGGCTATTGGAGCAAGGAAGATCGTGGCGACCAGCTGTCGGAGCGTGACAAGGACCAGGCGGTCCAGGCCCTGGTCTAGCGCCTTCTTCACCAGCGTCGTCATCACCGCCGAGATGAGATCAAAGGCTAGCATTCCCACTACCGGTCTCCACTCCACCATCCACATTGCAAGATTTCTGCTGTTACAAGATGATGGCTGATATGCTTGAACCGACTAATTATATATATATATAGCCCTGCAATGCCACTAACAGACAAAAAGTGACGGCTCTCTTCATCCCATGGAGAAGGACAAGAAACCAATGACTGGTTCGCCTCTCCGAGCCCATGATGAACAAAAAGAAGACAGCCGGCGAGGAGTAAGGTGCCGGGATGGCCAGGCTGGAGGTGACAAGGAGGCGGATAGCGGCGTCTTGCAGCCATGCGATGTGTATGGCTTTGACCGTGGAAAACTCCAAATTAGTTGTCTTCCATTTGTCCACATGTGGATATATCTAGACATGTTACAAGTATAGATACAACCGCATGTGGACAAATGGAAGACAACTAATTTAAAATGGAGGGAGTACTTGATTGCGCGTCAGGTTCTCTAGCCAATTCAGGACGCTTCTCCAAAATTATTTTAGCAATTTCTGAAAACAAGTGAGTGTGTTAGCAGCGTGAAATGATATGGTAACAAATAGCACGTAAATGTAATTTGTACTCTTCGTATTATATATATTTCACCTTCATCGCCACAGTCAACGGCAGCATGTAGACAATTCAGACCATGTTTCCCTCCCGAATAGGCACACGAAGGAGTTTGTATTAGTTTCTCACAGACATGTGTCAAACGTCTCATCACCGCGAAGAACAAGGATGAATCATTGCACTTGCTCACAGCTTGCGACAGTGCAGGCTCTGCTGCTATCAGCTCCAGCGCAAGATCCTTGTGGCCGTTGCGAATAGCATGGTGGAGTGCATTAAATCCAAACCTTTCCTGTTGCAAAATTGCTTGCCTGAGCTTTGGTTGGCAGCAGCAGCTTCCGAGTAGAAACGAAGCCAACGAGAGATGACCATTTGTCACTGCGGCTATAAGTGGCGTCTCCCCATTCAAGTTTACAGCAATGAGGAGAAACTTTTCTAGTTCCAGCACATCCTACAAAAGTGGTGCCATAGCAAAGCAGCCTATAGAAATTCGGTCGTCTTATTCCAAATATCCAAAATGCTTAAATATTCTGAGTCATAAAGAATAAAAAAGGTCTGATTATTAAACCTGGCCGTTGAAGTCCTTGAGAAAGTTCCTTCACCGTAAAGAGATAGTAATTCCAGAAATTCGCATTGGCACCCTAGCTCATATGCTCCCGTTTTTTTGGGAGCATAAAAAAACTTGAAAAACTTTTCAAAAAATTCCAAAAAATTCATGCACGTACCTGACCATGGTACGCACCACCGTGTGAAATTTCGCACCGAAATGAGATCGTATGCGCCCTGTACAAAAATAACAAATTTCTGACAGAAAATGAGAAATTTGTTATTTTTGTACAGGGCGCATACGATGTCATTTTGGTGCGAAATTTCACACGGTGGTGCGTACCATGGTCAGGTACGTGCATGAATTTTTTCGGAATTTTTTGAAAAGTTTTCAAAAAAATTTATGCTCCCGAAAATATCAGGAGCATATGTGCCCGGGAGCCAAAACGGTGCTCATTAGTAATTCACCGAAAATATACTGATTGAGTCCCTGGGATAGGCAGTAAATAAGAGTCTCCTTACATCATAGGAATGATGACATGATCAAAGCAAATCAGTCTTTTGTACAGAGTGCATGAAAAATGTCTCGGTGCTACACCAGCAAATAGGAAAATAATTCTATATCTAAATACGTGCTGAAATATTTCTACACTCTACGAAAAGCCGAGTCATATAAAACCGCTAGAATAAAAAAGGTCAATGCAAGTATTAAACAAATGGCGATTATAATACTTGGTCGTAGAGGTTCTTCAGTAGTTTTCTTCAAAGTAATCACTAGAAAATGGGATCAATTAGATTGAAGAAACACCTGTGCAGGCATTGTATTTTTAAACGAAGGTGTGTACATATAGCAGCATGGACGGCAGTTCTTATATGGTCATGCAAGAATTGTTGAAAGCAAAGATTGTTGAAAGCAAATCCGTAAAAGCTAGCGGTATCAAACGGGACCGAAGAAATGAGTAAATGACACTGACGGTCACACAACTCGTACGCTATGTGTACTTAAGTCACACAACTGGAGAACGGGATTTTGTGGTCACACAACTGGACTTTTGGTGCACGCATGTCACAAACCCCACATGTCAGTCCGTTTTCTGTTGCACGTGGACACGTAATTTTGCAGAAAACCCCTTGTATTTTTGGACATTTCGCAAAAAACCCCTGTAAGTGGACCCAAATTTGGGTTTTTTGCGAAATGTCCAAAACTACAGGGGGTTTTCCGCAAAATTATGTCTCCATGTCAGCACTCCTGCAACGGAAAATGGATTGACAAGTGGGGTTTGTGACCTGCGTGCACCAAAAGTCCAGTTGTGTGACCAAAAAATCCCGTTCTCCAGTTGTGTGACTTAAGTGCACATAGCGGACGAGTTGTGTGACCGCCAGTGCCATTTACTCCGAAGAAACGTATCAGTTATGCATATGGAATCCTGCTGCGTGCAGGTTTCGCAAACAGAATATGTAATGTTGAATCCTCACAATTCTAGCTTCCTGATGGAAAACAAGATGAAAGCAACACAAGTTTATTATCTACACTAGCACATTTGCCCGTGTGTTGCTACGGGTTGATTTTAATTATTAGATTATCATGAATTTGTCTTCCCAAGTTAAAATCTGCAACATACTTTTCAGCATTAACAGAGAAACATTAAACGTGACCTGTGTCTTGCTCAACTCCTTTGCAAAGAACCATGCATGTTGCAGATAACAAAGATAGGAAAAAATAAGAATGATAACTATTTACACGCCGGTGTCGTTGTCGGCTGCCGCATCGGTGGAGTCATGCCTTGACTTAGGTGTCTGGAAATCTGTCTCGTAATCCTAGCATAGTGTATGGTTTTAGTCGACGCCATTCTGAACTACCTTTCTCCCTCTGTATTTTCTCTGCAGGTGAATGGAGCTCCTGCTTTGGGACATCGTCTCTCAGAAATTGTTCGTTGGGTTTGATGCACAGTTTCAGTAAGTACAAAGTGAGTAACTGCCTCTGTGACTGCGAGTCCAACGTGCAGATTAATTCTCGTGTGGAAGAACACAAATACAAAGTCAGTCAAGGAAATATAGGATCAGTTTACAGTTCAGTTCGTAGTAGTAGTCTGGGCGGAGGCGGCGATCTGCCGTCTAGACTGGGCGGGTCAGCGGGTGGACGCGGGAAAAGAATTGTGGGAGACTTGGAGAGAGGAAAGAGAAAGATTGGTCTGGTGCGGGTTTGACCATTTTTCTTCCCTTAGGCGGTGGCAAGCCTGTAATTTCAAGTGAGCAACGGGGGCAGTTATAAAACGGTTTGATAGAAACGGGGGCAAGCCTGTAACTTTAACTTGCGGTGGCATGCATTGCAATATCTTCAAACGGAAAGGGTAAATCGGAAAAAATTAAAGGACGTACCGACGGACACCAAAGCACCAAAACTATTTTTATATAGTTGAGATTGAGATGAGATTGAGATTGAGATGAGATGAGATGAGATGAGATTGAGACTAGTTGCAAGTACAGCCCGTGCGCATGGTTCATAGAAGATAGAAGATGTAAGGTTCATTGTTGTTACCCACGTACTACTCATCCGGAGGTATCATGGACTACTTCATCCACCTTTCCCTGTTATATGGTGTGTAGGAGAATGCGTTAGAGCTAGCTCTTGCATGAGAGCGATCCCTCCTTCTCTCACCTATTCTCTCTTCTCCAACGATATACTATTTAATATCTTATAGCCAGCTGATATTACCCCACTGTAGTTGCTCTTAGCATTAGTTACGCTACTGACGCATACACCCCCCACCCCTTTTTCGGTTTTCCTTTTCCTGTTTGTTTTTCTTTATCATTTTTTTTTACTTTTTTGTTTTCCTGTTTTCCTTTTTAGTTTTTATTTTTTATTTTTTTTATGTTTGTTTCGTTTCATTTCTTCTTAAAAAAAATTGTTTTCAAAATTTAACAATTTTTATTTGAACAATTTTCTAATTTGAACCATTTCTAATTTGAACTATTTTTTATTTGAACCATTTTTAGTTTGAACCATTTTAAATTTGAACCTGTTTTTCCTTGAACCATTTAAAAAAATCAAATTGAAACCCTTTTTTAATATTTTGAATTTAGGAAATGCTAGCAATTTTTTCCTACTGAGATCGCTATGAAGAACTGGTGCCAGGAACAAAGGAACTTTGTGAGCGGAGGAAGCAGAAGCTTAAGGGTCCCTTTGTTTCATAGGATTTTCAAAGTATTTCTATAAGATTGAAGTCCTATGAAAATTTTCGTTCATAAGTAGTTTGATTCTTAGGATCGTGTCCTATAGGAAATAATCCTATAGGAATATTTTAATGTAAATTTCATAGGAAAATAGCATGAGGGTGGACCACATGGAAAAATTCCTTCACCAATTCCTCTACCCATAGGATTAAAATGGACATGACATCGCAATCCCACACATTTCCCATCATATGAATCAAAGGATCCCTAAATGGGCCGAGCCCATCCGGAAACACCCTTCTGGCGCCGTTCCCGTATACAATGCTATAGAAAGTCAATATAGTCGAAGATGGTGACCTAGCCAACAAGTACAGCTAATCTCCAACAGTGGTGTCTGATACGTCCATTTTTGCATCACTATTTTATAGCATAATTTACTATTATTCATTGATATATTTCATATTAAAATGTGTTACTTATGTTATTTTGTCTTATTTTGCAAGTTTGATGATTATTGGATGATTAACTGCCGGAGTCAGATTTCAGCTGGAAAAAGCACCGTCAAGACACTATATTTCTGGAGCTCTAAAAATATTTCCAAGAAGACAGAAGTTCCTATTTTATCAGAAGATGTCAGCCAAAAGGGGAGGCTGAGATGGGCCAGGAGGGGCCCACACCACCCCTGGGCGTGGGCCCCACCTTGGCCGCGCCCTGGCCAGGTGTGGTGCCCCTGGCCCACCTCAGACGCTCCCCCTTCGCGTACTTCATCCCCCAGAAACCCTAAGACACGGAGTTGAGAAGAAATATTCCGCCCCTCCACGGGCGAAACAACAGAGAGAGAAAAAGCTCTCCGGCAGGGAGAAATCTGCCGGGGAAATTCCCTCCCGGAGGGGGGAGATCATCGCCATCCTCATCGTCATCATGCAGG
This sequence comes from Poa pratensis, assembly GCA_947311845.1. Classification (NCBI taxonomy): domain Eukaryota; kingdom Viridiplantae; phylum Streptophyta; class Magnoliopsida; order Poales; family Poaceae; genus Poa; species Poa pratensis. Next base: position 4,797,075 of record CAMZMU010000115.1, on the reverse strand, counting down.
ACTTCATCGGGATCATCATCATCATCTCCATCACGTCACCACCATCACCGCTGCACCATCTTTCCGCTGTAACATCTAGGGCTATACTTTGTTAGTTCATAGGGGAAACTCTCCCGGTGTTAATTACTCCTTGTGGTTGATGCTATTGAGTTTTATCGGTGAATTAAAGTATATGTTCAGATTGTTATCATCATTATATCACCTCTGATCATGATCCATATGATGTCTTGTGAGTAGTTGTTTAGTTCTTGAGGACATGGGAGAAGTCACGCTGTTAGTAGTGGAATTATGTTGAGTAATATTTAATGGTTTGATATTTAAGTTGTGGTGCTATTCTTCTAGTGGTGTCGTGTGAACGTCGACTACATGACACTTCACCTTTATGGGCCTAGAGGAATGCATTGTGTATTTGGTTGCTAATTGTGGGGTTGCCGGAGTGACAGAAACCTAAACCCCCGTTAGTATACCGGTGCACAAGGGAGCGTAGGATCTCAGAGTTTAAGGCTGTGGTTAGATTTATCTTAATTACTTTCTTGTAACTGCGGATGCTTGCAAGGGTATAATCACAAGTATGTATTAGTCCAAGTAAGGGCGGTGCATTAGCATAGGTTCACCCACACAACACTTATCAAAACAATGAAGATTAATCAACTATGTGAAGCGAAAGCACTTGACTAGAATCCCGTGTGTCCTCAAGAACATTTTGTCATCATAAGTAAACCAACCGGCTTGTCCTTTGCTCTAAAAAGGATTGGGCCACTTGCTGCAATTATTATTACTGTCTTTTACTTACTCGCATTTTATTTACCTGCTATATCAAAAACCCCTAAAAACTTGTCTGCTAGCATTTACAGTGAAACCTTTACCGAAACTCCTTGTCAGCACCTTCTGCTCCTCGTTGGGTTCGACACTCTTATTTATCGAAAGTACTACGATACACCCCCTATACTTGTGGGTCATCAAGACTATTTTCTGGCGCCGTTGCCGGGGAGTGAAGCGCTATTGGTGAGTGGAATTGGTAAGGGAAACTTTTACTGTAGGTGCTTTTTTATTTCTGCTTGCTACTTTATTTTATCATGGAGAGATCTCCATTTGAATCCCTGTTTGGAAACTACTACCACTGCTACGGTAGTAGAAGAGGAACCACCTGATCAAGTAATTCCATTTAAAATACCTATGAAAATTGTTGAACGAGTTACGAATAACCGCTATGCAGGAGATGGAACTGTCCCTCCTGGGATCATTTGCTATTTATTCATGAATTATGCGAGTTGTTCAAGTGTGCAGGTATTTCAATGGAAGAGGTCAAGAAGAAATTGTTTCTATATCACTGGGTAAAGCTGCAAAATGGTATAGGATGCTGAAGAATGGCGTTCTATTGGCTGGGAGGAGATTGTGCCTCTCTTTTATTCTAAATTTTATCCTCCTAGTGAAATTCATCAAGATCGGAATCATATATATAATTTTTGGCCTCATGATGGAGAAAGTATTGCCCAAGCGTGGGGGAGATTGAAATCATTAATGCTCAAATGCCCCATTCATGAGCTTCCTGGTAATGTCGTTATTGATAACTTCTATGCAAGGCTTTCTCTTCAAGATAAAACTCTATTGGATACCTCTTGTGCTGGATCATTTACACGTAATAAAGAAAGTTAAATGGGACCTTCTTGATCGGATTGAGGAAAATACTGAAGGATGGGAGAACGACAAAGGTAGAGAATCAGGTATAAAGTATGATTACGAATGCATTAAATTTTATGAATACTGATAATTTTCGTAATCTCTATGATATGTATGGTCTTGATTCTCAAGTTATTGCAAACTGTTACAAGGCTTTTGCCTCTTATCTTGATGTTCCTAAAGAAAGTTGCAATAAGTATCACTTGCCTTACAAAGATAATATAATTCTGCCAATATTAAAAACATTGAAGTTCATACTGTTGATCGTATCTTGCCAGAACCTTATATTGAGAAACCACCTTTTCCTGTTAAAATTAAGGAACATTCTATCATAGCTAGTGTGGTTAATAAAAGTGCAAAGAAAGCTTTAGAACCTGCTGAACAAATAGCGGTTGAACCCACAATAGCAATAGTAAAGGATTTGGTAACTGAAAATGTAGAAGGAGGACATATTATCTTTTGTGAAGATGCCTCTAATATTGTTTCACATCCCAGTAGAGCTAGGAAACAAGTGTTCCTGTGCTTTCAGTCAAAATAGGAGAACATTGCTATTATGGTTTATGTGATATTGGTGCAAGTTCTAGTGCTATTCCTTTTGATCTTTATAAAGAAATTATGCATGAAATTGGTCCTTGCGAACTTGAGGAGATTGATGTGGTTATTCAGCTTGCTAATAGAGAAACTATCTCTCCAATTGGTATTGTGGTAAGACTAAATACCCTGCTGATTTTCTAGTACTTGGTTCTGTTGCTAGTAAAACTTGTCCCATTATTTTTGGTAGGCCTTTCTTGAATACATGTGGTGCATTATAGATTGTAAGAAAGAGAAAATTTACACTAAATTTAATGGAGAATCTTATGAGTTTAATTTTCTAAGTTTGGTAAAAACTTTATGAAACTGAATTACCTAATGAGAATTTAGCAATTGAACAACTTGCTTCTATTGCTGTTGCTCCTAACAATGCCTTGCAGCAATTCATGGAGGAACACGAAAGTGAAGTATTTATGGAGGAGAGAATGAGATTGACAATGCCTTTCTTCGTCAACCACCAATACTTAAGCATAATTTGCCTGTGGAAGATTTGGGTACCTCAGCCTCCTAAGGAAGATCCTGTTTCGATTTAAAACCTTTGCCTGATAATCTTAAATATGTTTACTTGATGAAAGAAAATATATCCTATTATTATTAGTTCTAAACTTTCAGGTAATGAAGAAGCAAGGCTATTAGAAGTACTAAAGAAACATCGAGGAGCTATGGGATACACTTTGGATGATTTAAAGGGGATTTCTCCTACTATATGTCAACATGCCATCAACATTGAACCCGATGCAAAACCTGTTGTTGAGCATCAGCGTCGCTTGATCCCTAAGATGAAAGAAGTGGTAAGAAATGAGGTATTAAAACTTCTTGATGCTGGTATAATTTATCCTATTGCTGATAGTAGATGGGTAAGTCCTGTGCATTGTGTCCCTAAGAAAGGAGGAGTTACTGTTGCCAAATGAAAATGATGAACTTATTCCTCAAAGAGTAGTAGTTGGGTATAGGATGTGCATTGATTTTAGAAAGGTCAATAAAGTAACTAAGAAAGATCATTATCCTTTGCCTTTTATTGATCAAATGTTAGAAAGGTTGTCTAAGAAAACTCATTTTTGTTTCCTTGATGGTTATTCTGGATTCTCACAAATTGCTGTTAAAGCACAAGATCAAGAGAAAACTACTTTTACTTGTCCTTATGGAACTTATGCTTATAGACGTATGCCTTTTGGTTTGTGTAATGCTCCTGCTACGTTCCAAAGATGCATGTCTGCTATTTTTCATGGTTTTTGTGAAGAAATTGTGGAAGTATTCATGGACGATTTTTCCGTCTACGGAACTTCCTTTGATAATTGCTTGCACAATCTTGATAAAGTTTTGCAGAGATGTGAGGAGACTAATCTTGTTCTTAATTGGGAGAAATGTCATTTCATGGTTAATGAAGGAATTGTCCTAGGGCACAAAATTTCTGAAAGAGGTATTGAAGTGGACAGAGCTAAAGTTGAAGCAATCGAGAAAATGCCCTGTCCAAGGGATGTGAAAGGTATCGTAGTATTCTTGGTCATGCCGGTTTTATAGGAGGTTTATTAAAGATTTTCTAAAATTTCAAAACCCCTCACTAATCTTCTTCAAAAAGATGTACCTTTTGTTTTTGATGATGATTGCAAGGAAGCTTTTGAAACTCTAAAAAAGGCTTTAATCACAGCTCCTGTTGTTCAACCTCCTGATTGGACTTTACCTTTTGAAATAATGTGTGATGCTAGTGATTTTGCTGTAGGAGCTGTTCTTGGACAGCGGGTAGACAAGAAGTTAAATGTTATTCATTATGCTAGTAAAACACTTGATGCCGCTCAAAAGAATTATGCTACTACTGAAAAGGAATTTTTAGCAGTTGTTTTTGCTTGTGATAAATTTAGACCTTATATTGTTGATTCAAAAGTTACTATTCACACTGATCATGCTGCTATTAGATACCTTATGGAAAAGAAAGATGCTAAGCCTAGGCTCATAAGATGGGTACTTTTATGCAAGAGTTTGATTTACATATTGTAGATAGGAAAGGTGCTGAAAATCCTGTTGCTGATAATTTGTCTAGATTAGAAAATATTTCAGACGATCCTATACCTGTTAATGATAGTTTTCCAAATGAACAATTAGCTGCGATAAAGGTAAGCTCACGTGAAAGTCCTTGGTATGCTGACTATGCTAACTTTATTGTTGCCAAGTATTTGCTTATGGAGGACATCACGCTGGAGATAGAACTGCACAAAAGGTTCTACAATCAGGTTTTTATTGGCCTACCCTTTTTAGAGATGCAAGAAAATTTGTTTTGTCATGTGATGAATGTCAAAGAGTAGGTAACATTAGTAGACGTAATGAAATGCCTATGAATTATTCTCTTGTTATCGAACCTTTTGACTGTTGGGGATTTGACTTTATGGGTCCTTTTCCTCCCTCGAATGGTTATACTCACATACTTGTTGCTGTTGATTATGTTACTAAATGGGTAGAAGCTATACCAACATCTAGTGCTGACGGTGAGACATCATTAAAAATGCTCAAAGATATTATCTTTCCAAAGTTTGGTGTGCCTAGATATCTCATGACTGATGGTGGTTCTCATTTTATTCATGGTGCTTTTAGAAAAACTCTAGCTAAGTATGATGTTAATCATAGAATTGCTTCACCATATTGATAGCCCTCAAAGGCATAGGTTGAGACCCCTATAGCAGAGTGTGTAGTACGGGCAAGACAATTTTCCCCACGAAGTTGACTCGAGGGTTTATATCGAACTCTCGGGGAATCAATAGTGGAAGCTTTACCTCCTTATCCTTCCCTTGGAAACCTGCAAACAAAGATAAATTGTTTTGTGCCCTCAACCTCACCAAGTGGTTGTCAAGCACAAGGTGTGAGTAAGTTATGAATACAAAACAATAAATAAAATATGCAATGATGATAAATAAATATGCAAGGATGATGGAAACAATGATAAATGATATTTTTGGGTTTTATATGATGAATGAAAGATGCAAAAATATTTTTGTATTTTCGGATTTAATTATGGCTGAAAATGAAAAGTGGATGAAAGTTGTTGAAAAGGTGTTTCTTATGATTAAAAATGGACCGGGGTTCATGGTTTCACAAATGCACTCTCTCTTTAATGATGTGGTAGACAATGGAACACAAAAGTTAACATATGAGATTGCAACAAAGTTTCATGACAAGTTATTAATCATATGGGCATCACGTCCTAACATAGAGATCTTTTGGTTATTAATCTCTCTTATACTCCACTAAGATGCGAACTAAATCATAACACCTTAGTATTAAGATAAATCAGAGCATAGCAATAAGTTTCATGACATGAAGTTGAAATAAGAACATGCTAGATCTAGTCATGGAGTAGTGGCAATGGTCACACCCACATCTTCGGTAGCAAGGTATTTCTTTTTATCCCTAGTGAGGTAACAAAGTAAGGTAAAATACCCAAGTGGATCGCGGAACTTTCTCTCACGTTCACCGCACTAGCCACCCCCCGTTACTCCATCTAATGCACACGTTCCCCCTCACATGCTCTCATAGACATGCTTGATCAAAACAAGTAAACAAGAACGGGGTACATAATATGCATCTACTTTCATAACTGAAGTAAAACAATTGCAATCTCACACATATATTAACTCATAAAGATCCACCACAAAGGTATTACATAGATGACCGTAATCATGTTCGGCAGCTCATACGGTGCTAATTAGTGAAGCACAAGAGAGAGAGAGATACATAAGTCACTTCCACAAACCCATAGTCCAGGGGTGGACTACTCCCTCTTCATCATGGAATTGATGGAGATGTCGTTGGAGAAGGTGGAGACCTCTCCGGCAGCGCCCCGCCGGAGTTTTCCCCCTCCAATCTGCAGCTCCTAATCTCTATTTCGGTGTTTCTGTGTTTCTGCGGCGCTCCTCTCCGAAGAGTCTTGGGGACTATTTTTATAGTCAGTTTTAGGTCAAGACGAAGCTTCTGGAAGAAAGATCGACGGAAACGGAGCGTCGAGGGCCGAGATGGTGGGTCCCACGTGGCCTGGTACTGTGGTCGTGTGGGCCCCCCTCTTTTGGTCCTCGGAGCTCCGTTTGTTTGCTTCCTTCGCTCCCAGGTCTTCTTCCTTCCAAATATTGATGCTCCTAAAATTGCAAGTCATTTAGACGTCGTTTGGGTCCCTGAAACATCAAAATATAGAAAATAGGGTTTTCTGCCTGCAGGGTTAATTCCAGAAAAATAGGGGAACTTGTGAATTATTCCCAAAATCATTATAAATCAATGATATACCCTTATATGATGCAAATATGATAGGAATATGAATAAAATAATGCAAAGTTCATGTATGCATTTTACATGCATCAGCATCCCCAAGCTTAACCCATGCTCGTCCTCGAGTATGAAGGTGATAAAACTACCATGGACTTTGCATTTCAATACTATCAATGGATATCAAAGATGATTACTATTGCTACATAGAGTCAAATGGTTCATTCTTATTAAGATGTAACAATATGCAAGATAGTTTATGAAGCGATATCAAATATTCAATGTAAGGATGTTCAATGATAATTCACAAAGTGTAACATAAATGAAAAAGTACTATGGACTTCAAGTATGCATAATGATAAGTAAGAACATCCTATAGTGGTCATAGAGTATAGATGGAAATCTGAATAAGGTGGACACTTTGGAAAGATATTTGAGTAGAGGTAAAGCATGCAATAAGTTCATCTAACTTCCAAATGTTTCTACGTAAGTTAATGATTGTAATGTGGTACTCCTTGGTGTCAAGCTCTCATTGCCCCTATCATAGCATCTTGAATGATTAAGTTTAAAGTGAAAGCAAATATGAGTAATGTGCTTGACAAAGTATGGGTTGAAAATCTCATGCCCCTTGAATACGAATACCTACATCATGTGCTACTCAACTTGGGAAACAAAGCAAGTTCAATTTAAATATCATTGTAAGTAAAATAGTATCATCAAGAGCGTCAACTGGGGTACCTCTTGTCCCAGGATATGGAACAAGCCCATATCAAAATGACAAGACAAACAAACATAATGAACAATCTCAACACCCTTTTTTATTTACCATTGGATAGCTTTTTATTAAGGTGTATCACAGACGGTTCACCATTGCATGTAAATAAATTTCCACCATGAATGATGCATGGCTTAGATTAGCGGCCCAGGCGTCTCTCTAACCATTATACAAACTCATTTAAACCTACTCCATTTCCACATTTATTTCACCATCATAAGCATCCATAAACAAAAGTGCATGACATCAACAAGATATAATGAAGTGCAATGTTGAAAGCGTTCCATGTGACAGCACATTTCTGCTAACTCTCAACCAAAAACGTTTATCAAGCTCATAACATCATAATTTTAATCACAATGGGTCATGTTCATTAAGTGCAATAAAAGTAAAGTGTGCATCAAGTTCGTGAGAGCTATATGACCAACTTTTCCCATAACAATCAACAACATAAGCATTTTAATTCAGAGGTATAAATGATACAAAATAACGTGGTATACATACTCGGAAAAGCATAAAGCTAATAGGTAGATATGGTGGACTCACTGGAAAAACTTTGGTTGAAGGTGTTGGAAACAAGTCTTTGCTTGTTGGAATTTTTGGGCTAGCAAGAGGGAGAAAGTTGACCGTCTAAAAGCATGCATGAGTGTCCATAGAACTAACTAATTCATGTTAAACAAAGTAAAGTAACATTCAGCATCAAAACATGAATAAAAGATAGCTCTTGATAAAACACTAACAAATTATTACTCATTAACAAGCTCATAAATCATGCAACTATATGTATCTTTTAAAATCAACTCAAACATCCCTTTTCCCAATCTTATAATGGCATCCAACATATTTCAACCCATATTTCCAGCAGCTCTCTCATATGTAAATGATAATGTGGTGGTCTCTCAAAAATAAAAATCAAAACAAACAAAAACAAAAAGACGCTCCAAGTTTATACGATAAAGTGCATTGATCGAAAAACAGAAGTTAGACGTGTGCAAACCGAGAGTGTGTAGGTCCATTGGGTTGTCTTCACATCCCCAAGCTTATGGTTTTCACCTTCCTTAGATGACTCTTGGTGCATCTCCTCTAATCCCTGTGAAAAAAATTCAAAACACCGTTTTTCCCATTTCTTTTCTGTGGGGTGACATTAGTAATGATAAACAAATAGGCTTCTTGCTGCATATAATCCTTAGACAAAAATTTATATGAATGTCCAGTAAGTTTATTATGTTGTATGCCTACTCATAAACTCATTTGGATCTGAAAGATTCAAGCTAAAAGTTCTAAGCATGCATTAAACAAAATGGGACAGAATCTGTCCAGAAAACAACAGTAGCAAAACGTATTTTTCTACCCTACTTAACTTTGTCAAAAAATTCTGAAACAATTCAGGCATACAGAGGATGAAAAGTTGCTTCTATAGTTTAAATATCAGCTCATTCGGAGTTACAGAATAGGAATTAAAAATCAAACCGTGCACAGATTCGTGCTGGAATAATATCTCCGAATGCTATAAGCAACTTTTTCAAGCCAAAATGGGTAAAACTTGGCACTTTATTAAAAATTCTAGAAACAGAACTATAAACAAAGTCATTTGTGACAGCAAGAGGACACAAAGAAAATCAAAAAAAAAACAACCGGGTTGCCTCCCATAAAGCGCTTTCTTTATAGCCATATAGCTAGGCTTCTTACTTGATAGTTATTGTGGACGAAGCTCATGAGGGAGGTTGAACTTTGGTGTGTCCCTATTCCTTGGGAAGTGTTCCATGCATTTCTTGTGTGGAAACTGAAACTTCACATTCCCTTCTTTTGAATCAATGATAGCACCTGTGGTACGGAAAAGATCTTCCAAGAATAATTGGACTAGAGGTTTTATTCCCCATATCCATGATTAGAAAATCAACAGGCACAAAAGTCATATGTAACTCTACCATAACATCACTTACTCTTCCTATAGCATATTTAATGGAATCATCAGCAAGTGCAAGTTCAATAGAGCATTTTTCAAGATTCTTTAATTCAAGTACTTCATATAGTTCTTTAGATAAAATTGAGACACTAGATCCTAGATCTAATATAGCATGATGTGTCTCTTTTACTTGGGAAGTGTTCATGCATAATACCAGGATCCCATGGTGTTCTCAAACCAATCAAAATAATAGTCAAGTTGAACCCTAGTTGAGAGAAAAACAAAACACAGAAGTAATAACAACGAAGTCTAACTTTCTTTCTATGCATTGGCATTTTGTATATGAATGAATCACCATAAATGGAAGTTTCCCAATGCATATTAACAATATTTACTTGCAGCATATAGTTATTAGCATAAAGAGTGTTCTTATCACCTCCTCTTTCATAATAGTTGCAAGTAGTAGAAATAAATTCAACCATATAACCACAAGAATCATTCAACTTAGATAATTTAGGCACATTAAGAGGATTATTAAATTTATTATGGAATTCATTAGCATGCTTCCCTCTTTCAAAATAGTTAATAAGATCAATATCAAGTTTAATATCATGGTTGCCACAAAGATTTGGAACTAAACATAATTGCAAACCACATAAGTATTTCTCAACATAAGCAAATTTCTCCTCTATGGTGTTATTAGGAGAATTCAAGAACATAGAAGGACTCTCATGAGTAAGAGCACTATCACAATCAGCAAGTATATCATTTTCATCCTCACATAATTTAGCAACAACTAAACATGGAGGTTTATCAATAAGCATAGGACCATCATCTAAAGCATTATCATATAGCATATTTAAGCAATACTCCTCATTATCATCAATAAGTTCACTAGTTGCATTAATAGAAAGTAAAGGAGCATTTTTAGTTTCCTCATATGAGCACGGGTTATCTTCCCCAAGCTTAGGTTGGAACATATCCATTTCAATCTCCTCTTCACATTCTTCCTCTTCCGAGCTTATGTTTTCATTATCCTTTTCCTGCAAAATATTAGTACTTTCCATGGCAGCAAGAATTCTTTCTTTAACATAAACATTATCACTAAACTCTTTTTTGCAAAGTTGGAGAATAATAGAAATGTGTCCTTTCATTACACGAGCTTCATGACAAGTTGCAAAAAAATTATCAATAAGAAAGTCTATTTCATGGGCTGCAACATAAGCAATATATTTCTCAACTTGTTCTATATCAAGGCATGAAAATTTATTTTCATGATAACAAGCAATCAGAGAATCACTGTTGTGCTTACATTGATAGGGAGAGTGTTTATAGTCTTTTCTAAAGCAGCAAGTGACATCATGTAATTCACAAAACTCAATAGCCATGTCATTGAGATGTTCAAGTAATTCAAGCATTCTATTTCGTTCTTTGGTTGATCGATATTCATAGTAAGCTCCCATAGTTTTGACATAACCATTAGGTATAGAGATTCCAGAAAGTTTCTCCATACTTTAACCCACATATTAAAAACAACACTAGTTTTTATGGGTTTTTAATTTTTAATTCAAAACTAAAAATAAAATATGCAACACAAAATGCAAGACAATAACAAAACAAAATAAAATGGTTTGCTCGTAAATATAGATAAGATGGTGCCCACGTAGGTGCAACCTCCCAAGCTTAGGTGTTTGCACAACTTGGTGATGAAGTTGACTTGTTGTGAGATACCCTTGGATAAAACTTTCAGCAATGATTCCCCGGCAACGGCGCCAGAAAATATGTCTTGATAGCCCTCAAAGGCATAGGTTGAGACCCCAATAGCAGAGTGTGTAGTACGGGCAAGACAATTTTCCCCACGAAGGTGACTCGAGGGTTTATATCGAACTCTCGGGGAATCAGTAGTGGAAGCTTTACCTCCTTATCCTTCCCTTGGAAACCTGCAAACAAAGATAAATTGTTTTGTGCCCTCAACCTCACCAAGTGGTTGTCAAGCACAAGGTGTGAGTAAGTTATGAATACAAAACAATAAATAAAATATGCAATGATGATAAATAAATATGCAAGGATGATGGAAACAATGATAAATGATATTTTTGGGTTTCATATGATGAATGAAAGATGCAAAAGTATTTTTGTATTTTCGGCTTTAATTATGGCTGAAAATGAAAAGCTGATGAAAGTTGTTGGAAATGTGTTTCTTATGATTAAAAATGGACCGGGGTTCATGGTTTCACAAATGCACTCTCTCTTTAATGATGTGGTAGACAATGGAACACAAAAGTTAACATATGAGATTGCAACAAAGTTTCATGACAAGTTATTAATCATATGGGCATCACATCCTAACATAGAGATCTTTTGGTTATTAATCTCTCTTATACTCCACTAAGATGCGAACTAAATCATAACACCTTAGTATTAAGATAAATCAGATCATAGCAATAAGTTTCATGACATGAAGTTGAAATAAGAACATGCTAGATCTAGTCATGGAGTAGTGGCAATGGTCACACCCACATCTCCGGTAGCAAGGTATTTCTTTTTATCCCTAGTGAGGCAACAAAGTAAGGTAAAATACCCAAGTGGATCGCGGAACTTTCTCTCACGTTCACCGCACTAGCCACCCCCCATTACTCCATCTAATGCACACGTTCCCCTCACACGCTCTCATAAACATGCTTGATCAAAACAAGTAAACAAGAACGGGGTACATAATATGCATCTACTTTCATAACTGAAGTAAAACAATTGCAACCTCACACATATATTAACTCATAAAGATCCACCACAAAGGTATTACATAGATGACAGTAATCATGTTCGGCAGCTCATACGGTGCTAATTAGTGAAGCACAAGAGAGAGAGATACATAAGTTACTTCCACAAACCCATAGTCCAGGGGTGGACTACTCCCTCTTCATCACGGAATTGATGGAGATGTCATTGGAGAAGGTGGAGACCTCTCCGGCAGCGCCCCGCTGGAGTTTTCCCCTAATCTTGTGGCGCCCCGACCCGACTACTATACAGTGATGCTGTGTGTCACCGGTTAAGCGATACAACCGGAGGTTACGGGTTTACCAATCCCCGGCCAAAACCTTTGGCACGTGTTGCTCGGAATCGATCATCGGCAACACAACACCCCGATTGATGCCTTAACACAGGCACAACTATCATAGCATAATAATAAGATCAAGACTTGTGGAACAACTGGCACATCACAGACTCTACGACACAAATCAAATATAATGCAACTCTTATAATAGAGAAAGATAGCAAATTATAACCAGAGGTCACAGACCCAACATTTCAACATGCGGAAGCGAATTAAGTTGTCTAACAACAAGATCCAAATATGGCCTAAGAGGCCTACAAATAAACACTCCAGCGCCAGCTGTTTCGGGATGTCCTAAGCTACCACCTGGGAACCCCAGACTACTCGTCGACGTCCACAAAGAACCCACCTTCGAGGGCGGTGAAGTCTTCCTCTGAAACAAAACAAACGACGTTGATTTCGACGAACTCGCAAGATTAAATATAGAGCTTTAGCTCGATGAGGCTTTCAAGGTTTTATGGCTCTTTTGCATAAAGCTGATTTTATTTAATAAAACAGGACCCCATGGCATCGACTAATCAGAATACTTTTAAAAGAGGGGTAAGAAGTGACTCTTTCTCTTGAATCGCATTCCTCATCATTCATCACCATCATCATGTACCTGTTCATCAAAGGCACCTCCCCGAATCACCCTCGAGGAAGTCAACCTTGCATTCGTGGATGGCACCTTTAGTACCCAATTTTAATCATTCCGTTCCAGTTATTCTATGATCTTATCGTCTTTCCCAAGTCGTCCATAACCGTGGACACGGCTTTTCGAAAAGATTTATCCCTGCAGGGGTGTACAATGTGAAAGTCGCCAGGTTCCCGAGGGACCTCCTAGCTCCTTATTCACGCGTACCGTCCGGCTCATTGCCTACGCTTAGCTCTCCTCCGGGGAAAGCCGGCTGAGTGGGAACGGTTACAACCTTTACCTTGTTGAGGACTAACCCAGGATCATCAGTGGTGGTAGGACTGCCAGGATCACAACACCCCACCCTACGGCCACTCATTTTCCTAAACACCACCATCCTCATCTCAGTCTTGTTTACCATCTCAACGCACGCACAAATGGAAAACCAAACTAGAGGACCCTGGCTAGTCCTGCTCAAGTTAGTCGGTCGACGAGGGCTCCATATACCCCACGCATGGTTGCATGCGCAACTTGGTTCTAGAGTTAAATAACTCACACTTAGGCGACGGGAACGAGACAACCCACCACATTCCATGTGGCATCTCATCCCCACCTTTAAGCATTTTATTATCCGTCACCACAATTTCTCCACCAACATCCTCATCTCATCACCTGTTCCAACATACAGTATCCATCGTACATCTATGCATTCACTAAGCATGGCTAAGCATCAACATAGCATAGTAAATATCTCGGGCCAACAAAACAATCCTATGGATATTAGGAGGGAAACAGGTAGATGGCATAGGGAACTTAATGCAACTATAGGATACTCTAATCCAAGCAAATTGACATTTGGAACCGCATGCAAGATTATAGTGGAGAAAATATTTGCGGAAAATAGGATAAGATATGCTCAGAGGGAGGATTACGCTTGCCTTGTTGAGCGGAGTAGTCAAACTGCTCGTCTGAGTAATGATGCTCAACTCCGGACTCGTGATCTACCGGAGAGCAAACAACACCGGAAAGTAAAAGCAACAATCAACACATGGCAATTGTGCAATGCATACAGAGATGATGATATGACATTTTAATACACCGACTTATTATTAATAGCACTCTAGCAATTTAAATGGGGTGCGGGGATAAATACCTCAACTAGAGGAGAAAATACCCCATATTTAACTTAGTGGTTCTCCTAGCGTCTGAAAGTGCATTTCTGTTCCGGTGATCAAATATGCATGACATTTAATTTGAAGGTTAGATCACAATTGTCTGGACATTTTGGTATAACTAACACAAATTTCTGACGAACCGATAACAAGTTATTGCCTTTCAACACCTCTTTTAAATATGTCCTCTACAACTTATGTTTAAACAGCAATGGAATTACCTAGACAAGATAGAAGGAAGAAAATAAAAGGAGCAGTACAAAAATTTGGGGCTGGGCAAAATCGAAATATCCGAATTTTCTTGAAATCGGAAAATCCGATTGGGTTGCACACACACGAAAATCTGCTAAGGAACGAGAACATCCCGTACTGGAGAGACTCGGAAATTCCGAATCCTTCCAAATCGGAATATCCGATCGTCAGAGGTGGCTCAAAACTGCTAAGGACTAAAGTGTGTAGCACTGGAACAAACCGGATTTTCCGGTGTCGCACAACTCGGAATATCCGAGCTGCGGAACAATGGCACGGCGGCGTACTGTGGCTCACACGCGACGGCAACACAGAGGGCTAGGAGGAGAGGGGAGGGGTTTAGAACACGGCGTGCTCACCCTCGTCTCGGGGATGTGCTCAGCAACGGCGGGGATGGACGGAATTGGCGGGAATCAACCGGCGAGGCCGCGGCAACGGTCGGAGAAGAACGGGGCGGTGATGGCGATTCACGGCCTCCCGCTTCGATTGCTTCGGCGTGGGGGAGCAGCACGGCGAGGCGGTCCAGTCGGTGGTCTTCAATATGGATGGGGAGCTCTACATCGGCGGTGAGCTCACGACCATGGCGGCGGCCGTGCGGGAGAAGAGAGAGAGTTAGGGCACGGGAAGGAAAATATCTCACGGGGGAGAGTGGGCAGGTGGTGGTCTTCTCCTCCTCGTGGGTGGGGGCAGCGAGGGGGCCCCGCGGCGAGCTGGTCCGGCGGCAGCGACGCACACGGTCGTTACAGAACGAAGAAGACGGCAATTTCTGAAACCCCCCTGGAAAGTCTTTTGCCATCACGGATAGGTCCTCCCCTCTTTTATTAATAAAACCAGTAGCATTTCCTTGATTTAATTTAGGCACCAAAACATTTTAAAAAATTATGAGATAACTTGAGCGGCCTTTTCATCTGATGTGGAAGCTCCACAAAAATTGGCGTCTAAATATAAAATGTTTTGGACAACATTTGTTCATAGGGTTCGTTTATGGCATTTTGCTAAATTTGAAAATGTTGCTCCTTTAACAATTTGGAGCAAGTGCAAAATATTATTTTGGAGCTCTTGGAACTTCCTGGACGAATAGACAAGCTTCAAATAATTTTTACTTGTCACAAACTTCCTCAAGACAGTAAAAGATTTAAAGCCATTTTTGGGCATTTGTTTTTTATGTGTTGCCAACACAATTGTTTTATTTGTTCAGCAAGAGTTAAAATGGATGCCACGATGCAATTAACAAAAAGTGGAAAAATCACACAGGTTTTTAGGTTCTCAATTTTGGGATGTTACAAATCTGCAGCTCCGATCTCTGTTTCGATGTTTCTGTGTTTCTGCGGCGCTCCTCTCCGAAGAGCCTCGGGGACTATTTTTATAGTCGGTTTTAGGTCAAGACGAAGCTTCTGGAAGAAAGATCGACGGCAACGGAGTGTCGAGGGCCGAGATGGTGGGTCCCACGCGGCCTGGTACTGTGGCCACGTGGGCCCCGTCTTTTGGTCCTCGGACCTCCGTTTGTTGCTTCCTTCGCTCCCAGGTCTTTTTCCTTCCAAAGATTGATGCTCCTAAAATTGCAAGTCATTTGGACGTCGTTTGGGTCCCTGAAACATCAAAATATAGAAAATAGGGTTTTCTGCCTGCGCAGGGTTAATTCCAGAACAATAGGGGAACTTGTGAATTATTCCCAAAATCATTATAAATCAATTATATACCTATATGATGCAAATATGATAATAATATGAATAAAATAATGCAAAGTTCATATATGCATTTTACATGCATCAGCATCCCCAAGCTTAACCCATGCTCGTCCTCGAGTATGAAGGTGATAAAACTAACATGGACTTTGCATTTCAATACTATCAATGGATATCAAAGATGATTACTATTGCTACATAGAGTCAAATGGTTCATTCTTAATAAGATGTAACAATATGCAAGATAGTTTATGAAGCGATATCAAATATTCAATGTAAGGATGTTCAATGATAATTCACAAAGTGTAACATAAATGAAAAAGTACTATGGACTTCAAGTATGCATAATGATAAGTAAGAACATCCTATAGTGGTCATAGAGTATAGATGGAAATCTGAATAAGGTGGACACTTTGGAAAGATATTTGAGTAGAGGTAAAGCATGCAATAAGTTCATCTAACTTCCAAATGTTTCTACTTAAGTTAATGATTGTAATGTGGTACTCCTTGGTGTCAAGCTCTCATTGCCCCTATCATAGCATCTTGAATGATTAAGTTTAAAGTGAAAGCAAATATGAGTAATGTGCTTGACAAAGTATGGGTTGAAAATCTCATGCCCCTTGAATACGAATACCTACACCATGTGCTACTCAACTTGGGAAACAAAGCAAGTTCAATTTAAATATCATTGTAAGTAAAATAGTATCATCAAGAGCGTCAACTGGGGTACCTCTTGTCCTAGGATATGGAACAAGCCCATATCAAAATGACAAGACAAACAAACATAATGAACAATCTCAACACCCTTTTTTATTTACCATTGGATAGCTTTTATTGTAAGGTGTATCACAGACGGTTCACCATTGCATGTAAGTAAATTTCCACCATGAATGATGCATGGCTTAGATTAGCGGCCCAGGCGTCTCTCTAACCATTATACAAACTCATTTAAACCTACTCCATTTCCACATTTATTTCACCATGATAAGCATCCATAAACAAAAGTGCATGACATCAACTAGATATAATGAAGTGCAATGTTAAAAGCATTCCATGTGATAGCACATTTCTGCTAACTCTCAACCAAAACGTTTGTCAAGCTCATAACATCATAATTTTAATCACAATGGGTCATGTTCATTAAGTGCAATAAAAGTAAAGCGTGCATCAAGTTCGTGAGAGCTATATGACCAACTTTTCCCATAACAATCAACAACATAAGCATTTTAATTCAGAGGTATATATGATACAAAATAACATGGTATACATACTCGGAATAGCATAAAGCTAATAGGTAGATATGGTGGACTCACTGGAAAAACTTTGGTTGAAGGTGTTGGAAACAAGTCTTTGCTTGTTGGAATTTTTGGGCTACCAAGAGGGAGAAAGTTGAGCATATAAAAGCATGCATGAGTGTCCATAGAACTAACTAATTTATGTTAAACAAAGTAAAGTAACATTCAGCATCAAAACATGAATAAAAGATAGCTCTTGATAAAACACTAACAAATTATTACTCATTAACAAGCTCATGAATCATGCAACTATATGTATCTTTTAAAATCAACTCAAACATCCCTTTTCCCAATCTTATAATGGCATCCAACATATTTCAACCCATATTTCCAGTAGCTCTCTCATATATAAATGATAATGCGGTGGTCTCTCAAAAATAAAATCAAAACAAACAAAAACAAAAAGACGCTCCAAGTTTATACGATAAAGTGCATTGATCGAAAAACGAAGTTAGACGTGTGCAAACCGAGAGTGTGTAGGTCCAGTGGGTTGTCTTCACATCCCAAGCTTATGGTTTTCACCATCCTTAGATGACTCTTGGTGCATCTCCTCTAATCCCTGTGAAAAAATTTCAAAACACCGTTTCTCCCATTTCTTTTCTGTGGGGTGACATTAGTAGTGATAAACAAATAGGCTTCTTGCTGCATATAATCCTTAGACACAAATTTATATGAATGTCCAGTAAGTTATTATGTTGTATGCCTACTCATAAACTCATTTGGATCTGAAAGATTCAAGCTAAAAGTTCTAAGCATGCATTAAACAAAATGGGACAGAATCTGTCCAGAAAACAGCAGTAGCAAAACGTATTTTTCTACCCTACTTAATTTTGTCAAAAAATTCTGAAAACATTCAGGCATACAGAGGATGAAAAGTTGCTTCTACAGTTTAAATATCAGCTCATTCGGAGTTACAGAATAGGAATTAAAAATCAAACCGTGCACAGATTCGTGTTGGAATAATATCTCCGAATGCTATAAGCAACTTTTTCAAGCCAAAATGGGTAAAACTTGGCACTTTATTAAAAATTCCAGAAACAAAACTATAAACAAAGTCTCTTTTACAGCAAGACGACACACCGAAAATCAAAAACAAAAACAACCGGGTTGCCTCCCGTAATGCGCTTTCTTTATAGCCATATAGCTAGGCTTCTTACTTGATAGTTATTGTGGACGAAGCTCATGAGGGAGCTTGAACTTTGGTGTGTCCCTCTTCCTTGGGAAGTGTTCCATGCATTTCTTGTGTGGAAACTGAAACTTCACATTCCCTTCTTTTGTATCAATGATAGCACCTGTGGTACGAAGAAAAGGTCTTCCAAGAATAATTGGACTAGAGGTTTTATTCCCCATATCCATGATTAGAAAATCAACAGGCACAAAAGTCATATGTAACTCTACCATAACATCACTTACTATTCCTATAGCATATTTAATGGAATCATCAGCAAGTGCAAGTTCAATAGAGCATTTTTCAAGATTCTTTAATTCAAGTACTTCATATAGATCTTTAGATAAAACTGAGACACTAGATCCTAGATCTAATATAGCATGATGTGTCTCTTTTCCTAGAGAAGTGTTCATGCATAATACCAGGATCCCATGGTGTTCTCAAACCAATCAAAATAATAGTCAAGTTGAACCCTAGTTGAGATAAAAACAAAACACAGAAGTAATAACAACGAAGTCAAACTTTCTTTCTATGCATTGGCATTTTGTATATGAATGAATCACCATAAATGGAAGTTTCCCAATGCATATTAACAATATTTACTTGTAGCATATAATAACTAGCATAAAGAGGGTTCTTATCACCTCCTCTTTCATAATAGTTGCAAGTAGTAGAAATAAATTCAACCATATAACCACAAGAATCATTCAACTTAGATAATTTAGGCACATTAAGAGGATTATTAAATTTATTATGGAATTCATTAGCATGCTTCCCTCTTTCAAAATAGTTAATAAGATCAATATCAAGTTTAATATCATGGTTGCCACAAAGATTTGGAACTAAACATAATTGCAAACCACATAAGTATTTCTCAACATAAGCAAATTTCTCATCTATGGTGTTATTAGGAGAATTCAAGAACATAGAAGGACTCTCATGAGTAAGAGCACTATCACAATCAGCAAGTATATCATTTTTATCCTCACATAATTTAGCAACAACTAAACATGGAGGTTTATCAATAAGCATAGGACCATCATCTAAAGCATTATCATATAGCATATTTAAGCAATACTCCTCATTATCATCAATAAGTTCACTAGCTGCACTAATAGAAAGTAAAGGAGCATTTTTAGTTTCCTCATAAGAGCATGGGTTATCTTCCCCAAGCTTAGGTTGGAACATATCCATTTCAATCTCCTCTTCACATTCTTCCTCTTACGAGCTATTTTTTTCATTATCCTTTTCCTGCAAAATATTAGTACTTTCCATGGTAGCAAGAATTCTTTGTTTAACATAAACATTATCACTAAACTCTTTTTTGCAAAGTTGGAGAAGAATAGAAATGTGTCCTTTCATTACACGAGCTTCGTGACTAGTTGCAAAAAAATTATCAATAAGAAAGTCTATTTCATGGGCTGCAACATAAGCAATATATTTCTCAACTTGTTCTATATCAGGGCATGAAAATTTATTTTCATGATAACAAGCAATTAGAGAATCACTGTTGTTCTTACATTGATAGGGAGAGTGTTTATAGTCTTTTCTAAAGCAGCAAGTGACATCATGTAATTCACAAAACTCAATAGCCATGTCATTGAGATGTTCAAGTAATTCAAGCATTCTATTTCGTTCTTTGGTTGATCGATATTCATAGTAAGCTCCCATAGTTTTGACATAACCATTAGGTATAGAGATTCCAGAAAGTTTCTCCATACTTTAACCCACATATTAAAAACAACACTAGTTTTTATGGGTTTTTAATTTTTAATGCAAAACTAAAAATAAAATATGCAACACAAAATGCAAGACAATAACAAAACAAAATAAAATGATTTGCAAGTAAAGATGGATAAGATGTTGCTCACGTAGGTGCAACCTCCCCAAGCTTAGGTGTGTGCACAACTTGGTGATGAAGTTGACTTGTTGTGAGATACCCTTGGATAAAACTTTCAGGAATGATTTCCCGGCAACGGCGCCAGAAAATATGTCTTGATAGCCCTCAAAGGCGTAGGTTGAGACCCCAATAGCATAGTGTGTAGTACGGGCAAGACAATTTCCCCCATGAAGTTGACTCGAGGGTTTATATCGAACTCTCAGGGAATCAGTAGTGGAAGCTTTACCTCCTTATCCTTCCCTTGGAAACCTGCAAACAAAGATAAATTGTTTTGTGCCCTCAACCGCACCAATTGGTTGTCAAGCACAAGGTGTGAGTAAGTTATGAATACAAAACAATAAATAAAATATGCAATGATGATAAATAAATATGCAAGGATGATGGAAACAATGATAAATGATATTTTTGGGTTTTATATGATGAATGAAAGATGCAAAAGTTTTTTTGTATTTTCGGATTTAATTATGGCCGAAAATGAAAAGTGGATGAAAGTTGTTGGAAAGGTGTTTCTTATGATTAAAAATGGACCGGGGTTCATGGTTTCACAAATGCACTCTCTCTTTAATGATGTGGTAGACAATGGAACACAAAATTTAACATATGAGATTGCAACAAAGTTTCATGACAAGTTATTAATCATATGGGCATCACGTCATAACATAGAGATCTTTTGGTTATTAATCTCTCTTATACTCCAGTAAGATGGGAACTAAATTATAACACCTTAGTATTAAGATAAATCAGAGCATAGCAATAAGTTTCATGACATGAAGTTGAAATAAGAACATGCTAGATCTAGTCATGGAGTAGTGGCAATGGTCACACCCACATCTCCGGTAGCAAGGTATTTCTTTTTATCCCTAGTGAGGCAACAAAGTAAGGTAAAATACCCAAGTGGATCGCGGAATTTTCTCTCGTGTTCACCGCACTAGCCACCCCCCGTTACTCCATCTAATGCACACGTTCCCCCTCACACGCTCTCATAAACATGCTTGATCAAAATAAGTAAACAAGAACGGGGTACATAATATGCATCTACTTTCATAACTGAAGTAAAACAATTGCAATCTCACACATATATTAACTCATAAAGATCCACCACAAAGGTATTACATAGATTACCGTAATCATGTTCGGCAGCTCATACGGTGCTAATTAGTGAAGCACAAGAGAGAGATACATAAGTTACTTCCACAAACCCATAGTCTAGGGGTGGACTACTCCCTCTTCATCATGGAATTGATGGAGATGTCGTTGGAGAAGGTGGAGACCTCTACGGCAGCGCCCCGCCGGAGTTTTCCCCCTCCAATCTGCAGCTCCTGATATCTGTTTTGGTGTTTCTGTGTTTCTACGGCGCTCCTCTGCGAAGAGCCTCGGGGACTATTTTTATAGTCAGTTTTAGGTCAAGACGAAGCTTCTGGAAGAAAGATCGACGACAACGGAGCGTCGAGGGCCGAGATGGTGGGTCCCACGTGGCCTGGTACTGTGACCGCGTGGGCCCCTTCTTTTGGTCCTCAGACCTCCGTTTGTTTGCTTCCTTCGCTACCAGGTCTTCTTCCTTCCAAATATTGATGCTCCTAAAATTGCAAGTCATTTGGACGTCGTTTGGGTCCCTAAAACATCAAAATATAGAAAATAGGGTTTTCTGCCTGCGTAGGGTTAATTCCAGAAAAATAGGGGAACCTGTGAATTATTCCCAAAATCATTATAAATCAATGATATACCCCTTATATGATGCAAATATGATAGGAATATGAATAAAATAATGCAAAGTTCATGTATGCATTTTACATGCATCACATATCATCCCCAAACAAGTGGTCATGTAGAATTATCAAATAGAGAGATTAAATCTATTTTGCAGAAGACTGTTAATAAATCTTGAAAAAATTGGTCTAAAAAGCTTAACGATGCTTTGTGGGCTTACAGAACTGCTTATAAAAATCCTGTGGGAATGTCTCCTTACAAAATTGTTTATGGAAAAGCTTGTCATTTGCCTCTAGAATTAGTACATAAAGCTTATTGGGCGGTGAAAGAACTTAATAGAGATTTTAAACTTGCCGGTAAAAAGAGATTGCTTAATTTGAATTCTTTAGATGAATGGAGAAATGCAGCTTATGAAAATGCTAGGCTCTTTAAAGAGAAAGTTAAGCAATGGCATGATAGGAGAATCCTTAAGAGGGAATTTAACGTAGGTGAGAAAGTTTTATTGTATAGGTCTCGTCTCAGACTTTTTGCAGGAAAATTACTTTCAAAATGGGAAGGACCTTATATCATCGAGGAGGTCTATCACTCAGGTGCCATTAAGATCAATTCATTAGATGGGGACAGACCACAAGTGGTTAATGGTCAAAGACTCAAGCATTATATTTCTGGAGATTCTTATAATGAAGATGTTGATTTTATCAAAGTGGTAACTCCAGAAGATTTTATAGAAAGTCAAATTCAGACAGCTGCAGAAGCTGATTTGGAATAGGTAACAGTTTCGGTAAGAAAAAGTTCACAATTTACTTTCCAACTTAATTATTTGTTGTTTTTATATAATATGGAAAATTATGAGTCGAGAAAGGGTAGGAAACGGTACCCGAGGGCACCACACCACCCCAGGGCACGGAGCCAACCCTGGGCGCGCCTTGGTGGCGTGTGGGCTCCTCGCAGCCCGTCTCCGACCCCTTTTCGTCCTGTACCCTTCCTTTTGTCGTAAAACTTTTTGCTATATATTCACCTGGATCTCCCGAGGTCCGTATATCATGTTTTCGTCGCGTTTTGTTTCGAGCTGTTTTCTGCCAGGAACTATTTTCAGATTTAGAGCGCCATGGTCTTCTCCAACGACAACGAGAACAAGGAGGCCGTGGAGGACATCATGGACTAGAGGATCGGGGAGGAGGTCGAGAGCGAAACCGACGATGAAGTAGAGGAAGACTCAACTCCACGTCCTCGTGCTACAATTGCAAGCATCGGGGTCACTGCCAACCTGTGGCGCCCTGACCCGACTGTTATACAGTGATGCTGCGTGTCACCGGTTAAGCGATACAAGCGGAGGTTACGGGTTTACCAATCCCCGGCCAAAACCTTTGGCAGGCGTTGCTGGGTACACCTCACTCCAGACAACGCAACACCCCGATTGATGCCTTAACACGGGCGCAACCCTCAAGGCATAATAGTAAGATCAAGACTTGTGGAACAACTGGCACATCACAGACTCTACGACACAAAAATCATATAGTTCAACTCTTATACAGAGAAAGATAGCAAATGACAATCAGAGGTCACAGACCCAACATTACAACATGCGGAAGCGAAGTGTGTTGTTCTAAACAACAAGAACCAACATATGGCCTAAGAGGCCTACAGATAAACATCACAACGCCAGCTGTTCCAAGATGTCCCAAGCTGCCACCTGGGAACCCCAGACTACTCGTCGACATCCACAAAGAACCCACCTCCGAAGTCGGTGAAGTCCTCCTCTGAAACAAAAGCAAAGACGTTGAGTTCGACGAACTCGCAAGATTAAGAGCTAATATATGCTCGATGATTAGCTATCAAGGTTTTATGGCTCTTTTGCATAAAGCTGATTTTATTTATGAAAAACATAACTCAAAGGCATCGACTATTAGAACATTTTCAAAGAGGGGTAAGAAGTAACTCTTTTCTCTTGAGATCACTTTCTCAACACCAACATCACCATTGTACCTGTTCATCAAAGGCACCTCCCCGAATCACCCTCGAGGAAGTCAACCTTACACTCGTGGAATTGGTACCTCTAGTACCCAGTTTTTAATCATTCCGTTAAAGTTATTCTATGATCATCGTCCATTCCCAAGTCGTCCGTAACCGTGGACACGGCTTTTCGAAAAGATTTATCCCTGCAGGGGTGTACAAAGTGGAAGTCCCCGGAGTCCCGAAGGGCCCCAGCTCCTTCGCCACGCGTACCGCCCGGCCCATTACCTGATCATTAGCTCTCTTCCTTGGAAAGCCGGCTGGGTGGGAACGGTGTCGACTTCTCCCTCGTTAAGGACTTTCCAGGATCATCAGTGAGGACGGAGCAGCAGCTCCAACTAACTGCCCCGTGGCCACTCATTTTCCTAACGCCATCAGCCTCATCACAGTTCACCACCATCACGCACGCGCAAATGGAAAACCAAACTAGAGGACCCTGGCTAGCCCCGCTCGAGTTATTTAGTCTATGAGGGTTCCTGCACTTGCATAGGCCTCACGCATGGTTGCACGCTCAGTCTTGGTTCAGGATGTGCAGAACTCGCACCTAGGCGGCGAGAACGAGACAACCCACCACATCCCATGTGGCCTCTCATCCCCACCTTTAAGCATTTTATTATCCATCACCACATTTCTCCACCAGCATCATCGCGGTCACAAGTCAACACCTGTTTCCAGCATGTACCACCATAGTACCGCTAAGCATTTACTAAGCATGGCTAAGCATATACAAGGCAAGTATAATTATTTCGGGCCAACACTTCAAACCTGTGGTTAATAGGAAGGATACAGGTAATGTCAACAGGATTTTAATGCAACTAGTAGGATACTCTAATCCAGGCAAAAGACATTTAGAACCGCATGCATTATTATAGTGGAGAAAATAATTGCGGAAAATAGGATAAGATATGCTCAGAGGGGGGATTACGCTTGCCTTGTTCGGGATACGAGTAGTAATACGGATCCTCGGGGTATTGTGGAGTAACCCGGCTGCTTGATCTAGCGGAGCATAAACATGGAAACAACAATCAATCACCACACATGGGTACAATGCAATGTACAAGCACATGATGACATGACAAGTTTATGCAAGGATGGCATCATTTAGTTTAATTAGCAACATTAAATGGAGGGCCAAATAATTAGTGCAATTATTTGGAAGCAACCCCCATATTTAACTTAATGACCGCGTTGTTCATACATTTATTGCATTACTAAGAAGTGGCTCAAACATGCATGAACAGGGCATGATTAGATAGGTATTGCTCTTCTGATCGTTTCGGTACCTTATTTGTAATTTTCCGAGTACCGATGAATACTTAGTGAATTAAATAACCATTCGAATTTAAATCCTTTAATCAATTTATGAAAAACATCAAATAATTATTTGTAATCATGATGTGAGATTAGCATGATTGGATAGCATTTGACATGTTGATCACTTTGATATTTTGTACACCAAAATCGGATGAACCAAACAATAGTTATTGCATTTATAAAACAAAAGAAAAGGAAACTGGGAAAAAAAAACTGTGTAGCCGGCCCACAGCCCGGTTGGGCCGGTTTACAGGCCGGCCTCGCTCCAGAGAGCTCCGGCTCTCAGCCCGGTCTGGGCCGGGCCCAGGGCCGGTTAACGGCCCGAGACGATCGGCCTCGAGGCCGGTTTTGCCGGGTGCACGGCCGGGCGTGCGAGGGAAACGTCCACGGCGAACTGCGGCGTACGGCTCGGCGGTGACCACGAACCAGCACGGGAGGGAAAGGGAGAAGGACCAGTACGGCCAGAAGCTCACCACGCGAGCAGTGTAGAGGACGGGGTGGCCGGAGGGAGGTCGACGGCGGCGAGATCGAGCGTGGCGGAGCTCGGGCGGCGGCGGCGAGGTCACGGACGGCGACGGTGATACACGGCGTCCCCGGGCGATTCCTTTGGCGGGAAGTAGCAGGCTACGTGGTGGAGCGGTTGGTGGTCGTGGCTCGGCTTGGGGAGCGCTCTATCGTCGGCGATTCGTCGGAGACGGCGAGCTCGGGCGGCCGCGAGGAAGTCGAGGACGGCGGCGTCGATTCGGTGCGGCTCAGCGCGATTCCTCGGACGAGGAAGGGGCGGACGTCGAGGTGAAGCTGCTGGTAGCCGTCGATCTGCTTCGGGAGCTCCCCAACGGCGGCTACGCGACGGCGACCATGGCGGCCATGGCAAGCACGTGGGGAAGAGAAGAGGTGGAGCACGGGGGCAGGGGCAAGTGGGGATGGGGAGAGCACATGGTGGGGAGCTCGTCCTCCTTGAAGTGAGGGCAGGGGGCCGGGCTCGCGCGAGGAGCAGGTGCGGCGCGAGCACGGCGAGCTCGCCTCGGTCGCTACAGGGAAGGGGAGGGAAGAAGCAGTTTTTACAAAGCAGTCCCTGAAGGTTTTGAAAACATCACAGATAGGTCCTTTCTTCTTCTGTTTTGAACTGTACCGAATTAGTTGAGGTACCAGAGCAACTCCAAAAGTAATGAAATTTTGTGGAAAAATATTATTTGTTACCAAGAGCCTCTGGTAAAAATTGGAGCTCATTTGGAACAAGTTTGTAGAATAAACTTGTTGGAGTTTCATTTCTGCCCCATTTTCAAATCATTTACCTTAGCTTCTTATTTTATTCCAAAAATGCTGAAATTATTCATGTGGGCTACTCATGTAAGGTAGAGGCTCCACAAATTTTTGGGGTTCAAGATAAGATGTTAAGCACCACCTTTGGTTGAAGAGGTTTAAATAGAGCATTTTGAGAAATACAATTTCATAGTCATTTGGAAAATTTGAAGCAACTCGAATTATTAATTTTGAACTCTTGGAACTCCCTTGACAAATATAAGATGTCAAGTATTTCTGTTTTGCCAAAAAAAATGAGCACCTTCAGGGCTTTGAATTTCGTTAAGTTAAGTTTGGCATTTGTTTTAAAAGGTGCCAAATCAATTGTTTTATTTGTTTAGCACTTTAATATGGATGCCATGATGCAGTGCAACACAAAAGTGGAAATTTTATTCGGGTTTTTAGGTTCTCGAATTTTGGGCTGTTACAACTCTACCCTCCTTACAGGAATCTCGTCCCGAGATTCTTAGAGTAGGAAAGAGGAAAAAAGGGTCACAACGGTACTACTCGATCTTCTCTCTTCGGGTGGCTTCTTTCTTGAAGAGGTTGATCGAGGGCATCCTGAAGATCTTCATTGGCTTCACTTCGAGGTCACTATCAACGTACACCATCGGAAAGAAGGAAACATCATCGGAAGGATGGATCTTGGTGAATCTAGAACGATCAGGTACCTCCTCGTAGAATTTAGGATGAGACTTCAAGCATCCCGTGATTTGACAGTTAGGAGACACGAGCGTTTTACGGGAGATTGATGAGAGTTTCCAGTTGGTAGACAACTGTTTCCCAAAGATTTAGAATATGAACTTTGCACAAGGCCCAAATTTTCTGAGGGAGAGTGTCGAAACAAGCCTCCAACAGATGAAGAGATAACTTGTATTAGTCAGCTTGAGTAGAACTTTCCTCACGGAGGAGCATTTCAGATCACTAGAGAAGGATCGGAAAGCTAGATCGAGAGAGCTTTAGAAACTCCACAACGTTAGTATTGGGAACACTTCTTGATTTTCCAGACATCGGGACAAACTTCGTGAGGATCACCAACTGGCGTTTCGGTTTGAGATTTAGATCTGATCAGGTGTAGAGACACTTCAGACTCAGCACCGGTAGGGGCAGGAGGCTTCGCAATGCATACCAACGGAGTAACATTGCTCGGACCCCAAGAGTTGGACTACAAGGTCAACTCCAAAGGAGGAACGAGATTGCGGAACTCAAGTATTAGCAACTTGTCAGAGGACAGCTGCCCTACTTGATTTACTTGCAACGAGACACGATTTAGTCCTTGATGGGAAACACCATAGGAGACAGAGAAGTTCTCAGACTTCTTCTCTTTCTGGAACGATTCAATTAGTCGCTTGGATGCAGATATGAAAGTCTGAAGGAGTGGAGGTAACAACATACCATTCCGAGAATGTTCGGCACATGCAGGGTGAGTTGAGATGATTTCGGGGAAACCAGACAATTCACTCAGATCCACGGCGACATCTTTCAGCAATTGCACGTGAACCAGGAAAAGTCACTTCTAACTTCCAGAACCTTGCCTTATGACGACACAAGGTTAGTTCCAACAATTTTCCAATGCTAACGCCCAATATCCAATATAAATCTCCTCAAACATGGAGAAGATACGAAGGTAGTTGATGGGCTCAACAACAAACTTATCCAGATACTCCAAGACGGTAGACTCATATTTCACCAGAACGGGGCATGAGTATTGGTCAGACTAACACATTTAGGTCGGTCGGTCTGAGTTTGATTTGACGATAGCCCCTCTCAAATCCAAGGTTGTAGGATAGCATATCCACAAAGGAGACACCACCTTGCTTCGGCACAAACAGACTAGACATCCCATTGAGAATGAACTATTTCGGAGAGAGCTTGTGGTCTTTTAACTCTCCGAGTTGTTTAAGCTCAACCGAATAATTCAGGACATCCAGCACGATTTTCTTGGAGGAGGGAGTTGTTCAGAGAACCAGCTTACTCATAAGCTCGATTTTTCGGGGAGAAAGGAGTTGTCCGTGATGTTGAGCTTGGACATGCGACAACCTGGCGATACTTCTAGAAAAACCTACAGAATATCACGATCCCCATACAGGGTATCACGATTCCGCCGGTATGTCGTGAGTTCGAGAGAGAATCATGCCTTCCAAGGCATAAAGAGGTGGTCTAGGGAGCTTCGGCGTGAACCTAGCTCTTTGACCGAGGGAGTGCATCACAGCCAACGGACTTGGTAGCACTGTCAAACTCAACTTATTGATCGGATAACCAATCATGTTAAGGAGGACAGGGAATGTCTTTGGATTTCAACGCAGTAAGAACTGCTGAGAATATCCGATAGCCACACCATTGCTCATAACCATCATTCTCGAGTAACAAGTCACTCGGAAATCGGAGAGTAATAAAGTGTAAGAGCATCACTTCATCAAGAGGATCATGATACATCACACAATACCCTGATATCAAAGAGTGTGACACTCTAGGGTGGAGCAGGACAAAAGCTAAACAAGCCCTTATTCTGCATATTACGTTATTTTGACCTGGTCCGAGAGGTGGACAGGATACGGGAGCTCATTCCTTCTAACAAGACGAAGGGGAAAGAATTTTGCCGTATCAAGAGAGTGACTAGCATCGGAACACTCCAATGCACGGGGAGAACGTTTCTGCCAAAAGACAGACGAAGGTCGGAAAGCGGATCAGAGTAAGAAACTTGCTCAGGAGAAATCCTAAGATGTGAAGATGCACCGGTTATTACTCAATTGTATAACCATGCCCGAAAAGGAGAGATGTAGCGGAATCACGAACAGAGTTGGGAGACGTGCTAGAAGAATCCTGGCTGTAACCCTGATGGTTCCAAGATAGAACCTAAAAACAAGGCTGAG
The DNA here is from genome assembly GCA_947311845.1 of Poa pratensis. Lineage (NCBI taxonomy): Eukaryota > Viridiplantae > Streptophyta > Magnoliopsida > Poales > Poaceae > Poa > Poa pratensis. The sequence continues at coordinate 4,767,472 of CAMZMU010000115.1, read as the reverse complement.
GGAGAGAGGAAGTTACATAGCCAGCTGAGGGGTGGTACCTTAATGTTCGACCATTTACCACACAGACCACGGAAAAGACTTGGGTTGAAGATCAGCATCATGTGCTACTAGCGAGAGTTAAGAAATCACAACTTAACACACTCTAGTTGGCACAATCCGGGACCTTATGTTCAAGTCCTTGGGTTAGAACCCAAAAGAAAAGATTTAGGAGATTAAACTTGATAGGAATGCAAGGGTCCGTAAACAACTGAGTTGATAGGAATTTTCGTCGTACTCCAGATGGTTTCTCGGCACATGAAGCTTCGGATTGTAGCGCGGCGGGAGCAACTGGACACATAACACTCAAGGTCGAACCCAACCGCGAGATCCTAATAATTTTGAAGTAACAGGTGAGAAGAAAAACTTTTAACTCAAATCGAGGTAAGATTGCTCCGAGATTAGAGGGTAACCAGATAAGGAGTAAAAAGAATCCTAAGATGGTTTTCGCAACTCATTTTTAGGTTCAAAATATTTTCACAAACACTAGACTCAACATCGACCAGTAGAAGGGTTTCCTCCAGGCAGTACTGCTCTGATACCAACTTGTGGTGCCCTGACCCGACTGTTATATAGTGATGCTGCGTGTCACCGGTTAAGCGATACAAGCGGAGGTTACGGGTTTACCAATCCCCGGCCAAAACCTTTGGCAGGCGTTGCTGGGTACACCTCACTCCAGACAACGCAACACCCCCGATTGATGCCTTAACACGGGCGCAACCCTCAAGGCATAATAGTAAGATCAAGACTTGTGGAACAACTGGCACATCACAGACTCTACGACACAAAAATCATATAGTTCAACTCTTATACAGAGAAAGATAGCAAATGACAATCAGAGGTCACAGACCCAACATTACAACATGCGGAAGCGAAGTGTGTTGTTCTAAACAACAAGAACCAACATATGGCCTAAGAGGCCTACAGATAAACATCACAACGCCAGCTGTTCCAAGATGTCCCAAGCTGCCACCTGGGAACCCCAGACTACTCGTCGACATCCACAAAGAACCCACCTCCGAAGTCGGTGAAGTCCTCCTCTGAAACAAAAGCAAAGACGTTGAGTTCGACGAACTCGCAAGATTAAGAGCTAATATATGCTCGATGATTAGCTGTCAAGGTTTTATGGCTCTTTTGCATAAAGCTGATTTTATTTATGAAAAACATAACTCAAAGGCATCGACTATTAGAACATTTTCAAAGAGGGGTAAGAAGTAACTCTTTTCTCTTGAGATCACTTTCTCAACACCAACATCACCATTGTACCTGTTCATCAAAGGCACCTCCCCGAATCACCCTCGAGGAAGTCAACCTTACACTCGTGGAATTGGTACCTCTAGTACCCAGTTTTTAATCATTCCGTTAAAGTTATTCTATGATCATCGTCCATTCCCAAGTCGTCCGTAACCGTGGACACGGCTTTTCGAAAAGATTTATCCCTGCAGGGGTGTACAAAGTGGAAGTCCCCGGAGTCCCGAAGGGCCCCAGCTCCTTCGCCACGCGTACCGCCCGGCCCATTACCTGATCATTAGCTCTCTTCCTTGGAAAGCCGGCTGGGTGGGAACGGTGTCGACTTCTCCCTCGTTAAGGACTTTCCAGGATCATCAGTGAGGACGGAGCAGCAGCTCCAACTAACTGCCCCGTGGCCACTCATTTTCCTAACGCCATCAGCCTCATCACAGTTCACCACCATCACGCACGCGCAAATGGAAAACCAAACTAGAGGACCCTGGCTAGCCCCGCTCGAGTTATTTAGTCTATGAGGGTTCCTGCACTTGCATAGGCCTCACGCATGGTTGCACGCTCAGTCTTGGTTCAGGATGTGCAGAACTCGCACCTAGGCGGCGAGAACGAGACAACCCACCACATCCCATGTGGCCTCTCATCCCCACCTTTAAGCATTTTATTATCCATCACCACATTTCTCCACCAGCATCATCGCGGTCACAAGTCAACACCTGTTTCCAGCATGTACCACCATAGTACCGCTAAGCATTTACTAAGCATGGCTAAGCATATACAAGGCAAGTATAATTATTTCGGGCCAACACTTCAAACCTGTGGTTAATAGGAAGGATACAGGTAATGTCAACAGGATTCTAATGCAACTAGTAGGATACTCTAATCCAGGCAAAAGACATTTAGAACCGCATGCATTATTATAGTGGAGAAAATAATTGCGGAAAATAGGATAAGATATGCTCAGAGGGGGGATTACGCTTGCCTTGTTCGGGATACGAGTAGTAATACGGATCCTCGGGTATTGTGGAGTAACCCCGGCTGCTTGATCTAGCGGAGCATAAACATGGAAACAACAATCAATCACCACACATGGGTACAATGCAATGTACAAGCACATGATGACATGACAAGTTTATGCAAGGATGGCATCATTTAGTTTAATTAGCAACATTAAATGGAGGGCCAAATAATTAGTGCAATTATTTGGAAGCAACCCCCATATTTAACTTAATGACCGCGTTGTTCATACATTTATTGCATTACTAAGAAGTGGCTCAAACATGCATGAACAGGGCATGATTAGATAGGTATTGCTCTTCTGATCGTTTCGGTACCTTATTTGTAATTTTCCGAGTACCGATGAATACTTAGTGAATTAAATAACCATTCGAATTTAAATCCTTTAATCAATTTATGAAAAACATCAAATAATTATTTGTAATCATGATGTGAGATTAGCATGATTGGATAGCATTTGACATGTTGATCACTTTGATATTTTGTACACCAAAATCGGATGAACCAAACAATAGTTATTGCATTTATAAAACAAAAGAAAAGGAAACTGGGAAAAAAAAAACTGTGTAGCCGGCCCACAGCCCGGTTGGGCCGGTTTACAGGCCGGCCTCGCTCCAGAGAGCTCCGGCTCTCAGCCCGGTCTGGGCCGGGCCCAGGGCCGGTTAACGGCCCGAGACGATCGGCCTCGAGGCCGGTTTTGCCGGTGCACGGCCGGGCGTGCGAGGGAAACGTCCACGGCGAACTGCGGCGTACGGCTCGGCGGTGACCACGAACCAGCACGGGAGGGAAAGGGAGAAGGACCAGCACGGCCAGAAGCTCACCACGCGAGCAGTGTAGAGGACGGGGTGGCCGGAGGGAGGTCGACGGCGGCGAGATCGAGCGTGGCGGAGCTCGGGCGGCGGCGGCGAGGTCACGGACGGCGACGGTGATACACGGCGTCCCCGGGCGATTCCTTTGGCGGGGAAGTAGCAGGCTACGTGGTGGAGCGTTGGTGGTCGTGGCTCGGCTTGGGGAGCGCTCTATCGTCGGCGATTCGTCGGAGACGGCGAGCTCGGGCGGCCGCGAGGAAGTCGAGGACGGCGGCGTCGATTCGGCGCGGCTCAGCGCGATTCCTCGGACGAGGAAGGGGCGGACGTCGAGGTGAAGCTGCTGGTAGCCGTCGATCTGCTTCGGGAGCTCCCCAACGGCGGCTACGCGACGGCGACCATGGCGGCCATGGCAAGCACGTGGGGAAGAGAAGAGGTGGAGCACGGGGGCAGGGGCAAGTGGGGATGGGGAGAGCACGTGGTGGGGAGCTCGTCCTCCTTGAAGTGAGGGCAGGGGGCCGGGCTCGCGCGAGGAGCAGGTGCGGCGCGAGCACGGCGAGCTCGCCTCGGTCGCTACAGGGAAGGGGAGGGAAGAAGCAGTTTTTACAAAGCAGTCCCTGAAGGTTTTGAAAACATCACAGATAGGTCCTTTCTTCTTCTGTTTTGAACTGTACCGAATTAGTTGAGGTACCAGAGCAACTCCAAAAGTAATGAAATTTTGTGGAAAAATATTATTTGTTACCAAGAGCCTCTGGTAAAAATTGGAGCTCATTTGGAACAAGTTTGTAGAATAAACTTGTTGGAGTTTCATTTCTGCCCCATTTTCAAATCATTTACCTTAGCTTCTTATTTTATTCCAAAAATGCTGAAATTATTCATGTGGCTACTCATGTAAGGTAGAGGCTCCACAAATTTTTGGGGTTCAAGATAAGATGTTAAGCACCACCTTTGGTTGAAGAGGTTTAAATAGAGCATTTTGAGAAATACAATTTCATAGTCATTTGGAAAATTTGAAGCAACTCGAATTATTAATTTTGAACTCTTGGAACTCCCTTGACAAATATAAGATGTCAAGTATTTCTGTTTTGCCAAAAAAAATGAGCACCTTCAGGGCTTTGAATTTCGTTAAGTTAAGTTTGGCATTTGTTTTTAAAAGGTGCCAAATCAATTGTTTTATTTGTTTAGCACTTTAATATGGATGCCATGATGCAGTGCAACACAAAAGTGGAAATTTTATTCGGGTTTTTAGGTTCTCGAATTTTGGGCTGTTACACAACCCTTTCAATCCTGTGAAGAACGTGAAGCTGAACATGGGTGGTGAGGCTGTAACATCCCAAAAATATTATCAATATTATATTCCAAAAATGAGAGCCAACAAAAACTTTTGTTGTTTATTGTGTGTTGATTGCCTCTTGTTACTTAAGTTGTTTGTTCTTGTTGTGTGTGTTGCTTGCTCTAGTGAACACTTGAAGAAAAGGTAGAACACAAAATAAAGTTATAAAGAAGGAAAAATAAAAGTGACAAGTTGTCACATGAAATTCTTCCAGTGACAAACTCAATTATTTTCAAACCAAAGTCAGTGGAGTTGTAATGTAAACACTCCCATTTTGATTCTTACTATTTTCCCTCTTCAATGCTATTTTAAAACTAATTTTAAAATTGTAAAGTAAAATCAATTTGAAATAAACCAAATTACCTAATTCAAAACCCTATGAAAGAAAATGATGCAAAACATTTTATTTGGCAAAGCCAATTTTTGTGGAGCTTCTACATGTTATGGGGAGGCCCCACAATTATTTGCAAATTTTTCTAAAATGTTTAAGTGCCCCAATTAAATCCCAGAAAAGCTTCTGGATATTAAAAAGAAACTGGAAAATAAAAGAAAAGAAGAAGCAGGGGGCTTTCTGCAAAAGTGTCGTCGACTTCAACCCCGACGACCATCGCCGTGTCGCCATGGCATTGCTCGCCGTTTTCTTCGCCGCCCGGACCCCCCTGCAGCGCTCGCCGAGCCTCTGCCGCATCTGCGCCCAGAGGAGGAAAATTGGAGCACGCCGCTCGCCGTGGTGGCCCCTGTCCCCCTCTGCATCGCCGTAGTCACTCCGACGGCGCCGTCCCAAATTGGCGCACCTCTCTGCACACCGACACGCACAGCTCGTCTAGATGCTTCTAGAAAATGTCCGGACCCCGGTAAACATCACGCCGCCACGATTACCTGCACCCTCGCCGCGGAATCGAGGAAATGATCACCTCGGGCGCGCCATGGCCGTCGCTGTGAACCGCGACCATCGTGGACTGCCCCGACCCTATAAAACCACCCCCGCACCCCTCTGGAACTCCACACCACCCCCACTCACTCTCCCTCGCTCCAATTTGATCTGTGCACCGCCAGAAGGGCGTGCACGGCCGCAACCATCGCCGCCGTCAAGGTCGAGCATGGCCGCAACGCCACACACCACCATTGTCCCCTCTCTGCCCTGAACCTTGTTCTCCACCCTCACCGCACTCACCCGAGCTCTTTTTTCCTCGTTTTCGTGCACAGACGCGTCGCCAGGAGCTCGCCGGAGTCCGCTGCCGAGGCCGTGGAAGTCCGGGAACTCCCGCCGACGAACCAGCCCTCCCCAGCAAGCGCAAGTTCATCCAGCAGCCTTACCCGAGCCTCCGCCGTCGATCCACGCCTTCGCCGAGCCTTCCCGCCCCCTAGGTGAGATTCCGACCATCACCGTGCCGCCGGCGCGGCGGCGCCGCCCATTTTTGGTCGTCGCCGTTCGCAGGCTCTGAAGCCGTTGGATCTAGATCCAACGGCAACGTACCGCTTGCTCTGGAAAGCTGGCCCCACCTGTCAGTGTTTTAAACATTATCCAGAACAGCTAGTTTTTCTAATTTAATTTCTCTGGAAAAACAGTACTGGACCTAACTTCAAAATTCAATATCTCAAGATCTAGACATCCAAATAAATCAAATCCAATTGCTCTGGAAAGCTTATGAAAATTTTAACCAACCCAATTGGATTCAACTCATTTAGATAAATAAATAAAAAGTATTATTAAAAATACCACAGAAGGTTTAAATTCTAAACTTGTTTGTTTCTGATACTCTGTTGTCCAAATAATTCCAAACCAATTTTGTTAGCTTAGTACTGCCTTGTGTTAGCTTCCCTAATTTTGGTAGAATTAATTGTGCAGTAGTATTTGTTTAGTACAAGTTGAAGTTTAAACACCCTTCTGCACTCAAACATTTAAATATGTTAATGGTTAACCCAAATGAATTAGGACCAATTTTGTTAGGTCACATTTAGTCATGTTTAGTTACCCCTAAAAGGATTTAATTTTAGCAATAGAATTTAATGGTAGCCAAAACTTGATTATAAGCTTCTGGATTCAAACAAATGTGTAGGGAGTTTAGTAACTCCAATTGAACCAAATCAAATTGTGTTGTCTTCTACACATCAGTAGCTTTCCATAGAATTTTAGTTTGTATTTTTGTGACCAACAGAACTCAAGTTATTGAATTAAACATGTTCCACAAGTTTCTGCCATAATTTGAACATAAATAAATGATGTTTAATTCAATTATTTTGAAACCAAATTGTATGGTTTGATGTGTGCAGTAGCTATGTGTGATGTTCATGATTGTTGTGTTGAGATGATTGCTTGTATAGCTTAGTGATTGTTTGCATTGTTTGTTTATTAATTAGACGAAAACGTTGACGGATATATCGAGGAAGGAGAGTTTGCTGAAATTGAAGAACAAGAGCAAGATCACTTTGCCAAGCAAGGCAAGCTATTCTCTGAGCTTGCACTACAAACATATGCATCTACTTTCATAACATGTTTTACTCTCAAAGCAAGATTTATAAAACCCATTTCAAAAGTATATGGATTATTTTGCCACTATGTAGAAATATAAGATAGTTATATCAAATTATAGGATGGGAAAAACAAATATGTTTATTCAAAACTCCTTTGAATTACTTGTGAGATTATGAAATGCCGAGATGTCGGTGTTGGAATGGAGAAGTGGAAAAATGGTGATGTTTATGAAAAATGCACAGTGTGTCCTTGTACTTACGTCAACCATCCGATACCCTGTGCGACCACATCCACCACATATGGGAAAGGGCTTAGTCATATAATTTGCTCATATTAGTACTGGATACCTCATCGACGGAGATGACTCCGTCATGCATGAGGGGATAGTGTGTTGGTCTACCCCTGACCCGGGTCCTCGCTCAAACTCTATGAAAGATAAGGAGGAGGATTGAAGGTTCCACCATAAACCGCCGGACAAAACCTATGAGTCCTCACACTTAGATTCCGAAGGGCTGGGTTAAGTGTGTTGGAAGTGTCATATGGGAAGGATCCTATACTAGCATGAGCAAAGGACAGGCTATGGTCGGCGGCTTACTTCGCATACACCCTGTATGGCGAGACGTGGCGGACACGATGAGTTGCCGGATGGATGTGGGAAAAGCGTGCTACCTCTGCAGAGTGTAAAACTATTCGAATAGCCGAGTCCTCGGATATGGACAGTTGGGAGGCCCTACTTTGACCATGTGCAAGTTTTTGGAAAAGTTTTTAAGTTTAAAAAGAAACTGAATTGGAGATGGTGTTACACAGCTATACCACATGGAGTGGTATGAGTTGTTGAAATAGATGGACCATGGTGAGCCATGGTCAGAAACAGGAGGAGTTTTGGAGAACAAATGAGATGGTGGTTTCTTTAAAAGATAGTTATAAAACTCTTCTTACCTTTTTCAATAAAGATATAGAGATGTTTAAAATAAATAAAAGTTGTCAACTAAAATAAAACTAGTGCATACTCATGTTGGGGTAGTTTGCGAGTACATTCAAATGTACTCATATTGGTTTCGTCCCTGGCTATTGACCTAGCCAGACTACGAGGAGGAGCACTACGCCGAGCAGGAGTATGGCGACTTCTACGCCAACTAAGGATCTCCACAAGTCAGCTGCCTGTCGGGTTGTCATCGTTAGAATATGATGTCTACTACGCCGTAGCTTCCGCTGATATTTTGGTTTGGCCCATGAAGGCACCTATGTAAGACTTGGTCTAAATGACCATTTATGTAAGACTTTTATTCGGTATGTAATGGATGTAAACTTTGGTATCCAATTCGGATTATGTGCAACGACAGACTGATCACGGGATCGTTGTGTTAAGCATAATCGGGTATTTCGGACAGCTAGTCCGGGGTCCCCACAGACTTGGTATCAGAGCCATCCTGACTTTAGGAAACCTTAGTTAGCATGGTCGTTTGTCAAATGTTACAAAAATGAATTTCTAAAAAGAAAGGAATGAAGTATTTTCGAAAACTGCTTATCTCCAATCCTCTTACTTATGCAAAATTTTACTCTCATTAAATATTACATTTTCCTATCCTAAAATTTGTGCACACCTCTCATTAAGCTTAAAATTTGACTCACTTGTTGCCCTACTATATTAAAATTTTGATACACTTGTCACCTAACTAACTTAAAATTTTGCTTAAAATTGTAGATGGCACTCCATTGGACCGAGTTCGTTCAGCTGAGAAGGACAGCAAGCTGACGTTTGAGAGGGACTTGTTCGAGTTGACCAAGCTGTTAGGTCGCCCCGCTCCAGAGTTTGAGGGAGCTCAGATTGATGTTCACGGTGTCGGAAGGCTGAGCTGGCTCATCAGGTCGTCAGTTCGCAGGAACATCAAGTCTCCCAGTTCCAGGACGCTCATCTTCACCACCAAGGAGGCCACCTGGGTTGATGGTCTCTGTACTGCTACACAGAGGATGCTAGCCCGACTTTGTGAGGAGCACAAGGCGGAGTTAGTAGACTCCCGTTTCCGGTTCTACGGGAGGCGCAACTGCGATGGACACCCTACTCCTTCACCTTACCACCCGATGTTTGGGAGCTACATCATGGACATGGAGATCTTACTTCAGTGCACTCAGGATGATCTGTTGCGCACTAGGATTCAGCTCCACTTTGACCGCGAGTCGCTCGTTGAGCTTCGCGAGAACGAGTGAAGCTGATGGAGGAGAAGGTCGCTCTTCTCAGGAAGAGGGCCCAGCTGAGGAAGACTATCGTGAAGCTCCGCACGAAGGTGGCAGAGCAGGACGGGCTGATTGAGGATCTAGAGCACCATACTGACGAGATGGAGGAGGAGGGCGAGGATCTCCGCAAGGAGAACAACGCTTTCCTCAGTGACGATGATGACTTCGTGGAGGAGATGGACTGTGAGGAGGAGGATGATGAGGAGGAGTTAGTTGACGAGGAGGAGGAGCCACTCGAGCAGTTCTCGAGGACGAGGAGGAGGATCCCGAGGAGCCACCTACCAGTCAGATGCTGACGTGTTAGAGCTGGAGGTTCCACCTCAGTAGGCGAGTGACTTGATCACTACCGCAGGATTAGGTTGACCCCTATCGCTAGTCGAGTCGTAGTAGTGGTTCTTTTGGAAACCAGATGTTATGTATCTAGATGTAAGGTGATGTTGTAAGCTTGATGTTGTAAGCTTGATGTTGATGAACTCCTTGATGTGATGTTTGTGAAATATAAGTATGTTTGTCTTGTTTAAATCTGTGTGAAATATTTTCATATAATCCTTAAATTAATCAACCACTTGAGAATCGTCTTTTCCCTTAGTCGAACTTTTCTTGCCTTGCCTCTTATACCCGGTGTGCTTCAGGATGCCGCCCCGTCGCGACAATACGGGAGGATCAGGATCAGCACCACCACCACCGGACCCAACCCCCGCCCAACTTCTCGCGCTTATCATGGAGGAACGTGAGAATGCCCGGCAGGAGCGCCAGGCTCATCTCGTTGCCCTGCAACAACTCGCAGCCGCTATAACAACAACAACAATAACAACAACAACAATGGTGGTAATGGCAATGGCATGGAAACCAGCGATCTACCTTAGGCGATTTTCAGAAGACCAACCCACCCACCTACTCCAAGGGACTTCACCCACTAGAAGCCGATGATTGGCTTCGCACCATCGACAATAATCTTGAAGTTGCTGCTGTGGGAGAAATGAGAAAGTGTTGTATGCAACCCACTATCTCGCTGGACCTGCAAGAGCTTGGTGGGAAACTACCAAGACTCTCCAGCCAGCTGGTCATGTCATCAACTGGGCTGAGTTCCAGGAGAAGTTCCGCAAGAAGCATATTCCTTACGGACTTATTGAGAGGAAGAAGGATGAGTTCCGCAAACTGAGGCAGGGAAGTAGAGATGTGGTCGGTTATCTGGATGATTTACCGATTTATCTCGGTATGCTCCTGATGACACCGACAAAGAAGAGAAGAAGATGGAGCGTTTCATGAGTGGACTCCATGATGAACTGCAGTGTGCTTGGTTATCCATGACTTCCGTGATCTGGAGTCACTTGTGGACAAAGCCATCCAGCTGGAGACCAAGCGCAAGTCTATGTATGAAGGTCGCAAGAGGAGGATGAATGCTCAGGAAGGTTCGAGCAGCCAGAAACCTCGTATCTTTCAGCAGAACCCAGGCCTGCCTATCGTCCACCCCAAGCTCCACGCCCCAATTTCCCTAACCGCCCAAACAACTTCAACCGCCCCAATGACAATAACCGTCCCGGAGGAAACTTCAACAACTTCAACCCCAATGCCAATGTTGTCTGCTTTGAATGCGGCAACAAGGGTCACTACTCCAGACAATGCCCAATCCCAAGAGGAATGTTCAGCGCCCCAATGCGCCGGCTCCGAACAATGGTCAAGGCCGCAATGGTAATGGAAATGGCAAGAATGCCGCACCCCGCGGAAATGCTGCTGTTGCCAAGGGTCGTCTGCACCACATCAATGCTGAAGAAGCTCAGGATGCTCCGGATGTTGTGCTGGGTACGTTCCTTGTCAACTCAGTACCTGCAACTGTTCTGTTTGATTCTGGTGCTACCCATTCATTTGTTACCCAAGAATTTGTTGCTAAGGGAGGTTTAGTTGAGAGCCTCTTACCCAAACCCATGGTCATCCAAATCCCAGAATCCACCGTAGAGACCAAGATGTTTTGCTCCGATGTACCCCTTGAGATCAAAGGAGAAAAGTTTCCAGTTAACTTAATTGTTCTGGGAACCCAAGGCATCGATGTTATACTCGGTATGAATTGGTTAGCCAAGTACCATGGTCGAATTGACTGTGCTAGAAGAGCTGTATCCATCACCACCGACAAAGAAGTAGAAGTGGAGTATGTGTCTGAAACTAGTCAATCTCACCCAGGCTGCCATGAGAGCATAGCTCGACCTGCCCTAGATGAGATCCGTGTTGTTCACCTGTTCAAGGATGTTTTCCCAGAAGAATTGCCTGGTATGCCGCCAGACCGGGAAATTGAGTTCATAATTGAGCTTATCCCAGGAACCGCCCCTATATCCCAAAGACCTTATCGGATGAATCCGGAAGAGCTGGTTGAGTTGAAGAAGCAATTGGCAGATATGCTCAGCAAAGGACTTGTTCGCCCAAGCGCTTCACCTTGGGGATCACCCATTATATTTGTGGACAAGAGAGACGGTACCACACGCCTGTGTGTGGATTATCGCAAGCTGAATGACGTGACCATTAAAAATAAGTATCCTCTTCCCAAGATCGAGGATCTGTTCGATCAAATGAACGGAGCCCGAGTCTTTTCCAAGATCGATCTTCGGACAGGATACCATCAGTTGAAGATCCGAGAGACAGACATTCCCAAGACCGCCTTCACCACTCGTTACGGTTGTTTGAATACACCGTGATGTCTTTTGGTCTGACCAATGCCCCAGCCTATTTCATGAATCTCATGAACAAGATTTTCATGGAGTACCTCGACAAGTTCGTGGTAGTTTTCCTTGATGACATCCTTATTTATTCCAAGACCGAAGAAGAGCATGCTGAACACCTGCGTCTAGTTTTGGAGACCTCCGAGAGCACCAGCTGTATGCCAAGCTTAGCAAGTGTGAGTTTTGGCTCAGTGAAGTGGCATTTCTCGGACATGTTGTGTCTGCCGGAGGAATTTCTGTTGACCCAGAGAAGATCAAGCCATTTTGACTGGTTATCCCCAACCATGTGTTTGAAATCCGAAGCTTTCTCGGACTTGCCGGTTATTACCGCAAGTTCGTTGAAGGATTTTCCAGTATAGCCAAACCCATGACCCAACTGTTGAAGAAGGACAAGAAATTTGAATGGACTCAGAAGTGTGAGGATAGTTTCCAAGAACTGAAGAAGAGACTAACCTCAGCCCCAATCCTGATCATGCCAGACGTCACCCAGAGTTTCGACGTGTATTGCGATGCATCACGCCTCGGACTTGGTTGCGTTCTGATGCAAGAAGGCAAAGTGTGTCGTACCTGTCCCGGCAGTTGCGACCGCATGAAGAGAATTACCCAACCCATGACTTGGAGTTAGCTGCTGTTGTTCTTGCCTCAAAACGTGGCGTCCCTATCTTGCGGGACATCGCTGCGAGGTCTATACAGATCACAAAAGCTTGAAGTATATTTTCACCCAGAAAGATCTGAACCTGCGACAGAGGAGATGGATGGAATTAATCAAGGATTATGATATTGGAATCCATTATCACCCTGGAAAGGCTAATGTAGTTGCCGATGCCCTTAGTCGCAAACCTTGCACCCTGAATGCCCTGATCCAAGCCGAACAGCCAGCCTTGTTCAAAGAGTTCCAAGATTTTGGACTAGAGCTTGTTAGCCATGGTTATCTCGCCAATTTAGAGTTAACCCCAACCCTGATGGATCAAATCAAAGAAGCCCAGAAAGGTCATGAAAGCATAGAGGGAATTAGGAAGAAGATTTCCCTCGGCAAAGCACCCGGTTTTACCGAAGATGCTGAAGGAGTGCTGAAATTCAATGACCGTATCTGTGTGCCCAATGTCACGGAACTTAAGGAGTTAATCCTGAAGGAGGCCCATGAGACCCCTTATTCAATCCACCCCGGCGGAACCAAAATGTACCAAGACCTTCGAGAAAGATTTTGGTGGCATGGAATGAAGCGAGAGATTGGTTCATTCGTAGCCAAGTGTGACATCTGCCAGCGAGTTAAGGCTGAACATCAGCGACCCGCTGGATTGCTTCAACCTTTGAAAATTCCCGAGTGGAAGTGGGATGAGATTGGAATGGATTTTATTACCGGACTTCCAAGATCCAACCGAGGCCATGATTCAATCTGGGTCATCGTTGATCGACTGACCAAGGTTGCCCATTTCATCCTGTCAACACCACTATCGGGACATCATTAGCGACTTGTATATTTCCAGAATAGTGAGCCTGCATGGTGTGCCTAAGAAGATTGTATCTGATAGAGGCACGCAATTCACCTCAAGATTCTGGAAATCCCTTCATGAAGCCCTCGGAACCAAGTTAGCATTTAGCACAGCTTATCATCCCCAGACCGATGGCCAAACTGAGCGAGTGAACCAGATATTGGAGGACATGCTTCGCGCATGTGTTCTATCCTATGGTTCCAAGTGGGAAGATTGTCTTCCGTTTGCAGAGTTCTCGTACAACAACAGTTATCAGTCTAGTCTGCAAATGGCCCCTTTTGAAGCCCTTTACGGCAAGAAGTGTCGTACACCCCTGAATTGGTCCGATACCGGAGAAAGCAAATTGTTCGGACCAGATACCCTCCGTGAAGCTGAAGAGCAAGTTCAGCTTATTCGTGAACGCCTCAAAACTGCCCAATCCCGTCAGAAGAGTTACGCTGACACCAAGCGCCGTGATCTCACTTTCGTCGGAGATTATTTATCTCCGAGTGACACCCCTCAAGGAATGCAGCGTTTCCATGTCAAAGGAAAGTTAGCGCCAAGGTATATGGACCCTTCAAGGTCATTGCTCGTCGAGGAGAAGTATCCTATCAGCTGGAGTTACCCCAGGAGTTAGGAGATTATCATGATGTCTTCCACATTTCCTTGCTCCGGAAGTGTCTTGAAGTTCCTGACCAGCCTGATGTTTTCAAAAAACATCGACCTGAACCAAGACCTGACTATCGTGAGAGACCCTCAAAATTCTCGAAGAAGATGTTCGTGTTACCCGAAGACGTGCGATCAAGTTTTACAAAGTCCAGTGGACTAACCACTCTGAAGAAGAAGCAACTTGGGAACGCGAAGATTATCTTCGAAGCGAATTCCCAGACCTCCTTAAAACCAAGCCTAGCAAATCTCGGGACGAGATTTATTTTAAGGGGGGAAGGATTGTAACATCCCAAAAATATTATCAATATTATATTCCAAAAATGAGAGCCAACAAAAACTTTTGTTGTTTATTGTGTGTTGATTGCTTCTTGTTACTTAAGTTGTTTGTTCTTGTTGTGTGTGTTGCTTGCTCTAGTGAACACTTGAAGAAAAGTAGAAACAAAAAAAAGTTATAAAGAAGGAAAAATAAAAGTGACAAGTTGTCACATGAAATTCTTCAAGTGACAAACTCAATTATTTTCAAACCAAAGTCAGTGGAGTTGTAATGTAAACACTCCCATTTTGATTCTTACTACTTTCCCTCTTCAATGCTATTTTTAAAACTAATTTTAAAATTGTAAAGTAAAATCAATTTGAAATAAACCAAATTACCAAATTCAAAACCCTATGAAAGAAAATGATGCAAAACATTTTATTTGGCAAAGCCAATTTTTGTGGAGCTTCTACATGTTATGGGGAGGCCCCACAATTATTTGCAAATTTTTCTAAAATGTTTAAGTGCCCCAATTAAATCCCAGAAAAGCTTCTGGATATTAAAAAGAAACTGGAAAATAAAAGAAAAGAAGAAGCAGGGGCTTTCTGCAAAAGTGTCGTCGACTTCAACCCCGACGACCATCGCCGTGTCGCCATGGCGTTGCTCGCCGTTTTCTTCGCCGCCCGGACCCCCCTGCAGCGCTCGCCGAGCCTCTGCCGTCTCTGCGCCCAGAGGAGGAAAATTGGAGCACGCCGCTCGCCGTGGTGGCCCCTGTCCCCCTCTGCATCGCCGTAGTCACTCCGACGGCGCCGTCCCAAATTGGCGCACCTCTCTGCACGCCGACACGCACAGCTCGTCTAGATGCTTCTAGAACACGTCCGGACCCCGGTAAACATCACGCCGCCACGATCCCCTGCACCCTCGCCGCGGAATCGAGGAAATGATCACCTCGGGCGCGCCATGGGTCGCCGTGAACCGCGACCATCGTGGACCGCCCCGACCCTATAAAACCACCCCCGCACCCCTCTGGAACTCCACACCACCCCCACTCACTCTCCCTCGCTCCAATTTGATCTGTGCACCGCCAGAAGGGCGTGCACGGCTGCAACCGTCGCCGCCGTCAAGGTCGAGCATGGCCGCAACGCCACACACCACCATTGTCCCCTCTCTGCCCTGAACCTTGTTCTCCACCCTCACCGCACTCACCCGAGCTCTTTTTTCCTCGTTTTCGTGCACAGACGCGTCGCCAGGAGCTCGCCGGAGTCCGCTGCCGAGGCCGTGGAAGTCCGGGAACTCGCCGCCGACGAACCAGCCCTCCCCAGCAAGCGCAAGTTCATCCAGCAGCCTTACCCGAGCCTCCGCCGTCGATCCACGCCTTCGCCGAGCCTTCCCGAGCCCCCTAGGTGAGATTCCGACCATCACCGTGGCCGGCGCGGCGGCGCCGCCCATTTTTGGTCGTCGCCGTTCGCAGGCTCTGAGAGCCGTTGGATCTAGATCCAACGGCAACGTACCGCTTCGCTGTAGATAGCCGCTGGCAAGCTGGCCCCACCTGTCAGTGTTTTAAACATTATCCAGAACAGCTAGTTTTTCTAATTTAATTTCTCTGGAAAAACAGTACTGGACCTAACTTCAAATTCAATATCTCAAGATCTAGACATCCAAATAAATCAAATCCAATTGCTCTGGAAAGCTTATGAAAATTTTAACCAACCCAATTGGATTCAACTCATTTAGATAAATAAATAAAAAGTATTATTAAAAATACCACAGAAGGTTTAAATTTTAAACTTGTTTGTTTCTGATACTCTGTTTGTAAATAATTCCAAACCAATTTTGTTAGCTTAGTATGCCTTGTATTAGCTTCCCTAATTTTGGTAGAATTAATTGTGCAGTAGATTTGTTTAGTACAAGGTTGAAGTTTAAACACCCTTCTGCACTCAAACATTTAAATATGTTAAAGGGTTAACCCAAATGAATTAGGACCAATTTTGTTAGGTCACATTTAGTCATGTTTAGTACCCCTAAAAGGATTTAATTTTGAAGCAATAGAATTTAAATGATAGCCAAAACTTGATTAATAAGCTTCAGGATTCAAACAAATGTGTAGGGAGTTTAGTAACTCAAGTGAACCAAATCAAATTGTGTTGTCTTCTACACATCAGTAGCTTTCCATAGAATTTTAGTTTGTATTTTTGTGACCAACAGAACTCAAGTTATTGAATTAAACTTGTTCCACAAGTTTCTGCCATAATTTTGAACATAAATAAATGATGTTTAATTCAATTATTTTGAAACCAAATTGTATGGTTTGTGTGTGCAGTAGCTATGTGTGATGTTCATGATTGTTGTGTTGAGATGATTGCTTGTATAGCTTAGTGATTGTTTGCATTGTTTGTTTATTAATTAGACGAAACGTTGACGGATATATCGAGGAAGGAGAGTTTGCTGAAATTGAAGAACAAGAGCAAGATCACTTTGCCAAGCAAGGCAAGCTATTCTCTGAGCTTGCACTACAAACATATGCATCTACTTTCATAACCTGTTTTACTCTCAAGCAAGATTTATAAAACCCATTTCAAAAGTATATGGAGATTATTTTGCCACTTATGTAGAAATATAAGATAGTATATCAATTATAGGATGGGAAAAA